>OV743717.1:126421954-127102670 GCA_928272305.1 Volucella inflata
CAGCTGCAGTTGGTACATTAATTCAAGAGAAATTTCCTTTCAAAATTCGCACGTTTTGCCAACACAACATCCACTTTGGAAATAACATTACAATATTTCCCAACGTTATTCAAGCATAAATCTATTCATTTCGTACCACGAAAATATAATACTCAGTATCTGTCAATTTGTACATAAGAGCTGTCAGTATAAAAATAATATACGATTCAAAAAGATACCAAAAGATGACCTTTTCTTCAAAACGTTCGGAACTGTTCGGAGCCTTTAATACAAAAAAGTCACTAACTGCTCATGATAACATTATTAGGCATCTAAACCTGATGTTTACTCGTTCATCTGATTAACTCCTTCTCGCTGAAGAGATAGATTCTGTAGAAAAAATCCTTTCAATAGTATTGGCTAAGGTTTTGTACTCGATTAAAATTACACTGTGGATTTCACTGTGGAAATCTTCTATGAATACTCATTCTACAGGCCGTCCCTTATGTATCGAATGCAACAAACCATGTTCCGACAAAAATACATTAAATTCGGCTTTGAATTTCTCTATAAAAATTACATAAAGGACAATCATTGAAAATTTGAATTTTCTGCCATTTGTGCGTTAAAGTATTGCAAACGAAAAAAAAGACAGCATGAGCGATCTTGCTAACCGGCATTCATCACCCACATACTTGTCGATTTGATTTTAAGGCTTTGAGAGCGTGTATCGGGAAAGATATGTCTATGCCAGGTCTTTACACTCCTTACAAATTTGCTCGACTTTGCGGGATGACTTTAAAGAAACCTCGCTGCTCCGTTAATATTTGTAAAGAGGATTCTGGCAAAACGATCATTTGTTGTGCGGTTTCTTCAAAGTTGTATTTATAGAGGGAGGTTCCAAGGGTTACAACAAAGGTATAATATTTTAAATGTTTGTGCAGCAGCTTAGCTCTGGATATGATGATGCTGTTAAGAACACCGCTTGCTGTTTGTGGGGCATTTAAAAGTATTTAAGAAGGTGGTAAGGGATGAACAACGGATGCAAGACCTTGGCAACTTAGATAAAAAAAATCACAAAAGACAGGTATTATTTTGGCTACCTAGATTCTGCAGTTAAAATAAATTGTTGCCAATCACTGTTTTAGGGCTTAGTTTGCTATTGAATAGCAGAGCCTTCTCCTGGACAACTAAAACATTGGGATTGCTGCGAAGGAACTGCAGAGACCTTTTCCTTTTGAAATTAATTTCATCTTAATTGAGGAGGGTAGTTATGAAAAACCTATTAAAATATGATTTCAATTTATTTAACATATACGTATATATGAAACAACTTACGTTTACGCCCGTCTACTTTATTCGAGTTCTTTCGTCAAAAAAGTTTCAAAAAGGAAATAGATGACGGCTTACAAGAAATTTTACATTTGTGGTGGCATTGCTATATCGTTTTTTCCCAAGTTTGGCAGTACTCCCCCCGTAACACAACAAATGTTTTACCCCAAAACATTAACTTGATCGCTGGTCGCGTCAAGACACAGTATTGAGTTTGAACTGTCGCTAGGCGTACCTGTGCGTCTTTACAAGTTGAAATTCTAATAACTTTTCCTTTAAGCCACAAGCCCCTGAGACTATCAGGATCGACAATAATTACTATGTCCCCTTCCATGATAGGTTTCACTTTGTCATACGAGTAGTATTTCGTTCTACGACATAAGCTTGGAGGTATTCTTGAAGCCATCTTTTCCAGAATACATTGTCAAATCTCTCGCACAGTAGTCAATTCTTTTTTAACATATCACCCTCACCTAACTATATTCCCTCTATATGAACGTTCCTATTTTTGAATTCTTCATTGAGCTTGTTAGCTTCTAAGTTTTCAACAGCAATCTCTTGCTTGAATCCGAGAGAATGGTAAAGCCGAGATGAAAGTTTGGGCTGATGAGGATTTGTTTATTTCTGACAATCTTTCACTACTCTTCTCAATACGTTTCGCAAGCCCTCATAGCACTTAGTGACGCATACTCGCACGCATCAATCCGCCTATTGATTCGAATCACATTGTAATCATCCATATACTCGTATGGGCTTAGTTTGTACAAAGAGCTTGACTTATGCAGATTTTTACTTGTAAATCTTTTATTATCGGAGTTTCTTAAAAGAATCCAAAGGTCTCACGCAGGCATAGCATGTAGATCTGTTACTGAAATATTACATTTACTTTCCGGGTTCGTTTGTTTGTGCAGAGCTCTGTCCATAAAGTTCAAGACTTAGGCTGCTGTTCCTCTTACCTTGATCGAGGAGGAGAATCGATGAAAGTCTATTAAGTGTTGGGTTTCCTCTACGTTATGAAATAAGGACATAACTTGATCTTGGACTAGAGGATACAGCAGCGGTTGTAAAGGCCATTATGGTTCTAAATCTTCATGCAAATTCAAAGGAGTTTGGAAGATTTTCAGCACTTGACACCCATATCTATTCTGATGGGTTGGATTCTTCCAGAATTCCTCCGATCCAAAATGCAAGGTACTGCCTATGTTTTGATTTACTTTTCTTGATCCAGCATAACACCGACTGCAAGTTCGACCAAAACGTACGTCGATGGATCCTCATTGAGTGAGCTTGTTGTATGATTTTTACCATTCTAGCCCCTAAAACAGCTGCTTCTAACTCATAAGCGGATTGTTTACAGGGCTGGGCCCCCGCCAATTCTTTGTCCATCAATACCGTTGTCTTATAAAAAGCGGGGGTAGAGTAAAACTGGACTTATCATAAACATCAACAGATCAGCCACTAATGGTTGCTATGATTTGTCCAGTTACAAGCTGTCGGTCATAGGTCTTGTTGAGTGGCATGACCACCGGTAGTCCATACCAGGACTTAAAACACGGTACCGTGGAAATTAGGAGCCCTCCGGACCTCGGTTTAGGCCTAGAGGTAGGCTCCCCTGTTGGAGCGTCACGGTGGCTGTGGTTTTAACCTAAATCGCAGGAAGGGTGACCCTGCAAGGGCTCAGTACTCGGAGTGGAGTGGCTATTAGTGCTGGGTACTGAGACCCTAAGATCAGTGAGAGGTTTTAGGTGGGCCTCGACTCATACCAATGGTGGATTTGTGCCCTCCACACATTTCCGCATTGGTATTATATTGTTAAGTAGCAAATTAGCGATGGCAAGGCGTATCCTTGCTCCTATGGATGTATGGACATTCCGTGAACTTTCTTCTACACGACAGGCGTTCACGATAAACATAAAACACATCTGTATATAGGCTTAAGAGAAGCTATCTTGGTTTTAGCAGAGACTAACAAACCTTCTATCTCAAAGCCTCTGATAGTTCTGATGTAGACTGAAGCAGCATATGCTACAGAACTTACGTCGACAAATATATGCAACTCGTTGTGCCAATAGTCATCAGAACAAAGCTTCTCAACGTAGATTTGTCTAATCTGCAATAATCTGACCCTGTCCACCCGTTCAACCCAGTACACCATTGGATGTAGTTTTCTGGATATATTTCTTGGTCGCAGCTTAGTCTAGTACATCATATTTGCTGTAACAAGATCTTCAAGGAAATTAAAAAAATGTGCGATGAAACCAATGAGGTCAAGAATGCTCATACGAGCTTGGAGTATCAGCCTTTTTATCGATGGACATTGTTCTGTTTCAGTGGCAGGTCTAAATCAGTGGTCAGATGGGGATCACTACACACCAAGAATTTTCTTTGAACTGCCAAATAGTTAGCTTTTCCTATTTTCTCCGACAGCTACTACAATCCTTGAGGAATTACTTAAGAAATTGCGTATTTCGAAGCCTACTTGTTTATGGATGTGTTTGATGTTGTTTACGAGTATTATTTCCAATGCCTCAGTTTCAGATAGTCGTCGACAAAATGATTACAAAGGTTAATGCCCAGATCTAGCCTGAACTATAGATCCACCTCAATAAGCAGATGACGTACCTTGGACTGACCCCTAAGGTCGGGTGAGTAGAAATTATGAAACAATCCGAATCACAAGAGTGTCCTTGGCCCTGTCAAAGTAAACAAATTAACAAATTAAAGGTGTACAGTTTCCATATCTCATTACCTGACCGACATGCACTTAACAAAGTGCTAATTGCATTTCCTTTTCCATTTGTCCAATGAGACTGGAGCAACTCAATTGTCGATTTCCGGCCTCAACGAACAAAATCAACTTGAACTCGAACTAAGCCAATCGATCACTGGCCAAATCAATCACAGAGTGCGTTAGAACTTTAGAGAAACAACTTTTTTCGTCGGTCGTTATGTACAAAATAGTAATTAATTGGCAGGATGACCAACTTCATGTAGAACGGATGTTCCACTTACGTGTTTGCCGATGTTTATGGTGTGCAAATTAAGAAGAAGGTGCCAATAAAATGGCACCAACCCAGTTCTACAATACCTTATGCAGATTTATGGTGATTCCTGTTCTATCGTAAAGCTTAAGATTAGCAACTTAACGATCAGCGAGCTTATGTAATGGCTCGCCATTTGTGAGTGTCTGACAACATAGGCGTCTGATTCATAAGGTCCGTTTGTCACCCGAAAGCGTTGTAATTTACCTTTTACAAGATCTTCGATTACAAACTCACTCATGCAAAAGATCAAATCAGTCAGCGTTTCGCAATGAAACCCGATCGCAGCTCAATGACTCTTTTTCACATTAAACCGCTGCAACATACTCATACAGATGTTTACGAGTCTAAGTAGCTACTCGACACTGGTACTTGTAGTTCCGACAGCATCTCACCTAAGCCACAATTGAGCGTTATGTTTCAATTACCACAATGACTGCGTATCCATTACTTCTCATGTCAATCCAACAAAGTTGCGATTGTACTTTGCTGCTTGTTCCTCGTAATGTGACGCTCTACTTATCAAAAACAGCGTAGTAGATACGAGTATGTGCACCTAAGTTAGAGTTTGTGTATTTGTATCTTTTGGCGCGAAAGTGAGAATTCAAACTCAATCAACACCAGTGGCGATAGAAAAGGTTTCAAGTTTCTAAACACGATTGGGAAGTTACTTTTTACTTCAACCGAATCGCAGCGTAGTGAAAGCGCCCACTATTGCAGCAAACACTGAACAACTACCAGCTCAATGGTCGGCTATAATAGTTCAGATATTCATTGGGGCAGAAACAAATGAATTCCTGATCACTTAACAAACTCGATTACAAATTGACCGCAAGAGATCCAAACCACAGGAAGGAGCTGGCGTCCTAAATTTATGCTTAATCTAGTCGCACCATCCAAATAAGAGCAAGACCACGAGCCAGAGCAAGGCTGCTGCATAGATGACGCAACAGGAACACACCATCCAACGTTAAGAAGACATAAATCCCCAATGAAGCGCGGAATGAGCCAGGTGTTTGGAGGCAGCAGGAGGAATACTCGTACTTGGCGACCACACTGCACATGCGCGTTTGCTGGACATTAGTTTTCTAAATGTAGAACATGGACAGCAGCAGTCCGCATACGGAACGCACACCGACAAAGTTTGTGGTACGCGCCTCGTCATGGACACTTGGGACGAGCGAAAGAGGACACATGTGCATATGTTAACACAGAGTCTGAACAAGATTACAATTTTATTTGCGCAGACGCTACAGTGGGGTTATATAGGTACGAGTACAATACATAGCATAAGAGCTGAGGATTCTGGTGTGGCTTTGAGAATCGATTCGAGAATACACAAACAGTTTTTATAAGGCTGGAAATTTGTTGTGTTTTCTATGGAAACATTCGTAAAGGTCTTTTCTATCTGAAGGTGACGTGTTGTAAATGCAAAGTCCTTGACTTGAGACTTAGGGTATTTGCGTAGCAAGGTTTTGTTAAACAAGAAATTGGATGGGTAATCTCGTGTATTCGGTGATTGAGTGGGGCGTAAGGTGGTAAGATATAAGCGATCTTAAAAGATACTACGAAATTTACTGAGATATCTTTTTGATACAACGCTTCTAACAGTAATTTCATAGAAAACATACTTTTTGTGTGATGATTTGAGAATGTTGCGAACAAGTCTTGTTGAATACTGTGACATTGAGCCATGTTCTAAGCATTCCAAGCAACAACAATCCAATATTTGCAGTTCAAACCTTTAACTCTGCTACCTTTCGTTGGACTTTCGGCAGCGTATGCGAGTTATTGGACAAACTTTTGGGAGATTCTGCTTCTTGTGTTGACGCCTTCTATCAAGAATGATGTTGAAGAACTCGCATCACAGCGCATCACCTTGTCTAAATCCGTTTTTGACATCAAAGGTCTCGGTGAGATCTTTACCAACCTTGATGGGGTAGCGTGCATTCTCCATCGTCACCCTGCACACCTGCCCATAGAGTACAAGGTTTTGCCACGCTTGCGTATTTTCGGAGCCGTGCGGATATGTCTCACAGCTGCCATAGAAGCTCTTTTATTACAAAATGGCATAAAGTGGTATGCGAGGGGGTCTAAAATGGTATCGGGTGTGGAAGCAGAGCTCTATGGAACTAACCGGAGTATCTCTATTTCCATGGGGAAAAGCTCAAGTGTTTTTAAGCCGAATTATTTGGCAATTAAAAATGCGCCAACCACATTGACGATTCTGGTATCTTAGGCGTCAACATCCATATATTCACGGCTGTCCCCTTTTGTGGCTCGGACAGGCAGTGCTAGGGTTTCACTTTTATTGTATTTCCTTCGCTCAAGTCGTAAAAATGGGGTTATGCTCTCTACAAAGTCATCCATTGTTGCTTTGATATGTGTAGTTCGTTTGGATACAGTTAGCTATTTGTAAGTATGTATAATTCGTTTTGATAAGGAGGCAGAGAATTATGACTTTCTTTGCCTTAGTTGAATAGTTTTTTGATTGTGATAATTTCGCATACATTCAACACCGGAAGGGCCCCAGGTTTAGGTTTTCATTTTCATACTGCTTGGCATGCTTCTCACATTTTTGATAAAACTTCCAAACGTAGTAGTACGTCTTTATAGTCGATCGCTCGCCTACAATATTCTTTCTTTTTTTTCTGAAAAAGTATGAACAGCTTTGGAAAGGGGAAGTCTAGGGGGAAGGCCCTTTCTGGAATTCTTTGGGCATAAGGAGGATATGAGAGCTGCCTCTGACCCATTAAGGGAATATCCGCCACCATCTGTATTTTAACTTCCTGAATAGTCCTGAAAAATTGCAAGATCCTGACTATGACTACGCCACCTTTTAGTCACGCGAAGTTATCCGTCTGCGATCCAATAATTTTTGTGCTGTTGTTTACTTCTGCTTGACACTCTCGCTCAATGGTTTGCCAAGTAAAGCTCTGTTGCATCAGAGTAGAGCCATTATGTTGCCACCACAAGGAGTTAAGATAAGTACACTGGACTAAACAGTTTCTCTGTGTCATCATGGGAAGCACCTTTTAACAACTTCGACTGGATGAAGTTGCGATAGATTAATTAAGCTGAAACGATGCTTTATCTATGTATGTCCCCAGTGTTCTCGTACTGTTGTGATGTAGGCGAGCTTTCGGCACTGATCAAGAGAATTTTTTTTACTCAAATTTTTTTGGGTGGCAGAATTGGCTTCGTAGAAGTAATATCCTCCAGTGAGTGTTGGTGAGAAAGAACCTCTGCAGCCGAACATCTTACAACTTTTCTAGTAAGCCCTACTTCATTCTTCCAGCGGAATCATCTGGGGATCTCTTCGGAGACTGCGCAGTGCCGGTTAATCTGTGGCTCAGCGAGGCGTTATTACTTATATTAACAAAATTTTCTTACTCGAAACGGAAAAAAACGCCTTAGATAAGGACGGATATTTTGCTGATAATACTAAGCTATCGATTACGAACAACTATTAGATTCTGAAATGTGAAGATACTCTTCGAATCTCAATAAGAAGATGTTCAGAGCACCAGAGTCCTCAAACTGGAGAGGATGCTCGCTTCTACGATCAATTAGGTGTCGCCTACAATTCAACGCATGACTGTGACATCGTGATACTAATAAGAGACCTCAATGCCAAGACATATAATGTTCAGTCTCTAGAAAAAACAATGGCGAGCGGTAAGTCGATTTCCACAATGCCAACCACCGGATCTGTCACAAGATCAGCTGGGTCTCATCTGATAAGCAAAAAACATCAAACCAGATTGATCACAACGCTATTAGCCAGGCGTGGAGCCGACACACGTAGAGATGGATTCCGATCACCATCTTATCGTATCTTAAGTACGTTTTCGTACTGCAAACGTGACGAATAACCTTACCAATGTGCTCACAATAACCATGTAGACTTCAGGATGCTGTGGTGCGCCAGCAATTAAGACAGACAGTTGTGGCTATCAATCGGTTCCTGGAAACGGATTAAAGAGTGTATTTCACTCAAAGTTCAAATTACACCACCTCCAGCAACAGAGAAATCTGAAATTAAAGCCCAGCACCGGGTGAAAAGTAACGAAGTACAGACTAGCTAAGAAAGCTGAAGAAGTAGACTGATGCCACAGTAAGACCGTATATAATATCACAAGAGGCCTATAGGAGAACCTAACGCTAAACAACATTCTGCAAAAAATGTAAACGTCATGGTTCTTAGGCATACAGATGACAGCGCAAGTGTCCCGAACCGTATGAAGTACCAAACTTTCGAATTCGCACAGGCCTGTCGGGCTACTATCCGTTTATCAATGCTACGCTCATCAATAACGTAGTATTATAATGAACGGGGGCGGAACAGTATGCTGGTCTGATCGTTAACATCTGCAAAACGACGTTAGCGAAGGTTGCTGTAACTTAACTGTAACATTATGAGCGGCTTGTCATATGATCCTATTGTGGACTACCAATAGGTCTGAAGCTCCCTGAAAAGAGTCAGATTCCCTTGTGGGAGCTTCATGGTAAGTGTGCATTATACCTAAAGTCGTAGAAACGGTCTTCAATTTGTGGTCGGCACTATGTAGAGTTGCAAAAAGTACTGGGTGCCGTGATGGGCTAGAGGTTTTAGACCTCCCTTCACATTTACCAAAGATGGAACCTGTACCCTTAAGAAGGGTTCCGAATCGGTTTCAAAAGAATAGCGGAGAGCAATGGAGCGTATACCAACCAAAATTGAGGTATTGGTATCCTGTGAACTTAAGTTTTTCGACGGGGGCTCACGTGAAACATTGGAGACATTGACTCCAATTCCCGCAGGCATTTGCCTTGCTGCGCCTAATAAACCGGCAAAGTTTCTGATACCTATTGTAGCTAACGCATGGGGAAATTAGCATTTTCCTGAGTTAATTGCTAAGTTAGGTTCTGCCGGTAGTGACCAACAAAATTTGCTTATTTAAATACCTTGCAGGTCATCGTAGAGCAATGCTTCGAGTGTAGGCTAACGCTTTACCAGCTTTTTATGAATTTCAAGAAGGATTCTGATAGTGTGAAGCGCGAGTTTATATGAAAAGCCTTGCGCAACAGGGGGTACTCAAGAGAGTCATTCCGCCTGCTATGACCAACATTCATTATCTGTGTCGTAATGAAGTGAAAATAAATTGAGAACGATAGTTTGCGTATGTTCTGTGTTGGGCAAATTGGAATCTGTCAGCAGTGACACATTCAGATCAGGTATGCCTCGTCCGTCTCTCTAAAGACATGTGAACTTTCTCTGGAAAAAAAAGAAACAAAAAAAAATCCACCTACCTACCACATTAACGAGCGCACGCTGTGAACTCTCATGCTGTTGAACTTTTAAGGTTTAATCTGGGTGCAACATGACCTCAATGTCAACGTTCCAATTTCATTAATCAAACTGTAAACTGTGTCAACTGCAGCGTTTTGATTAATCGCAAAATTCTTTACCGTACAATGTACACCACCAAATCATATCAATCATTTATTCACGTTTTATCATCGTGATCCCTTCACCTGTAATCGGACGAATGTCGTTCAAAGTCGAATTCCACTTCAGCGTGCCTGCTGAGGCAGTTTTCTGTTCTATCTCCCCGAATTCGCTCTCCCTCCAGAGGACATGGGTATGTGACGGTGGCATGCCTCTTTGAATCTGAGAACGTTGTCTCAACGAAGGTATTAAAGGGACGTTCAGATGGGGAATTACTCGTATAGCGTGCGTTTGTTACCATTCTCGATGGTCTTTGCGACAATCACGAGGAAGGAACTTTCGATCGAAACTACGTCGTCTGCGTTGTGTGCACGTTATTCCAGAAAATGCGTGCAACATCAATAAATTTGTTTGCAATCAAATCAAATGAAGTGATTTATGTGAAAGTCGCCCACAAAACAGCTTTTGAGGCACTTAGCTCGGAACTGGGCAGGAAGAGTATGTTTACCTTTGGGGCAGAATCAAGAAAAGTTGTGGAAAGATGCAAGTATACGAGAACGGCTATGAGTTCGAGTATGAGTCCGAGTACGAGTACGAGTATGAATACGGGTACTCTAGTGTGACGGTGCATACGCGATCGTCGCAGATAAACGCGGTACATGAAGGGCGCTATCAAACAAAGCGACACTGTGTCGCAACCGCATTAGGAGTTTACTTGTGTTTGTTTGATCTTGTCTTGTGCTCTATGCATGATGACATTATTTTTTGATTGTTTGTTATTTCTGTGCATGTATGTGGTTTCTTTTTGCGATCATTTTCATAGAAGGTACAAACGATAGCAAGAGCAGAGTTAGACTAAGGATCAGGAGCCCCAAGTGCATTTGATTTACAAAGTTAGGCCAGGAGCAGACAAAAACTGGCAAGGTAGACGATCTAAGAAATCGTAAACAGAGCAAGGACTGAAGAAATTGCAAAGTCAGCTTTGGAACCTAAATACTTAATCGTAAAAGCTCTCGGCCCTGATACGAAGGACACATCTTCACAGACGCGAAAATCCTGGCAGAAACAAGCATTCTATGTTCCTAGACAAGTGCTATTCAATTTTTAGTAGTAAGTTCAAACATTATTACTCCAAAATTAGCCTGACAAGACCCCGATTATGCACTTCTCTGCTTCTTTCGTTATAGTGGTCGCCTAAAAATTACACAGCAGAAGCGTCACGTTTAAAGGATTGTTAACAATGCTTCAGAAGACTCGATCTGAAGAGGCTCTGTTTGTGTCCGCAGTCAAATTTTACAGTCTTGTCGTCCGAAATATACGCAGAATTCCCTTGATAGGTTAGACTAATCGATCGAAGTGTTTTGAATCTGCGTGAGAGTTTTTGATCATAAACACAAATCCCTAACTACACTTTGGATATTGAAGTGTAGCACACATGCAGATACAGTTGTGATAACACTTTCCTATTCCGAGTAGCCTGAGTTCATTTTTAGTGCTACTGTTCACGCACGCTTCTATTCAACGAGCTCTTCGAAGTAATCTCTGGCAAAGCTGTCGTTCTCTTGTATAAGGGCGTAAGTGCATACCAGACATATTCGTATGTTGGCGAACTTAACCTTGATCTATTGCGATCAGGTGTTCATTTTGATACCTGAAACTTCAGACTTCTTGGATAGGTTTTCATCTGATGACAGATCCGTACCCAGATACGCACTGTTTCTACTTAATTCTGTCATAATTCTGGGATGCAGACAGTGTTTGTTTCTTAGTTGCATAGGGAATCTACCAATTGTTCGGCTGCTTGTGGACTTTAGGAATCAGAGCTTTCCAAGTGCAGAGCCGAAAGTTGTGATCCGTTTTTCGTTTAATAATATCATCACAACATATTGGGTTTTACGTGAACCCTAACCGTAGATACAGTTCTAAGAACCGGTTAGGGATTCAAATCACGCATTACTCCTAATTATTTTCAATATTATCTGTCGACACTCTTCCTAAAAAACTGGAAAACTAAAAAGCGAGCGAGTTCAAAATGATCAGGAATCGAAATATCCGAACAACATAGGAGCAAATCCTTAGCGGGCAGATGATAAAATGAATGAAATCTCAGAGAAGCCAGCTTGAAGTAGACTTAGGTTTTGACGAAACATGGGATGCTCCAGGTAAATACATTCGAACCTCATAGATCAGGAATAATTTGCAGAGTCAGACACTTTGAGAATGGTAATGTGACCATCGGACCGTGATAACCAACTTCCGCGCATAGCTTCAATAATTAGCAAATTAATGGTAAGGCTTCATATTGGTTTTGCATTGACAATAGAACTGATCAGAACAGAAACTAGCAGAATGACTACAGTACCAGCATCTGCTACAACAGCGCTGAGTATGTGCACCTTACAGAAGCGCAGGCCAGTCACTCATATAGGGACTCCGGTGTCGTATTCATTTTCGCAACAAGCATCGCAGAATGTAATATCCAATACGCCTAGCATTCTTAAGTGTCTGGGAAAGCGCAATGACTCGTCAAAACGCTTGTAAGCAGCATGGAGTTTTTTCTACAGAGGGAAAACAGAAAAGCCTCTGACCTCTTAGAGACGTTGGGAAGCAAGCCACCTCACATATGCTCAGATATGCTTATATGAAGACCAACCGTAAGAGGAAGTCCTGATCAAAGAATTCAGCGAAATTTCGAACCAGCTTAGACGTCGTGGGAGGGTACGTTAAGGCATTAAGCGCAGCTTGGCTATCGTTACAGATGAAAATACTTTCCTTGGGAAGTAAAATCGAACCTCAAAAAAATCGGCAGCGTTGTATCCTTAATCGATTCTGAATCCATTCGCAAAGACTCATCAACATCCCATTTCTGACTCAGATTTTGACCAAAACCAAAGCAGAGCAGAGTCGGTAGTGCTTAGTAAAATCCTCCCTGTGTAGCCGAGACTTCTCACTCTTTGGAGTCGGGCGAAAGCAGCAGAGTCGTATTTCCATGAGAGCATATTCCACCAGACAAGCGAAGCACATCATGTTATTAGACTTGTCACAGATAGCCGACATCTTCTCGGGGGTTCTTGACACTACATATTTAGTTCAAGGAGACTTGTTATCCAAATTGACACACAAAAATGTAGCTTCCTTGGAAAATTAGATGGCAATGCCTTTGAGCACTAGATAAATCAGACCAAGCAGCTTCGTCGATAGTCGATTATGTCTCCGCACTTTAAGTCAGAAAGTCTCTAGGCAAGTTCCAACAGACAGCTACATCAATGCATGTACACCAGGGCATAGAGGTGATGCTAGCGTTCGTTCTATCACGCACGAGATATTCTGCGAATCCAAGGACATAGACGAAGTAACGTCGAAGGAAGAAGTTTACGCCGCCATTCCCGAATTTTTTCAAGATTATGAAGATAAACCGCCGACAGTGAAGGCAATGAGGAAAACTTTTGGTGGGACTCAGGCGGCCAACGCATGGTTGCCTGTAGACATCGGTAACAGATTACTTACCGCCGGAAAAGTACGAGTTGATTGGATCTATTGCAGGATTCGAGATCGGTGGGGCTTGGAAATGCTTTGGATGCATCGGGTTTGGCCATATGGCAAGAACGTGCAAAAGCTCTACCGATCGATCGAATACATGCTTCGGATGCGGAGGAAACGGGCATGGATTAAAGGATTGTAAGGCAAAACCAAAATTCTTGCACTGCAGTGCAAACGGAGTAGATTTTGGACATATAACCGATAGTGTTAGGTGTCCAGAGTATAAAAAAGCCATTGAGAGCTTACACCCGAAGACATGCAAATTTTGCAACTTAATTTAAATCATTGTGAGGTAGCTCAGGATATATTGTATCAAACGGTCAACGAGCATAAGGTCGAAATTGCAATACTCTCGGAGCGATATTGCAACATTAATTCGGGTAACTGGGCGCATGATGCGATGACAAAAGCCGCCATATGGGCATGTGGTAATACCACGTTTCAGATACCACCTTTCGGCAAGAAAAACTACTTCGTACGAGCAAAGTTAAACGATATATACTCGAATATATACAGCTGTTATGTCCCTCCAAGCCTTACTATTGAGCAATACACTAACGAGTTGTCGAAAGCTTAGTTCTTGATGCTTAGGATCATATGCCATGTTTGGATGTCGTCGTAACTAATGTGGGAAATCCGAAAATATTTAGTAGAGCGGGTGCAGGCTCGATTGTTGATATTACGTTCGTTAGTAGTAGCTAATCTAGACATACGACAATCACTACACCCACAGTGACCATAATGAGATTATAATCGATTTCCATAGCTCTGCACGATCCCGAAACACTCGGTCTCAAACTAGCAAACTCAATTCGAAAGAAGCCTCAGTATAGAAGCGTGGTAACAACAACGACTAATCCCAAGGATTGAAAGTTGGGTAAAACGAAAACACGGCGAATTGAAATACTATCTTACACAGTTCTTGACGGGTCACGGTTGTTTCCGGGAATATATATTCAAGCGAAACCGTGATTCGAGTCCGTCCTGTCCTCGCTGCGTAAATGCGGTAGAGAACGTGGAGCACGTTTTCTTCGAATGCGCTCGGTATGCAAACGAAAGAGCTATATTGCGTGAAGAATTTGGTGAACGGCCAACACCAGAAAACATAGTTCAATATATATTGAAATCCGAAGATCTCTGGGCCGGTGTGAACCATGCAGCAGTACGAATAATGAGCGATCTAAGGAATATAGAACAGCAGCGGGACGCGAATTCGCTAAGTACCCCGTGACGAAGAAAAAAGCTCAAATCCGTCCCTCACGAAGTAATACTTAGCGGTAGTTCCGCGGCGGAATAAACGGAAAGAGATGGTTTAAGTCAGTAAGAATCTGACGCTACCAATGGACGTCGGACCATTGGTGCCTTTGCAAGGTTTCCACATTCCCACGCAAAACAAAAAAATGGGCATAGGGGTCAGGAATATTGAGCGCGTTGAGTAATGAGTCGACCAACAACCACCATAGCAGTGTAGACAGTAAGTTGCTTTGGAGGCAACCCCTATTAGCCTCCGCCAGCACATATTTATAGCAGATAGCACCCGCAATCAGTGTCCCAGTCACCAGAATTTCTTTGGTTTACGAGCCCAGAAATTCGTCGATCACTTTTTGTCTGGCCGAGTTGTATAAGCCCTCAAAAGTTGGATTGTCGAGTGAGTCTTGAATTCTGGCTATCAGCGCACAATTGCGTGGAAGATCTTCCACTTAAGTAAGCATGTTACATCTCAAACAGGCGATGCGTTTGTAAGGCAGTTTTGTGCATATGGATCTCGACCATTTACTTCAGGCTCTTCACCATGAAAGATGTGAGTCTTATGGGTCTGCAGCTCTTGGCGTCATCACAACCATTGGAAGATATATGCTACAGCTTGTTCAAGGTTCGTCAAGGGGAGTTAGCTGTGAGCTGGTTCCGATTGAATCATTGAGTGGTGCCATCAGATTTTCGGAGTGATTACTTCCTTGTCTCAAAGAAAATCATGATCTGGCGTTCGCCTTATATCAAAAGAGTGCTTAAAAGTTTTATCATATCGCCATGTGTACGTGCTTCGATTTAAATGAGAAAATTTACCAAGCTCCCATATCATGTGATGCATGAATATCTACGAATATATTCACTACGTGATGTAGTGCAACATATTCCGGTTTATCTACTGGAATGAGGATGCTTCTGTCCTCCTCATTTAGAGCGTTCACTGAGTCAACATTTTGTTCACGACTGAATGCAACAAAGTTAACCAGCAACAACATCATCACAGCCAAAATTAACCCGCAACTTACCTAATTTGCATTTTTGTAAAATCTATGTCTCTCCCCAAACAAAGTCATTCATCATTGGGCAAGTGTGAACTGGCCCAACGGAATAGGTATGTGTGGGCGCTGCTCCCGCCACCGCAACCATCACTAGCCCTCCACTGCCACATTTCGGTATTTAATGATTTATCTTTTCTTCTCTATCCGAACCTCGGGATCTTGGCGAAAATTCTAACTACTTCACTTGCTGGCCAGATTTTAGGTGTGTTCTTTGATATGGGTACGGTCGGTGTCCTATGCAAATCGCCCAACATCACGTGTTAGATACATATTCGTATATCTGTAACGTGAGAGCCTATTTGAAAGATCACATCATAAATATCTTCACTTTGAATTCAAATCAATCAGAACACGGTATTCGTGGTATTCATACGTAACCATAACAGCGCTCATTTGTCGCATCTGTTGCATAGCACATCAAACTATCAAACCAAAAAATAGAGCCTTATCGCTGGTGTCACCTCATTTTGTCGCGGTATTGTGATCACCTCATTCGTGTTTTATTTGTCATAAATTTCCATCAATACACAGAACGGACAGAGCAACGCAGTGAACTTGTCCAGATCGTGTTCTAGCCTTCGTTTGGGGCAGTAAATTCGTCTTAATGACCCGATAATTAAATCGGGGAGATGGTGCCCCCATCATGAGAGCTCTCTGCTTGTGGCAACCTAGTGATCATCAAAGCCACCAACTGTCAGTTGACAGTCAAGCAAGCTACTGTCATCTCTGTTCGATGACAGTTGTTCTGTCATCACCTGAAACTGGAAGTGAAGGGCCTAGCGCTCCCAAATGGGCTGATGAAAAAATTAGTCGGCAAGATTTATGTCGGTATTAGATTTTCATTAGCTAACAAACTATTGTACAACACGACTCATCGAATTATTGTCCAACTGATAATGAGGCTCCATAAAAAGCGAATAGATCACCTCGGACTGGAGTTCAGATAGTTTGGAGTATCTGGGGGGTATGGTATTTGAGGACAATCTAAAGGTTCTTCAGTCCGAACGAACAACGAAAACAATTAATAACGAGGGAGATTCAAAGATTCAAAGATTCTGACCCAAAGTAACTCATAAAAACTTATTTTACTGCTGGGCATTCGAAATAGGAGTGGATATGGCCCTCTAATGTGGTATTCTACGTTTTTATTGCACACTTCGAGAGATGGCCGATATGAACTGAACTGAAATGAATAACATTGAGGGAACAGATTCGACATAAAGCGACTTATTAGTGAAGCGTAATAGATGTTGGAGTCGATTAGAAAAGCCCTCTCTGTCCCGTGACTAGATAAGTGAGAAATTTCTTTCGACTTCGAAGATACTTAATTAGGTGAGGTTTCATTTTTGAGGAAGAACTTCTCCCCGACATGAGAAGTGAGTGGGATGATAAATGAGTCATCTAAAGGCTAGACAATTGAATTGAGATCTTTTTGATGTTTGAAGATCAGTTTCGATGAGGTAAATGGAACTCCGGGTATGTACGAGTAGATGTAGTATAACTACTTTTCGTTTTGGTTTGTTTATTCTTGTTCATGATTGGTATGATCCAATTGTCATTTGTTATGCTTGTTAGGCTTAATCTAACAAATAAAGTGCTGCGTAAATTTCCAATTTTGATAAACCAGAATTCCGGATTCCGCATAATTTTTGTCCAAACGGAGCTAATGGACTTGTAGAAAGACAACTCAATCGATACGCTGTTTAGTGTTTGAATATAACCAGGGTTTCGCTTTGGAATATACCAGAAATGTAGGCTTCCTTAGCTTGGCGATGGCTTGGCTCGAGTGGTTATATTTATTGACTACAGAGTCTGGGTATAAGACAGATGAATAATTTGTTTTTCAGATACCGCCAACCCTTCTGCATGCATTCGCAAGCCTTTTCCAAATAAAATCGAAGGCACGAACAAAATGACAAGTTGAAAATCAAGTGTATGTCGAGGATACTATACCGTGGACCGGACCAGCCTACTGAGCCAGCGACTTTCTAGATATGAGTAGAAACATTCTTGAAGTTCAAATGAAGCCGGATGCCCTTGTTTACAATTGTGCTGCAATTGGTTTTGACAAGAGAAGATAACTTGGACAAGAAGTCTTGAACTTCAACC
Organism: Volucella inflata; assembly: GCA_928272305.1. NCBI lineage: Eukaryota > Metazoa > Arthropoda > Insecta > Diptera > Syrphidae > Volucella > Volucella inflata. Next base: position 126,439,693 of record OV743717.1, read on the forward strand.
ACCTTGTAAAGGGCTTATTGCAATCAGGTTCCAGGCTTCATTGGCTAAGCAAGGATAGCTTATGCTAATTCCTTGATTATTCATATTGGCAATGTCTAAAGCACTATCTTAAGATCTAAAACAAGCGTTTAAGCTGCGAAGTCTGAACACAAAACCAAGTCGACACCAGTTCTAAAAATTGACTGAGGCTTAGTTGTCGGAGGGATTAGTTGTCGTCATTGGTTAAATCGATCATAAAACTGTGAACCAGTTTGATCACATTGTGGTTGACGCAAGATTCAGCTTTAGTTTTCTGAAGATCCTAACGTTCGGATTAGCAACGACTCGTACCATTGCCTTGCTTAACCAAGGTGCAAATTTGATTTCGAATGTTTCAAGAGACCGTAAAAGCCTTTTATGATCGTGTCTTCAAAAACTTTCAGGAAACCCAGTCACCGACACAATAGTCGTACAAAGCTGCAAAAAGGGATGACTGCAAGAAAGGATGACAGCTTTGTACGTATCATACTCAAAAACGCTTACAACGGACTTACTTTATTCTTAACTAGTCAGTTACAATAGAAACTGTATTCAACTGTCCCGTTGAATACAAAACCGTACAGAATACCCATACAGAAACTATGTGTGTAGTAATGGAATTTTAAATCACCATATGACGAGCAATCACTATCTACCTAGTACTAGGAAATGTCTTCGTAGACGGCTAAAATTTTTTGAACACTTATTCGAAATGGCATTCACTTGTCTTCCAGCTGCAGGGAAGTCAGTCTAGCCGAATACAAGGGCGAGCTTTAACCCTCCGATTAGCGAGAAGGTCCCTAGGGATTTTTTATTGCTTACAAATATTTTTATACAAGTGCTAGAAGCTGATGCGTAGTGTATTCTACAAAAAAAATAATGCTAAGGCAATTAAAACTTATTCCGAAACGATGCGTGCACTATATTTCGAGTTTTTTTCATTTTGAAGACATTAAGTACGGTAATTAGCGACAAGAATCCTAGGGACCTGCGTGTATTGTAGAGAAGAGATTATGGAAAATATGGGAGAAGGGTTAACAGTTTCCTGCGAGTTTCCTGCGCCATTAACCAGGATTAGTGTCGGAAAAACAAAACAAGACCTTATCCGGGCTACTCCGACATATTTGGAGTTCAGGCTGGAAAGGATTTCCAGGACTTAGTCAGGGTCTTGGAAAAGAGATGGTGGCGGACGAGCGCTATAAAGGCCAACGGCAGCGCTCACATCCCGGAACAGGTTACTGGCTTCGGACAATGAGCTTCGGATATGCACGTGGAATGTTAGATCCCTTAATAGACCACGTGCAGCCGAGCAACTAGCGGATTCCCTAGACTGCTGCAAAGCAGACATAACCGCCATTAAAGATGGGATGGGCCGGACAAAAAGAAGATGAAAAACTGCGAAATCTACTACGGCAATTGCTATCGACGGCAAAAGCAGCGCTTATTTGGATGCGGATTTGTTGTCGGAGGCAGACTAAGACGAGAAGTCCTCAGCTTCCGGCATGTGAGTGAGCGCCTCGTAGCAATCCGCATCAAGGCTAAATTCGCCAACATAAGCCTTATATGCGCGCATGTCCCCACAGAGGAGAAAGATGACGACACCAAGGATGCCTTCTACGAGCTCCTCAACAAGACCTACGAGCAATGCCCTAGCTATGACATTAAAATTGTCCTCGGTGATTTTAATGCAAAGCTAGGAAGAGAGGGTATCTTTGGTGGAACAATCGGAAAAACTAACCGGCACAACACCACCTCCGATAACGGATTCAGGCTAATCGACTTTGCGGCGGGGCGAAACATTGTCATGGCTAGCACGCGGTTCCACCATCTCGACATACACAAGGGGACTTGGAGAACTCCTGATCAATCAACAGGCAATCAGATTGATCACATTGCGATCGACGCGAGACACTCCTCCAGCATTATGGATGTCCGTACGTTCCGAGGAGCCAGCATAGACTCGGACCATTACTATTGCGGATATCCCAAACTACGCCAAGACAAGCTAATGCTGTGAGAAAATTCGACGTCAGACGGCTACAATCGCAAGAGATCGCCAAGTCCTTCTGCGATCGAGTGTCTCTTAATCTCTTAAGAGGTCCAATGCCGCCAGCATCAAGCATCGAAGACCATTGGAAACACTGCCAAAACGCCATCAGAGATGCCGCTTCTGATGTACTGGGTTTCACTCGTCCACCACAACGAAACCCCTGGTTCGATGATGAATGCCGGCAAGCACATGCAGCTAAGCAAGATGCATATAACGCGGCGCTGCTTAGAAAGACCAGAGCTGCTCATGAGCTCTATGAGCGGAAGAGGAGAGACGAACACCGGCTTCTCAGGAGGAAGAAGAAAGAGCATGAGAAGCGCGCGATCGAGGAAATTGAGAGATGCTACTCCAGGAATGAGGTTCGGAAGTTTAACGAAAAGGTAAAAATAACATGCCGCGGAAACAAACCCCGAACCGAAGCCTGTAGAGATGAACAAGGGAACATCGTAGTAGAATCGCAGTCGATGCTGGGGATTTTGAAAGACCATTTCTGCAGACTGTATAACGGCGATGACGGACCAAATACCGCTGTCAGGCAGAATCAACCTTTTAACCTAGACGATGATGACCAACAATTCCGTCCACCCGACCTGGATGAAGTGAAGATAGCTATATCGAAGCTTAAGCCCAACAAAGCTGCTGGAGCGGACGGCCAGACTGCCGAGCTCTTCAAAGCGGTAGGCGATGACTTGGTAAGGAGCATACACCAACTCATCTGTAAAATTTGGTCGGACGAAAGTATGCCCGATGAATGGAACGTCAGCATTGTTTGTCCAATTCTCAAGAAAGGAGACCCTCTGAACTGCGCCAACTACAGAGGCATCAGTCTCCTTAACATCACATATAAGATCTTATCCGCCGTATTGTGTGAACGCCTGAAGCCGTTCTTCAATAACCTGATAGGTCCATATCAGTGTGGCTTCAGACCAGGAAAGTCCACCATCGACCAGATATTCACACTACGGCAGATCTTGGAGAAGACCCATGAGCTTCAGATCGATACCCACCACCTATTCATCGATTTTAAGTCCGCGTATGACAGCATCCATAGAGATGAGCTATATAGAGCAATGTCTAGTTTTAGCATCCCTGCCAAACTCGTCCGTCTGTGCAGGATGACGATGGAGAATGCACGCTGCTCCATCAAGGTCGGTAAAGATCTCACCGAGACCTTTGATGTACAGAAAAGATTTAGACAAATCGATGCGCTTTCATGCGATTTTTTCAACATCGTACTTGAAAGAATAGTGCAAAACTCACGAGCAAACACAAGAAGCACTATCTTTCAAAAGTCCGTCCAACTACTCGCATACACCGACGATATTGACATAATCGGAAGAAAGCAGCGTGATGTCAGTGGCGCTTTCGCGAGTATTGAGACGGAAGCGGCGAAAATGGGTTTAGCGGTCAATGAGGGCAAGACCAAGTATATGCTGTCAAGCAAAAAGGACAACCAACACGGACGTCTCGGACAGAACGTCACCCTCGACAGATATAACTTTGAGGTAGTTAAGAACTTTGTCTACCTAGGCTCCGCTATAAATACAGACAACGACACCAGCGCTGAGATCAAGCGAAGAATAACTCTTGCTAACCGCTGTTTCTTTGGGTTAAGAAGGCAATTGAGTACCAAAGCCCTCTCTCGGACAACAAAAGTCACCCTTTATAAGACCTTAATAATCCCGGTCCTGCTCTATGGCGCAGAGGCATGGACATTATCAAAAATGGATGAGGGTGTTCTTGGTTGCTTCGAGAGAAAAATTCTTCGGGCGATCTTCGGTCCCGTCTGCATTGACGGTGAGTGGAGGAGGAGATACAACGACGAACTGTATGGACTGTACAGCGACATGGACCTAGCCAGAAGAGTGAAGATCCAAAGACTGAGATGGCTGGGTCATGTTGAGCGCATGGACACCAATGCTCCGGTCCGAAAAGTCTTCGAATCCGCCCCCGAGGGACAGCGCAGTAGAGGAAGGCCAAGACTCAGGTGGCGCACGCAAGTGGAAGAGGACCTCAGCCAACTTAGCGTGCGAAACTGGAGACAGCTAGCCAGGGATCGAGCTAGCTGGAGAAGCTTGTTGACTGATGCCCAGGTCCACCCCGGACTGTAGCGCCACCTAAAGTAAGTAAGTAAGTAAGATTATGGAAAACATGGAAGAAGGGTTAACAAAGATATATATACTATATGTACATGTATAGGAATTAGGCAAGAAAATATTTTTTTATGGTCCTTCCTTAATACTCGTACAATTCTTATCTATGTCGTATGAAAACAATAAAATGATTTGGAGGAAAAAGGTTGCAATAACGATTTCCAGTTGCTTACTAGCCATGTGCAGTCGAATCTCAGGCAGCATTAGTGCATCCATTGATGGTTACTCTACGAAAATTATTTATTATTTTCATTTTTTGCGTTTTGTCTAAAAAAAGGGTGAGCTTACGGGGCTTGTTTTGGCCTGGTCATGCATAATTTTCCTCTACCTGTTTTGGGTGCCATATAACAAGTTATACAGTAGGTGCTACTGATGTGTCTTATGTCGAAAGCCAAGTGATTGTGGAAATGGATGATGATGAGTTCGATAAAGACCACGATGATGAGATAGAAAGGCTTCGTGAAGAAGCTGCTACTGCCGCCACTACCCACCATCAGGCTGAGACTGATGCTGCTCATCCTATTTCCAAAAATAGCACAAAATGGTATAAAGATCCACCAACTAGTAGTCGCATTCGTCCTCATAATATGTTCGATTACACTAGAAGCAAGCCAGGGCCATTGAAAAACTTGGATCATAATCCATTTACCATCTTTCGATCTCTAATCACCGAAGATATGGCTCGCATCCTCATTCGAAAAACGAATCGCAAAGCCAAGCAAATAACAGCTATAAGAATGACGCAAATCTAACTAATCAGAAGCAAAATAAAGTGTTGACTCTAAAAGCATTTAATGCTTTTCTGACTATCATTTTGAATGCTGGAATGTGTAAATCAAACAGCGAGCCTGCTAAGGAACTATGGGGCCTAGCACATGCTCCAATATATAAAGCCGCTTTATTATATAATCGTTTCATATTTATCAGAAAATTTATTCGCTTTGATAATGAGATCACAAGGCCGGAGAGATTATTCATTAACAAAACTGCTGCTATTGGTTATTTATGACTTATGTTGCAGGCTAGTTGGCAGCAGTTTACAATTCGCACGAATCGATGACCGTGGACGAACAACTTTTTTCTTATCGAGGACGGGCACACAATACATTCCATCTTAGCCAACCAAGTACGGAATAAAAGTATGATGATTGTGTGATTCGAAGGGTACGATTTGTGGTGGAAAGATGCCGGAATAGAAGCACGGGATCAATCAAAGCCAACATATCGTATTTCGCTTGCAATGTTCAACAATATGATCACTATTGCTCCATTGACAATTTCAAAATTTGAAGAACGAGCCACCAATCTACGAATAACGAGCTATCCCAAAATTCGAAATGCTGTGGAAGCACATTTGATGTTGTGGTAAGTTGAACTGAAAGCCACAAAAAAAATATTAAATAGCAGCATCAACACCAGGACTTGTTCCTTCGTTCCTACCGCGTTCAAATCTGCCATCACGCTACTCATGCCGTACGGAGTACAAAAGCCACTGGAAAACCCGAGCTTACTGCTGTAGCTGCAATAATGCTGTTTGTGCTCAACACTCAGCACTTGTATATCGGTGCCAGACCTGCACTCCTCCACTTGCTACACAGACAAAATAAATATTTAATTAATATATAAACTACTTCACTTATAAATTTCTAGATTATTTTCTGTTATTTCCCTCTATAATATACATTTTCGGACTGAAAACGACTATAAGTTAATAAACACAACAATCAAGCACAACTGCATAATGACAATACCGTACATTTCTTGAAAAATTGTACACAAATCCTTGTAGGTCCCCATGGACCTTGTTGCTAATATAGCGCTATCGAAGCTGTCGATGATCGGAGGGTTAAGGACCCAATACTTGGATGTCAAGTAGTGCGAGGCGTAGACTCCAGAACGGAACATAGTTTATAGCCTATTTACGGGCTCTCAAATGGCCGCTCATCAGTGGAAATAAAGTTCGGAACGTGGGTTTTAGCCATGCTTAAGTCCTTTTTGCCTTGCAGCAAAGTCTGATATAAAGGTTTTGATACGTTCCTCGCAAAAATCGAGTTTGATGACCCTCTTGCAAGAGACTTCGCACCAATCCATCACAGAAGCTGAAAGGTGGCCGAGTTGAACACTCGGAAGGAGTTCGAACGCATGTCGTGATGAGAGAACATACACACAATCGTTCTGTTTGTTAATCTATTTTTCAACAGTGAGAATTTCTTCGTCAGTTAAAAGAGTTCACCTATGACCGTTCTACGCGTACTGGCAAGGCAAGACTTTCGACTACGATAATTCTGTCGGTAGTGGACCGATGTGTCTTTTGTAAATCTCTGCTGATATCCATCTACCGAGATATGATTTTTTGCTTTCTTAGCGGTTTTCGGCGAGTTCGATTCTGCACGGCTTTGATGACTTGTGGCGTTGGCATAGTGCGATTTGGCACGTTGTACCAGTATTCAGTGGCCGCAACATCTAAAAGTTTTGCCCTTTTCGAAGACTCATTTTTGCAGGTCAATTACGACAGTACAAGATTTTCGAGCTCTATTCTACAATTTTAAACAACTGGCGTTAAGATCTTTTTACGCGGGAACTTTGCGAAACTGTCACTTGTCAAATCGCTGTCAGGTGAGTGCGTTCAGTGGTTCTTGAGAATGAATGTGTTTATTTCATGTGAACATTTGCCAGTAAATGCTAGGTCGACTTGGACAATTCTGCAACCAAGATTTAGTCGTTGCCTTAATAAAGTTTTTACCTTATTATCAAACATCATCAAACAGGAGGTTTCATTTTAAATTTTGCACCATGGTCAAACTCTTAACTCTCTTCCACAACGAGTTGAAATAGGGAAATTTCTCGAGAAAAATCGTAAAAGGTGAGTACTGTCGTCTCGTACAGCTGTCGTCAATTTGATAATTTAGAACGTGTCGGTTGGGTAAGTTATGTGAAATCTCTAAAGCGTCTTTGTCCGGCAAGGTCAGTTAAAATTATCAGAACTGTAGCTGAGATTGTGTTCATTTCAAGATAATTACACGAACTTGGCCTATCCGTTACCACTTTGCACCGAATTTTGCATTGAGATTCTGGCTTCTACCCTTAAAAGGTCCTGTTGACATCAGAATTGAAGCTAGCAGTTACTGAAATGAATGAACAAAATCAAGATTTTTTAAACAAAACTATTCTAAGAAATGGGCCTCATTACCATTAAAGTACGTTAACAAACCAAACTGTCACATCGAGGGCTTCGAAAACCTGAGAAAGTAGTTGGGCAAACTCTCCATCCACAACCAGTGACAGCTTGGTGCAGGTTTTGGGTTGACGGGGCCATATTTTTCGAAAATGTTGTTGGAGCAGTCGTTTCAGTAGGGTAGGCATCGAAGACTCTTTGTTCCAGAATATTGATTCGTTGCCGACATTCGAGCCATTCCAATGGATTGGTGCGCCATTGATACCATTGTATAGCCTGAAATGGACCAGGGATATCCGCTCCCGCCTTCGCTGGCGTTCATGCTTCTGCAGCATTGAGTAGGACTGGGATTATAAGGATCTTTTAAGATGTTTCCCTATTATTCCTATAATGCAATATTAAGACGTCTGATGCCCTTACAATTTCTCGGTCTACTTGTGAATTCGATAAACCATGCCACAACGTTTGGCAGGGGGCACCTCTTGCATGCAATTATATAAAAGATGGCTTTTGCTGTGTTTATTTGCATCTGAGCGCGACATATGTCTAAAATATTTGCGCGCATTTTGTTGCTGACAAAAAAAAAACACTGTGGCGCTGGCAGCCCGGTATGGGCCATGGCCTAGCTTCGTGACACTCATTTGTGTTGCTTATGTTGTCATTTTTGTCATATCTGAGCGGGGCCTACGGTCTATCGCCGAGTCCGAACGGCACTTCTTAGAAGCTTTTTTGTAGGCAATTTTACTTTCGGGAGTTTGCCATTGCCCGCCGAAATGGTGATGGCGATTGGAAAAATTGTTGGTGACCCAGCTAGGGAATCGAACCCAGACTCTCTGCGTAACAGTCCAATAAGTTAACTATCGCTCCATCGCCATCGCCATTTTGTTGCTAACACTAAACCTAACATCAAAAGAAAAGTTGGAGCGATTCGATCGAGTTTTCTGTTAGAAATTGTGGTTTGAATATGGAAAGTTTTGAAGGACATTGTCGCCATACTTCACTTTTTTTTTTGAATTTTGAAAAAAGCTGCTTACGGTAGACACGTCATCGAACACGCCAGTGACTGAACTGGTTCGCTCGATTCCTTGATGGTGATTTTTCAGTTGAAGGCGCTCGTAGCTCCGGTAGGTTTTTAGCTATTCCGCTCTAAACGTGTCCACTAAAAGACTTGATTGCAATTTGAAATCGTTTAGCTTGACATTTAGATACCGCATGAGCTAAAAGAAATTTATTTGACGAACCGCATACATGTTTCAATCGGTTGAAGTGTTTTGCTATGACAATGAGACCTCACAAAAGTTTGGTCACTCGGCAAAAATTTAGGCAGCTTGGTTGGAGTGTGTTACCACATCCATCGTACAGTTCAGATCTTAAGCCATCAGACTTCCAAATATTTCGTTTCTTGCAAAATTCCTGGAATGGCAGAAAGTTCGCTTCTGAAGGCACATCAGACAGAAAATTGGCAAGTTTCTTGCAGAGAAAGATGGGAAGTTTTCAGAACAAGATATTAAGTTGTTGTTTCAATGGATTGAAATTTTCCACCAGAGACTTTCCTAATGGTAAGGCTGTCATTCCTTTTTTTGCCGATTTTAACGAAACTGCAATTGCTGGCACAACACAAACAAATACAATAGCACGCATGAACTCAGCAATACTATGAGACAAACCGGCCTAACATTTAGCAATTTACATTCTTTAACTATTCTAAGAATTCCCCACTTTACAACTGCTTCAATGAGTTACTATCTAGCCCTTCTAAATTTGAGCGGAACATTGAAAATTCCAATGAATTGCTTAGACACTAGATTTCTATCTGATCTCCTACTGAACCTCTGACATTGTACTAACAACGTGTGTATATATTTTCCTCTTTGAAAAAGACTGCGCTACAAGTATACGAGTAAGTATGCTTTCACCCCCATAGCGTAACAATCTTTCAAATCGTCCGCCTTTCTTTGGCGCCTCCTTAATCCAACATCCAAATGCGCCAATAGGCAACCAATGCATATCGTGCCACATTCAGTGCTCAGCATTCAACATTCAACATTCAACATTCAACATTCAGCGTGCAGCGACCGATAACCGATAACTTGTGCCGATACTATTACATCAACTCGTAAATTCACAGGTTTACACCCACTAATAACTTAGGGCCGATTCACATCTGGTTGCATGCATCTACGAGTACTGTGTCTGCCAAAGGAAAGAGTCTCATGCCAAGCTATTCAAAGAACTTTTCCCATCATCGTCCTCAGGTTCTGGTGCTGCTCGCCGCTTGCTTCTTTATGCGAATGCTTTCCGGTATACTGGCACTAAGTCCGGGCAGGCACTAAGTACTAGCGAAAAGCGAGGACCCACCCCAGATGGAGTGCAACTTTACGGATTGTGTGTAATAAAGCGATCAGAGACATCGATACTCGGGTAATTACCATAAAAATGTTTAGATGCATCGGCCACAAAGGGTGACTAAGGTGGTCCTTGCTTTGCAATAGGAGTTGTAAATGTGGGTACGCATCGGCCAGCGATACCAACTTCAACACTGACACTCACCTTGGCGTTACCACTTTATTTTCACACCTTCTGCTGCGCAATGTGGATGTACTTGTACAAATATAATAGCGTAGCTCACCCGCCGGCCAGCCAGCCAGCCAGCCAGCCGGTCGGGTTCGGTCGTTGCCTGCTGTTGAACAGGAAATGTGTCCATCTCTGATTTCGTTTTTATTACCCTCCAGTGGATAATATCCTATGCAGCTAGCGCTAGATGAGATGCGCCCAGCTTCCTTGGCCACAAATTAAGATTCCAACTTGATAAGGATGAGCGCAAATATAAAAAAATTTGTTAGCAACATTCTGGGGACATCAGTAACAAGCGACCTCTGGTAGTTGGAAGCACTCCCTGAGTCGAAGGAAACTCCCCTTTACTTGTCCCGAATCATATGTTCGATTAGCAACTTTATGTGGTTATGTGATTATGTGGTTGCTTGCACAGTTTACCCCCCGCTTAGGTCGATATGCATGTAAAACTGTCGAACATTTGCATACAGCTTGTCGGGTCGTGCCTTGGTCAGGTAAGGAGCTGGATACAGCTATACTACTTCAGCAACCGACTTTGGCTGGTATCCCGATGAATATCTCCTTGCATTCGAGTACTCTCTTGGAATCAATATCGTTCGGAACTTGTTGTGGGTCACTGGCAACAGAGCGGCTCATATGTTAAACACGCTAGCACAGCTGGGATGAGTGCAAAATGTGGAAAGCTGACGACGAGGACTATAGTCTGGCCAACAACGATGATGACGTTGAGGATTCTTGTTTCCCAGGCGTTTCTTGCTGATTATTCCCTTTCGATGGGATTCAGTTTTGTTTTTTGTCATTTTTGCTTCGTTTTGGTTTGTTTTAGTGTTTGTTCGTGTTTCTTCATTGGTTGCAGCACCACCACTCCTTGGCAGCTAATTGAATTAGCATTTTTACGAGTGTAATGATTTCAATTAGCTTGTGTGCAACACCGCTCAGGTGTGAGCGAACGGTCGACACGACAACGCATGAATGTGCATTAATTGCCTGAACTATGTTGTAATGGTTTAATTGGGCTTGCGATTCGGATCGCTTAGCGGTCGCCGAAGTGCCGCACTGCCTGTCGATAGTTTGTTTTGCTGCATCGGCATTGTATCGATCTTGGATTAGATGAATTCGTCGTTAAGGATTTTATTTTATCGTATTTCCATGATTAAATCGATGTGTTTGATGAGTTAATTGCAGGCGACACTGAAGTTTTCGCGTTGGGCTGTGTAAACCTTAATCAAAAGAAGTGCTTAGATCCAAGGAAATTCTTATCGAAAGTGGAGCATTGAGGCATCGTCAGCTTTTTACCTTCGTGCCGTCAGTTGGCAGATGACTTAATGAAATTGGCCTTAAAACTAAAAGGCTAAGTATAAACGTATGCTTTCAAAAGCTAAAAAAAACAACTTGCTTGGATAAAAAAGGTATAAGAACTGGGCATCTTCAAGTAATTTTCATTTCAAGAGCAAAGGCTTGATTTCAGCAAAGTGGGGTAAAAGTCCTGGAGATGCCTGCTCAGAGCCGTAGTCATTACATTAAGCCAGGAATGGGTCTCATCCCAGAACAAAATGTTGGTCAAACTCAGTGGATCATCATGAAGCTATTCATAAGCCCAGTGCCTGAGGCAGAGGGGACTCGGAAAGTCGGCCGTCTTCAGATCTTGCACCTTTTGATGGTATAGCGAATACTGCGTTTGGTAAGCCAATTATGTGGAAAAGTTGCACGAAACACATTCCTCGTAGAAGGCTGACTCTCGAAATACAGCTTTATAATTTGAAGACGCTGGCTCGGGCTAAAAGCTGCTACGCACAGGAAAACTCATACACACAATTTGAAGGTCGTTCGACCGGAGATAAATTGTGTGCGACTCTACAAACATTTCAATGTGGCAGTACAATCTTTGATTTCGATGAGTAGGTTTTCATGCCTCTGATATCGAAGAAACATAAAATTGAATTTTTTTGAAATTCCTGACTTACGAATTGCGAAATAGGGCACTTCGACCTAAAAGATCATTTGCACATTTTTTCTGTGTTTGGCTACCCTCCGAATGAAGCTAATAACGCTTACAGCAAATGAATCTTTGTCTCATTGGAGTCAAATTAGCTTATGTTAGGTTAGGTTTAAGTGGCTTTTGAAAAACCAGCCCACTGTGATACCACGTGGCTCTGTGACCCTCCTACTCCAGAAACCATTTGGAGCTCTCAATAAAGCGTAGGAGACTTTCAATGTCTGTGTTGCTTAAGTCCTTTAAGTCATTGTGGAAGAAGACCCCTAGGTGGAGGTTTCTTCTTTGAGAAAGGCTGGACATGTACAGAGGAAGTGGGGAATTGTCTTCTCTTCCTCCTCTTCCATGCAGCTTCTGCAAAAGTCGTTATCAAACATGCCAAGTCTTCTTGCATGTTTACCTATGAGGCAGTGTCCAGTGATGACACCTATAATGGCGCTAAGATGTTTTCTATTTAGAAAAATTCAGCTCATGGAGCGATTCAGATCTAGCTTTGGCCAGATTTGTTTGGTCGCTAAACATATCGATCATCTATGGTTTGTTCTTCTATTAGCATCCAGCTTTAGTTCTTGTTTGCACGTAGCGATAGGTATAGTGGTTCCAATTTTGGCAAGTTCGTTGGCCCTTCAATTCGCTGGAATGTGATGAATTTTTAAACTGCTCCGCCATCTCCATTAGAAATGATCGGCAGTCCATGACTGTTCTTGAATTTAGGGAGCATGAGTCCAGGGATTTGATAGTGGCCTGACTATCGGTAAGGTTGCGGATATCCATGTCAGATATTAAATTTTTCTTCAGGCAGGACAGGGCTTCCTTAATTGTTAGAATTTCCGCCTGGAACACGCTACAGTGATTGGGGAGGCGGCAAAAACAACACCACCAACCCCAGTAACAGTCTTTGAACCGTCGGTGTAGAGGTGGATTGAATTGTCATCCAGGAAGGCATTTTCCTCCCTATTGTCGAACCATTGCTTGGGTGTGGTGTAGTCGATATTTTCTGATAAGGTTCCCAATGTGTTAAAAATATTTGCGTGGCCAAAATGTTTTTTTGCCCACTGTGAAGTCACTTTAAGGCGAATAACATTTTGGCGGCTACTCGTTTATCTGCTGTAAATTTCGAGGGGTGTCAGATGAAACAGAGTGTCCAGTGCAGCGGTTCATGCAGTTCACTGCTTTGTCTAAGGCCGTCCACCACACAACCACCCCGAAGGTGAGTATCGGTCTTATGACCGAGATATATAGCCAATGGGTGATGCGAAGTAGGAAGCCCCATTTGCTCCCGATGGCTTTTTTGCAAGAAAATAAAGCTACTGAGGTTTTCTTTACTCTTTCTTGGGTGTTTTGTTTCCAGCTTAGTTTCCTGTCGAAAATTAGACCCAGATATTCCGCTGCATCAGAGAAGACCAAGCTGGTACCGTTGATTGTAGTCGAATTACTCCCTGAAGAATCTGCCTTTGAACACAACTTCATGAGTAAACCACACATGGCGCTCACGGCTATATACGGAAGAGTTAAATTAATGTGACGAACCAACTAATGACCTCGGATAAAAAATAGCAACTAGCCGAGGAATTTGGCTGCTTTTATGCGGATATCACGGCCATCCAGGAAGTGCGAGGGATGGGCCGGACATAAGGAGAATGAAAAACTATGATGTTTACTATGGTGATTGTGGCATGAAGCCATGAGCTTCCGATATGTGAGCGAGCCAATCTGCATCAAAGCTAAATTCGATAACATAACTCTAATATGGGCCCATGCTCCAAAGGAAGACAAGAACGGAGCAACCAAAGAATGTTTCTACAAGCTTCTTCTATGACGCTTAAACCATACCAGGCGATTTGAATGGCAAAGTGGAACAGGAGGACAAAGTAGGGGGCACCCGCACTATTCTGGATGTCCGAATATTCCGGTCAGAGAAAATTGACTCGGATCACCACCTCGGTGTAGCCAAGGTATGAATGTGGATTTTCCGAGCGCCAAAGCAAAGTGGACCCACTGTAAGAAAATAAAACATAGAAAAGTTGAAATCGCAGGAAAGCACCAACATTATTTCCGAATGCGAACTCGAAATCATTGAACAACTATGCCGCCAGTACCAACTACCAAAGATCGGTGGCAACAACGCAGTGATGCCGCTGTTGATGTGCTAAAATTCATCCGACAAGAAATCTGTATAACATCGAAGAAGTCCAACAACCCGCCTTTAACCATTCCACTCATCTGACCAATATGAAGTAAGCATAGCAATATCAAAAGTAGCTGGAAATGGCTTTATAAAAGCAAAACACCAACCTATTTCTCAAATCTCGTCAGAGAAGTGCATGCGTAATGAACGGAATCTCAGTATCTTTTGCCCGGTTCTAAAAACGGATCCCCCTTCAACTGCGCCATCTACAGAAGTATAGGTCTCGTCAACTTCGCACACAAGATCTTATCGTCAATCTGGTCGGTTCCTATCAGTGTGGTTCCAGACCAGAAAAGGCTACAATCGATCAAATCTTGACACTCCCGCAGATTCCGAAAAAAACTCAAGAACTCCAAAACGATACCTTCGATTTTGAGACTGCATATGACATGGGAGCTTTAACAAACACCAGCTATAGAAACAAGTCTAGCTTTGGCATACTAGCCAAACCATAATTGGGAGGTGTTCTATTGATAATGAAATTGACGAAATGGGTCAACAAGACAACAGAACATCACAGTCAACAGTCTACTTGGGCTTTGCTATAAATTCTGCCAACAACACCTAGGAGAAATAAAATGAAGAATCACTCCTACCAATTACTTCGAAGGCAATTGAATAGTAAGGTCCTATACCGAAAACTAAGAAGAATCTACATAAGGCATTGATCACCGCAGTCCTACTTTATGACGCTGAAGCATGTACCCTATCGAAACTGGATGAAGATGTCCTCAAAAAAAATCGACAGAAAAATATTTGGCTCAGATTGCGTTGACAGAAGGTGAAGCAAATTCCTTAAAAACAGCGGAGTATAAGTGTGATGTGATGAACAATAGATTTAACTTGGCTAATGAAACCAATATTACCGTTGACCCAACTGAATTAGGAATTTCTAACTAAGTGCTACCATTTCTACTTACCAGCGATCGTACAAAAATTCATTTTCATGATTTGACTGTAAGCAGAAGTTGCTTTAATGAGTGGCAAAATCAGTAAATGTTGGCGATAAGAAGTGAAGCACAACGATTTTGTCAGATCGGACAGCCATTGAGATCGTTAGCTTAACTTTACTATTAGCTCTGGTATTGGAAAATCATCAGAAATTAAACGAAGAGTTACACCTTCCAATTGGTGATACTTTGACCTAAGGAAGCAAGAAAGTAGTAGGGCCCTGTCAAGCGACAATAGGTGTAATCAACGTAAGTAAGGGTAATAACCCGCCGTTCCAGTTCTACTCTGTGACGCAGAAGCAAAGACGTGTACGAAGTAACGAAGTAGGGTAAAAATGATTTGGCTTGTTTTCCGCTTAAGATCGTCGAATAAATTTTAGTTTTATCTGCATTGACCGGGCATTGGACAAAAAGGTGCTCATCAGTCACCTGAGATTGGGCCACATTAAGCACTCGAAATCTGAGAGCCTTCTATCTTTTACTTATTAATTTGGAAGAGAACTACAATCTCAACTATCTTTAAGTGTGCAATAGTTGACAATATACCGATCTAGCCACAGGACAACAGCCTATAGTGGTTCATTCTGAGCAAGTAAGTACGTCTAGGTGGTGAGATTTTCTATTAAAAGAATGAAACATTTGCTGAGATACTATCACTAATGAAAAGTGATAAAAGCTTTTGCAATTCAATAAAAAAAAACAATTAGCTGCATCGACGAAAGGTCGCTGGAATAAGATATGAAGTCAATTTTTCTGAGTAAGACCCAATTCATCCTTAGCATTGAATATACAAGTATCTTATAATAGTAAAACGATTTCTTACATAAAATATATTTAAGTATCTTCTTTTGCCATAAGAAATGATTGCTTTAGGCATATTGAACATTGAAAGTTGTTGTAACATTCAAAACGCTCAAATTGCCCTCCAATATTGCAATGTTGATTTGAAAATCGCCACTTGGAAAGATGGATGGATAAAACGACAAGTCCAATGGATAGCGTTGAACAGATACTTCACCCTGTAATCATGTACCTAATTAGTTTTTCTGTTCAGACATCACGTAGCATTACCTTGATTGGGCAGGTAGTTGGAAATTTTCCATAGGTCTTCCACATCGGCATCATTCGGCTTAACACATTGGAACGCTCAGAATTGTCGAGAACCTTGCATAGATCTTCTGTGGAGTCTATTACAAAACTTTTGTAAGTGGAGCCTTCCTTCCTGAAAAGTGTGAACTTTATCTGGAAGAAAAGAATCTATCACGTAGCAGACCAACGCAATATTTTCTTAGATGCCACTTACCATTGGATTTTCTAGGTCTTTTGGAAATTTTGCGTCAAAATTAAAAACCTGCATCTTTTTGCGGATGGTTTCGATAGAACAGGACAAATTGTCACAATACTGCTGGTTACCGATGCAAGAAAATGAATTAACTCGAAACGGTATTCCTGCAAACTAAAGAAAGACATTTTCCATTTGGGAATTTGATTAAATTTAAGAGCCATATTCACCGCAGCTCTAACGCTGATAACAAGAACCACAACCAATCCCTTCATGACAACGAATATTCACTGAATATATGAGAAAAGCCAATAAACCAAAGTCGTTGGCTGCGGTTCAATAAATTTCACGGATTGCAAATGGATTTTTAAAAGCCACCAGAGTGCAGCAATTATTTTTCAATTAAAATGAAAGCGCTTTACTACCCGCTCGGATGTTACCCGCCCCATCGTCGAATGACGATACGATTGACGGTCCGGTCTACCATGGAGCACTAATTTGAATTGATGAGATGAATCTTGATTGAAAGCCGTCACTAATGGGACATTGCACGGAAGTCATTTGGAATGACAAATTGATTATTGGCCACGATTTTTGTTGCCCACTTATGTGTGTGATGTGTCCCGCAAAAGTACGCGCACAGCACTTACAATTTCATTACATGCGAGCACTGTGGCAGAGCGGTGACGTTCTTTGAACGTTTACGCGCTCCTTCGTGAGGAATTTCGCCGCAAAGCGGTACAAACAAGAAGATCAACAAGGTATTCTCATTCGCTTCGAAGGTTTCTTATCTTTGGGTGAATTCTTTAGCAAGAGCACACACGGCCTATGGGACAGAAGATACGACTGGGTTTGAACCAGCACCAGGACCAAGATCAGGAACCAAGTAAAGAAAAACAAAAGTATCTTATAAAGTGAGTGTGCTACAGTACCAGATTGGACATTGGACATTGGTCACTGTTTGCTGTTTGCTGTTTGCTGTTTGCTGTTTGGTAAGATTTGATGGCGAATTTCCAGAAGTTCGTCCTCTGCCGACTTGGCATTGGCCTCTTGCCCATCACAGGGAAGATGCATTAACATTAAGTGTGGGTTACTGATAAGAGGAATAAGGTTTGCGACGACGACGATGCAACGCATAGTCCGCATGCGCGTCTCTTCTTAGGGAGGCTTTTAAAATGACTTCAATGGATCTTGGAGCGAAGCTGGTTACTCTTCGTCAAGTTTTTTGCTTTTAGATTTGCATTCTCGTCATCTCATCGTTGTGGTATTACTTCTTGGATTCATTTATTGTACTGAAAGATGCATTGGCGACAGGGATAGAGATGCAAAGGGCAGACATACAATTGAGGTTGAAGAGTGAGTTCGAATGTATTGGTGAAGAGATGTGAATTAGGAGACTTACTTGTCAGATATCATGCGGATTTTGAAAATGTTCTTCTTGGAAACAATGCACACTGTACAGTTTCCATCTCTAAATACCGTTCACAATTATGTAGCTCAATATGTAATATCTAAGCAGCCTCGGTTTTTCCTATCTCTAATGCGTATCACGAATATCACCCAACAGATGCAGATAGTAGAAACTTCAAAGATAACAAGGTCACTTCCAAATTTTCAGGTTAATGCATAGGTTTTCTCAGCTATGATCAACTGGAGAAGGACACACGGCTCAGTCCACGCGTATAATTGTACAAAAGAAAAGCACCAGTGTTACGGAATTTATTTGCAGTTTTTGCAACTGAAAACTGAAAGGCCTGTGGATCATACAAGACCTATACTGCACTTCTCCAAGACAAACATATCGCACTATCACTTTAGAACCTTTGCATTGGTCAGCGTATCAATCGTATTACCACAATTAGCGCGATGCTCAAACTTCAAGACGGTGCTTTCAGAAACTCTTTCCGAAAGTCCAAAGACAAAACCTACGACCAATGTTTTAAGGATAGCATTTAACATGTCTTTAGATAATTTTACGAGCGGGCAATGTAAGCACGATTGAGGAAATTGAATTTCGAACGCCTGCCTCTCCCTTTCAAATCAGTAAGGTTGTGGAAAATAACGATGGAGACTGTCTATGATCGGTCGTTACGACAATTATTTGGATCGGACTTCGCTATTCGAGATGTACTTAGTAAAGTGAACAAATTTTAAGCCTTCGGCGTGTCACCGAACGCCTCATAACAACCACATTCGGAAATATAAGCCTGATTTGCATGCATGCCTTACAGATGACAGCATCAAAGACGAAACGTTCTGGACCAAACATGTGTTCAATGCCCCAGAGCAATAGGACTGTTGTCGACTTAGACATCAGAGAGCTGTCACGGATGTAATGTGTTTCAGAGTGCCGTCACCTACGTAGGTGCATGCAGCTAAACAGAAATAAAGGGAATGACAAAGGCTTCAAATAAACAGCTCGAGAAGCATGCAACCGAGGAATGAAGGAGAGGTTACTTAAAGGATGACATTCGAAAGGCTTATCAGAGAATAAAAAGAATAAGTCAGAATGGAAGCCTCTTAAGATGAGGATATACAACAGGACCTTGCTATGAAAAGTACCCTTATCATCTCGGTCCTACTCTGTGGCAGATATAGAAGCACTTGTCTATTTTTGAGATGAGTTTGATTTGTATTGATGGGGTAATAGGGAAGGATGTTCAACCCCGAAGTGTACGGTCGATTGAGTGAGACGTTTATGAACTAAGACCTGTGTTTACTGAGGCATGTAGTAAAGAGTATTCAGGTCTAACCCCTAGTGACGGCGCACTGGAGGACAACCGGATCTAAGGTGGCGCTCACAGATGAAAAGGGAACCCAACAAATTTGGAGTGCGGCAGTGAAGAAAGTTGGCTTTAGATCGTGCTATCTGCAGAAGGGCATTGGTTAAGACCCATTAACTTCACTTGCAGTAGGACCGGCTATGTAAGTTAGTTATGGCTAATTATCATGTTTCTTTTTTCATTCATTGAAGGATACCGCTCCAGCATACAATATCTGCTGGTGGAAAAATTATGAATATTATAGTCACAAAGGAACACTTAAACTGATGACGTTGCAATTTCGAAACCCATCATAGGCCTAGGTTCCATTTTCGGAGTCTTTTTTTATTGAAGCATTCAGAAATATTCCAGATGTTGGCATAATTTGATGCAGAAATAGAAGAACAGTTTTAGGTTTACAGGAAGCTGCAGGCGTTTTGTGATCGTACGACGCATGGCTTCGTCTTTGTGAAGATTGAAGCAGAAAATATCCGAATGTGTCTTGATCCATTATGACGAAGGGGAGTGGTTGTTAGCTTTCTGGTAGCCAATTTATCTGAAAAGTTAAAAGACAACTGCGCCCAAAAGCAAGCGAAAAGCTACGCCAGTGCTACTTGGTGTTGTTGAGACACCATTTGCTCATTCGTAAAACCATCGGTTTGAAAATCTCCCTTGTCAGTTTGTATCCGGGTGGGCTTGCTCTTCAAAAACGGACCAGGATTTTTCTTGATTTATTTTTCTCGTTGAATATAGTGGTGGTGATTGCGCGATGGTTAGCTCATTGGGCTATCACGCAGAGGGTCCGTGGTTCGATCCCCGGCATCGCTAACAATATTTCGATTCGTCATCAACTAAAACTCGGCCAAAAGGTACAGCATCAGTTGGAAGCAGCGTGAGACAGAATTGAAGTATCAGTGCCCACTCGGCTGGAGCACATATTTCAAGTAGGTACACTCATATCTCAAGCAGTCCCCACACAAAAAGAAGGCAAACTGTAAAAAAGGGTCCAGTCCAGGACCAAGTCTAGGTCCAACCAACTCTCAACTGATAAGAGAGACGTCATCCGTTGTGGTCAACTTATTGCCTTTTTTTTTCTTTTCTTTTACCCCTCTCCCACTCATTTCAGTTATAATTAAAGTATGTTCCCGTTTGTGTCTGTTTCCTGACGGAGGACAGGAGGTATGTATGCGTATGGAAATGCATTCGATCCATGTGAATCCACATTAAATCATCGAATTCCAGATGAGTATGTGTGGTGTGTGGTTAAGTGATACTTGTGTGTGTTTGTGAGCATAAAACAAATAAATGTGCGCAAGGAGAAACAGAAATTAATTGTCAGTCGTTATCGGGAATTATTAATAATTCTGCCTGTGAGTAGTCATAAGAGCCAGTGAAATATTTTGCGATAATTACGGTAATTGGTATTGTGGCGTCATCATTGTTAAGTTGTTATGACATTTGCTGACACATTTGTCCTTCTTTATCCCTTTTCACAAGGAAACCTTGTGAATTGGGCGATAGAGGGAAAAGGAAGCCTAAAACGAGATAATTGACGCTTTAAAATCAAGAAACAGTCATGTATCTACAGCGAAAGGATGTGATTTTTGGATATAGTATGCTGATTGATATCTTATCTTAGTCTAGTAAATCAAACATCTATAAGAGTGCCTGCTAACTGCGAGTGCAACCTAGATGCGTGTCACATGCATCTAAACAAATTGAATTTCAACCAGTAGATCTTATTACGGCACGCTTAACTGTTTTTATTGAAATTGATAAAATGGAAAATATTGCACTGTCCGTGGCTTCTTTTTCATAGGAAGGTTCTGGACATAAGGGCGCGCTATCATGCCCAAATTACTAAAGATGTTTTAAATAGCCGCTATACCCAGATAAATGCTGCGTGAGGTGGTCTTTCGTACCCTAGCTCGTACTCGTACATCTAGGAATTCTAGGAATTCCTAGGTCGTAATTCTCAGCCCAGAAATTTGTATGTATGATAGAAAACTTTGTAGTCAGCTCATTCTAGCCCAGTATACTCGTGCTCTTGACAATGTTTGATTCTGATTCTGACTGTTTCATCAGTGTAAGGCTTTATCTCATGGATGGGTTTTTTGCGGTAGCTAGGACGATATCGTCCACAACGATGATTGCTTGTGCCACCCCAGTTCGCAGAAGAAATAGCCGAAATCGCCTGCTGTTAGAACTACATACTTTTACAGTGACGCGATGCTTAACAAGTTCGCCGAGCTCAAGACATTTTAACGTCAACCTGTTGGAGTTTTAATTTTTGATCTATCCCCATGTATCTGTATTTCTATCGTCTGTATAGCTTCGATGGTAAAATGCGATAATCTGAGATCACGTTGGTTGTCGGCAAAATATCTTTCACCTTCTGCCACCGGCGTGTATGATACTTTCTGTGATTTTTCCCACTGCATCCAGCATACCTACATAATGATCTATATAATGTTTTCAAGTCGCTTCTTTGGCAGTCAGACAAATTGTTGGGGTTTTATGACACAAAGAAGGTCCCTTTCTCCAAGTACCTTTAGAGCGATTCTATAAACATGCTCTGAACGGCCATTTACAAAAGATTCAGCCATTCGTCGGAAAGTCTTACTGGGTGAATTACGTTACAAGATGTGTTCCGTACTACTCTCGCTGATGATTCTGCTCAAAATATATGGTTCATGGGATAACAGATACTGAATTTTTATTATTTGCTTTGCTGCTTTATTACCACCTAGTATGTTTTATGCAAGAGGTTAAGGTTTGCATTTCCAGGTAATCGCCTAAGTCATTGCGTCCCGAGAGGTTGGAGGACGTCTGTTGTTTTTCTTAATCATCATCCTTTCACTTGATGTAAGGTTTCTTCGTCTTAAAAGTAACAAGGTTCAGCGCTGCTTACTTACTTACTTACTTTAAGTGGCGCTACAGTTCGGGGTGGACCTGGGCCTCAGTCAACAAGCTTCTCCAGCCAGCTCGATCCCTGGCTAGCTGCCTCCAGTTTCGCAAGCTAAGTTTGCTGAGGTCATCTTCCACTTGTGTGCGCCACCTGAGTCTTGACTTTCCTCTAATGCGCTGTCCCTCGGGAGCGGATTCGAAGACTTTTCGGACCGGAGCATTGGTGTCCATGCGCTCTACATGACCCAGCCATCTCAGTCCTTTGGATCTTCACCTATCTGGCTAGGTCCATGTCGCTGTATAGTCCATACAGTTCGTCGTTGTATCTCCTCCTCCACTCACCGTCAATGCAGACGGGACCGAAGATCGCCCGAAGAATTTTTTTTTTCTCAAAGCAACCAAGAACACCCTCATTCATTTTGGATAATGTCCATACCTCTGTGCCATAGAGCGCCATAGAGCAGGACCGAGATTATTAAGGTCTTATAAAAGGTGACTTTTGTTGTCCGAGAGAGGGCTAATTGAGTAGCAATTGCCTTCTTAGCCCAAAGAAACAGCGGTTGGCAAGAGTTATACTTCGCTTGATCTCAGCGCTGGTGTCGTTGTCTGCATTTATAGCAGAGCCTAGGTAGACAAAGTTCTTAACTACCTCAAAGTTATATCTGTCGAGGGTGACGTTCTGCCCAAGACTTCGGGGTTGGTTGTCCTTTTTGCTTGACAGCATATACTTGGTATAATTGGACGAACTTTTGAAAAATGAGATCTTTACCGACCTTGATGGAGCAGCGTGCATTCTCCATCGTCATCCTGCACAGACGGACGAGTTTGGCAGGGATGCCGAAACTAGACAATGCTCTGTATAGTCCGTGTCTTTAGATGCTGTCATACGCATGCTATCTTCACTTCATCCAGGTCGGGTGGACGGAATTGTTGGTCATCATCGTCCAGGTTGAAAGGTTGATTCTGCCTGACAGCGGTATTTGGTCCGTCGTCGCCGTTATACAGTCTGCAGAAATGGTCTTTCCAAATCCTCAGCATCGACTGCGATTCTACTACGATGTTCCCTTGTTCATCTCTACAGGCTTCGGTTCGGGATTTGTTTCCGTGGCATGTTATTTTTACCTTTTGGTAAGACTTTCGAACCTCATTTCTGGAGTAGCATCTCTCAATTTCCTCGAGAAGCCGGTGTTGGTCTCTCCACTTCCGCTTATAGAGCTCATGAGCAGCTCTGTTCCTGGTTCAGCGCTGCTACCAAGTTTTAACTGTCGATTATCTCATCTAAGTGCGGTAGATCCATTGCTGACATCATTTTTTGAAATACTGCCTTGTCCATACTAAACATATCTTCAGTTATTTTAGATTCGAATAATACTCGAGCTCATTCAATACTACTTATATAGTACCGTTATGGAGATGGAACCCTGGAATTTTGTCCATCACAATTTTATTCCTGATTTCCAACTTAAAGTTGTGTCGTTGTATTGTATAATGGCGAGAAACAAGTTTTTAAGGCAAGTTTACTTGACAATCAAAAACCCTACTCATATTAAACAGAAGGGTTGATGGTTTTACTAGCCAAAACCGTCGTCATATCCTTGATCAAGAGAAAGAAGAAATTTTGGGGCTTAATGCGTAAAAATCAATTTCTCGACAGGATCAAAATAGGCAAAGCTGAATGCCTCAAATCCTCGTATTGCTCAAAATAGTAAGCCATTCTACTTCTATCTTCCATTCGTAGGGATATTCCTTTAGACTTTTGAGCCTGATAATGTTTAATGGAAGATCGCACATCGGTATACGAGTATGTACAATACTGATATATAGACAAGCAGCCTTAAAACTAACAAGTCCATTTATTAAGGTCTAACTGGCAGATCAGTCTCCATTTATTGACAATAATTCTTGTTGTGTGTAACTATATCAAACAGATAAAAATTGAGCTACAACAATAATTGGGACTCCAAAAAATAGTGCTGGACTGAAGTAACAAAACATTTCAATATAGAAATGCCCTGCTGTTGTCTAGTTCTGGATCAAGCACTTTTGACAACATTTCATGTTCAACTCATTCAATCTGAGGTTTCGGCCATAAAGTAAATCTCAGTTAGTAGGCAGCACTAGCTCAAAACCTAAGAAAATGAAAATAAGCCCATTCTTCTTGATTCAGTAATTATTTTCTTAAACATTTAAAAGAGGAAGTTGTACTTACATCCCTGTTATCGAATTTTTAAGCAGAAGACCGTTGAGTACAACCTATATTGATAATCATTTGGACCTCGAAACTATTATAGAAGAGATCTAAGAAGAATTTTCAGTCCAATCATGTCCTCCAGCTCATTGTTAACAAGGGCAGAACAACAGCACAATATTGTTCTTTGCACTGATCATTAGAGTCCAAATAGTGCCTGTGATGTCGACTGAAAACCCCTGCAGTCCTTTGTAATTCTGACGGTAAATTCCTTGTATAAGTAGATGGTCAGAGATATTAAAAATAAGTTTTTATTACTTAATTTGTATATGATAGAGATATGTCTGAACGGCGATGATATTCACAAGCCCGTTTTGCTCAGTGAAAGTACAGCCTAATCTATCGTACCAACTTTCGTATCCACTATCGCAGAACAGAAGATTTCCAGCGAATTTTGAAAACCCAGCCATTATTCATGAATTGCTCTTGCAGAACGCATGTCAATGACAACATTCGTTGAAATGATGCGAAATATCTAGGTTTCCTCAAGCGATGTAATAAATTCTTTACTCCCTATGATCTTGCCAAAATAAGAGTAAAATTCTCAAAGCTGTTCCTAAGACTACTATTCAGCTGTTAAATAGTATTCAGCACTGTGCGATTAGACTTGTAGGTGATGCAAATATTACACAGTCAAGTGAACACTAACGTAATGTTCTTGCCTCACCTTGATACTGAAACAACATTGGCCTTTCGTTTAGATACCACTATTCAATTCTGTTCATTCTTCTTTGCAGAACCCCTTGTATGCTTCTTGTTTTACTGCAGATGCTTTTCGACGCTCGTCAATAAACCAGGGACATAGTTTTGTTAGCTGGGGAAATCTACATACCGTGTCTGATGAGGTGGGTGAAATCGTTTTGTTGAATATGTCACTGTTAGTCTTTTGTACTAGACCAACAGATAAGTGGTCTGAGACGATGTTTTTTCATCGATCACAGTTTCATCATTTTGGTTGACCGTTTTGCCCAAGTTTTTGCCAGGGATTACTGCGGGAGGTGTGCGAAACCTTCGCCTCTATTCACTTTTTTTTTCAAATTCGATTAGCTTGATTCAATTGTTCGCGCTTGCATGGCGTGGGGCTTTGTTTTTAACCTTGCTGGCAAAGATGTTCTCTTAACGTCGTGCTTAGTCCATTGTGAGCGCCTATCAGCCTTATGTTGGCGAAATTAGTATTAATGCAGACTATAATCAGACATTAGGTCAAATTTTGATTCGTGGTTGGTTAATCTTTATCCAAATATTGTAGTCTTAATAGTAACTGTTTTAGTAGATTCCTTAGCCTTCTTTTCTCCGGCTTTTTCTTCACTATATACGTATAGTGGTCGGAATGCTCAACATTTGCTCTGAAGGAATACAAAATCGCTATTTTGGCAGATGGCTGGAAGCCGATAAATCCTCATATAACTCAATGAGGTCATCCTCAGATGTAAAGTTCGCCTTTTTTTTCCTCTGCAAACTCGTCAATATTGTGCTTTGCTTGTAACAGGCGATTTCAGTAAGGCCGACTAGGCCTTAGTTGCTTAAGACCGAGTTCTTCAAAATGTTGTCGTTGATAATCTTCAGCGACTCCACTTCGTCAATTCTGATTGGAGCTAGCTATGATGAAGTCAGCTCATTTATACATTGCTCAAAGTCGTAGGTTATCCCATAGTGTCGAGCAGTCTTTCTTATCAATTTATTTGGCAGCACGCATTAGATGCCAATTAATGTCTTTCCAGCTTTTCTAGAGCAACTCTCCTTCAAACTTGCCCGTTTTTAAGTAAAAGAGGCAACTTTACTGGTTGCATAAGTAGGCCACAAAAGTTCGGTACAATTTCTTAAAAAAAAAAAAAACCAATAATTTGTAATACAATTTCCATGAGTTAGTTGGGTCACCTTAATCAGGCCTTTGGCATTCAATCACAAAGTCACAATTCAAAGGAAACATTTCCATTTGCCAATTTATATTGACCATGCCACAGCTACATGCTGGTAATTAATTAGCACATACGACTTACACCAATCAACCGCAGAGCAAACACGACACAACTCACTAAATACCGTTAATATCACAATCTTTTCCCAATCTTACTCGTACATCTCAGTGTTCTCTCTTATACTCTCATACTTCCGTGCCAGAAAATCAGGAAAAAATTATAAAAAAAAACAAAAAAAACTTCCACACAAGTCAAAGGAAACAATCTCTCGATCTACTCTGTGGTGTATCTGTGGTCGCTGCCGCTGCCACTGCCGCTGTAGTACATTAAAAATGATGGAATTGTCGCAAACTTGTCTGCCTTTCTACTCAGGCGTAAGCTTCCTTGCTTTTGTCCTACAAATCCTCAAGTCCAACTTGCACACACACCGTCAGCTAAACACCAAAGAATTGCTGGATAAGGTACGGAGAAGGGTTCCCCTGTAGTAGCCCATGCCCAATACTCGATGCCCAGTGCCCAACTGCCCAGTACCCAGTGCCCACCATAAAATTCAGCGTTTAGATTTATAATTGGTCATAAATAAGCGCACGGTGTGCGTGCGGACCATACGTCCGTCATCCGTTCGAGATGTTGTACATTGTCATTATGGTAATGTCGGACCCGGGCATATATCATCTCAGCCTTCGTCGTCGGTTGGTTAATTTGAAAACGTCGCTGTTTGCAAATACGTAAACAGTATGCGCTGCAGCTTCACTCTGTTCCCAACTCAATGAGTTGCCGAGTACCACGAAATCGAACAGTGCAACCGAGAGTGCAAGAGAAGTGACCGCTTTTACTGACAAACAAGTCACACACAAAAGTCGGGATAGGGTCGGCCAAAGGTATGAATAGCTTTCGCATTCTGAGCCAGATATTTTGCATGTGAAAAGTGTTTGCATTCACACACATGCACATACACGTATACTAATGTACATGGAACACATGCATGGACGCATGCAAACAAATAAACACAATACTTTGGTGTAATTTTGCTAATAAATCAGACTGTCGATGACGAAAGGGACGACGTAGCAATGTGGCAACAAGTGCCCCAGAGCGTTTCGGAAAGTGCACAACATTCCGTAGCTTGCACATTTACGAATACATAACCAAAGGGGCATCTTTACAGCAATTGTGGTGACAACTTCCAGCCAAGGGTGATAGACTTGATTTTACTTCTTCAAATTAACCTGTTCTAAGGAAGGGGGTTTGAGCGATTTTCGAAAAAATTCCTCAAAAGAGTGAAATGGTTCAGAAACATTTTGGTCACAAAAAATTAAGATACTTTACACAAGTAGTTAGTGTGTAGTAGGCTCATACAATTGTATATCACGTTTCAAGTCTGACTTGTACTTAGACAGATATCAGCGGGCGATTGTGAGAGGGTTTTCCGTTTTAAATGGTTTCTCTAGGAAGGATCTAAGCTAAGAATTAGTAACCTGATTTCAGTTGTGGAGTGTAAATAGAGTTAACTAGGATGCAACGAGTTTCTTCAAGTATTTGCTGAAACTCCACAGCTATGCTGTAAAAGACTTTTCCCTACCGACTAAGTCATTTGAATAAACTGTTCCATGAATTGTTGTAGCGAAACGTGGTAAACATTTGAAGTAAGTAAGATCAGTACCTTTCTCGCTGAACGAATGGGATGCCTTGAAAAATACTGTCCAGCCTCAGATACTTACTTACATATTGTACTTTAGGTGACGCCACAGTCCGGGGTAAAGTTGAGCAGATTGTCAGTTATTACCATCACTCGGTGTTTTTTGAAAAATATTTCGATTCCGATTAACCCCAGAGTCAGGGTATGAATATTTTTTTATTGAATCCGGATCACACAATTGAAGGACATAAACTGGTGTGCTCGCCGTATTCTCATTGATATTTCTCATATACAAATACGAGGGTCGTCTAAAAAGTTTCCGACCGCAACGTAAAAATAGCGGCAGCGGATGTGAGTGTTTTTTGTGAAAATGGAAAAAATTGAGCATCGAGCTGTTATTAAATTCTCGTTTTTGAAAGCCAATACGTCTACGCAAATCAAATCAGAGTTGGACTCTGTGTATGGGGACTCTGCACCATCATTTACCACAGTAAAAATGCTGAATTAAAACGTGGCCGTAAGAGCTTGGGAGATGATGAACTTTCGGGACGTCCAAAAACTGGAACCACTGACGATAACATTGCTAAAGTTCACCAAATAGTGTTAGACGACCACCGAATTAAAGTGAGAGAGACAGTAGAGGTTATGAAAATGTCCAAAGAACGTGTTTGTTACATATTAAATCAAGATTTAGGCATGAGAAAGCTCTCCGTTAAGCTATTACGTTAGACCAAAAACTTGTTCGAATGAACCTATCCAACGATCTGTTGGCGCAGTTTAGGCGCAATAAATCCGAGTTTTGGGGCCGATTAATTACTGTAGATGAAACTTGGATACACCATTATACGTCCGAAATAAAAATTCAGCCAAACAGTGAACTGCAAAGAGCGAGCCGGCTCCTAAAAAATCAAAAACTGATTTTTCAACTGGGAAAGTGATGGCGGCTGTTTTTTTGGGATAGTAAAGCAGTTATCTTAATCGATTATCTCCAAAAAGGAAAACCATTACAGGAGCATACTTCGCATTATTACTTGCCAAGCTGAAGGCAGAAATTGCGGAAGAACGCCCACATTTGCAGAAAAAGAAAATCCTGTTTCACCAAAACAACGCGCCGTATCGCACCTTAGCGGTTTCCAGGGCGCGAAAATCCATGAATTATGGTTTGAAATGCTTAACCATCCGCTTTATTCACCAGATCTAGCCCAAAGCGACTTCTTTTTGTTCCCTCATCTAAGAACTGCGCTCGGAGGACAGAGATTTTCGTTAAATGAGGATGCAATCACCTTCGTGAACAATTATTTTGCAGCGAAAAACGCCAAGTACTATTTGGACGCCTAGAGAGATGGGAGCATCGCTGGGAGAAGTATGTAGAGTTACGAGGAGACTATGTAGAAAAATAAAAAAAAAATTTGAGAAGAAATGTCGTGTATCATTGTTCGGTCGGAAACTTTTCAGACAACGCTCGTAGCTGCGTGAGTAAGAAGAACACGCTTTGGCGGAATTTTCACAACGATGCTTATCTGAGAGATAATTGGTCAAAATTTGTTAAAGCCAAAAAATGGGTGACCGCTGAAGTCTGTTGCTAAATGATCGACAAGTTTCTGTGAAGCAACTTCAGCTACTTCCCTCATAAAATGACAGAACAATATTTCAGCAAGACGGTGCTACCCCATACCTCTCTAAAGTCTCGATTGAGAAGCTAAGGGTAGTTATACTAAATAATTCATTCAGCAAATGTAAAGTCATCCCCTGCCCTCTTCGTTCGTTGACACTTAAAATTTTCTAAGGAATAGGATCGTACTGTGAGATATCCGTCATGAAGTGTGGCTGCAAGAGTGTCTTAAAAAGAATGAAGACCAGGCTTCTTGTTTCAGCACGACGGCGTTATGGCTCATACTACGTGCAAAACAAAAATCTCTTTGCAGCAAAAATTTTCGTGACGTGTGGTATCGAAAAACAGTGATAAGAATTGGCCTCCAAGAGCTTCAGATTTGAGATTTGGGTCCTCTTGACTTCTTTTTGTGGGCCTATTTATAAAGCAACCTTACTCCAACAAGTTGAAGGCTCTAGATGAACTCAAAATCAATCGGCATTCAAGTTGAAATAGTCGTGATATCCCTTGAGACATTGGCCAATGTTGTTGCAAAATACCAAAAAAAGACCCAACCTAGTATTAGCAATGAAAGCGGCCACTTGATCGATATTGTTGCAACACATAGCTCAAATAAATGCTGACCTATGTAAATAGAATCTTGTTTTGTTAAAGTGGTTAAACATTTCTATACTGATGAGCAAGATTGAATACATTCTAGTAACATGGAAACAGATGAGTGTAAAAAAATGTCTGTTTGTGCCGAAATTAACTTCATCAACTTACAATAGCCTAAGACGTTTTCCTTTGAAAATTGTATGCTAAAAAGCGAATAGTAAATTTAAAAACTCATCGCTTTGTGAGTTTCGTTTCTCCCACTAGAATTAAGTATGACGGTCACCAGAGGCAGCAATCGAACTTATAGAATACTTTAGAGACAGAAAAATGTGCATGTGCATGGTGAGAGATCCCTATCTCTCATCATAATATCACCTAGAGTAGAGTTTCTCAACTCCTTACCCAACAGACATGCCCAAACGATATTCTCTTAAAGAAAACCTTTAAAAATTTTCGTATTACACCATAGAAACATCGTTAGTGATTATCTTCCGAAAGCTGAACAATTCGTGAAAACCAACCGGTGCAGTTTAATGACTTTAGATGCATCGAAATGTTGCCAGAATTCAGAGAAAGACTTGAATTTGAACAATGTCCCCAGCAAAAACATTCTAATCAAAAATTCCCCCGGAATTCTTCAATGCATCCCTTCAAAGTAAGCAAGCAATGCACATATTCCAACCCTTCCTCCAGTCTTCAAAACACTGTTCATAGGCCAACTTTGAGACCGCTTTTAGTTTCTTCACGAATTCTCTTTTATCTCCTCAATTATCTCGAAACGCTTTACGCAAAGTGGCAACTTGGGTCGTGGGAAAAGGAAAAATTAACATGGAGCCACGTCAGATGAATGGGGAGCTTGCGGAATGGTATGAACGTTGTTTTTTTTTATCAAATTGTCGTGCTCAAGATAAGACGTGGGAGCCGGTGCATTTTCGTAGTGAAGACACCACGAATTGTATCTCCACAATTCTGACCTCTTTCGACGAATATTTTACATCAAAGGCTTCTATACGCCCACGTAATACTCCTTATAGTGGAGTTGTCCACATCACAGCAATCAAAGAAAACAGTCAACAGCCTTGATTTTTAATCTTGCAATGTTTTTTGAGTTTTGTTTGAGAAACGCCACTCGGATGATTGTGGGTTAGTTTTGATGTCACGTGCGATGTTGTTTCTGCCCTTTCGGCACAAGCCGTGTTTCAACACGTCTCATGCCTAAAATATCGTGCATAACGCTCCATTCCGATCGGAATGAAATACCAAGATCGGCTGTTAGCTCCCTGACGCCCAAACGAATATCCGTGAGGTCAATTTTCTTAACTTTTTCGATGTTGGCGTCAATTATACTGGTGAATAGACGACCGGAACGAGGTAAAACATCAACCACAGTACGCCCGCTTTAAACTCCTCTTACCACTCGTTCGCTCATGTTTTCGACATTGTTGAGTCGTTGTAGGCTACCGCACATGATATTTTGTATTACATAAAAACTGCCGACGAACAGATATTTGAAAGAGATACCAATCTAAAAAAAAAGGAATCATTTAGTCAATTTGATGGTACCTCCGCCAGTCGTAGAGTTGAGACTGATTTATGTAATATTAACCGGTTCCTTACTTATCCAACATAATTGATATACATTGCCGTGATGAATCTATAAACTCTGTCGTCGTTGATGACTTCAAATGGTGTACACTAGCTTTTAACTCTTTTTCATTGCTAGCCTGGCATAGGCCTACATACTTTGTTATATGTTCTATAGGCAAGAACTTCAGAGTAATCAGTTTAATAGGACAGGATAGGAATATATGTATTTCCGAGACACAACTTCGAGTGTATCCTATTTCAGATTCAGCTCAAGGATTTTAGGCCAAACAGAGTTCGAAATCGCTGTTAATGATAACGATGTTCTCGTCGCCATCTTTGAAAAAATAAAAAAAACAGGCGAATGAGTCCATCGGACAATAAACCGCACCAAACAGTAGATTTTTCCGGGTGGATTGGAAGCTCTTGTATTGGCTAAGGTTCCTCATCGGACTAAATATAGCAGTTTTGTTAGTTTTCCGGATATTCCTTCAGCTTTTCTAATGCGCACTCACCAAAAATTCGACGCTGTGGCAGGTCGTTTGGCTTCAGTTCTTGCACGAGCTGTATTTTGTAAGGTTTGAGACAAGAACCTTGAGTAAAATCCTCTACGTAGTCGAGTAACACGATCTCATTTTGTGCGAATGGTGACGAATGACGACGAATGGACAAATCAGGGTCTTCTGAACACTGCCGGATACAGGAGCAATATTTTCCTCTGTGCGCACACTACACATACAGGTAGGTGGCTTGATATCCAAAAGTGAAAACACTGTGAAATGTGGTCACTATTGATGGAATTGTTTGATCATTAAATCCATTATGACGACCGTAAAAATTTTCACAGAGCACGAATTCAATAATTTGTAAGCGTTATGCGGGCGCAAGTGTTTCCATTATGAAATGGCAATGCCAATTGAGCATGTTTGGTTTTGACATATGTCACGAATCGTGCGTGAGCTGTCGAAAATAGAACACTGAAAAATCAAACAGCAAGAAAGTCAGTAGTTTCTTCAATTACATTTCACAGGAGTTTGTTCTAAAGCGCACGTGGTTCTGGACCTATCTAATCAAAAATTGATACACGAGATGCAGCTTTGAGGCGATTGACTCAAAGCCGAGGTTTTCTTCATGAAAGGGACGGATCTTTGCAGAGCTCAACCATTGTTTTTTTCAGCAAAGCCAGTAGCTAGTTAGTTAGTTAGTTAAATTGACTATTATATCAATAAATATGTTACAATTAAAGCTTAGCCTAAGTCATAATGGGTTTGGCCTATGGCCGTCTACCAGGTTGACAAAATATAAACTAAAATTCTTGTATTAAAAATCTTCTATAATACGCTTTCTATAACGAAGTGCTACTACTGAGTAGTTATATAGGACATCACATCCTTTTAGTCCTTTTAAGATATTTATTGCTTCATATTCCTCTAAAACATGTTTTTCAATTTTCTCACAGAATTGAACCAACACCAAGGAAGTGCAAGACATCTTCTCTCTTTTTCATGTTGCAGAGTTCACGAAGTAATGGTCAATTTGGTCGATGTGGCATAAAGTTTAAATGGACAAGTTCACCTCTCATTTTGAAGACAGTACTTATATTTATTCAGCTGAGTAACTGTTAAGGAGATACGTTTTTTCATCTAGAAAATGGTTAAGTTTGCTGTAATACTCGTAGTTCCTAAAAAGTGACGATTCAACTTCTTCAACATGTTGGTCATACGTATGTCTGCCAAGATTCTCCAGAATTGATTTAAATTGTTCTCTTAAGAGATGAGATTGATCGTTCACCTGAATTGTCAGATTCATCCCGCATGCTTTTCAATACTACGTTTGGTATTCTGGATTCATTCATCTCTTATAATTTTAAAATATAATTGAAGTGCAGTTTGAGGGTGTACAAGCGCAGGGGAGGAGTTTCAGTTTCAATGTATAGCATATAGTTAGGGGTATTTTTTGGTAGCCGGAATATCCTCTCCAAGAATTAGAGAAGAAATGTTTCCACCTCATCGTAGCATTTGTACCCCCAAAGCCAGTATCTTGGTGCCAATCTGTATGGCTTGGACTCTACAAGTGACGTATAAGACAGGCAATGTTCTATGGTTTTCCAGGTATTAAAATATTTCTTGAAAAACATCGAAGACCGTACTCTGGATATACGTCAATACACCACTCTTGCTTTTACCATATTCCAATGAAATGGTTAGTATCTCCTCTTCTTGTACACTGGCCTTGCTACAGATACCTCTAGATACCTCTACGAAAATGTCTTTCTATCTATTCAATGGGCCCAATGTTCATCGATCAAGAATATGTTAGTATATGTCATCGTTCATGACGGCAGCCTTATTGACCAAAACAAACACAAACTTGGTGACAATAAATTATTTTGTGAAAAGAAGATAAAATGGATGAATTACCTCCGTCTGTTGTGACAACCGATTTTACTAAGTCCTTTCATCACTTCCAATCCAACTCAAGCACGCAGTCAATCTCTGAACATAGTCATAAGACCGAAGTCACTAATCTAAGGTCACAAAAGGAGATCGCTGATGAACTTAAAAACCATGCATTGTAACTGTCTGGGATTAAGGGCTTCGTTTGACAGTTGATTTGGCTTTTAACACAATATTGAATAGATAAACTTATCTGTAAAATATGGTCGAATGAAAGTATGCCGGATGACTAGATCGTTAGAATTTTTTGTCTTCTTAACATCGCATACATGATCTAATCTTCATCAACAACTTGATAGGTCCATATCGGTGTGGCTTCAGGCCAGGAAAGCTCTCCATTGATCAAATATTCACACTACGACAGATCTTGGAGAAGACCCATGAGCTTCAGATCGATACACATCACCTATTCATCGATTTTAAGGCCGCGTATGACGGTATCTATAGAGAGGAGCTAGTGGATTCTTATCTAGATTTAGCAAAATTAAACTTAAACTGCCAAACTTATCCACCTGTGCAGGATGACAATGGAGAATGCACGCTGCTCCATCAAGGTCGGTGAAGATCTCACCGAGACCTATGATGTCCAGAAAGGATTTAGACAAGGCGATGCGCTGTCATGCGATTTTTTCAACATCGTACTTGAAAGAATAGTGCAAAACTCACGAGCAAACACAAGAGGCACTATCTTTCAAAAGTCCGTCCAACTACTCGCATACGCCGACGATATTGACATAATCGGGAGCAAGCAGCGTAATGTCAGTGGCGCTCTCGCGAGTATTGAGACGGAAGCGGCGAAAATGGGTTTAGCGGTCAATGAGGGCAAGACCAAGTATATGCTGTCAAGCAAAAAGGACAACCAACACCGACGTCTCGGACAGAACGTCACCCTCGACAAATATAACTTTGAGGTAGTTAAGGACTTTGTCTACCTAGGCTCCGCTATAAATACAGACAACGACACCAGCGCTGAGATCAAGCGAAGAATAACTCTTGCCAACCGCTGTTTCTTTGGGTTAAGAAGGCAATTGAGTAGCAAAGCCCTCTCTCGGACAACAAAAGTCACCCTTTATAAGACTTTAATAATCCCGGTCCTGCTCTATGGCGCAGAGGCATGGACATTATCAAAAATGGATGAGGGTGTTCTTGGTTGCTTTGAAAGAAAAATTCTTCGGGCGATCTTGGGTCCCGTCTGCATTGCCGGTGAGTGGAGGAGGAGATACAACGAGGAACTGTATGGACTGTACAGCGACATGGACCTAGCCAGAAGAGTGAAGATCCAAAGGGCTGAGATGGCTGGGTCATGTAGAGCGCATTGACACCAATGCTCCGGTCCGAAAAGTCTTCGAATCCGCTCCCGAGGGACAGCGCATTAGAGGGAAGTCAAAACTCAGGTGGCGCACGCAAGTGGAAGATGACCTCAGCAAACTTAGCTTGCGAAACTGGAGACAGCTAGCCAGGGATCGAGCTGGCTGGAGAAGCTTGTTGACTGAGGCCCAGGTCCACCCCGGACTGTAGCGCCACCTAAAGTAAGTAAGTAAGTAAAGAAGCTCACCTCCAGGTTCAAATCTATCCTACTTTGATACTGATCTTAGTAGCTAGAGAGGTGAATCTCTTGGTTTAATGAAGTTTGGAATAGCGCTGTGTATGTATTACTATGCTAACAAAATCTAAAATACTCCAAATCAGAGATAACAATCTCCAATACTTGATTGGGGTCATAGCGAGCTCGAGAGGAATCTCACAAATGTGAAAAATAATTCAGTTAATTGAGTTGTTACTCAACCTCAGTCGTTTTAATCTCCTGAAGAAATCAATAGCTGTCCCTCTTGGTCTCCACACTATTTAGCCCCATGTTTACCTCAAGATTAGCAATAAACAATCGAATTAATCGATTTTATGCAAATAGCCACACACCTCGAGTGCTAAATATGCGTCTCAAAACACGTCGATAACCCTCCGCACCTAATATTGATTTATTGCAATCGAAATTCTGTAAATTCTGGCCAGTGTCTCGGTTTTGGGCTGAGCTTCTGAATCATGAACTTAGAAAGTTTATAGTCAACTTGGGTGGCAGGCCAGCACGAAATATCTTTTCTCCCGTCTCAAGGGGGGAGATGAAAAATGATTATATTAGCAGTTAAAGCGGTCGTCCACCGGTTTGCTGGTCCAGCGAACCACATCTAATTAAACGATTAATATTCAGTGTCGCGTTGCCCGCCCCAAATGTGGCAATAGTACTCAGACACCTTACACTCGAGACTTTACACTGGTGCTGTGCTGGTGTCAGCCCAATGGTGACTCGGACACATTGTCATCATCATCGTATGTCCATCAATGGTCTTTTGAGAGGAACGGCGACGGCGACAGCGGCTGCAGTAGATGGACGACGGGGCAACCATCTACTAGCATGAGTGCAATCCCAAATAAAGAAATTTGAAACGAAACGGTCTGTAGAATTGATACATCCCGATGGAATTAATGTGAAATTATTTCGATGCCTATTGTTGACCATTTTGGGCTTGGAGCACAGAGCCAACTACCACTTGATGTCATCATAGCGAGACGTAGTCGTAGACAACGCGAGAAGATCTCATCTCATCGAACACCACTCATAGCCGCCCAGACCACACTCATCGTTACCGCGCGAGACCATATCCATTACTTCTGGTTAAACAAAACATCACCAGGGCATAGAACACACAAACACAACTACAATCCGGACTCAAACTCAAACTCAAACTCAAACTCAGATTCAGATTCAGACTTCAATTTCGAGTCAGGAACTATGAAGTGGACGTGCAGGTAAGCCCAGACGTGCAGAGAGTGTGGTCATTGCCATTCTAGTTGTGGCATTATGATTTTGGAAATGTAAATAGACGACCATAAATATGATATTTATATCTGTAGCATGCATTTACATAAATTCTGTGATTCCGAGATTTTAATCCCGCCCATTAATCAGCACTACGAACACCTACTTGAAGTGGTGGACTGCCGGCCGCCGCCGCTAAATGCTTATTCAATTCGAGAAATCGGCTCAGCTGAAGGAAGACTTTTAGTGTACAAGAAATGACGATCGACCAGAGCACCCTGGGCGGCCAGCTCATATGCGCACATTGATGGACACTGGACGCTGGACATTGGATGCTGGATGCTGGATGCTGGATGCTGGATGCTGGATGCTGGATGCCGGACTCTCGTTGCCGGACACTGAATATTGTGCGCCGTACGCTGTATGCTGGACATGCACTGTGGGATGAAGTTGCACCATGACAATCGGCGTCGATTGAGAGTTTCACTTATCGGATATGGTCCATCGTAAGTTATGTTTAAAGCAAAGAGGTGATTGTAGCACAACGATTGTTTCAAGAGGAGCTACAAAGCCTTGGCTTTATTACGAGCACCCCCTTCGATTTTAAAGGGGAAACAGGTACAGGATTCGTCAGTTGGGGGAGACAAAACCTGGTTATGAATGATTACAGTTTTGTGTCGCAAGAAATACAAAAAATTGTTAGTTGCAATAGATCAACTATTGGTGGACACACATTTACGATGAGATGACTGCGAGTATGATTCCAAAAACTTCGATCTGATTATGTATCTGGCAAATTTTTTATAAGTCTTGAGGCTTGGAACGAAAATCACTGATGTATTCCCACAATGAACCAAAAGAGAATAAGTTTCAACGGGATGATGGAACGTTCTGTGCGACTGTTCAATTTCTCCGAGACTAAAATATGATCACAAATCTTTCATCTGCTTTCCTCCGTGGTTCATCGAGGGAGGGACTCACACCTCAGTTACATTTTAACCCTACAGAAGCCGCTATTTAAAAAATAGTGATCCTGTATATGATTTCCGTGCTGGAGCGGATAAAGTTTCTTACTATCTGAAAGTTGTGCTACCTATTGTGGTGTTTTGTTTTAAGCTTCGATCAATGTTGACAGCATGCACTTTGTTTTCCTTGGCTTACTACTGAACCCATCTTTGCAGAAGCGGCAATCGCAAAAGTTCCACAGGCAGTTCGCTGTGTTCTTCCAATTATGCCAATTACGTCTGCGTATGCGAGTAACCGAACAGAAGTTTAAAAGATGTTATCTCTGAAATGACCTGTGAATTCTGCACCATTCATTCAGGAACAATTACACGACAGCGCATTGCCTTGATTAAGCCCTTCACTGAAATTTGCAATAAGCTCGAATGAGCTTGGCAAAAATGTTAAAACTACGTAGATATAGCTCGGTATAGTTGGTTATTTGTGATATGCGTCTTTGAAGCCGATGAAGGGGTGGTGTGTATCGATTTGAAACTCCTGCGGTTTTAGTAGGATCTGCCGTAATGTGAAAAATTGATATATTATGGACTTTCTTGCCCTTACAACTATACTAATAGGACCTGGCCCTCTATAAGTCACCATATGGTTTCACATAATTCAGCAGACGTAAACTTACTTCTCTGTAGTTGCCGCAGTTCAAGGGATCTGCCTCCATAGGGACAGACAATGCATGAAGTAAGCCCGTTTCTAATCATCACCTGCTACTTGAAATAGATCGACAGCTAAAGCATCGGGTTCAGTAGCTGGGATCGTGTGACCTGACTCCAACTGCGCCGGGTAGACGGAAATATTATCTGCCTTCGTTCGGGTAGCAGAAACAATTCTTCCAGATTTTCAGCATCTGATGTCCTACTATGAAAAGTCCTTCTCCATCCTTTCAGATTTTGTGTTTGCTCCTGACTAATTAATTTCTTGGTCGATTTTGCATTCAAAATGACCAACGACGTCTTCAAACACTTTTGATAATGTCCTTGTTTAGGAGAAAAAAATAATTTCTTAGGTCTAAGCATATGTGACTCTCAACTGTCTATTGTAGCATACTGTCCTGTCGCCAATTGACTCTTATTGTTGACAAAATCAGCTTGCTTTTGCAGCCTAACCTATTTAGAAGCGATGCCAATGGTAAATATTGCATGTGACTTTGTATAGCTCGTTTCTATAGATGTTGTTCTATTGGCACCCTTTAGAGTGATGACATCCCCAATTATGTTTAGCGCACTTTGGCTACGTATTCAAAGAAATTCGATTTTGTACCCTTTTGGCGTCAATAGTCTAGCATAAGACGACATATCCAAAAGACAGTCTGTTGTCATCAGAGGTCATCACAACTCTATGGTGTTGCACCATATACTACATATTTTTTAATGGCTTTGAGAGTGCAACTCATGACATGGATATTACGGGGAAAATCTTTAGAGCCTTGTCAGGCCTTCTGTAGAAAATCAACAACATACTGCTGAGATAGAACGCTCTTTAGAATTTGGTTAAAACAGAATTGCGAAATTGTTAACAAAAGCTTGTCACATAGCTATGTGAGTAGATTATAATGGATTCTTCTCGCTAATAAGTCCCATGCTTTGGTTAAAGCTGCTTAGTACTGCTACGACTTTGAAGTTTTGACGTAACATATACCAATCGCCGATTCCGCATACGGCATGCGGTTTAAAGTTACTAGTCATGATCATCATATGCCCGAAGTATGACTTTAAAACTACTAAGACTAACATGCTCAATAGCGGTCGAGACAGAACGGCCCCATGTGTGTGCATATGTATATCGCTGCAGTCGGAGTGCTGCTCACCACCATAACAGCGGTCCCTAAAACCAATAATACATCTACGCCGTGTTGTCTGGCTGAGTTGATGTTCTTTAAACTCCCTCAATGAATAATAGGTGAGAATGCCCAGACCATGCCCTCTCTTCATATACCTATCAGAGTAGTAGCCATATGACATCTTGGACAGATAATGCATTCCTTTGCACGAACTCGCTCTACAAACCATCCAACAGGTACCCCAAACAATGGACGGGACCATAAAATGAAAAATTAGCAATACGATACCTCGGTATCGGCAGACTAACATCAAAGACATATTTCGCAATAACTACTGACGCCCTTCACCGAAACAAGAGTAGACTGCTGTCGAAATAAAAAGCCTTATACAGGCAATTTACTGACAGACATAACCCGGAAGTCATTCCACTGAAGTCGTCGACCAAAAACCTCCAAATATTAATAAAAGAAAACTATATAGCTCCTATTATGTGAGATCAAACGATCTTCCATGTCTAAAGATCGCTCGAACGAGGCTTAACGAATATATATTGTTATCAGCAGGCATAGATCCAGAAGAAGCCATTGATTATGGAAATTTCTACGTAATCGAAGATCCGCAAAAGAAGGCAGAGGCTCTTGGAGCGTTTTTTCTGGAAGTGTACAAGGCAAATGATGCCATTGGCCCGAACAGCGACTTGGAGAATCAGGTCCGTTTGCACTATATCTAGAGCATTTTCGATTCTAGATTCAGGGTTCACTGATTTCAATGACAAAAATATGGAGTTCGTTTATTTCGAAGGAAGTTCTCTAAAGGTTCTTGAATCACTTTGAAGTAAGACATCAGTGCGAACCGATGGGATATCAAACATTGTACTTCAACATCACCCTCTGATACACTACCCTGTTTAATAATGCAATGAATAATACGAGTACAACAGCGGTGGTGCGTCTGATTCCCAAAAGGAATAAAGGCACGTGCAGTCTGGCATGTTTTCGGTCGACAAGTCTTCTTCCAAATATCAGCCAAGTGTTCAAAAAAGTGATCATTAGTGTTTTGACTAAGTGGGTGTAGGAAAAATATATGTAGTTCCGGACAATCAGTTCGGTTTCAAGGCAGGACATGATATATCGCATGCCGCATCTAAACTGGCATCTGATATCCATTGTACTATACATTGGTTCAAATGCAAAAAATAGTGCATGGCCTTCGACACCGTATGGTTAGAAGTTTAACGTGAAGAATAGCGAAGCGACTTCTGCTGGAACATTCACCATAAAAAAAGGTCTGCAACGAGGCGCAAAGATCGACTTTCAGAAGTCGGAAATATCCTTTTTAGGACGCCTCTGTCTAGGGCTTTTATGGATACTGTAAGAATTAGCGAAAGTTCTCAATTGTGGCACAACACGGGCAGCTACTTGATAGTCGAAATGTAGTTAACTATCTGACTAGATCAATATCTGTATTTTAACAAAAATTGCCCTGGCCGGAGCAAAAGGTGCGTTCGCCCTTACAAAGAGACGGTTTTATAGCAGCCAACTTAATGCGAATGTGAAGGTAGTCTGTCTGCAACCTGGCGCCTATTAGGCCTATGCTTGTGTTTTGGTGTCCCGTGTAGTTCAACGTGAGAGCAAATTTAATGGAAATGATTTGTGCGTTTATAAGGGCTTGCCTTAGGGCTAACTTCGCTTGTAAAGAACACCAAAGTCTGAGTACATAAAATTCTATCCTAATGAAGTCCTATACAATAGAACTAAACTAATATGAGTGAGCAATTCCGTTATTAAGCTGACTCGAAGGCTGATCCAGGATAGAACAGCGGTACCACTAATCTTCCGCAGCTACGGACAGGAGACTCAACAACAACATAGATGTCGCACAGGGCAGTGCGGAACGTCTCTGGTTTGGTTGGGCGGTAGAAAGTCATAATTTGAATGACATTGATCAGCAGCACCATTAATTTTTGTGGCTCAGGGAAGAGGAAGAAACTCCTACGTCACTCAGGGCAGCTCATGGGGCAGGGTCGCCAATGTTTTTCTTATAAACCATGGCCGACTTACATTGCTTAGGTTTATAATTTTTCCAGTTTTCGGAAGAAAGACTGCTTTTATTGTTCGCCAAGGTTTCAGCATATTCAAAATACGAATACGACAATCCTCGATGCTCGATAGTACTAACAAGGGCATCACCCTTTCGGAGGCCAATGTCAAACTCCCGAAAGTAAAATTGCCTACGAATTGCCTCTAAGGAGTGCCGTCCGGACTCGGCGATAAGCAACAACACAAATGAGTGTCAAGAAGCTAGGTCATGGCCCATACCGGGCTGCCAGCGCCGCAGTGTTTTTTTGTTTTTTTTTTTTTATAAGATTCTCTATGCCAAGTGATTGTGCCGACACCGGCATATTTATTAATCTATATTCATTTGAAATGATACATGTTTTTTGGTGAAAAGCTATTGAAGCAACCTCATTCCGCGATACTTGTGATAACCCTTTTATCGTAACGTCCTCTGACATGATGCCACTGCCTTTATAGTGCAGTGGAGGTTGATTTGTTCCCATTGGTGCATCGAAACTGGGTTACACTCTGGCTCCACGGGTTACACTCTATCATAGTCACGAAGCAATCCATTGAATCAAAGGTTCAAACCTTGCAGTATTCACCACTGATTCGTGGCGATTCCACTAATAACTTTCGCAGGGCCGGTAATAATCAGAAACACAGTTGAGACTGACTTACGAGGGTTATCTGAAAAGTTTCCGACCTAACAATGATAAAAGACATTTTTTCTCAAATTTTTTTTATATTTTCCTACATAATCTCCTTGTAGCTCTACACACTTCTCCCAGCGATACTCCCATCTCTGGCGCGTTGTCTTGGTGAAACAGGATTTTCTTTTTCTGCAAATGTGGCCATTTTTCCGCAATTTCTGCATTCAGCTTGGAAAGTAATGCTGCGTAGTATGCTCCTGTAATGGTTTTTCCTTTTTAAGATAATCGATTAAGATAACTCCTTTACAATCCCAAAAAAAAACAGTCGCCATCACTTTCCCAGCCGAAAAAAATAGTTTTTGCTTTTTTTGGAGCCGGCTCGCCCTTTGCAGTCCACTGTTTTGACTGAATTTTTGTTTCGGGCGTATATTGGTGTATCCAAGTTTCATCTACAGTAATTAATCGGCCCCAAAACTCGGATTTATATCGCCTAAACTGCGCCAACAGATCGTTGGAAATGTTCATTCGAACAAGTTTTTGGTCTAACGTAATAGCTTAACTGACAGCTTTCTCATGCCTAAATCTTGATTTAATGTGTAACAAACACGTTCTTTGGACATTTTCATAACCTCTACTGTCTCTCTCACTTTAATTCGGCGGTTGTCTCACACTATTTGGTGAGCTTTAGCAATGTTATCGTAAGTGGTTGCAGTTTTTGGAAGTCCCGAACGTTCATCATATCCCAAGCTCTTACGGCCACGTTTAAATTCAGCTGCCTAAAATTTCACTGTGGTAAATGATGGTGCAGAGTCCCCGTACACGGAATCCAACTCATTTTTGATTTTCGTAGGCATATTGCCTTTCAAAAACAAGAATTTAATAACAGCTCTATACTAAATTTTTTCCATTTTCAAAAAACACTTACATCGACTCACTCAAACGACTGTAAACTAAAAAATTCGCGTGCAAAATGACTGAACTTTCGGTAAGTAACTGTCAAAAGATGCACAACTAGTATTCACTAGCTTTTATTGACAAGTGCCGTTATCTTTACGTTGCGGTCGGAAACTTTTCAGAGAACCCTCGTATTGACATGAAAATGTGCCTCGTCACTAAACAGTATATTTCAGAGCGTTTCTCAGTTCTCAGTCGCAAGGCGATGGCGATGGCGCGATAGTTAGTTGATTGGACTATCACGCAGACAGTCTGGGTTCGATTCCTGGTTGGGAATTTTTCAAATCGCGCTCAATGGCAAACTCCCGAAAGTAAAATTACCTTCGAAGAAGCTTCTAAGGAGTGCCGTTCGGACTCGGCGATAAACCGTAGGCCCCGCTCAGATGTGACAAAAATGACAACATGAGCAACACAAATGAGTGTCAAGAAGCTAGGCCATGGCCCATACCGCTTTTGGTAAGACCCGGCACGAATTGCATCTCAGTTGGTTTAATTCTAATAGAAACCCTAAAGTCTCGAGCCGCATGTTATGATGTTGACAATGTGGAGAGAAATCTAGATTTTCGCCATCAGACGATGAAGTTGAATGAGACAATTCTAGTCTCTATCTGCTTCTTTGGATTTCAATTTCCTCGCCCTGTTTAAATGTACGTTTCAAATCTTGAAGTTTCCAATGGGGTTTCTCGTTGGTCTTTGATATAATTTATAAAAATAAGAAAAAAAAAAACTTCTTGTTAGGTATGTCTTGTGAGAAGCTTCTACTTTGTGAGCAAAAGTTTTCAAGGCAACAGCAAAGATGTTAAGTAACCGGCACGTATCTAAGGCAT
The DNA here is from genome assembly GCA_928272305.1 of Volucella inflata. NCBI lineage: Eukaryota > Metazoa > Arthropoda > Insecta > Diptera > Syrphidae > Volucella > Volucella inflata. The sequence continues at coordinate 126,483,904 of OV743717.1, forward strand.
TCCAATATGTTTTTTTTTTGTTTTTTTTTTTTTGTGTTGGTAAGGAAAATTAAAATATTTCCCTAATCTTGTAATTAGTCATTCTGATGAGCTTACCAGTAAAAAGGAATACTCAAAGTGTGTGTCAGTTGAAACAAGTTAACGTCCATAACGAATTGCGCCAATTTTTCAGCCACCATTCTTACACCTCACACAATGTTGACCTCTTCAATTGGTCGAAACTATCGCTCCATCTTGACTTCGATTAATTGGGTCTAATTATGTTTGGGTCACTTTTCATTTTCTCTTCACCGCCACAGGTATATGTACGTATAAGTATGGTGCGTTAGCAGGTACTCACATCACTCCAGTCGCTCGGTCAGTCAATTCCATCCACTCAGACTGCTCCATAACAACAATAAGCCCCTGAAATACTGAAATACTATCCACATACGAATACAGCTCATTGTATTCGCTTTACAAGACCCCCTGTCCTGATGGCGTGTGTGTAAAACTGACAGATACTGATGGTAATCAATTAGCATAAATTGCTTTGAAAACGGAAACACACAGTTACTCGCACACACCGTCAAGTCTGTAGGCTCACAAGTCAGTGAAATACTTGAATTTTCGACGATTGCCAATTAGTGATGGATTGAATCGCAAGCCCTGGATACAAATGTTGACCTAACAGCTATAAATTTTGGCCCAAATCTAACAATTCATGGGGTCAACCGCACACCGAGTCATGTTTGTTTGGATCTGTTTCGGAAATGTTTCATTATTGTGATTGAGGCTTTTAGCGATTCAAACAATCAAAATCACTTCTTAAGATACTAACAATGGAAAGTTGAACTTGTGAGTTCTTCTAAGATACAAGACATTCGCCAAAAGATATAAAAAGTTAAAACATGGATAAATCGTTTAGTTTTGCATAGTGAAATACCCGTAACTCATTCGTTTTGTCTGTGGGATGATGGGACTTGCTAAATTTGTCAGAGATTAATGGTGATTAGCCAATTATTAGCATTAGTTTTGGCAAACATTTTTATAAATTTATTCCACCAACTAATATCTCACCAAGGTTATTGGTAAATTCGAACAAACTAATGACTAAAGCATTTGTTAACCTAATGATTGCATGGTCTTCAATTTTTTATTTGAAAAATGGAAAAAAACTCTTTTAATAGTCGGTGGTTTGGTATGAAAAAGTAGTAAGAATGCAGTTAGTTGTGGCTGTTTGCGTATAAATTCCAGAATCCAAAAGCTTTGTCACATCCAGGGACGTCTAAGGTATTAAATTTGACGTCTGAAATGAGTACTAGGTCCTTAAAGTGTTGTATCTGGATCCCAGGCCGGGCATATGTGTATCCTTACAGATGCAATTCTTGAATAAAATGTCCGATTTCTTAGCCGTTCTAATGGTTGTGAGACTCGCAGTCAAATCCTGAATTCTATTTGAGAGACAACATCCGTTTTCAAGCAATTTCTTCCCTACGGCTACTGAGAAGGTTTAAGTTGGATAGTGGCGAGGCGTGTACAGGAAGCTTGTCGTACTTTCAATTTTCCTGAATCCCTTTCTATATGAATCCTGGGATGAGAAACATTGACCTGGCTGCTACGTAGCACCCGCCTAAATTTTGCTACCAGTTTCGATGAAGTGATTATTGTGTGAAGTTACTTTGTAGCGGTTGAGTCTTTAACGGATAAGAGATTTGAATTGTATCCCTAGCACGATCTTGAGATGCGTCATTGATATTTAAACCACAACTTTGAAAGGGCAATATTTTTAGGTGTACAGTCAAAAGGCGTAGTTTGCGAAACTTCAGCAGACATTGCGTCAAAATGTTACCATAGATCGACATTTGCAAGTACATAGACCTGAAAGACACGGAACCTTATATCTCAAAGAAAGGAACTAAAGTGGCAGTTTATCAACAATGCAGCTACTAGCAGTCAATACAAACAAAGAAAGTCGCTAAAAGAGACAAAAAACAGTTCCTAAGTTAGCAGAAACAGCTGCGGGACAAAACAACTTGAGAGAGTTACACCAGATAATAAAAAGTCTCGCAAATCGCAAGTGTAACAGGAACCAACCAGTCAAAGATTGAAACGGGGTGCTACTAGCGAACATAGGTGCCCAAACTCAAAGATGGAGGGAATACTTGGAAGAAATTAGCAATACCGTAAATGACAACAACGAATTAAGGTATGAAGATAAAACAAACAGCCACACACAATATTCGTAACTTAAGAATATCGTGTGAAGCACCCAGTGACAATAAGATAAAGGAGGCTTTAATGAAAATGAAGTGTAACAAAGCAGCGGGCGAGGATGGTATCACAGCCGAATTGCTACACGCTGACAGCAGAACATCAGCAGAACTTCTATACCCTCATATAAGAAAGACATGGAAAGAAGAAAGACTGCCCTCATCTTGGAAGAAAGGCATAACCGTAAAGTTACCAAAGAAGGGCGACCTGAAAGAATGCAGCAACTGGAGAGGAAAAACTCTACGTAACTACATAAACAAGATACTTGCAACAAACATTCAAGGGAGACTTCAAAACAAAATCGAAGGAAATCTATGAGATGAACAGGCTGGCTTCCGCCCACATAGAAGCCAACACTCTGCGCATAATAGTTGAGCAGTCTATAGAATGACGTACACCTCTATGCCTGCTTTTCATCGATTTTCAGAAGGCCTTTCACACCATCAAAAGAGTTGCAATATGGAAAGCACTAAGTAAGAAAGCAGTACCCCAAAATATAATGAACTTCATCAGAGCAATGTACGAAGATTCGGATCTCGCGGTATTACACAATGGAATCATCATTGACTCTTTCACAACAAATATAGGAGTAAAGCAAGGATGACCACTCTCACCTCAACTGTTCACAATTGTCCTGGATGAAATTATGAGAGAAGTCTGCACGCAGAGACGTGGAATAACTTGGAGTCTTACACGACAACTCGAGGACTTAGACTATGGTATGCGGACGATATTTGTCTTCTATCACATAAGCTCAGTGACATCCAAGCTTAATTAGAACACCTCGCAAGATTAGCAGATGCGCCGGATTGGAGACAAATATCCAGAAGACTAAGCCCATGAGGATCAACACCTGCAGCAGAGGAGACATTACCATCGAAGGAAACCCCGTCGAATATGCAGATAGCTTCTGCTCTCTAGGTAGTATAAAAACAACAGACGGCGGCGCAGAAGCAGAGGTTGATAACAGACTTCGAAGAGCAAAAGCAGCATTCGCCCAATTACGACCTATGTGGAGGAATTCCCAGATACCTAGGAACATGAAGCTCAGAATATTCAACTCATGTGTCAAGTCAGTACTGATATATGGTAGCGAAACGTGGTTGATTTCCAATAACATCATACAGAGACTTCAGATATTTATCAACAAATGTGTCCGTACCATATGTCAAATATTCTGGCAAAACATCATCAGGAACATGGATCTGTTGGAAATGACAAGAGAGGAACCAATTGCGCAATATGTAGATCAAGAGACGCAAATGGAAATGGATCGGATATACCATCAGGAAAAAAGCCGACGGCATTACCAGAATGGCGTTAAAGTGGAACTCTCAAGGCAAAAGGTCCAAAGGCTGTCCCAAGAACACCTGGAGACGATCGATACTTTTGGAACTAGGAAAATGCCAAGTGGAAGCACTATGCTCCCAAGTGGAGTGGTAATAGGAAAAAAATTAAAAAAAGACCTGAAAGACCGCATATGGAGATGAAGGTCTTCCACTTGAGACAGCTACAATTGCTGAAGACTGCTAAACCCTGTTAAGGACTATACAGGAAGCAATAACAGTTAACTATAGCCCGTCTGCTTGGGTTTCGTCGTTAAGCCCTGTTTCTATTGACTAGGAAGAAGACTTTAAAAAAGTTATTTTCACGCACAACGAGCATAGCCGACGAAAGAACCTTACCTCGCCTGTTCTCCTGTATATGGCCGGACCATGAGCTTTACCTTAAGCGGACAAGAATAGTCATGGTTGCTTGCACTGAAAAGTTTTTCTAATGATTTTCAGGTGCCTGTACAAAAAACAAATCAAAAACAAAAACAAACTGTATGAGCCAAATAGTTGGTAGGGGCGGTGAAGGAGATTGGATTTGAGGCAGCGAGTGGTGCGATTAAAGTCAAAGATGGTAAGATTTGAATTGATTTTTCGTAGCATACGGGAAACGGGTTCGTTCGCGCTGTAGTAGGTGTTGCGGGTCGGAAAATAGAAAAGACGAGGGGTACAAGGAATACGAAGGTAAGTGTTGATGAAGATAGAGTGGTGAAGGGACGCGCAATCAACGTGACCTGGAGGAGTCGATGAATGAAGAGAAATTCGGCTGCATCTCTACGTACCGCAAGGGTGTTAAAGTAAATAAGATTGAGACGACTTTGATAGGGGGGCAAAATAAAAGGATCGTTCCAGGGCATACCTCGAAGAGCAAATCGAAGAAAACGGCGCTGGATGCTTTCGATTCTCGAGATATGACTGACGAACTCTTGGAGGGGATGAACAAAGGTAATATAGGAGGACCTGGTCACGTATTGGTTGTCGAATTCTCTGGATCACCTTTTTACAAAACCCAGTACCGAGTTAGCTTTAAGGATTATCTCATCTATATGCAGCGGAAGTTCAGCTCCCTATCACACAAAATGTCGAGGTCGCGACGGGATTGAATGGAGGAAATAGGTTGGTTGTTGAGAAGGCAGAATCGGATAGGAAATTGGTGCCATTTATATAAAAAGGTGTTGAATTGGCATTTGTCGATATTAAGTTCTAAAAAATCGAGGTCTTGTTGAAGAAGGAAGGAGTCATGGGGTGAGAAAACGGTTTAGAAAAATTTGGAATAGGGAGACTGACGACTGTTTGATGATCGTATCGAGATCGTTTATGTTTAATATTAAAAGAAGAGGACCTAGGTGGCTGCCTTGTGGAACTCCAGCGGTTCCCAAAAATGGAGCCTAATGGTTTTCCAGATAAGAGGATGTTTATTTTAACGGTATGGGTTCAAAGCCGAGAGCAGACAATTTAAAGAGTATTAATCGATAAAGGCTTCGCTAAAATCGGTTGCAATTACATCGACTTCGATACCATTCCCTAGGGCTGAGAGGGGAAAGGATACGAATTTAATGAGATTTATGGTGGTTGACCTGTCTAGGGGAAATAAGTGATTTGCATTGGAAGCTTACTTTCGAAGATTTTGGGTATATAGAAGAGTTTAGAGATGGGACGATAGTTGGTTGTTTCATTCTTTGATCCTATTTTTAGATCGAGCTTGTGAAGTAGGTTTTCTTAATTTGAGGAAATGCCTCTTGTGAAAAGGAAAGACTAAAGAAATAGAAAGGGGGAGGGAAGGAGAAGTGGAACATTTTAAAATAAATTTGACAGGGAGACCATATGGGTTGGGTTTGAATTCATGATTCATGTTCGTGTCACTTATATTCGATAAGAGACGGCTCCAAGAAATGGGCTATTGGAGAGGTTCAGTAGTATTCAAATAGGATAGATCTGGTACAAAGGAGGCGTTAGTGAAGGATTGATTAAAAAAGGTGGCAAATAAGTTGTCAATAGTGTGTGGATCGGTCGATGACTTATTCCTGAAAGAGAGGGAAAAAGGGAAACCATCGGATTTTCTTTTGAAATTGAAAAATTGGAAAAAGGACTTTGGGTCGTTAATAAGGTTGAGTTGCGCATAGTTAATTTGCGGTGGTAAATATAAGTACCGAGATAATTGGAGTAGTCGGAGGAGGATCTGTTATGAAAATCGTTGGATGAGGGAGTTGTGAGTGCACTGGGCAGAAAAATTAAGAAAAAAAACGAGTGATGAAGGAGAGGGTGGTTATCAATTGTTGAAAGAGAAAGGGGACAAAGTGTGGCTGAGAAACCAATTGAATCTCTTGTGATAATGAAGTCTTATGTTCAGTTAAGAGACATTCATTAGCTGAGCTGGCATTTAAAAAAAAAAAACACTGTGGTGCTGGCAGCCCGGTATGGGCCATGGCCTAGCTTCTTGACACTCATTTGTGTTGCTCATGTTGTCATTCTAGTCACATCTGAGCGGGGCCTACGGCTTATCGCCGAGCCCGAACGGCACTCCTAAGAAGCTTTTTCGAAGGCAATTTTACTTTCGGGAGTTTGCCATTGCCCGCCGAAAGGGTGATGGCGATTTGAAAAATTGTTGGTGACCCAGCCAGGAATTGAACACAGACTGTCTGCGTGATAGTCCAATGAGCTAACTATCGCGCCATCGCCATCGCCAGAGCTGGCATTTGAAGCAATGAAAAACAATTGACCATCTGATGGAGTCCACTGCAGCTGAGAAAGAAAAAACTCGCCGAAAATAAGGATATCGTCAATAGAGTCAGATAAGCTAAATGGTCGATCGCATCGATAGCATGTCGGTAAGATTTGATGGTTGAGCTGGTGGGATGTAGCAACATATAAATTAAAGGGTCTTGAGGGGGATTATTATTTTTACTGCGACAAAGTCGACTTCAGAGGAAGAAGAAAGAAATGGTAGGACTTCTCGACAGGGGTAATTATCATTCGGGCGGGTAGGATCATTGTCGCAAAAAACATTTAAAGTAAGAGGGAAGGGCGTGAGAAAAGTCGGAGAGCTTAGGTATATGTTGTCCCTGGACTACAGCACAAAATGACAAAAAGATTCCGATTCTAATTGACTTTCCTGCACCATTGTCGGATTCCTATCTTGGTTTTCTGTAATTAACGTCCTGGCGTGATCCTGTAAGAGATGTGTCAGGTATGATCTGATCGGTTTTGAGGAGACACAACTTGGTTTATACCAAAGCCATATACCCAGTAAAAGGATACTCCGATATAAATAAAGCCAAAGAACTAGTTCGTTCTACTCCTCGTAACTTCCTTTTTAATGGAATTTCTCAGTCTTTCGAGAAAAGAAAAGTAAGCCCCTCCTAACACCTGTTGCCTGATGTGAAATTTAAATACTAAGCATAATACTACTAAGTACTACCTCGTTGCGTTTCAGTAAGAAGCCCGTAGTCTTTCTTATTAATGAACAGAAGAAAAGCAGCTGACCTTTCTGAGAGTTTGGCAAGAACATGTGTAAGGCCATCTGCAGTTGTGCTCACATGAAACCTGTCAATAGAATCCTTAACCGGAACGCAACCAGATATATCGTAAGTTTGGGTCCTAAAATACTCTTCTTCGTCTTCAGCAAATTCCTTTTCCGTTATCCAATTTCGACTTTGACTGCGTTCAGTGAAGTCCAACATTCTCAAACTAGCTTGAAAGTCGAAGGAGGCTTGAGCAAGGCTCTAAGTGCAGCTTGGCTGTCGCCGCTTCTACGATTCTTTTAATCTAATCTAATCTTTTCCTTACGAGTTTTTGCTAGGTTTGCTGCTATTATACTAGACCAGAGTCATAAGACAGTCAGTGTCTGTTGTACCAAAGAGCACTTCTTTTTAAACGGAAGATGGCTTTGAGAGTGTAGCCAATCATATGAGTATCATGGGGAAGGAGACTCGTCAATGTATCTAGAGCAGATGCAGGAGTTCTAAGGAAAGGCCCATTCAGCAGAGGCAGACCGTCCTTTGGAGTCGGGAAAGTTGAGACAGCATATTTATCGTCTTGATTGGATTTGACCTCAAGGCGCCAATGGTGCATAGATCATTCGGTCTCTGAGCTTAACTTGGTCTGATGATATTATATGCTTGCCAAAGACTCATTGGTAAGATCTAGATCAGCTACGGTCGTCTACATGGAAAGCAACAATTTTGAAATAAGTCCCCAATCTGCCACAAGCATAAACAGCGGCAAAAGCATTACAAAAACTGTGCTCTGTACTTTGTTTCCTAATGGCACCAGTTACGTTTCAATTGTCTTAAGGCCAATGCTGCATCTTAGTTTATGCAGCTCCCTACTATGATCGCATCCTTTGATTCCTCCTTTATCCAATTCAGATAGAATTTTACTATGAATCAGAGCCAGAGCAGGTGACTCTTCTCTGGAATGTGCCTCTGTTTATCGATCTTCTTATTGTACGACTTACACTCTTTTCACATAAAACAACGCACACTGGTTCAGTGGATGCATCTCTTCAGATTTAGTTTGAACGCTCCCTTTAAGCTGTTAAGGGCGTCTTGAGTATGCTGTGATTGAAGAAGGTATTTTCTGAAGTACCTACAAAATTACAAACACCATTAGCATACTCAAATGTATGGAATAGAGGCAACCTACAGAATAATTTGAAGGCTCAGTCCTCATAACGACGTGTTAGAACTATTTTTCCTTTCTTGACTTTTGAAATACGAAGAAACCCGGACATAACCATAATGACAGCCGTTAAGTTCATCAGCGGACTTCAACTATGATAACTGTCAGCAATTGAAATTCACCTCCGATTGCATTCCCCATTTGTAGCCCCTGGTGACACACATTTGTCACAGTTCGACATCCTTATTTCGTAATGTGTGCCAGCAAACTGTTTTCAGATTCAACTCCATTCGAGCCTAAACATCGAAATCTCTTGGAGATGGTCAGTCAGTATCATCACCAGGTGATGGCGCAATCTGTAGGTACGAGTGCCCAGACCCGCTGCAATCTCATGATATCTCTGTTATTTGCCCTCGCCATCCTCCGCATCCCCCCGCCAAACATTCGATTTTAATGTTATGACCATTGACTGGACACCACATTCTGCGTTTGTGAACTCCAAACAGAACATAAAAGTTTCTTGCTCGTGCATGTCTACTAGCATCGAAGCTTGTTGACTTGACTCTGTTGATGAGGTTTGACAAGTCGATTTCGATGTCGATGATGCGCGCGTCTTCGTTTGACGATGACGGTGATGATGATGGCTTTTTGTCACTTGTCCAACGACAGCAATGACCAAAGAGATTTTTTTTTTCCTTCTGCATCAGTAATATACTAGAAGTAACCGGTCGCGCGCGGTACCACATTACATAATACAAGTGCGGCAACGAGTTTGATGGGATTTTGCCAGTTTTTACTGCGCATCCAGGTCGTCGCCAGAGATGAGCAAAAGTATAAACTTGTCACACGAGCGAGCAGTTATTTGAACTAAATTGCTGGCGAGAAAAAAGTCTTGTTGCAGACTCTTTTTGCCAATAGAGCTGGCAGTGCTGGAACTGGCTGCGGTTGCGACAATGCGAATGCGAGTGCGAATGGGACTATATTCTTTCATGGCCCTTTGCTGTGAGTGGGCTGCGTGCTGAAGGATTTGAATTAACTTTTATCTGACCCAAGAATAGTTTTGCATAGCGTAGGCGTACAACAAAGGCAAACTGCCACACGCAGTAGACAGATTGTCTTAGTTTTTGGTCATTTTGCTGCAGTCTCAGTGATCTATGTGCGACACATCGGAACAATAAATCTCCAAATGTTTCGGTTTTGGTTGCGGTGTATCTTGTGTGCGATTTTTGTCCGTTGTGCGTTTCACAGCAGCTTATGGACACTTTCTCATTGACTCAGTATTATGGTCTAGTAACAGTGTAGACGACTTCCTCCTTTGCGTCGCGCTAATGCACCCCTAGTGAGTTATGGTCTAATGCTACAACAAATTTTATTACCCAGTTAAATGGATGCCTACGCCATGCTCTCAATCTCTACAGTTGTCACGGGCGGAGTATACAAATATTCGTACCTTTCTATGCGTCCATTCTTATCGTACTGACAGACGAATGTCTGTCATTTGGACATTTCTGTAGCGACGTGGTCTTAGCTCCAGTCTGGCGCTGATTCATTGCCACTTTCGACAATGGAACGAATTTTATTTGTTTCTACGAATTTGTTATGTGGTATTTCTTTGCCACTCCCACCCCTCGTCCGCCTTTATTATAATACAAATCGCAAGCGACACGACGTAATGGTCAATAACCTGTTGGCCAAATATTTTAAAAATGTCAGACTAGCGTCACCGGATACTGGATATTGGAATGGAGCTACAGTCGTACTTCCTCCATTGGAATGGCATAAAGGATCGTGCCGGCCGGACCCACACCGACAACCGAAAGCCACCTTTCCTTCTAGTGTTGCTCGAATAAGACTTAGAGGAAGAAACTTCTTTGGGCTTTCGACCTTTGTACACAATGCTTGTGTAAAACGATACATTGCCGTATCAGTGGACAGAAATCGGTTGAACCAGTTGAATTCAAAAGGGTGTAAGGTCATGCTGAAATCAATGCTAGAGTTAACCAGGTCTGTCGTTCGGCTAGAAGGAAATGTGATGCCGAAAGGAATTGTTTTTTTTTAAGAAAACCATTGTACACAAATGCAAGTTAATAGAGTCACCTGCTTTGGTAGCTCACAATGGCACAGAATGACGATGGCAACTGTCTGTTTAAAAACTTCTATAACCAATTACTAAACGAAAAATAAAGAATAAAGGGCTTTATACAGGTCAAATGCTCTATAAATTCGTGGTTTTCAGGACGACTTTATGGAGAATCAATAATCCGATACATTTGTTACGACCGAAGGCAATAATGGTTTTGCCTATATAGTGTGTTACGGAACATCACTAAGTGCTGCTTTGAAATTGTGTCTATCTCCAACCAATTCTATGATAGGTTTTGACTTTACATAAATTAAGCATTGTCTGAAAATACCACAATGAAACCCCCTGATTTGGAAAAGGAAAAGTGTTGGAAGTCGCATGCATGTAGAATGAAAGCTACTTTCGAACTCAGTGTGTGGATATCCATGCGTAAGTTACAGGAGAAGACTCTTTCATCTTTCATTAGGAACAGCGTGAGACATGGACTTGGACTAACAGCTCCTTACAATGAGAGTGAACTTTCGCTTATCACCTTTAGTTGCGCCCACCAAGTTGGTAGGTCGAGCAACCTAAAGCGAGATATCGTTTACTTCGCATATCGTGGATTCAAGGACTCTGAGCAAACCATTAGGTTTAGTGAGACTGAAAACCACTGTTCTATCCTTTTGCCAAAGTCAATACGTCGGCATGTTTCCAGTAAAACTAAGATAATAAGGGTCTTATACAGTGTGTTAAAGTTTCGCTCAATTATTTCAAGTATGATATTGAAGAAATCACATGCCAACACGTCGTCGTCTACATCCTTTTTGAGATAAATGTTTAGGTGGTGTCATCACTTGAGCAGCAAGCTTGATTGATTGATTGAGGCATAGGTCAGTCCCGGATAGTTACCGATCGATGTCGTCAACAAAATTGCGCTTTCTTATTCGGATTTCCTTAATGCGTTTCAAGTCGCTCCAGCTCTTTCCCGGCAGTCACGAATACTCTTCGAAAATTTTTCTTCGAAATCTTCGCAAGTGGCCTTAATAATATTTAAGCTTGAAGTTGTTCAAGATACCTCTCCTGCGTTATCCAGATAGCATCTCTGCTCAAACTGTCGAAAGCATTTTCACTCGAAGCAGGGTATTGATGCAAGTATAACAACAACAACAACAACAGTGTGGCGCCGGCAGCCCAGTATGGGCCATGGCCTAGCATCTTGACACTCATTTGTGTTGCTCATGCTGTCATTTTTGTCACTTCTGAGCGGGGCCTACGATTTATCGCCGAGTCCGAACGGCACTCCTTAGAAGCTTTTTCGTAGGCAATTTTACTTTCGGGAGTTTGCCATTGCTCGCCGAAAGGGTGATGGCGATTTGGAAAATTGTTGGCGACCCAGCCAGGAATCGAACCTAGACTGTCTGCGTGATAGTCCAATGAGCTAACTATCGCGCCATCGCCATTGATGTTAGTATACACCCCGAAAAAGCGCTTGTTCAAAATCGAGGTTGAGACTAGATGCTCTTATCCTCTGTTAAACTATCACAGCATCCCGTGAAATTAAGTGTTCTCGAAAGCTGTTCATGAAAACTACAAGACGTTGTGTCTCTGGGAGGTCCGGTTGTTGCGATATTCACATTTGCTTCATACGTCTAAGACTTAATTTCTGAAACGTCGCAAAGTGGTCGATTAAGTCTAAGCTTCGCTATCTGTCAGATGAGATCCAAATGATCTTGTGGCGGGGTTTCTGCTCGAACAGAGTGCCCTCAATGACCACCTGTTTGGCAATTCAGAAATCTACAAACCGTACCCCATTATAATTGTAGTCTCCGAGGCCATGAACTACCAGCACGTGATCGAGTGTTGAGAGTCAGAGTCAGAGGGTATTGAGGGATTCTTTGATAGTGAAATCTACATCATTGACTGCCAATACAAATATCAGGGGCGAGGTAACTTGCTTGAGTTACTCCGGATGTAAATAGCTACAATGGGATCTGGAGATCTAAAGATCCATTATATTGACACTTTGTCATGTAAGATTTGATCCACAATAAGGATCACGTTCGTCTTCCACTCTCGTTCTGTGAAGGGGCTTTGTATAAATCAATGAATGCCGTCGAAAATTTACAGAACGCCTTAGATTCATGGAGAAATGCGCTAGAGAGAAATGGGTTTAAAATAAGTCGTTCAAAGACGGAGCATTTGACGTGCCCATTTGCGCATCCGTTGCGACCTGTTCCGGATATAATGTTCGACGGAATCGTTCTTCCGAAAAGCACTATCTTTAAGTACTTAGGATCAATCGTTAACATGGAAGCGAAATGTGACGACGACGTAAACCACAGAGTGAGTGTGGGATGGATGAAATGGCGGGAAAATTCGGGAATCTTTTGCGACCGAAAATTTCCACTTAAATTAAAGGGGAAACTCTAGACCACGGTTGTTAGAACAGCTCTTATATACGGTTCACAGTGCTGGACAATGTACGAATACGATGTCTAGTGGAGTCACTAAACGCGATTGCATTAGATCTACGCGTATAAGAGGAAGTCTCCATATAAAGAATTCGGTATCCGAACAGCTTGAGGCGAATATAATAAGCTGGTATTGCCACGTTCAAAGAAGATCTGCGGAAAATCCGGTTAAAAAGGCACTATTAACTACGGTCAGTCCAACTGTAAGAAAACGAGGTCGGAAAAAGAATTCCTGGATTTCTCAGATGGCAAATGCGCAACAACGCCTGGGGCTAACCACTGAAGTGATCCAGGACCGAGCATTATGTAGACGCGCTCTGCGGTCTGCGACATTAGCCAACCCCATAGGCGGAGCAGCAGCGATGCAGTAAAAATGGGAAACTCGTTACGCATAAGTTCGTATAACGAGGAAAGGGTTAATAAAAGGATAAGATGAAGAAGAATGCCGTAAGATTAATATCTGGTGTATTGTGGACTTAGGAGGTCTAAAACCACGCTGATAAGGACCTCTTAGACTGACAGTTCTTTTGAAAGGGATCGTACAAAAGATTGACTTCATCCGACTCGATTTTAGAGATGAGCCGGTGTATGGTCCGTGTCAAGCCCTCCCTTGCAATTAAACTTTTTGTTTCAAAATTTCAATACCGACTATTACTCTTCTATTGAGTATCCAACAGAGATAAAGTTTGATAGTTATGTCCTTCGCAGGTTTATAAAACTGATGTTCCGCACGTCTGTTTTGCTCATAGAGTTTGCGATTAGATCTTGTACTTCTTTTTATAAGTAGTGCTCAAGGCGTTGAATTGTTTTCACTCAGCGCGGGCAATGGAGAGTACGAGAAGAGGTACCATTGTATGTTGGTTTTGAATATTTGTAATTTATAATGAGTTAGAAATAAGGAGCTCGGCAAGGTATTCCATAAGCGTGTTGTTTGACTCAGGAATGAATCACGATATTTCAGAGGTTGAGGTTGTACTGAGATGGGTGTTACGGATGAAGGTTTGAAGGAGCGTAATGCTAGGGGCAATTTCGGTGGAGCACTAATGTTACCAATAGGGGGGGCACGCACGCTTTCCGCTACTTTTTATAAAATCAGGAGTTTCGTCGTTGGGATCGGGTAAAACCTACCACATCAGATACGGCGTCAAGACAGTAGTGCTACTAGTCTTCTGCACTTGATGCCGGCAGTATAGGATTTCTTAAAAGGTTTTGGGAAACTGACTAGGAAAACCTTTATAAGTTCCTGATATTACTTTACACTGTGGTATGTTAAGTCTTACTCCGGATATTTAAAATTCGTACCTTGGCAAGTACAGCTAGGTGAACTTCAGTGGATAAATATAGTATGACTAAAACAAAGCATAAAGCGCACCTTTGGGGAAAGACATATGTACCTAAATGGAGACTAGACTAGACATTTAGACAGGATGATGACGGAAGAGATTTTAGCGAACCAATGGCAGTGGTCATACTTTCGTAATGGGATATTGCTACCATCCTCAAAAGGATCTGGCCCTCCAGGTGTGGGACTGTGCAATCGGGACCAAGTAAAACATTTAATGTTGGAATAATGATTACACGAAAGGCAAACAAGCATTTTCGTTTATGCACGTGAAATGTTCGCACCCTTTACAGACTATGTGCAGGTCGACAACTAGCGAAGACTCTTAATTGGAAAGAAAGCAATTATAACACCATTTATGAAGTAGTGCGGGATGGATTGGACCAATAACTATTGAAAATTGTGATATCAACTTCTTCTTCTTCTTATCCTTTTATTAACCCTTTCCTCGTTATACGAACTTATGCGTAACGAGTTCCCCATTTTTACTGCATCGCTGCTGCTCCGATTATGGGGTTGGCTAATGTCGCAGGCCGCAGAACGCGTCTACATAATGCTCGGTCCTGGATCGCTTCAGTGGTTAGCCCCAGGCGTTGTTGCGCATTTGCCATCTGAGAAATCCAGGAATTCTTTTTTCGACCTCGTCCACATTTTAATTTATTTAAAAGTTTCGATAGCCATTCGCTGCCGATTCCCTCCATCTTCGACTGCTGTATTAGTTACTATTAGTATTATTATTAAAAATTGAATAGCTCTGCATAAGCTTTTAGAAATCTTCGTGCTATGCATTGTGACTTCTTGGAGTAAGATGATATTTTCCTCACACCGTGCCTATAAGACTTAATCGAGATTACATGTAAACTGTCGTCATTTTAGCTTGGAAGGTATACGAGTACTTATTTCTTATGAGAGATAGTTTAGGAATTTTTGGTAGTTTGATTCTAAAAACGATTACAAACATGTTTTGGTCGAACTAACATCTTAACAGTGTCCAAAATCGAAGGAGCGAAAAGAAAAACTTGAATGAGTTGCGTAAGTGGCTTACTTGTGTTTTACGTTTCCACATCGCTTCAGCATTACTCTGGAGATGCGCACCCCAGCCATTCGACTCTTATCTGCCTCATTAAGTCATTTGAAGAACATTTCTTTAAGGGATAGACACCAAAACAATCCCACGCAGCTGAGAAAAAAGTTATATGAGTCAAGTGACTTTGAAATTAAAAGTTAATTCCAGCAATGCCCGACAAAACCGTACCGACCATCTTCTTGAATATTCATCTATGTAAATCGCAGCTTAAGTAGAGCTTAACACAAATTGACGACCAAATGAAACCTCAGCTAAGACCATTCCGAGCCCTATACCAATTAGTGTTGTCAAAACATAAGCCGCGACCCATTAGGCCGATTTTATTGGTGTAAACATTCCACTTGTGGAGTTCATTTGAATTAACGATTTACCTAATGCCATCCAGGGTGCCAGAGAAAATGTGTTGGGGGATAGCAACCTAATTTCAGTCCAAATGACTTAAAAGAGCAGCATCACCGCCTTTGTTTCATAATTAACTCTGTGGCCGAAGATAAAACCTCCCACGTTATCCAGTCATCCGTCCATCGGACTTGGTCATCTGAATTGTTTGATATCAAAATTTTCAGAGTCATGTTGGCCCGAATCGATGGATGAATATTTTCTGGAATAAATACCAAAACTGATACGCATGTTACGAGTAGGTAGGTACTTGCTCGTATGAAGCAGAAGAGTAAGAAAAATGCTAAATTGGTGCATCTCGACAGTGGATTTATCCGCCAGAGGCAGCGGTTAATTTATATCGCGAACACATTTCTTAAGATCCTTCAATCGCTGTCTGATCAATCATTCGCGCAGAGTGATTATTCGGCAACGACGGAGTTATTACAGACAAAGCTGGACAACAGAAAATAAAAAGAAGGGAAAAGTGAAGCAGGCGGCGACCTGGTGCATCGCCAGAAGGATTTAATCGCATCTCTCCGACTTACCGAGTGAGATGGTGTACAGGCACAGGGACAGGAACTCACTCTGAGGATTTCCTTTTGGTCAAATGAATTTTTGTTTTGTTATTTTTCCTTTGCTGATTTCAATCTCTGAATCAGCGATAAGTTTGATGTATTCGCTGTTCCTTTTGCATTCGTTCGCTCTTCTGAGGCGAATCAAACTTTTGAATTTTTGTAAATTTTTAAATTTTTCTTCATCG
Source organism: Volucella inflata (assembly GCA_928272305.1). Taxonomy (NCBI): domain Eukaryota; kingdom Metazoa; phylum Arthropoda; class Insecta; order Diptera; family Syrphidae; genus Volucella; species Volucella inflata. The sequence continues at coordinate 126,500,214 of OV743717.1, forward strand.
TTGTTCGTCGTTGTTCGTCGTTTGTATTGCTGTTGGTTGGGATGATATCTCGTCTTCATCGAAGTCACCTTTGGACAGCTGTAATTTAGTTAAACATGACATGGCAATGTTCACTGGTTAGCCGGAGATGTCCTTTCCCAAAGACAAGTATTTGATTAAGCTGACATTAAGCTGAACATTTAAAACGGAATCGAGATGGAAGTACGACTTGGTTGCTTGGTAAATAATAGACATGTTGTCGGGAAAAGTAGCGACTTATCCGCTGCTTACAAGCTCAAAATGGGGATTTGATTGTGTTTTGATATGGCAGGAGGATATTCTTTAAAATGCGGAAGGACACATCCATTGCCATTGATTGTCATTCAGATAATACAACACAATGTTACCCAGTACTCCAAATAGCTACACACATTTGTGAGATCTGTGCACTAAGACTCAATGCTATCCCCTTGAGGTCTTCTCATCAAGCTCTCCTGTCACTTTCAATTTCGAGTTTGATGAATTCTAATGGAAGTGCTCCACCAAGTGGTGGCTATCATAGTCCACTTAAGAATTTTATTTATCTCGTAGTCTCGTAGGTAATTGAATGCTCAATTGTTGAGGGCCAAACCGTTTAGATGGTCTTTTGTTCACAACAAATATAAATCTCGGGTCAAGTGATAACAGTCATTCACACAATGGCGATCAAAATAAACTACAAGTATCGAATGCGAATTGAATTAATAAATTACCTTTCAATAAACGCTGACCCCCAACCTTCCGCCGATCGGTTGGCGGACATTGGCATTTTCAAATAAATCACAGCAACAAGAATAGCGAATGACTTAATGAATCTGGTCCACCAAAATACTCGTATCTCTCAAGTCTAAGTCAATAAAAAATTTGTCCGTGTCCGAGTAGTGGTTAATTATTCTATTAAGAGGTTGATCGTTAAAGCCACAGGTCGATAAGTTTGGCTTATCGCGTCTTCATACTGATTAGGGCGTGAATTTAAAATCACCCAAACCTGAATCTGTGCTAATTAATTGAAGCGCTGGTTATTAATGGATATTGGATGAGAATTTGGTGATAGTTTCGAGGGGAATTGGGAAAATTGGTTTAGATATAAATATTTTATATTGGAAATAGCTGAATATCTATTCCTCCATCTAGTTATTAGGATAATTGCCATATAAATGAAGAAGTACTTCATATGTGAACATATATAACAAAGTGAACCAAGCATATGATGGCATATACTCGTACCCAGTTATGCTACAAGAAAGTACAGGCCAGGCGCTGGTTACTCTGAAGAGAATTATTACTGCTAGCCTGTCACTGGCATACAAGTAAAAAATGAAACCTTGGCGAACAGTGAGATGACTACGCAATCAAAAGAGCTTTAGACCTGTAAGTCTGACTACCTTCATACTGAAAAGCATAGAAAGAATGGTATACGAGTATGTATATGCCCAAAACTGCTTCGCAAATTTATCCTCCGTCTTAAGACGCAAATTTTCTACAAGAACACAAGATCGTGCAAAAGTGTCCCTTAAACCGGTAAGCAGAATTGAGAGTGCACTAAATAACTAGAAATCAGCGCTTGACATTTTCATCGAAATTGAGGGTCCATGCAACTTTTGATGGCATGAGTAACTCGTCCAGACAACACGGCATAGGCGATTCCCTAGTTTTGTGGTGAATGGAACACTGACTGCGGATGCTGATTGTGGTATGTGATGACAGGATTTTAGCAATTAGCAATTTAGATGACAGCAATGGCCCGTATGCTAGTGTAATATCACATTAAAGTATGTTGGCAGACTTTGGTGCATAAAGCTCTCAAGACCATCACATTCATTTTTCCAGCGCAGCTACATAAATACTTGGACTGTAACGTCGAAAACCTCCAGGATGTTGTTGGCCTTCTATAAGTGTGTCGGCAAGTCGGCAAGACGATGTGATCATGGGCTGCACTCTCAGAGCCACATTTCATTGAAGAAATAAGGTTTTTGGTGCAACGTAGACTGGAGTCTTGATAATCTTATCCACTTATGCAACAACACTAGAACTTCTGTTGCTAAATAAATTTGAAATCGAAGCCCAGTCGTCTGAAATCCAAGCCAGGAGAGCAATGTAGTCGGCCTCAAAATTGAATAAGGATGTGGAGTCGTCTCTTTATAGAATGATAACCTTAGATTTCCCTCCTCGTCAGGAAAACTTACAGTTGTCTTTCAAGCGGAGATACGAGTTTACCCAGTGTTAATAGCAATATTGTGAAAAACTCAAGCAGGGGGCGAGTCATTTTCATTTGTGTAGTCAATCTGCGATTGAAGTTTTGCTGACACCTCTCACAACTTCTAGCTAGGACGAGAATTCAAGGGAACGCAGTAAGTCGGCTAAATTCACAAAGTCGTGCTCATCTCAGGTCAGAATGGGATCATGGTACTCGTAAATGAAATCACCGATAAACGATACATTTGATAGGTACTGCTCGGATAAGAGTTTTTTTTTAGGACCTTTTCCTAGAGTGTATTGTAGTTTCCACTGGTAGTTGAGTTTCATATTTCTATAACTGCAAGTAGCAAGACTATCCTGGTTGCTTCCGAACCAAACATGCTTTCGACGTTTCACCAGTCCATCAGCAGAAGAGCTGCAGACTGCTTACTCGCTTCGTAACGAAATACTACACATTTGCTCAGCTGCATATAAGTGAACCAACTTGAAGCGGGGATTGGTGTGGGAGTCCCGTCGACCTTGTGGAGCATTACATTCGTGAGTATCCGGCCTATACTCTAAGTACCTATTTTATCATATCCACGACGGATTAAACAAATTAGGAAAAGGAAAGTATAAGGAGTGCAATGAACACAAACGTCTCTTGGAAATTTACAAAATTTACGTATGCTGGTCGGCCAGCATGTACACGCCGAAACATCACCACCGTGTGCGAGAGTGTTGGAATTCAGCCAGAGACCTCAATTCTTCGCCAAAGTCAACAATGTGGACTGACTATAGCACTTTACGGAGAATTCTGAAAGTTGATCTTCATTCAAATTTCACGAAATTTGAAACCTTTGGACCATCTACGACATAGACAATTTGTCATCGAACTCGATCTTGTCCGATGAAGCCAATTTTCGGATGGATGAGCACGTATATACACAAAATATGGGAAAACCCATATGAGATTCACGAAAAACCAGTACATTCCAAAAAAAGTCACAGTCACCAAATTTTTTTTCACAACTTCAAGCGTTGCGTCGGTCGCTTGTATGGCATAAAGCTTGTTGAAATCACAGCTTGGGAATGTATATCGATGTTGACGAGCTCTGACCACAAACGGTGAACATCACTCTGTACCTGAGACCATTGATTGTAACGGTGTCTTCTTACTCATTTCGAAGAAATAAGGTACGGCAATGCTGTTCGCTTCAATACCGGCAATTTTTCTTGTTGATATAGCCGGTGAGCCAAAAATCGGCCATTTTTTCGTCCGGCTTCGATTCTCTCATCAGCACAATCTTATACGGATGTAGGCCCAAATTCAACCGCAAAATACTCCGGGTTGACTCCCTAGCGATACTCAATTCAGCTGATTGGCGCCGTGTCGACATTTCTGGTAATGGCTGTAAAGTTTTCTTCAATTTGCACTACTCTTTGGCTGGTTGGTGGCTTAAGAACCAAAGGAGTATACTTAGCGCCAAGCTTTTCAACGGTTCGACGAAGCCTGTACGCTGAAGCCATGATGACGACTGACCTTACGACGAGTATTTACAGCTGAGTCAGAATTTCAATATTTTTTAACAATCTCCGCACGTTCGGCGAGCGTAAAACGATGCACGATGAAATGGCAAACCTCGCTGAATAATTTGACAGCTAGATGTCACTAGCAACTTTGACAGCTGCTGAAATATAACAATTGGAAAAGAACTGTCATTGCTATTTGGTCACTCTTTACTAAATTCATATTATTCAAACCGTTTAACTTTGCTGAATAAGTACAATGCTCGCATTCAATAAGGAAGAGCAGCATGGGCCGAAATTTTGTTGCAGCGATGTACACTAAACCAAAATCAACAATCTACTATGGAAGAGATCTTGGGCAACAATGATTTTTGATGGCCAACGGCATCCGTCAAGAAATGATAACAAGTAATTTAAAAAAAGCCAAATACGAGTTTTTGACTCTTAATTTGCAAGAAAGCTTGCAACATGTCAGTTCATTCTAAGAACTCTGCCCGTTAGATGAGATAGGATTCAAGGGGGAGGTGGTATATTGAATACCAGATAACTGGTTGGTATTTTCTGATACGGCAGTGCTCTGTGAAAAAACCTGTGATCGGTCGAGTCATACCTCTTCTTGATATTGTAGTAATTGTTTTGTTTTTTTTTTTGTAGGAACCATTTAGCATAAATTTTTTGGCTTGTCTGTTTCTCTCGGTTTCCCTCCAGAAATGGAGCTTCTTTTCTTCTAGCCAGGTTTTGACATTTCTTTTAATTGGCCTTGGCATCATGAATTGAGATGCGGATCCCTTTCTGGCTTGATTGTTTACTTTTTCATTGCCCTCCTATCCAATATTTCCTTGCACCCACATCAAATGGACTTTGTGACTAGAAAGTAGTTGTAGGAGTTGAAAGCAGGAAGCAGTTGAAGCAGGCATTACTTGAAAGTAGGGCTGCCCTGCTATCAGAGAGAATGTAAATTTATTTTTTTTGCTATATATCTGTTCAGATTCTATCGGATGTAAAGCTCTCTTGCATGAATTTCATCCTGAAATACGGATCTGCTTGTATCTATACTGCCGTGTACGGGTGTTTCAGTACGAGGACCGTTCCAACTCCTGTATTTGTTTTTGATTCGTCTGTGCATTTGTCCGTTAAATGTATTCCAAGTAGCTCAATATTTTCTGATTTTTGGTTCATCTTCTATGATGAGCATATGGGCATTTACCATTGATTCTTCCATGAGTACTAGCTGAAGTGGTGGAGACACGATGGGGAGCACAGAAGTGGGTTTATTAGATAAATATTCAAGCTGTTCTCTTACTACCGAATCATTATGTCTTTAAAAAATTTCAATAGCACGAAACAGGCTTTAACATCCTGCTCTATGAGACAGCAGTTGAATTAGCTCTGCTATTGTGAAGTGATAAGAGCGGGACTTATTATTTAGTTAAAGTTTTTTATCATAAAAAAGACTTGTTTGGCAGCTGAGTTTCCAATGAAAATTCCTTCTTGTTCTGCTTTTTGACAAGGTTTCACTTTACAGCGGAAGGTCCAAGGGTTTGATCCTTTGAAGACGGTGCAATAAGTTTCCCTCGTCCGGTATTTGTAGGTCTGTATTCTTGATATGGCAGGACCAGAGCTGGTCATGAGCTCTATGAGCGGAAGAGGAAAGACGAACACCGGCTTCTCAGGGGGAAGAAGAAAGAGCATAAAAAGCACGCGGTCAAGCAAATTGAGAGATGCTTCTCCAGGAATAAGGTTCGGAAGTTTTACCAAAAGGTTAAAATAACATGCCACGGATATAAACCCCGAACCGAAGCCTGTAGAGATGAACAAGGGAACATCGTAGTAGAATCGCAGTCGATGCTGAGGATTTGGAAAGATCATTTCTGCAGACTGTATAACGGCGATGACGGACCAAATACCGCTGTCAGGCAGAATCAACCTTTCAACCTAGACGATGATGACCAACAATTCCATCCACCCGACCTGGATGAAGTGAAGATAGCCATATCGAAGCTCAAGTCCAACAAAGCTGCTGGAGCGGACGGTCTGACTGCCGAGCTCTTCAAAGCGGCAGGCGATGACTTGGTAAGGAGTATACACCAACTCGTCTGTAAAATATGGTCGGACGAAAGTATGCCCGTTGAATGGAACCCCAGCATTGTTTGTCCGATCCTCAAGAAAGGGAAACCCCTGAACTGCACCAACTACAGAGCCGCGTACAGGATCTTATCTGCCTGAAGCCCTTCGGCAACAACCTGATACATCCATATCAATGTGGCTTCAGGCCAGGAAAATTCACCATCGACCAATAATTCACACTACGGCAGATCCTGGAGAAAATGAGCTTAAGCTTGAGAAATGAGCTTCATTTCAATACACACCACCTATTCATCGGTCCACTCCGGACTGTAACGATACATTAAAAATGACAATCAATAAAATTTGCTGAACTGATAGCAATCTGTCGGCATTGATATTGCTTAACAGTCAGCTCTCACCATAATAGGTCTGTTCGGCATTTAACGTCATACACAGGATATTAGTCATAGACTTGGTTACGGAGCTCGTGGAAAATGTCTTGAATAGCATCGCCTTTTTCTTCTAAGGGGCGTCTGTGGATGTCAGGCTGATGTTGTATAATTTGATGCAGAATGCCACAAGATGTTCAATCACGTGTCGAAACTTTAGGATCCTTAGTCTTAAGATTCAAGCTTACAAAAAATGGGCTCTCAAATAGACTGAAGTCTAGCCCGCGGTTGTTCGATCTCATAGTACTATTGCAATTTTCCCCTTGCTCATCACTCGCTCTCATTACTTTACAGGCCAAGCTTTGATAACACATTTTATGTGCAGTCATAGTGCGCATCGCCAGATTAACGCCGTTCAGTGAACCTATCACATTCAAGTGGAAGTAGATGCGAAGCCTCCTTGAGAGGTAATGTGATCGTTATTTAAAACGATTTGTGATATACCAAGGCACGTTGCGAACAGACGTATGTGTATAGGTCTCTACGAGCCAATGACCGACGTTGCATGATAAAGCTGCTCAGCTCTTGCCTTTATAATACTTATATCTAAGCCAGCTTAACCATTTAGTTTTGTGGAAGCCAGTCGAAGATAAAACAGATTGCCTTGGATTTAAAATATAATTCTACTTAAGTTTATTACCATTGAGTACCCTTTATGGATTTCCATGTAAGAAGCTCACATTTGCTCACGTTGCCTGTTGTTCCTAATCTTTATGACAACTCCCATAACAGTTCGACAGGCACAAATTTAAATATCTGCGTGCACTCTTAAATCGGTGGGGTGAACGCGTTTCCTCCTCTGCATCCTATCAACAGTCGTAAATTGCACATTAAATTCCAATTTGCAATTTATTGAAATGTTAGTTTTTGGAGAACTGAAATGAACTGAATTGCATGCCCTGGAGCACTCAATATGCAACTTGAATTCGAGACCGCCATTAAATACAGCAGTATTACCGCCAAGACTATGGCTATGGCACTCACATATCCGTTAATCTCAATTAAATTATGCCACAAGTGCTATGGCCAAAATAAATAACAACCCTGCCAATGTGGTGGGTCTGATCCTCTGGCACTCTGGTACTTTGGTACTCTGGAAATAGTGAAACGCTCTGTGGGGTGCGCGTACTATCACGGGCGGCATCTAAACAACTCGATGCACTACTTTTATCTGCTCTCCTGCCAACATGAATACGAAAAAGCTTCCCCAAATGCGTCGTGTCATAATTTCACCTCTACCTTATGACGCGCATGCATGCACTACACTGTGGAAATTTATGCAGATACATATGTATCTGTATACCCAAGCGCCCATATGACTATACGATCGCGTACGACATTCGATGCTTCATCATAGGCAATGAAGATCAAGAAGGGGCAACCCACCTACCAGCAGCAGCCTAGCATTGCAATATGCGACGCATTTGCGTACGCGTACGCAGTCGTAAACGTAAATTTTGGAATTGCTAGGGAGAGATCGCTTGATTTGAATACGAATAAATTCGGGCCACTTCATGTCAGTCAGTCGCAGCGGTATGTACTGCGATATTGAGGCGGCAAATCGCCCAACAACAGTATTCGTACATTGGCTTGGCAGTGCAAAAAATGGGCGTGTCCCATGTAATCTCCGTAATGACTTGTGATACAATTCGCATCATCAGTGCGGAGCTGCGGATGTTATTATTGCCAACTCTACTGCCGCCGCCGCCGCCGTCGATGTTGCCGCCATTCATAAACTCTGCAGCAGAGATTTTCATTTTTATTTTTTTTTTATGGACGACAGAATACAAGGATAGACATCGCGAAGTTGTCGGCGTCGGTCGGTGTTTCGGACGGTGTCGGGATGGATGGACGAAGGAATATATAAAATTCCCGGGACCAGCCCAGATGATAGGATCGCAAACGCCCGAAGACTACTTGCGCATTGAACCTGTTGTTGTAAGATGTCGACCGGTGCGTTGTTGAATTGTACCATATTTTGCTGGTTGCTGTTGCTGCAGACAAAGTTAATGCCGGTACCTCTGGTCTTTTTGGGAAGAAGGAGTCGCATTAAGTCGTCGGCTGATCGATTGGGCGGTGGCTCTGATATAACTGAGTAATGGCCATCTGTGCCCGCCGGGGACAATTTCCATAATGTCCTTAACCTGAAAAAAAAAAAAAAAACAGTTCTGTATGTTGTACGCTGTACCAGTATGCTGTGCTATGTTAAGCAGCGGTATGGTACGTTGATCGGCTGGATGGTGCACAGTACTGGACAACAGACTAAGTTACATGGGTGAAAATTGTTTTCTCAATTCGATGATCCTGATACAACGACTGCTGATCTCCGTCCATTCATCCAGCTGCACTATGATTTTGTGCCATAATGGGATGTGCTCATCCTGCCATTTGCATTGTATACGATGGTAATCCCCGTTGTGTCCTTATTTTTATTTATTATAACTATAATTAGAAACAAGAAGAAAACCTTTACATATTTGTACTCATATCTGGATATGTTGCTGAGTGGTAAGCGAATGGATTGCAGGTTATTTGCATATCAAGTTGGGCAATATCTAGGTACCTGCGGATACTACAGAGTTTAAGTGAATTAAGTTCTTATGAGAAATTGTTTGTAATAAGCTTTAAAGACAGTGCCAGTGAAGATCAGTTGTGCAATGCAATATCGAAGGAATATGTAAAAAGGAGATTGAGGTCAAATTCCCCAAACTCGAACTCAAGTGTCGTATCACAAAAATTATTTTTCTTGTGCCCTCATCCAAATTGATTGCCATTTAACGCCAATTTTTGAGCTGCTGAGTATCACACTACGTCAAATGAGACAGAATCGTCAGATTGTATGTTTCACTCTGGCCTTTGTCTACGAGGATCTGGCAACAGCATAGATGGTATGCATTGCGTCCTTTAAAAAGTCTAAAGAAGAAGAACTAGAATTCAGTTAGTGTAACAGCCCATGTGAAATGACCATTTAACAGATTGGCACTTCGCTGATTACATCTATTAAATGACTGGATAGTGAAACGTGCCATAATCTCCAATAAGTACAGTGAAGCTAAGCCCTAAAATTAACGCAGGGAGACACCAAAATGATAAATCCTTGATCGAAAACTTCAGAGGTACTAAAGAGTTGAATTTTGCTTATCAAATCAGAAAAATTTTGAAACCACGTATACATCGGCTCTTTCGTTAATACGAGCGTTGTGACCAACAATGTCATACAACAAAATTTTCATTGCCGAGTATGCAAATGGGTTTCAAATGACACACGGGCAGCGTACGATACAATTTTTTATATTTTTGTATTGCAGAGTTTCCACGATAATTTTTGTAAAATAAACAAGTATACTCGTATAAGTTAGAATAAGAAAACAAACTTTTGAGTTGTTCATCACCTACAGAAATATATAGTTGTTATTTCCTGCCACCAGCGCAGCGGTAAGGAATAGCAAATCTACAACGAGTTAAGAACTTTAAAAAGCGCGCAGTAGATACATATCTTGACAGGAAACGAAGAATTCAATTGTTCGCTTTGGAAAGCATTAAAAGGAAGTAAAAGGTCTTAAGCCTCCGCATCACCATTTAGAATAAATAACAATGAATGGGTGAAAGGAGATAAGTAAAACGCGGAAATCTTCGCTGTTAGAATATATTCCGGGTAATAGAGGTCCTTTAATTACGAAAACATCCGGATGTCAATAAGTTTTTCAGACCGATTTCAATACAATTGGTGACGGAACAAACCTCATCTGTAAATACCAGTTTGGGTATCAGGCATAGCAACACCGAGGTACGTTTTCTCATCGTATTTCTTTATGTCTTGCAAGTTTTTGTTAAGGTATGACATAAAGACGGGAGTTCTTGCCCGTCAGCTCTTATAATTACCGACAATCTATCTCAAGAATAGAATTATCTGTTTTAGACTCGAACACGCAGCATCGCAATTTTAGAGGATTTTAGGTGGAATACCGCAAGGGAGTGTTCTTTGCCCACTTCCGTTTCTCCTAAATACCCGAGATATGCATCAAGAAAAACGGACTGTTTGCCGATGACACTGCTATATATAAAGTAAATAAAGTATTTGAAAAGAACATTGAAGCTGCAAGGCGCTGTTAATTAAGTATATTTATCACTTACTTACACTTACACTTACTTTAAGTGGCGCTACAATCCAGGGTAGACCTGGGCCTCAGTCAACAAGCGTCCCCAGCCAGCTTGATCCCTGGCTAGCTGCCTCCAGTTTCGCACGCTAAGTTGGCTGAGGTCCCCTTCCACTTGCGTGCGCCACCTAAGTCTTGGCCTACCTCTACTGCACTCTCCCTCGGGAGCGGATTTGAAGACTTTTCCGACCGGAGCATTGGTGTCCATACGCTCTACATGACCCAGCCATCTCAGTCTTTGGATCTTCACTCTTCTGGCTAGGTCCATGTCGCTGTACAGTCCATACAGTTCGTCGTTGTATCTTCTCGTCCACTCACCGTCAATGCAGACGGGACCGAAGATCGCTCGAAGAATTTTTCTCTCGAAGCAACCAAGAACACCCTCATCCATTTTTGATAATGTCCATGCCTCTGCGCCATAGAGCAGGACCGGGATTATTAAAGTCTTATAAAGGGTGACTTTTGTTGTCCGAGAGACGGCTTTGCTACTCAATTGCCTTCTTAGCCCAAAGAAATAGCGGTTGTCAAGAGTTATTCGTCGCATGATCTCAGCGCTGGTGTCGTTGTCTGAATTTATTGCGGAGCCTAGGTAGACAAAGTCCTTAACTACGTCAAAGTTATATCTGTCGAGGGTGACGTTCTGCACGAGATGTCGGTGTTGGTTGTCCTTTTTGCTTGACAGCATATACTTGGTCTTGCCCTCATTGACCGCTTAACCCACTTTGGCCGCTTCCGTCTAAGTGCTCGCGAAAGCGGCACTGACATGACGCTGCTTTCTCCCGATTATGTCAATATCATCGGCGTATGCGAGTAGTTGGACGGACTTTTGAAAGATAGTTGCTCTTGTGTTTGCTCGTGTGTTTTGCACTATTCTTTCAAGTACGATGTTGAAAAAATCGCATGACAGCGCGTCACCTTGTCTAAATCCTTTCTGGACATCAAAGGTTTCGGTGAGATGCTTACCGACCTTGATGGAGCAGCGTGCATTCTCCATCGTCATCCTGCACAGACGGACGAGTTTGGCAGGGATGCCGAAACTTTACATTGTTCTGTATAGGTCGTCTCTATAGATGCTGTCATACGCGGCATAAAAATCGATGAATAGGTGGTGGGTATCGATCTGAAGCTCATGGGTCTTCTCCAAGATCTGCCGTAGTGTGAATATCTGGTCGATGGTGGACTTTCCTGGCCTGAAGCCACAATAATATGGACTTATCAGGTTGTTCACGAAAAGCTTCAGGCGTTCACACAATACGGCGGATAAGATCTTATATGCGATGTTAAGGAGACTGATGCCTCTGTAGTTGGCGCAGTTCAGAGGGTCTCCTTTCTTAAGAATTGGACAAACAATGCTGAGGTTCCATTCATCGGGCATACTTTCGTCCGACCATATTTTACAGATGAGTTGGTGTATGCTCCTTACCAAGTCACCGCCTGCCGCTTTGAAGAGCTCGGCAGTCAGGCCATCCGCTCCAGCAGCTTTGTTGGACTTAAGCTTCGATATGGCTATCTTCACTTCATCCAGGTCGGGTGGACGGAATTGTTGGTCATCATCGTCCAGGTTGAAAGGTTGATTCTGCCTGACAGCGGTATTTGGTCCGTCATCGCCGTTATACAGTCTGCAGAAATGATCTTTCCAAATCCTCAGCATCGACTGCGATTCTACTACGATGTTCCCTTGTTCATCTCTACAGGCTTCGGTTCGGGGTTTGTTTCCGCGGCATGTTATTTTTACCTTTTCGTTAAACTTCCGAACCTCATTCCTGGAGTAGCATCTCTCAATTTCCTCGATCGCGCGCTTCTCATGCTCTTTCTTCTTCCTCCTGAGAAGCCGGTGCTCGTCTCTCCTCTTCCGCTCATAGAGCTCATGAGCAGCTCTGGTCTTTCTAAGCGGCGCCGCGTTATATGCATCTTGCTTAGCTGCATGTGCTTGCCGGCATTCATCATCAAACCAGGGGTTTCGTTGTGGTGGACGAGTGAAACCCAGCACATCAGATGGCGTTTTGGCAGTGTTTCCAGTGGTCTTCGATGCCTAATGCTGGCGGTATTAGACCTCTTAAGAGATTAACAGACACTCGATCGGAAAAGAACTTGGCGATCTCTTGCGATTGTAGCCGTCTGACGTCGAATTTCCTCACAGCCTTAGCTTGTCTTGGCGTAGTTTGGGATATCCGCAACCGTACGTTGGCTACAACAAGGTAATGGTCCGAGTCAAAATATTCGGACATCCGTAATATTGGAAAAGGGTCTTGCGTCGATCGCAATGTTGACGGTGGATTGGTCAGGAGTTCCCCAAGTCCCCTTGTGAATATCGAGATGTGGGAACCGTGTGCTTGCTCCGACAATGTGTCTCCCCGCTGCAAAGTTGATGAGCTGGAATACGTTATAAGAGGTGGTGTTGTGTAGGCTATATCTCCCAACAGTACTACCAAAGATGCCCTCTCTTCCTAGATTTGCATTAAAATCACCGATTACAATTTTAATGTCACAGCTTAGGCATTGCTCGTAGGTCTTGCTAAGGAACTCATAGAAGGCATCTTTGGTGTCGTCATCTTTCTCCTCTGTGGGGGCGTGCGCGCATATCAGGCTAATGTTGGCAAATTTAGCCTTGATGCGGACTGCTACGAGGCACTTGCTCATATTCCGGAAGCTCAGGACTTCTTGTCTTAGTCTGCCGCCGACAACAAATCTGCATGCAGATGGGCGCTGGTTTTGTCGTCGATAACAATCACCGTAGTAGATGTCACAGTTTTCCATTCTGTTTTTGTCCGGCCAATTCCATCGCTTTTCTTGGATGGCGATTGGATGGTCTAGGGCCTCCGCTAGTTGTTCGGCTGCTCGTAGCCTGTTATGGGACTTAACATTCCACGTGCATATCCGAAGTTCGTTGTCCTTAATTCGTTTGGTTGTCAACAGTAGATTCGTCCGTATCCGAGGCTTGTTATTGCTTCGTAACTTTTTGTTTTTTTTATGGCCAGACAGTTACGTCGGTGGCACAATGCCCAACCTGGATACCCAGTTCTATTTTTGATACACCTAGGACGATTGGACCGAAAGCCAGTAACCGGTTGTGGGATGTGAGTGCTGCTGTTGGCCCATTAAGGGCTTCTCTGCCACCATCTCTTTTCGAAGACCCTGACTTAGTCTCGGAAATCCTTACCGGCCTGAGCCCCAAATATGTCGGAGTAGAACAGATAAGGTCTCATTTGTTCGGGGATTTTTTTCCACCGTTGATTCTATTTGGGGAATTCATCCGCTGTCCCATTAATAGTGCTTTTTTTGTCCGCTGGTGGGTACTCGTACTTATGAGTTTATCAGGTCCAGTCCGGATGGGCATTGATCAGTACCCGACGGCTACCACCTGGATGTATTACAATTGATGTGTAGAAGATAGTTGCAACACTGGATATCGCCAGGTTGATTTCGCTCAGTGCCTACCCTATTTCTATAACACCCAACCACCAATGTGCAGTGTCGTTTCAACAGCAAATAATTCTCCTTATTTTTGCCGAGGTTTGTCAAATTCTCTACCTTGGCATTCAAAGGCTTCAAATGTTTAGCCAATGATGAACAAGAGATCAAACATTTCGAATTTGTCCTCGCCGTAGGCATTGTGTATACAAAATCTAAAAAATCGGTCCACCTCCGTTCTACTCATTGTCGGCGGGTCTGATCAAATTGTGTGTCTAATCCGGGAATCAGCAGTTCCACTCTATTTGCTATGGCTATAACTTGAAGAGTAAATCGTAAGAACCAAACGTGCATGATTTTGTTGAAATCTCTAGAATGTCAAGTTAACCCATTGACCCCTTACCCTGATGAGAGCTTATCACAATATCTGACCCCTTCCGCCCATCAAGTCCGATACTGTGCCGGCCTGTCTCCCTGTCATTTTAAGCGAAAGTTCATTTCTTCTCCTTGTTTCTGTATATCAAACTCATATCATACAATAGATCTTTCAGCTGCTGGTAAAACGATCCCACCCAATCGATGGTTATCCTGTCAACGTGGACATAATATTCGCTTTCGATGAGACTTTCTCCGACAAGGGTCCCTCTCCCGATGCCGAATGTTCGTTAATTTCAAAAGATCCCCAAACCAAAGTCACGATGGTACGAGTACCACCATCGCATGCCTAGCTGCAAAGAAGTAACATCGCTGCCTTGCAAGGGTCCAATGATTCGAATAGTCACTGTCCGAAACGGCAACGTTCGCCATTCTCATCGGTATAGGATCGTGTATTGCAGTTACCGTCGGATGATTCGTTTGTCTTCCTGGCTGCTGGCGATAGGTAATTTATGTCATGTTTGTACAAAATGACTTTAATTTGCCATGACCGGGCCTCTTGGGGCCGTGGCCCCTGTTCATCATCATCGTGCGTGGCACACATGTGTGTGGTTCCTTTGTATCTGCAAGTCACTTTAACATCGACTTCAACTTCGACTTTGGCTACCACGGAAAGAGTATGGTTTTTTTATTATTTTCTTTTATTTTGGCATATCCAATGCACAGATAGTAGGGATTTGAGTTGAAGCTGGAGCTGGAACTGGAATTGCTGCCGCCCGCCGCCACAACTACCACTCGTGGTTGGCATTTTATTGTAAGTTATTGACAATAACTTCGACCTGGTTTCGAGGGCTGAGTTCATTCGCATCGAAGTGGACATAAATTGAGTTTTGTATTTGTATCTGGGATCAATGGAAATATGGGGCGTCACACATATTGTCCGTGGCCAATCCATTTGGACTTAAGTGGTGCGGTACTGAGTACAATTGTCTCGACTACACGTCACACATGGTACTCGAATCAGACAGACTCTCCATTGTGAGGAGGCGTTGATGTATAAACGACTGTCAAGTCAATCCAGAACGATTTGTGTGTGCGCGGATAAGCTGTCGCAACGATTCCATCTGGTTGTCGAATGTTTATGTGCAGTACATGGCTTGGATCGTAAATATGTCGCATTCGCACGTATCTCTCACACCGAATTGATCGTGCTAACTTAGGTGTGACATTTAAAATTCAGTTTGACACCCCTGATCGAGGTATGGAAATTACTTTACTGCTGCTGCTGCAAAGGCTGTTCCCGAATAACTCGTTAATCGTTCATTAATTGGACGACGGTGGTCAGAGGCAGACATTGAACTGTTGCGGTCGAATACTTGGTTGGCGCTGTGACTGTCCAGTGTCCAGTGTCCAACGTACAGTATCCAATATCCAGTGTCCACTCTGCACCCTTGGACAGGTTTTACGCGGTTTTAAGTGCGAAATTAAAAGTAAAACAAGCGATTAACATAAATTAACTCGGCACGTATTGTTATGCAAAATGGTAAATGAGGTGCACTCGAACCGAACTGAGTGGTCACCTTGATGATGATGTCTCCATTGGTGGATTGTTGAGAGTTTAAGATAATCGAAGGATGACATATACTTTAGTATTTATGGGGATTAATACTTGAGAGAAAAATATGGTACACCAGTCAGCATTCCAACAAAGATCGTAAAATTGTCCTTTTGATGAGAATTGTGGTGTGTGTCGCTTATGAAGATGGTCAAAGGGAGAAAGTGGAAAACGCTGTAAAAGTTTAATCTGTTGGGATCTCTTGATATGGAAGATAAGCAAGTTCAGTTGTATGAATGCACGAGTCCATTTATATCCATAGTTCGCTTCTAAAGTCTATTTTTAAGTGGACATGTGAACATTTATTTCTTGCAATGCTGTAACTATCTTCTGTTTATTTCATGTCAAAATACATTGTTGCCGTAACGAGATTTTAGTACGATCATCTCCAGTAAGTTTTGTGCTTCTGCATAGAAGGATGGACCTTTATACACATGCATAACTCATGTGATTGTATGAGCTTGGTATCACAAGATGTCCACATTTTACTTTGAGAATGCTTGGGCCAGGGAAATCAGATTTGTCGGTTTGCCGTACAGCTGGCTTTGGGTTGAGAGGTTTAGGTAAACCGGATGAGAGCGAGAATAGAGTCTAGAAGCTTTTGCAAAAGTCGTTAGTAAAAATCCCAAGCCTTCTTGCATGTTTACCTATGAGGCAGTGTCCAGTGATGAGACCTACGAGTATAATGGCGCTAAGACGTTTTCTATTTAGAAGAATTCAACTCATGGCGCGATTCAGATCTAGCTTTGGCCAGATTTGTCTGGTCGCTAAATATGTCGATCCAACCGTCCATCTATGGTTCGTTCTTCTATAAGCCTCCATCTTTAGTTGTTGTTTGCACGTAGCGATAGGTATACCTATGTTTTCCTTTTCAGATGTGATAGGTATAGTGGTTCCAATTTTGGAAAGTTCTTCGGCCCTACAATTCCCTGGAATGTGGTGAAATTTAAACTGCCCCGCCATCTCCATTAGTGATGATCGGCAGTCCAAATCCAGGGACTTGATAGCGGCCTACCTATTGGGAAAGATGCTGATATCAATTGCAGATATTACATCTTCCATCAGCCAGGACAGGGCTTCCTTAATTGTCAGAATTTCCGCGAGGAGCACACTAATATGATTGGGGAGGCGGGAGGAGAGGCTAAGGTTAAGCTTATCGGCAAAAACACCACCACTAACCGCACTAACAGTCTTTGAACCGTCCGTGTAGAAGTGGATTGAATTGTCATCCAGGACAGCATTTTCCTCCCTCTTGTCAAACCATTGTTTGGGTATGGTATAGTCGATGTTTTCTCGTAAGATTCTGTCTGTAAGTCTGCTGTAAATGTCGAGGGGCGTCAGATGTAACAGAGTATCCAGAGCAGCGGAGGGAGTAGTGCGTAAGGCTCCGCTGAGGGAGGGTCTATAGTCGTCATTTTTTATTTCCTAGAGAAAGGGACAAGATCGGTTTTATGGGGGTTTATTCCCAGTCCACAGCAATTCGCCAGCTTGTTAATAATGATAAGATTACACTGCAGTAGTTCTTTAATCGTATGAAGATGTTTTCCTGAGACGGTTATAGCAACGTCATCCGAAAACGCAACCACCCTGCTTTCACCCTCTTTCAGGTATATCAGCAGTTCGTTATCCACTAAGTTCCGGAGAAGGGGTGAGAGAACACCGCCTTGCGGCATACCTCTGCTAATACTTCTTTTGACAGAGATTAATTAAGTCCCAAGTAAATCATTGATTGATATTTATTTTCTCCTGCGTTATAGTCGTGTTGGACAAATCAAGCCCAGTTGTAAGAGCCAAGTGCCCTGTAGCCAACGAGGAGGTAAAATAAGCACAATTATGTTAGAATGTCACACAGCTATGAGCAAGGTATGTGATCGGCATGGTGTCTACGAAAAAATTTCGTAGCGGAAAAAGAAACTGAAAATAAAAGGCGCGTCTTGTACTATTACTACGCGCATTCAAAATCAGCAGTTCCAATATCAAAGTTGTCCATGTGCCACGTGCTATATTTGCTTGAACACTGATGGATTCCTTAAAATCCATGTGGCACCTTTTTTGGCAAAATTTAAAAACCTAATGGAAAAGTA
Source organism: Volucella inflata (assembly GCA_928272305.1). Classification (NCBI taxonomy): domain Eukaryota; kingdom Metazoa; phylum Arthropoda; class Insecta; order Diptera; family Syrphidae; genus Volucella; species Volucella inflata. The sequence goes on from OV743717.1 coordinate 126,518,098, forward strand.
AGGTTAATTGTAAACTAAAAAAACACACTAAACTTACGAGGGCGGGTCAATAAGTCCGTGACTTTTGGATTAAAACACAGATTTTTTGATAAAAAAATAATTTTAATTTTCAACGTAGTCTCCCTTGAGCTCTATACACTTTGTCCAACGCTTCTCCAATTTTTTTATCCCTTCCAAAAAAAATGATTTGTCGAGGTCCTCAAAATAGGCCTTTGTTTGCGAGATGACTTCATCATTGGAGTCAAATCTTTTTCCACCAAGCCATTTCTTCAGGTTTGGGAACAAGAAGTAGTCACTCGGAGCCAAATCTGGAGAATAGGGTGGATGAGGGAGCAATTCATAGCCCAATTCATGGATTTTTGCCACGGCAACTGCACATGCGTTTGTGGTCGACTGTGAGCAAACGCGGCACCCATCTTGCGGAAAGCTTTCTCATGCCCAAGTGATCATTCAAAATTGAAACCACTGAGCCATGCGAGATCCCTACGGCTTCCACAATCTCTCGCACTTTCAATCTTCGGTCGGCCAACACCATATCGTGTTGCCTGTTGACAGGAGCAGTGTTGCTGTTTCAGTAAAGAGGTCAGAAATTCAAAAAGTCACGGACTTATTGACCCGCCCTCGTACTATATGTACTTTATAAAAAGCCGATGAAAATATAGTTGGTTGCTCGGAGGGAAAAGTTCCTTAGAGAAAGGTCATTCGTTTTTGTTTAAGTTAAATGTGGCGGAAAGATACAATAATAAGCTACACGACACGTATATATGAGCTATGGCGGCATTGATCTTGTTTCATTAGATGTTGTTGGCATGGTGACCAATTGAACAGCAGTAATCCAATTGTAAAAATTCGCTTCACAAATTATTTATGGAAGATTTCTCGATATCACCAAAAAATAATATATCTTACAGAAGGCCTGCATCTAAATGGTTTTTTTTTAAGAGCTTGAAAACTGTATATAATAATACAAGTCAAAAATGTTATTGGAATGAATTTTTTATTACTATAATCTGGTAGATAATTTCATGGTATTTATTTTTTAAATATGATTTCTGGCATATGCCCTCCCCAAATATTTTTAACCTCGCTTCACAGAGGCGAAAAGATTTGATGGAAATAACCTCGCCGAAATACATCAAAAATGCAGACGGTCGCTTAGTAACAAATGACAAGGAAAATTTGTAACCGGTGGTTTGAATACTGCAAGCAGTTGCTTAACAAACAGTTTCAATGTGATATCGTGCCGACAGCAAGTCTATTCGAGGAGGAAGTTTCGGATTATTCAATTGAAGAAATAAGTACAGCAATCGGAAAACGGAAGCGGGGGAAAGCGGCGAAACCAGACAGCATTCCATCAGAGTTTTGGTCGAAGATGGAGGGAATCGACAGCGAAAAAATAAAATGTGGGCAACCTATGCCGAATCAATGGGGAAGTTGCTTCTTGGTTCCATTATACAAAGGAAAAGGCGACACTCGGGAATGCAACAACTACCGTTCAATCAAGCTGATGTCACACACAATGAAAATCGTCGAAAGAGTCTTAAACTAACGTCTTCGGCAGATAATAAAGCTCGATAATAGCCAGCGTGGATTTGTGGAAGGAAGATCGACGGTGGACGCTATCCAAAGCCTACCAGTAATAATTGAAAAGCACCGAGATCCGTCTAAAGATTTACACATGGTGTTTATCGACCTCGAGAAAGTATTCGATCGAGTGCCTAGAGATCTCATATGGACCGCGCTGAGGTCCCAGAACGTACCGGAAACGTATGCTAGTATAATACAAGACATGTACGGAAACGTGAAAACTGCGGTTAAAAGCTCTGCTGGACTAACGGGAAAATTTCCAGTTGATGTCAGAGTGCATCAAGGAAGCGTACTTAGCCCTTTCCTCTTTAACGTAGTATTTGGCTATCTTTTAAAAGACTGCATGCGCGAAGCAAATGTAACGCCAATTCTCTTCGCTGACGACGCAGTCATACTTAGCGATAACGTCGAAGATTTACAGAACGCCTTAGATTCATGGAGAAATGCGCTAGAGAGAAACGGGTTTACAATAAGTCGTTCAAAGACGGAGCATTTGATGTGCCCATTTGCGTATCCGTTGCGACCTGTTCCGGATATAATGTTAGACCGAATAGTTCTTCCGAAAAGCACTATCTTTAAGTACTTAGGATCAATCGTTAACATGGAAGCGAAATGTGACGACGATGTAAACCAAAGAGTGAGTGTGGGATGGATGAAATGGTGGGAAAATTCGGGAATCTTTTGCGACCGAAAATTTCCACTTAAATTGAAGGGTGAACTCTACACCACGGTTGTAAGACCAGCTCTTAGGTACGGTTCAAAGTGCTGGACAATGTACGAAGCGTTTAAAAACAAAAAGACGGCAGCGGAAATGAAAATGTTAAGGATGTCTAGTGGAGTCACTAAACGGGATTGCATTAGATCTACGCGTATAAGAGGAAGTCTACATATAAATAATTCGGTAACCGAACAGCTTGAGGCGAATAGAATAAGCTGGTATTGCCACGTTCAAAGAAGATCTGCGGAAAATTCGGTTAAAAAGGCACTATTACCTACGGTCAGTCCAACTGTAAGAAAACGACGTCGGAAAAAGAATTCCTGGATTTCTCAGATGGCAAATGCGCAGCACCGCCTGAGGCTAACCACTGAAGCGGTCCAGGACCGAGCAGTATATTGCCGCGTTCTGCGGTCTGCGACATAAGCCAACCCCATAAGCGGAGCAGCAGCGATGCAGTAAAAATGGGAAACTCGTTACGTATAAGTTCGTATAACGAGAAAAGGGTTAATAAAAGGATAAGAAGAACAAGAAGTGGTTGAGGTTAAGCGCGCTGTATGGTTAGTTGCGCCATCTTGCTGGAACCAAATGTCGTCGATGTTTAGCTGATTAATTTTTGGAACGAAAAAATCAGTCAGCATGGCTCGATAGCGCTCGCCACTCACCGTAACGGCAACTCCTTCCTCATTTCGAAAGATATAAGGACCGATGATGCCGCCAGCGTGTAAGCAGCACCAAACAGTCAATTTTAATGGATGTTACGGCAATTTTGCTTGTTGACGAAGCCATTTAACCAGAATTGAGTTTCATCACTAAACACAATTCTTCGATAAAAATGCTCATTTTCGGCCAGTTTTAAATTAGCCCAATCAGCAGAAATGGAACATGAAAAATGGTCATTTGGCATTAATTCTTGCACGAGCTGTATTTTATAGGTACGTAAGCCAAGATCCTTACGTACAATTTTCCACGTAGTCGAAGGACAAAGGCCAACAAGTTGAGAACGGCGACAAATCGACATTTCGGCGTCTACTTCAACACTTCGCGCTACAGCAGCAGTATTCTCTTCGGTACGCACATTTCTTTGTCTTGTTTATGGTTTTGAATAGAGAAAAGTAAAATTAGTGCGAAAACGATCAATAACTGCACGAATTACTTGCTCACTAGCCCTATTTTGTTGACCGTAAAATTGACGAAGTGCTCCATTAACTTCACGAGCAGAATTATTGTTCTCAAAGTAAATTTCCACAATTTGGAAGCGTTGTTCTGGCGTTAAGCGATTCATGATAAATTGACAAACCTTACTGAACAGAAATGTTAACATAGTTTGACATTGACAGCTGTCAAACCGTAGACAACAACCATCGAAACTTAAGAGAATTAGCCGAGAATTAAGCCCGAGCGACCCCTGAACGACGAACCTGCTCGCTGAACTTGCTCGTTTGCGCTATTCCCTACACGACGAGCACATTTGGCGAGCATTCATTTCGTGTTGATTTTTCACAGTGTAAACATGTGCGATAAAGAGGCGCCGCGATATGAACTCGGCGGCGTTCACAGCAAAAATGAGGTTGGCTCGCGAACCAGCCCCTACACGAGAAAAACATAGCGATCACAAGCAGGTTCGGCGAGCATGTTCATCGTTTAGGGCTAGCTTTACGGATATGAGGAGCAAAAATGATTTTTTCAAATATGACTAGGTACGATGTATTGTAATACACCAGCGATATTCGTTTATCACCTATATATTCGTATACATTCTCTTTACATTATGAAAGCATGACACAAAATATATTCGCACCATATCAATGACAGCTTCCATGAGATACATTTAATAAACTCATTCTTTGCCTTTACCACAAGTGGATTACATTTCTCAAGTCTAATTACGATTAGCCATTGCGAAAGATCACTGTGAGTACAACACTTCCATCACCGAGGTTTCATAAGGAGAAAATCAGACCTCATCAGACCTTTCAATCGATCTTGAAATGAATACAATTCCAGATTTTCAATTGAGAGCACAGTTTGTTACCATCTTTTACCACAAACATTCTCCGAAAAACCTTAACACTCCACGAATGGAGACACTTTTGAGTATCTCTCTCAAGATGGAAAATTTTTTCGATCCCCTAAGCGGATTTATTATGAACCAATTACCGGATAATGTAATATCCAAAAGCCCAGTTGGCCCGTATCCGAAGGTAAAGAGATCGCTTGGTGATGATAGACGCAATGCGTAAACAACTCAAAAGATACCAGCAACCCAACTAGCATAGAGAACTTCACATACTCGTAGCTCCCCTGGGCAAATGAATTCCGAAAATAAATACCTAAACCTCTTATGGAGCACAATTGCTCCAAACCTGGTGTAGATCATCTTTCGGATTGTGCTGTTGTGGCCTAGGCAATTGAATCAGTGACTGGATAGGAATATTTATTGCGAGTTGTACGAGTATAAGTAAGAGTAGGTTCCCCTCTTCACCGTAGAATACGAGTATGATCTCTGTCAATTGATTGACTTGATTGGAGTCTACAATAGCTTCATGATGGCCATTGGGTAATTGGTAATTTGTGACTTTGCCTTGTTGTGCCATATCTATTCGTGAGATTGAAGGTAAATTCATCTAATGACATGCAACTAGAATATCTTTCGGCAAAGTGGTTCTAATAAACTAAGAGCCACAGCCTCAGGGTATGAATACATTTTCCAATGACAATCCCTGGTGCCGATATGAATTTTGGGTACTTTGTTTGTGGAGATAGGTATGCTGGCACTTGATCTGGGTTTCAGGGGCATGGCGTTTTAAACGAGTTTTCGAAGGTGAAATATGTTAAATCGAATCTAAGCGCAGGTATAAGAAAATAACAAAGGTGGAAGTGGAATGTTGATGTTGAATTTCCTGGAAGTTAAATATATTCAGACAGATAAAGTTGAATGGGATAGTTGCTGTAGGAAAGGATTCAATACATCCCTTGTTATACCAATGAAAAAATAGTTGGCTTTTACGCCCGTGTTATGTACTACGCTTACTCATTTACTCAGTCCACGCTACAGTTAGAAGTGTAACAAAGTTTTAACACGTCTCTCCAGCAAACGCGATCTTTTTATCAGCTGCCTTTAGTTGGGAACATGAAGATTACTGAGATCTTCAGATGACGTCTCCCTCCATCGCCGGGGCACCACGTGTTCAAGATGATGTTCATCCGCATTCGGCATTGTCCCAACTTTTGCACCCTAAATAACATCTATTTGTTTACTCGAGGAAGGGCTTTACCACTCAATTGTCTTTTCAGCTCAAAGATATACATAGAGGTTAACAGAAGTGACTCTTCACGTGTTTTCCACGTTGGTGTTGTTGTTAAGTTTATGACAGAGCCGGGAAAGCTGCCTATCTTTGCCGATTCTGCTTCAATAATTGTGAATAACTGAACAGACTTTTTAAAGATGGTGAATCTGGAGTAAGCTTGCGAGTTTATTTCATTTCTTTTAAGAACAATGTTGGTGAACCAAGATTTTTTTTGTTGAAGAGTGTTGAAACCTAACATATTAGAGCCTCCCGTTCGCTTTTTGAAAGTATTACCACTGTATTACTAGGTTTGATGCCGGCGGCATGGAACTTCTAGAAAAGTAAAAGAAGACTCTGTCACAGAAAGCCATGGCGGTATCTTGCAATATTAGCCGTTTGACGTTGAATTTTCTTAAAATTCTTTGTTGGACAATGCCGTCCATCCGATTTGGACGAAGTGAAGATAGCAATATCTAACCTTAAGTCCAATAAAGCTGGAATAGTCCTCCGTACTGCTGACTCCCGAGTTCTTTGAAGCGGCAGGCGATTACCCGGACAGAATCATACACCGACGCATCTGTAAATTAGAGTTTCCCCGCTCCTTAAGAAAGGAGACCCTCTGTATTGCCCTAACTACAAGGCATCGGTCTTCTTTACATCGCCTAGAAAATCCTATCTGCCGTATTGTATGAACGGCTGAATGGCTAGTAGTCATCGGACGGATCCTCATTCGAATTGTACTAGTTCAGCTGTACGGTAATGGAGTCAAGTTGGAGTCCTACGCGTTCATTGACGACGGTTTCTCTGTAACGCTGATGGATGAGGAGATGGCAAGACTCCTGAACCTTCAAGGTAAGCCGTCGAGAAATGAAGGGAGCTCACAACTACTTAACATCGAGACATCCGGCATTGGGGAAGACGCAAGGAAATTCTCGGTCGCTGACGTTCACACCTTGCGCAACCTAGGCCTACCAGCATAAACACTTGGTATGGACGAACTGCAAGAGAAGTTAAGTCACCTTCGTGGAATACCAGTCGACTAGTACTCTTATTTAGAGACGAGCTATACAGAGCAATGTCGAGTGTTGGCATCCCTGCTAAGCTCGTCCGCCTGTGCAGGATAACGATGGAGAATGCACGCTGCTCCATCAAGATCGGTAAGGATCTCAAAGTGGCCTTTGATGTCAAAAAAGCATTTAGAGAAGGCGCTGTCATGCGATTTCTTCAACATCATACTTGAAAAAAATTGTGCAAAACTCACGTGCCCAAGAGGCACAATCTTTTGAAAGTCTATCCAATTACTCGCATACGTCAATGACATTGACGTAATCGGAAGAAAGCAGCGTGATGCCAGTGGCACTATTGTGAATATTGAGAAAGGGTCAAAAATGGGTTTAGCTGATAACGAAGGCAAGACCAAGTATATGCTGTCAAGCAAAAAGGACGCTCAAAACCGACTCTTGGATAGAATAAGGTAGTTAAGATCTTTGCTGAGATCAAACGAAGAATAATAGTTGCCAATAGCTACTTCTTTGAGCCAAGAAGGCAATTGACTAGCAAAACCAACAAAAGTTTTCCTAAATAAGACGTTAATAGTCCCAGTCCTGCTCTATGGCGCAGATGCATGGACGTTATCAAAAATGTTTGAAGGTGCTCTTGCCTGGTTTGTGAGGAATATTCTTCGGGTGATTTTCGGTCCTATTTGCACAGACAGCGAGTGAAGGAGAGGAAATAAGTATGAACTGTACGAGCTGTACAGCAACATCGAGTTTGCCAGAAGGGTGAAGATCCAACGACTGAGATGGCTGAGTCATGTAGGGTGGGTGGACACCAACGCTCTGGTTTGAAAATTCTTCGAAACTGCCCCGAGGGACAGCGCTGTAGAGAAAGACCGAGACTCAGGTTGGGCTCGCAAGTATAGAGAACGTCAGCCAACTTAGCGTGAAAAACTGAAACAGTTAAAGATCGAGCTGGCAAGTAGAACCTTGTTGACTGGGCCACGGTCTATCCCGGACTGTAAGGTCACGTAAAGTAAGTGAGAATTTTGGCTACAATATTTGGTGGGCATTGGTACCCTGAAAAACAAGAAACGTGTATCCGTTTTCGGATATGATGTCTTACACTCTGTGTAACCGTACTAACCACGAAGTTTTCCTTGCTAACTTAGCATTAAAATTGCCAAGCACAGGGTATATTTCCTTGACCTTTCTCTGACGGCAAATCCGCATTCTACAATATTTATCGCGGCAACAGCAGTCCTTGTTGCGCCGGTTCCCGGAATGTTAATCCTCTTTTTGTCCAGTCTATCCAATCGCACTTATTAAATGTCAGTTAAGTCTACTTTGTAGATGTTTAGTCTGCACGTACGGATTCGAAGGTCGTCTGGTTTTATTTTTGTATCACGTCGTATGAATGCATTATGATACTGGTATAGCGCGATCTCGGAATTTTTGCCTGCATTCCTAAGAACTTTTTCATGCTTTCACAGGGGCCATATGCGGAACGTAAAGCAAGCATAATGCCACGAATGTGATGGTTAAATACAATTCATAGAGCAGACAGTAGTTTCTTGACCAATCATCGCGCAAATCCTCAGAGTTGTAACAGACTCTTTAAATATCGATCAGCGCCGAAATCCTTAAACCGCAGTTACTTTGATGCCAAAGGATTTTGTATAGAGATCACCATACTGTGACCATTAAATGCATTCTCATTCCTCAAGTACCCGTAGTCGTAGACACATGTATTCAAATGCCATTCCTGCCCTTTCTCCAAATCTTTAGAGGTCAGTGTCTAATGGTAATGCTAAGCCAAAAGATCTACAAAAATATCCAAGTTCATCGATGGCTTAATAGCCAACCAGCACCAATACCAATACCAGATATGGTAGCATGCAAGTTTCAATAATATACTCGTAAGCTCTGAATGTGGGGACTATGCCGCTGAAACGTATGCTGCGGCATTTGAAGAAACCACGTTTCGTGATTCTGACGTTTAGCGTATTAATTCACGCATACGAGTATGAATAGGAATTGCAGTGCAGGATCTCTCTTAAAGCAAGTACCCACGCGGTGAACAGCTGCATTGATTCCCACACACAAGAGATGGACTTTCCACCAGTGCAATGGAAGCATCTACGCACTTTCCTTCAGCTCATGATGATGACGATGACGATCATGCCGGTGCTGGTCAAACTACTGGCGCACAATTCTTTATGGAACCAGTGAAATGACTTTATAAGACTTGGCGCGCAACAACTCTTTTTCATTTGGTTTTTCGATTTCCACGCTATACGAGTACCTACGAAACGAACTGAGAGGTCACTGGAGCTTCCCGCTGCGAATTAATCGTTTCCAATCGAACGTTCAAGCCAAGGACCATATTTTACTGTCTGATTAATATTTCGAATCGTTTCTGTTTAGGTATGCACCAGGAGGAGCACTGTTTCCAGAACTGAAGCGTTGGACAATCAACAGCAGCACTTGCGCGCTCTGTTTGTAGTTTGCCTACTTGGGCTGCTGCAAAACCTTACTTCGCCATTGTTACGCTTTGGTAAACGCGAGAATCTATGTATCTCGGAAAGATATTTCATGTTACCAACTTGGACTCATGTATCCGCATGTATTTGGACAATTCCAAGGATTTCCTGGTGGTATGGATACTTTACGGATTAAGGTGTTACAAGTTGCATGTTGCCTGGCATTCACTTGGCACTCTTGAGGTATTGTTGAAGAAATTATTTAATAGACGGTAAATTGAAGCACCAACAGTTCGCACATCTTCAGAATGAGTTCCCACATTTAGTTGATCGAGATGGCAGACAACAATGGCGGAGACCACCGCACCGCCACCGGATTGTTGAAGCCAATTATCTTGTCCTCTTGGATTATCTTAATGGGGGGATCGAAAAATTTCGCACACTCACTTGGCAAGAGGGTTTATTAACATTCAGAGTGTGTTCAGGGGTAGAATGTACGAGTATTTTGCAGGTGCAGCATTGCAACACTCATTAACTGGCAAACAATGCAGGAAAAATGCAACAAATTATGCGGCGGCCCCAACCAATGAGAGTGCTTAATGGTAATAGATGGCCGATTGTATTAGTACTTGTATGTAGGGTTCCAAGCTGTGGAAAAATTTCTTTGGAAAAATGCAAAATGGGGAAATTCAAGACGATTTGCTAGGAGAAGAGTACGAGTATTTGCTTTAAGGGAACACGAAAGTAAGTAAAATGTGAAAGGAAGAGCTGTCATGCCCCATATGATAGATGGACTTGACTTGTAAATCAGTTTATGGTGAATTAACTCTTGGACTCACCATTTGCTGGTCATGGCTGTTCAGTTATTGAGAAGCGATTATATGTAAATTTTCCACTTTAACGTGTCAGCAAGGAATAGCTTGAGAAACAAACAGCAACTCAGTCTTGTTTAAACTGCTGTTTTTTTTTTTGATTTCATTACAGAGAGGATATGTGTTCTTTTCAAATTTATACTCCTTCTACTACTAGGAGAGGAGATGTAAATACAAGGGATCTACAATAAATAAAAGGCCAGTCCAATAGCAACAAAAAGATGAAAAGTGTTACAGTTTCGTTCGGATGGAACAATGTACGAATATCTCATCATATTTACGTTTTTTTGGATTGAGTAGGCCGTCGGCACCACTCCGAAGCGTTTTGGTCACATTAGATAGCAATGACATGCTCGTATATTAAAAACCGTAGGCAGCTTCACCCAATTTTTCCTGGTTGTAAGAGAATTCTGTAAATTGCTGCGTTTTTATCGACAATTTTTTAAGTGAACAGTATTAGCCAACAATAGATTGAGATACAAAAAGGGCTTTCTTAAGTTCTTTGTCTCAAATTACTGGGCGGGTGGTAGTGATACAAAAAGTGGAGAGTAGCTTCCTGTGAGTCTATTATTGCCTGTAAGTTATTAAACATATTTTCATAGTTCAGCCCTGCTTTTCAAAGAATCGTAATTGTTCTGGGTTTTCTGAATTCCGGCCATAGATGTGTTGAGGTCTCGTAGGATGAAAGGTTTTTCCACCTTTCTTTGGCTTTTATTAGTATCAGTCGCCTCACCTCTACTCTCAGAGTGCAGAATGAAGGTTCGATACTATCACAGTTTGCTTTTAGGGAAGATCCTTTTCGTGCCAGTGCGTTTATATGCTCATCGCCTGCCACTCTTTTGTGTCGAGGAGCCCAGCATTAGTCTTAAGCTCTTTATGACTGCGTTTCACAATCCTCCATTTAATTTCGACTCCCGCGGTGATCACTAAATTTCATGTGAAATTGGATTTATTGCCGCAAGTTTGGCTGCTTTTGCTACTGCCAATATCTCAGCCTGGAATACACTGCCGTAGTCAGCATAAGTGGTTAATTTGATAGGAGAAGATTCCGGCGGAGGTTTCTATGTCCATTGATCCATTCGTGAAAATGGAGGTTGGGTCTTGTACCATTTGGCTCCTATTCTATTCCTCTCTGCTCGAGAAAATGCTGGAAAATATTGCTTCAATGTCGTGATGTTTCAAACTGCAGATTCCTGTTTTCATAGATCGAGGAGTAAGAGGTCAAGTATATTTCTAGTCCTGCCGTCGCGCTTATACATCCTCTGTATTTTTGTCATTAACATAAAGTTGGCTGCGCATACTAAGCTACATTAGGCTATTATTGTTTTCAGAACAGCTGCGTACATTTATAGAACAGTTTTGAGGTAGGAATATATGGTTGCAAGCCTAGAAGATGATCGCTTCCTTCTTTACGCGTTCTTCGACATTAAACTTCCAACTCAGTTTAACATCTAGTATCCTCAATATACCCGATAGGTATTTAGCACTGTTGGTAGTCAGAGAGTGTAGTCAAAATGTCAGAGAAGACTGCTCATGTGTCCTCTTAGTCAAAAATTCAATCGTTCCAATAACTTCACGTATAGCTGTTTTCTACCTTTGGTAGGGGCATGCCAAGTCCTCCGGGTGCAGAATATTTCGAATAAAAAAACTAATTTCTCTTTCCAATATTGAAGTGATGCTACAAAAATTGAGCTAGAATTGTGTAGTCTTTGTTTTGGTTTAAATGTGTTAGTGATCTTCCTCAGATGGCAACGATTAGTATAAGGCCTCGTAGAAGTAGCATCTTCCGACAGGTGCTGGTTCCTTAAATGACGGGGATGAGCCTCTGCAGCCGAACATCTTGCAGCTCTGCTAATAAGTCCTACTTCACGCCTCCCCGTGGCGCCATCTGGGAATCTCACTAGAGGTTGCGAAGTGAAGGGGGCAAATGGCGACTTTCCTGCGCCATTGACCAGGATTAGTGTCGGAAAAACAAAACAAGACCTTATCCGGGCTACTCCGACATATTTGGAGCTCAGGCCGGAAAGGATTTCCAGGACTTAGTCAGGGTCTTGGAAAAGAGATGGTGGCGGACGAGCCCTATAAGGCCCAACGGCAGCGCTCACATCCCGGAACGGGTTACTGGCTTCGGTGAAACCGACCCCTCATCCTAAGGGCACTCAAAGTGGAACTGGTCCTCCAGGTTGGGGGTTGTGCCGCCGGGGTAACTGCCCGGCCATTTAAAAAAAACAAGAAGTTACGAAGCATCAACAAGCCTCGGATATGGACGGATCTACTGTTGACAACCCACGTAAACGATTTAAGGACAATGAGCTTCGGATATGCACGTGGAATGTTAGATCCCTTAATAGACCACGTGCAGCCGAGCAACTAGCGGAGGCCCTAGACTGCTGCAAAGCAGACATAACCGCCATCCAAGAAATGCGATGGGATGGGCCGGACAAAAAGAAGATGAAAAACTGCGACATCTACTACGGCAATTGCTATCGACGGCAAAAGCAGCGCTTATTTGGATGCGGATTTGTTGTCGGAGGCAGACTAAGACGAGAAGTCCTCAGCTTCCGGCATGTGAGCGAGCGCCTCGTAGCAATCCGCAACAAGGCTAAATTCGCCAACATAAACCTCATATGCGCGCATGCCCCCACAGAGGAGAAAGATGACGACACCAAGGATGCCTTCTACGAGCTCCTCAACAAGACCTACGAGCAATGCCCTAGCTATGACATTAAAATTGTCCTCGGTGATTTTAATGCAAAGCTAGGAAAAGAAGGTATCTTTGGTGGAACAATCGGAAAATATAGCCTGCACAACACCACCTCCGATAACGGATTCAGGCTAATCGACTTTGCGGCGGGGCGAAACATTGTCGTGGCTAGCACGCGGTTCCCACATCTCTACATACACAAGGGGACTTGGAGAACTCCTGATCAATCAACAGTCAACCAGATTGATCACATTGCGATCGACGCAAGACACTCCTCCAGCATTATGGATGTCCGTACGTTCCGAGGAGCCAACATCGACTCGGACCATTACCTTGTTGTAGCCAAGGTACGGTTGCGGATATCCCAAACTACGCCAAGACAAACTAATGCTGTGAGAAAATTCGACGTCAGACGGCTACAATCGCAAGAGATCGCCAAGTCCTTTTCCGATCGAGTGCCTCTTAATCTCTTAAGAGGTCCAATGCCGCCAGCATCAAGCATCGAAGACCATTGGAAACACTGCCAAAACGCCATCAGAGATGCCGCTTCTGATGTGCTGGGTTTCACTCGTCCACCACAACGAAACCCCTGGTTCGATGATGAATGCCGGCAAGCACATGCAGCTAAGCAAGATGCATATAACGCGGCGCTGCTTAGAAAGACCAGAGCTGCTCATGAGCTCTATGAGCGGAAGAGGAGAGACGAGCACCGGCTTCTCAGGAGGAAGAAGAAAGAGCATGAGAAGCGCGCGATCGAGGAAATTGAGAGATGCTACTCCAGGAATGAGGTTCGTTCGGAATCTTTACCAAAAGGTAAAAATAACATGCCGCGGAAATAAGCCCCGAACCGAAGCCTGTAGATATGAACAAGAGAACATCGTAGTAGAATCGCAGTCGATGCTGAGGATTTGGAAAGATCATTTCTGCAGACTGTATAACGGCGATGACGGACCAAATACCGCTGTCAGGCAGAATCAACCTTTCAACCTGGACGATGATGACCAACAATTCCGTCCACCCGACCTGGATGAAGTGAAGATAGCCATATCGAAGCTTAAGTCCAACAAAGCTGTTGGAGCGGATGGCCTGACTGCCGAGCTCTTCAAAGCGGCAGGCGATGACTTGGTAAGGAGCATACACCAACTCATCTGTAAAATATGGTCGGACGAAAGTATGCCCGATGAATGGAACCTCAGCATTGTTTGTCCAATTCTCAAGAAAGGAGACCCTCTGAACTGCGCCAACTACAGAGGCATCAGTCTCCTTAACATCGCATATAAGATCTTATCCGCCGTATTGTGTGAACGCCTGAAGCCGTTTGTCAACAACCTGATAGGTCCATATCAGTGTGGCAAAAAAGTCCACCATCGACCAGATATTCACACTACGGCAGATCTTGGAGAAGACCCATGAGCTTCAGATCGATACCCACCACCTATTCATCGATTTTAAGGCCGCGTATGACAGCATCTATAGAGACGAGCTATATAGAGCCATGTCTAGTTTTGGCATCCCTGCCAAACTCGTCCGTCTGTACAGGATGACGGTGGAGAATGCACGCTGCTCCATCAAGGTCGGTAAAGATCTCACCGAGACCTTTGATGTCCAGAAAGGATTTAGACAAGGCGATGCGCTGTCATGCGATTTTTTCAACATCGTACTTGAAAGAATAGTGCAAAACTCACGAGCAAACACAAGAGGCACTATCTTTCAAAAGTCCGTCCAACTACTCGCATACTCCGACGATATTGACATAATCGGGAGAAAGCAGCGTGATGTCAGTGGCGCTTTCGCGAGTATTGAGACGGAAGCGGCGAAAATGGGTTTAGCGGTCAATGAGGGCAAGACCAAGTATATGCTGTCAAGCAAAAATGACAACCAACACCGACGTCTCGGACAGAACGTCACCCTCGACAGATATAACTTTGAGGTAGCTAAGGACTTTGTCTACCTAGGCTCTGCTATAAGTACAGACAACGACACTAGGCTGAGATCAAGCTAAGAATAACTCTTACCAACCGCTGTTTCTTTGGGTTAAGAAGGCAATTGAGTAGCAAACCCCTCTCTCGGACAACAAAAGTCACCCTTTATAAGACCTTAATAATCCCGGTCCTTCTCTATTTCGCAGAGGCATGGACATTATCAAAAATGGATGAGGGTGTTCTTGGTTGCTTCGAGAGAAAAATTCTTCGGGCGATCTTCGGTCCCATCTGCATTGACGGTGAGTGGAGGAGGAGATACAACGACGAACTGTACGAACTGTACAGCGGCATGGACCTAGCCAGAAGAGATCCAAAGACTGAGATGTCTGGGTCATGTAGAGCGTTTGGACACCAATGCTCCGGTCCGAAAAGTCTTCGAATCCGCCCCCGAGCGACAGCGCAGTAGAGGAAGGCCAAGGCTCAGGTGGCGCACGCAAGTGGAAGAGGACCTCAGCCAACTTAGCGTGCGAAACTGGAGGCAGCCAGCCAGGGATCGAGCTGGCTGGAGAAGCTTGTTGACTGGGGCCCAGGTCCACCCCGGATTGTAGCGCCACCTAAAAA
This sequence comes from Volucella inflata, assembly GCA_928272305.1. Classification (NCBI taxonomy): domain Eukaryota; kingdom Metazoa; phylum Arthropoda; class Insecta; order Diptera; family Syrphidae; genus Volucella; species Volucella inflata. The sequence goes on from OV743717.1 coordinate 126,533,287, forward strand.
AAAAAAAAAAGATCTACCTTAGACACAGTTACCCCAAGTTCTATTATTCTCGGGCATAAGGCTTCTAGTTTGTCATGCATGCATTGTTTTTAACAGCTGATAAAGCTTGATCCCTGGCCTATACTCCTCGTACATAGTATACCAGAGAGAACCAAACAGTATAAAATCCACATGGTCAACGGGGCACTTGCGAAAACTACTACTAAGCTGATGATGGTAACAAAAGTGCACTAGCCTCAGATATCTGTTCTATATAATGACTATGAAAATAGGTACTGTACAAGATTTAGCTTGTCTTGCAGAGACTTTCGCAGGGTTTGCAGCGGAAGTGAAGAGGTAACTGAGGTGTCCTACATTAGACATGCTCAATTTTTCTACGTTATCTGCATGAGCTTCAGTTTGGAGCAGTTAAATTCGTCCCGATAAGCAAACATTTGACCGTTTAATGAGCAGATCGAATCGATTTATTAACTTTATACCGAATCGGCAGAAGTGTGTGGCTGTACGCGAAACGATTCCGTACCGTTCTTAGGGCTGGGCATCTATTGTGCCTGTGGCACATTTTACAAAACGACTTGACCATACGTCCAAATAAGAGCCTGAGCAGTATTATTTGATAAAATGGCTTTACTAAACGAACTGCCAAATGCGTTCTAAATGACAAATTTGAGCTGAAAGGTTTTGAGGTAATGTAGTTTTGAAACAACTTTGTCACTTACCAGTGAAAAGGAAGTCCGACGATTTGTCTATTGGCTACCCCGCTCATGCTGCGAATAGATACAAATTTTATCGGTACACTTCCTATAAAAAACCGTTTACTCATCCGCCGTTCAACTGTCTTCCCTTACCAGAAGTACTTATCTTCGAAAAACTTGCAGAACTGACAAAAAAAATTATCAGTAAGCTACTCTTACATGGCTGTTCTGATTTCCGACGGAATTTGAAAACGAAAACTGAAATTGAATCCGTACGGAATTGAAAAGAGTGATCTGATTTACGATCGGATTCACTTTACAGTACTACCAACTTAATATCAACAAAGCGATTTCGAAATCAGCTGTTTCTATAGGCAGGAGCTGTCAAAGCAAAATTGTAAAATTTTATATGATTGAGTGTAAAAATGTATTTCCCAAAGGACCCAGAGACATTTCTTTGACAAAACTGGTTTTCTTGGAGTGATTGGGTGCGTAGATGGTTCACATATAAAAACTGTGCCAACTGAACACCCTTCAATCCGTAAAACGTCATGCGAACACGGAATTCAAAATACCGAAAATTCGAAAACGGGAGGATTTGGTGTTCAAACGAAAATGAGAACAGCCGTGTTACATAGAAAATTTGAAGCGAAGAAACAGAAATATATTACGAACATTCTTGCTCCATTCCTACATTGGCGAAGTTTGTTTGTGTGATGCTGAAGCTGCAAAGTATCCTATCATATCGGACCATTTCATTTTGGTCCGTTTGCCTAGTGCTCTCACATAAAGACCTGCAGACTTAGCCATATGCGCCCGAAATATTTGGAAATTTAGCAAGCACTATAAATGTTCTGTCGCAACTTCTTTACAAGTAGTTTTAAATAAATGTGATATTAGTTTTTATCTTTATGGAACTGACAAGTTATTCCTGCAGTCAGTTTCATAAAGCAGACTCCTTCTAAAAAAAACAATTTTCGCATTTTTTCTCAGATACTTAAATACGAGTACTTGACCTAAATTGGTAAATGAAAAAGGTTCTTTGGGATTCTAGAATCCAAATCATATGATCACCTTTTCGCAACATATCGAATACCATATGTATATTAAATTTCCCATACTCTTATGAATGCTTTTGTCCAGGCTAGCTACCAATGCTTCGTCTGGTCATCCTGTCAGAGCTGGCGACATTTCCAAACCTCGCTGCGGAAAAACTCTTCCCATTCTTTTAGTACATAGCACATAACCCATTATGGGATTGTATCACTGTCATTCTTCTCTATGGAAAGACACTAAAGGGGCTTAAAAAAAATGATCGACGTAGATTTCGATTATGCCAAGCTGCTCTTAATGAACTGTTCTGGCAATAGATGTTACCCTTGATTCTGTCAAGTGAATTGTATTTCTTAGATCGCCCTCTTTCCTTCATTACAATGAGCAATGCCATTTATTTTCTTACATTTACAGACCACATTAAAGCCATATTTCAAACCCTACAGAGGATAAAGAAGACAGTATTTAAGACGAATTGTATGACCTCCTATATCGAACATATGCCCAGTGCTCTAGCTACCACATTAATATTGTTCTGCAGATCTGAGTACAGAGCTGGGTAAGGAAATCGTCTTTGAACGGATCATCAGAAAACGCGGCCCGCATAACACCACATCCGACTCATCTGCATAATCTTATTCTTTCCAGCACTCCATACCCACATCTTAACAAATATTAAAATAGCCAATTTCTGATAGATCAAATGTCAACCAAAATAATCATATTGCGGACGATGCCCAATACTCCTCCAGTTTTTAGATGTCCGAACATTCCAAATAGTCAACACGATGATTAACTTGCTGAAACCGGATTACGACTTTGTACATCACAGGTACAACAGACTCAAGAAAGATCACCAAAGCTAGGCGATAAAAGCTCCAATCACAAAAGAACGCTAAAATCCCTGCCGGTTTCGTTTTTCTCAAACCCTCTCAAAATCTTGGCCAAATACACAAACCGTAGGAAGTTGTCAACGTGCTATTAAGGAGCTGCTTCGAAATGGATTGATTTCAAAACCTCACCACGAAGAAAATATGCGCAACGAAAAACAGGAAACATGAAAAGGTGCGATGCATCAAAGGGCAAGATTATTATTAACCTAATGACTAAGGCGTAGTTGGGAAGATAATGTATATATCGGGTTTTCCAATAGGGACTTGACAACTTTGAATTTAATTTGTGAACGCACTCTTTCACTAATCATCAAACTGTCACTGTCAATTTATTCAGTAATCTCAACATTTTCATCATGATAAAGTACACGAACGAGCAACGTCTGCAAATTTTAGAAAGAGTCGGTGACTGCAACTATAAAAGCGTTAATTCCAATTTTCGGTCGTGATTCTCGCCCTAGTAGACAGGCAATAACAAGTTAAGTGCAAAAATTTGAGTCTACATATTCGTTGTGTGATGTTGCCGTGTTAGTGAGACAACGGGTTGGTCGAAGTGTCGAAAATATCGCTGCCGTTCAGTCAATTCCACGGCGTTCTCAAGAATTGGGCATCGCTCAGACCAGATTATGGCGTATTTTGCGTAGGGATCTTAGCTTACGCCCATACAAGATCAAGCTGACTCAAGAATTGAAGTGCCACAAGCCACACTGCACACGTTATAATCGATTTATTGAAGAGTAAGTATGGTGAGCGTGTTATCTCAAGAAATGGGCCAGTCGATTGGCCGCCTCGTTCTTGCGATTTAACGCCGCTTGATTTTTTTCTGTGGGGCTACGTTAAGTCATTAATTTATGCCAACAAGCCGACGACGTTGGAGGAGCTCAGAGCCAACATTGAACGCGAAATAGCGGCAGTTTCAGCTGAAATGTGTGGCTGAGTCGTTGAAAATTGGGTCCAACGAATCGACAGCTGCAAACGTGCCCGCGGTGGCCATATGAACGAAGTCGAGTTCTATTCATAAATGTTTTGATTGTACTTCAAGCCGATAATAAAGTTTTTGAAATAACTCAAATGGTTTGCGTTTTATTTATAAAAAAGTTGCCAAGTCCTTATTGAAAAACCCTATATATAGTATAAAGTCAGAGGAAAGTATATCTGGCGAATGGAGTCTCAGAATCATTTGTCCAATTTACAATTAGGGTTACTCTTCGACTGTAAACGATCGCCTTTAAGATCTTTTCTGCCATACTTGTTAGTTTTTCACAGTACAGAGACTATTCAGGAATTCCCATATAGACCAAATATTCACATTACATCAGTTCTTTGACATCATCCGAAAATGACATCATGGATAGCGTCGAGCTTTACACTGCCAAGTTTAGTCTTGAAACTCTTGCCCAACTAGTCAGATCGTATAAGATGATTATGGAATATTCCCAAAATCATTTAGACAACGGCACCCGCCGTCATGTAACTTTTTTGACTCACTGGCTTACAAAAGAGGCGCGAATTTCTTGTAAGTCCTTGCAATTACTTGCGTACATGGATGACATTGATTTAGACGAACATAGGGAGCCGTCGACAAAGCTTTTGTGGTCATTAAGCCGGACTGGGCAAAACTTGGTCTGACGGTAAACACTGACAAAACAGAGCATATGTTTTCCGCAGAAAATGATGCAAACCTCCGATGGCTTGGCCAGAACATCACCTTCAGAACTACTTTCGCAAACGTTGTTTTTTAGGCTTAAGATTAAAAAGCTCTCTCTCTCTCTCTACTAAGAAAAAACTTGCTTCATAAATATAAGACCTTTGCATCATAGTCTATGACGCTTGAAACTTATCCACTGGAACTTGTCAAAGCGGATGTTTCTCATTTGCACTTCGTGGCATTTTCCAGCTTCAAGAGAAAGTTTCCGCGCGTGATTCTCTGTCCGGTTTGTATCGACGGAAAATGAAGGAGGATTTGCAAGGAGACAACTGTCTAGCCAGTTGTCCATGGATCCAATGTCTGAGATGGCTGTGCGTATCAATACAATAGATCAGGCTTAAGAGTCTCCGATTCTAACCTAGAAGAAAGTTGCAGCAAAGGACGACCGGATCTAAGGTGGCGTACGCAAGTGGAATCTGATCCCAACTAATTTGGAGTGTAGCACTGGAGGCAGCTGACGTGAGGCTTATTGATCGTGACCCCCGGCCTTAAGCTTCACCAAAATAAGTAAGCATGCTACAAAACAGCTTGCTAGCTCTTGCATAGAAATCAGTGACATAAGATACGACGCGAAATAAACAAGAAAAGCCTTAAGGACTACGCGTCTTAGATTCAAGGTCCCATTGAACAGGTAGGGCATATACCTCTTTCAAAAAATGGAACTAATAGGTATCTTATCATCACCGGTAATCGAAGAACATTTGAATGATGTTAAATTCAATGCAAAATTGTAGGAACAACGAATCACATACCCTTCTGATGACATTTACAGCTCACTGATTTACTTTAGGTGGTGCTACAGTCCGGGGTGGACCTGCTAGCTGCCTCCATGCTAAGTTGACTGAGTTCCTCTTCCACCCGCGTGCGCCACATGAGTCTCGGTCTTTCTCTGCTAACTCTACCGCGCTGTCCTTCAGTGGCGGATTCGAAGACTTTTCAAGCCGGAGCATTGGTGTTCATCCGTTCTACATGACCCAGGCATCTCAGTCGTTGGATCTTCACTCTTTTGACTGGGTCGATGTCGTAGTACAATCCATACAGTTCGTCGTTGTATCTCCTCCTCCACTTACTGTCAATGCAAACGTAACCGAAAATTATTGAAAGAGTTTTCCTCTCAAAGCAGCCATGAGTACCCTCATCCATTTCTGATAAAGTCCATGCAGGACTGGAATTATTAATTGCCTTCTTAGCCGAAAGAAGAAGCGATTAGCAAAGTTATTATTCAGTTGATCTCAGCGCTAGTGTTGTTGTCTGAATGTATAGCGGAGCCTAGGTAGACAAAGTCCTTGACTACCGCAAAGTTATACCAAGGTGACGTTCTCTCCGAGACTACGATGTTAAGTACCCTTTTAACTTGGTATCTGCTTTGATGCGATGTTGATTCTTTGGTGTTTCGAAGGTAAGGAAACATTACAATATCAGCCCTGCATGTTCCCACGACTGTCAGCGAAGCAAAGTGTACAGACATACCAACCCGGCCATGGGAATTTTCGCAGCAGCTGATAGGTTGGAACACATTCATATCGACATCGTTGGCCCTTTGCCAACATGCAGTGGGCTCAGCTACCTACTCGCATGCATAGATCGAGCAACACGCTAGCCAGAAGCCATTCCAATAGCTGACACCACGTCTACCTCGGTTGCTGATGCATTCCTCTTCAACTGGGTAGCACGATTCGGATGTCCTTTGCGCCTGACAACAGATCAAGATCGCCAATTCGAATAAGCTTTGTTCCATCGCTTTGCTCAAATTCTCGGGTGCGAGCGCATTCACACTATGGCTTACCATCCTAAATCTAACGAGGTGATGGAGCGCTGGCATCGCTCTCTTAAAGTAGCACTCACAGCACACAGCCCTGACAGTTGGTTGACTTCACTCCCTGCCGTTCCCCTTGGACTTCGTTCGATGGTAAACGACTCTGGCACCACACCCGCACAGCTGATGTTCGGCACCGAATCACGCCAGGATTCCAGGAGATCTTTTTGAAGCAGTTACTACTTCAAGTGAACCGGTAAGCTTCGTACAAGATTTGAGGGATACCCTACAACCACTTGCATCAACATACTCCAGCCGTACCTCGAGGCCTGTTTTTATCCCAAGAGAATTAAAAAGTTCACCGCACGTTTACGTTCGCAACGAATATGTTCAGCGTCTCTTGCAACCAGCTTATGCCGGACCCTACGCAGTCCTTGAATGTAAACCACATGCTTTCAAGGTTGCCTTACCAAATAAACAAGTCTTTATTTCTATTCAGCGACTCAAACCAGCCAACTCCGGCACTCAAAAGGTTCATGTGTAACAACGAGGTCTCGGAGGAGAAGCAAACTGCCATCGCGTTTTGTTTCCTAAATGGGAAGAGCCTTGTAGCGACCATGAGGGAAGAACAAAAAAGCGCTGCAAAAATCCCATCTCAGCGAATGCACCCCCTGAGCGGTCGACAACAGCGGCAGTGGGTGCCACATAGTTTTCTTAAATTTATCTTGTGAAGTACGAGTAGTAATCTAAGTTCGAGTAATAGATAAAGTTCAAAATAAGTCCATTAGCTTCAATCTACAGAAATAACTCACTCATACTTAAGGTCTTGTTAAAAAGTCAAAAGAATTGAGTGAATCTGTTGTTTCACGATTCTGTTAATCGGTTCTGAATAAATACAAAAATACAAAAATCAACTTCAGACAAAGAAACTGTCCGAGCTGAACAAATAAATATTCAGGAAACGTGAAACGCATTTAAATAATTTTTTAATATGTCATCTTTTGGGGAGGACAAATACTCGTAAAAACAGAAACCAAGAATGGGAAAAAAAAAGTTAAGAAATAGCGTTTGCCGGTGAAGAGCAAACAGGGAACAGTGAATGGTGAACAGTGAACACTGAACACCCATCTGAGCGTAAAGAATTACAAGTGTACACATCCCAAGGAAGCAGAATTTAATTTATATAGACACTTCGATTTATTGTGCCAGCTGGAGATTGGGAGTTCCTGTCATGTGGCTTCCGCTGCACTGTAGCAAGTTGTCTCTTTATGCGTGATGATTAATTTGTTTGATAGATGGTCACGGATATAATTTATAGGAGCATGTAGGTTTTTATTAGATATATTGCAGGTAAACATTGTCTGTTTGTTGAGCTTGAGAGGTGTAGAAGGATTTTTTTTTGTTTGTTTTTGTTCTTTTATTTTTTTAATAGAAAGCTGTGAGCTGTCGCCTGTGGCACTACTTGTCTTCAGGTGCCAAAGATATTGATTTTAGGAAGTATTTGTGTTCCTTTTGCCTTTACTAAAGCGATGTCTCAGCAGATGAACACCTACAACATAACGAGTACGTTCTTTTTCGAAGCCTCTACAAGACAGTAAAGAGGTCGACTTTTTCAGAAATGTCAGTTTAAAACAGTGCAGTAATTAATTGGCTTGAATTCAGAAACAGAATCGTGAATCATTTCGGAACCCAGAAAAGTAAATATTCCCCTCAGGTTTGGAAAGATATTTTGTCAACGACCTGGGCCTTGATTAAATGCCACCAACAGAAAAAAAGCTTCCTTTTTTACTCCGAGAATACAGAGATGAACACTACTCATAAACGTTAAATAGATCCCTTACTTAGATCTTCTACTAGAGGCAGTCTTATGTCTTATTCCACTAATGACGACATGGTAGATGAGGACGACAAAAAAGATTTCAATAACATACTGAGCAATGCAATAAGTTGGCTACTACAAACTTAACACCATAGGGTCACAGGCCGAGGATTGATGTCGACGTAAGCTTGATTTAAATTTACAACGTCAGACACCTGGTGCCACAAAATTGGCTAGACCGCATTTTGAGAAATTGTACCCAAGTCATTCGTATTGAGTTGGGATCCGAATAGAAAGAAACCACTATCTACTGGGAGATACTATACGTTCTTGTACTCTATCTGTGAATAGCAACCTATCCAACCTGCTTATGATACTTAGGTATCCTACCGGAATATCTAGGTGCGATCACAGATAAAAAGCCACTTTGCGAGAGTATCAATGACCTCTGGAACTGTGTGAAAATGTTTGTACATCTGGGACATCGGTGATACCAGGATCAATGCATGAATTGAGCTCAAAGTAGGAAGGTTCAGCAGTACAGTGATTGATCTAGAAATTCTGCATGGAGAGACTACTAACTAAACCTTAAGTCAAGGAACCACAAAATAAGTGCAATAGCGGGATCGCCTATAGTGTGATTTAGAACCCGCAGGTGGTCAAAGCTGTAAACTATATCTAGTAAGAGGACTGGATGGAAATATGCAAAGTTTAGATGAATAGTGGTTTTCTAAATTGAGCAATTTGAAACACTGCTAAAAAACCTTAGGAAATAGGTTTTAGCCTTCCACAGCAAAGAAACAATTATCCTTGTTCGAGTTTCTCTCCCCCAAAAACATAGAAATAACGTCAACAATTAGATGTCTTTTCATCTTGCAAGCTGAATCCAACACCTTGGCAGCAGTCCTTCAGTCAAAAGTTAGGAAGTTTTCTTCTGATGAGTGTTAAGCTGCTCAAAATTGGAAACGTAATGAAATGTGGCGGATTGATGAGGTTTATGCATTCTTCCGAGTTACTTGAATTGAATAATTTCGGAGAAAGTCCAACACAAAGTTGGACATCAAATGGGAAGGCCTTCCAATTTGGGCCTCCTTTATCGACCTCCTGAACGCCTTGCGGATCATAATTGAACAATGCGACGGGCGAAGATCTTCACTGCTCATCGATTTCGATACCTCGGGATCTACTATGGTGGTAGATGCTATGTCTTGTCTTGTCTTGTGGAATAGTAAGCTAGTATTCCCAGCAGATTAAATGTGCTATTCCTTGCTATTTCACGTATCTCAGAATCAAAAATGAATTATATCGAACATATTACGCTGATGATGTTTCGCGGCTCTCCATATAGCCCATAAAATGAAGCCGTACTCAACATGTGTAAGGGTACCAGCCTTCTGAATGTAGGAAGGGCGGTCCTAAGAAATTATGATACCAAATTGTATGTACACACCAGAATTCGCAAAGCAAAAGCTAAATTCTTTTCAATAAGTGAAATCTGAAGCAGCAATGTTTTCAGAACAAAGATCATCTGAGAAACAATAAACTGTGTAGAAAGTCGATTGGCTACAACTTAAGGCGGGAAAAAAGTTCCACGGCGAAGCATGGAGTTTTAGCAAGAGATTGGGGAAAAAACCCAATTTTTTTGGGATGACTTGGAGGGGATCCAGCATTGCAAATATAGCATCTTATAGCAACACCTTTGCGAATATTGTTTCTTGATAAAGCAGCAGGGTGACTACGCTATTGTCTCCAAAAACCATGTTGTTTGCTTGTTATGTACCATATGTATCATTGTAGTTAATTTTCATAGTCATATCTATTGTTTGCTTATTCATACATAATCGCAGGGATATTATTCAAATTGCCTGACCGGGAAAACATGTTACGTTATGTTCATCACATCGACGGATAATTTTTTTAAAAAAAATCGTAAGTATATCATAAATACACGATTAAATAGTAACAAAACGAATAAGTGAACACGAAACTTACAACATTGTTAGTGCTAACGCACCGCAAGTAGACAGGAGGTGAGTAATAGCAAAAGTATCTATACATTGTTACATGTACATATCTTTATTAAAAAAGAGAGCGAAAACTCGAATTTTGTATCCATCTATCCTGAATTGTATTGGAATGTGATTAATAATCTTGAACACTACCAGAACCGACTGAAGACAGAATTGTTCATGGACAAACCAGAGAAACAGCGGCATCAGTCGAGCGAGAATGCAAGCTGCCAGAATTTAAACAAGATTAACCAACCCCGTCATACCTATACTATATATTGAACTACTGTGATTAAAAACTGAAGAGTTATTCATAGACTTTATTCGGTTTTTCAAAACGTTAATGCCACATACTGTCATGGAACGTTAATACATAGACTGTGGAAATTGGCAAAGGCAAGCCCATCAAGCTTGGCCGTGATAAAATGTGTCTTGAGTAAGATAGATAAGAAAAGATGAAAGTAAAAATAGCGGTGATTGCTAGTTATAAGCTTGCATCGGGACCTAAGAATGTTTCTAAGCAGGTGAAATGCTTCCGAAATCGTGCTACTTTGGGGTATCAGCAAACAAGATGAAATTTTGAATCTATCCTCAGCAAACCAAAACCTGGAATACAAAATAGTTTACATAAGGAAACATAAAAAACATCTAATGAAAAAGAACAAAATTTATGATAGGTGTACGCATTTCTCCGCAAAGATTTTGGGATATGCCTTGAGAGGTAGGGAAAATTTCAGAGACCATAGATTTAAATGACCGTGGATTGTGTTTAATTAAATAGTGCAGGCAGTTGGGTGGCTAATCCGTGGAGTGAGAAATCTTTTGCTCCAGCACATACATATGGGCAAGGGCTGTACAAAAGATTACAAACATCTCATATCGGTTAAGCTTGTGTCGCATATGAATACAAGAAATGGCTGGACACTCGAAGTACAATTCGAGCAGCACTCTAATGAGTTCGTTCGGAAAAATTTCTTCGTAAATAAATGCTATCATATGCATCGACGTGACGCTCAATGAGTCATTGAGTTATTGAAGCTCCAGTAAAGTTTGTTTTGATACCATTGAAAAAGGAACACATTATTTGGTGGAAAAGATACCGTTAAATTTAAATTAAATTAAAGAATGGCTTAATAAAAAAATATTGAAATGAATCTGCTTCGTCGAAAGAAACCATTTGTCGCTGGATTGCGGAATTCAACTAGACACAAATATGGCTTTTACGCCGGACAACATTAAAAACAGCTGCATATCACATTTCGCGTTTGCCCACAGTTAATAAGAGACAACAATGTGTTGACTATTTAATGCGCAACAAGACAATGATGCACTTCTACACTCCGGAGTCAAATCCAATCGATAGTCAGTTAGTTGTGTGCATAGCGAAGGATGAAGCCAAACTACTCGTATATCAATGCCCATTATTATTGCGTTGGAAGGAAGAAATCGGTGAAAAGTTGAAAAATAATCGACCCCAAGTTCGAAAGAAAAAAAAGTGAAGAAACTGCTTGAATTTCATTTCGAATTGCATCCGCTTTTCCCATATTCTCCACATTTGGACCGACCGAACGACTACTACACTTTGCAAATCTCAAAAAAATTCTGCACCGGAGAGAGATATGCCTCCAATGAAGAGCTGCTCGCCGAAACTAAAAAGTTTTTTGAAAGGGTGGACAAAATGTTCTATAAGAAAGGCATAAGTATGTTAAAGTGGCCCTGAATTGATTGTATTCCTCTAGTAGAAGATTGACTGTGCTCATAAATAAAATCGAACCAGCAAAAGGATACGAAATAGAGCGCTCCTAGCAGTGGTGCGAATTTGGCTAAGCGTGATGAAGTAATAGATAATCAAAAGAATTTTCCACTCCAGGGAATATCTTTCGACATAAAATGATAAGTTTTGCTAAAAAATTCACCTAGACCTTAAAACCTTCGTCATCAGAATGCCAAAATATCCCATCCACCTAAATCTGGTCAAGCATTTTCTGCTTCAAAATGATTTGAGTAATTATAATCATTTGGATCAATAGAAGGACATTCTCATCTAAATACTCGCATTCCAGGCGGTATGTCATTCTACCGCCTCTAACGACTGTACAATGATGATGAACATTTTGCCATTAAGAAGAGTAACACAATGGATGCGACCAATCGGAAAAAGATAAATTTTGGTCAGAGTTCGGTAATTTGCTTAGAAATATACCTATCGATGAGATGCTCTTCGTAGGCGGAGATTTAAATGGCCACGTCGGAGAAACAAATGTTGATTATGAGGACTGCCACGGCGGTAACGGCTTTGGAACCAGAAATTCAGCTGGCGAAGACATCCTTGTAGCGTGTAGGGCTTAAGGCTTAACCATCTTAAATACAATGTTTATTAAACATCAACGACATCTCATCACCTATAGCAGCGGAGAAAGAAGTACTTCACAATATAAACGGTATCGCAGACTCACTTAGCCCGCAAGAAATGTGGAACAACATGCACGAGGAATGCATAACACTCGCAAAGTCCCATCTGGGGACTATATCGAAATACCATCACGTCGGCAAAGAAACATGGTGGTGGAATGACGAAACCAAGCGAGCTGTGGCCGACAAGAAGAGTGCATTCCAAGCGTGGACAAAATGCGATCGGAGCGACGATATCGAAAAAGCTCGACTGGCTGTTGAATACGAGCGCCAGAAAGTCCTGGCTCGAACTCGAGCGGCAGAAGCGGAAAACCTGTACCAGGAGTTGGAACAAATATCCTCACGATCGGCGGATAGAAGACAAGCTATCCAAGAAGTTCAAACGTCGTACAGTACTAAAATGCCAAATATTTTTAAGCTCGCTGCACAGAGGAGAAAAAATTCAATGGAAATAACCTCGCCGAAATACATCAAAAACGCAGACGGTCGCTTACTAACAAATGAAAAGGAAATTTGTGACCGGTGGCTTGAATACTGCAAGGAGTTGCTTAACAAACAGTTTCCACGTGATATCGTGCCGACAGCTGGTCTATTCGAGGAGGAAGTTTCGGACTTTTCAATCGAAGAAATAAGTATAGCAATTGGAAAAATGAAGCGGGGGAAAGCGGCGGGACCAGACAGCATTCCATCAGAGTTTTGGTCGAAGATGGAGGGGATCGGCAGCGTTTGGCTATCGAAACTTTTAAATAAATTAAAATGTGGACAACCTATGCCGAATCAATGGAGAAGTAGCTTCTTGGTTCCATTATACAAAGGAAAAGGCGACACTCGAGAATGCAACAACTACCGTTCAATCAAGCTTATGTCACACACAATGAAAATCGTCGAAAGAGTCTTAAACGAACGTCTTCGGCAAATAATAAAGCTCGATAATAGCCAGCGTGGATTTGTGGAAGGAAGATCGACGGTGGACACTATCCAAAGCCTACCAGTAATAATGAAAAAGCACCGAGATCCGTCTAAAGATTTACACATGGTGTTTATCGACCTCGAGAAAGTATTCGATCGAGGGCCTAGAGATCTCATATGGACCGCGCTGAGGTCTCAAAACGTACCGGAAACGTATGTTAGAATAATACAAGACATGTACGGAAACGTGAAAACTGCGGTTAAAAGCTCTGCTGGACTAACGGGAAAATTTCCAGATAATGTCAGAGTGCATCAAGGAAGCGTACTTAGCCCTTTCCTCTTTAACGTAGTATTCGATTATCTTTTAAAAGACTGCATGCGCGAAGCAAATGTAACGCCAATTCTCTTCGCTGATGACGCAGTTACACTTAGCGATAACGTCGAAGATTTACAGAACGCCTTAGATTCATGGAGAAATGCGCTAGGGAGAAACGGGTTTAAAATAAGTCGTTCAAAGACGGAGCATTTGACGTGCCCATTTGCGCATCCGTTGCGACCTGTTCCGGATATAATGTTCGACGGAATAGTTCTTCCGAAAAGCACTATCTTTAAGTACTTAGGATCAATCGTTAACATGGAAGCGAAATGTGACGACGACGTAAACCACAGAGTGAGTGTGGGATGGATGAAATGGCGGGAAAATTCGGGAATCTTTTGCGACCAAAAATTTCCACTTAAATTAAAGGGGAAACTTTACACCACGGTTGTTAGACCAGCTCTTATATACGGTTCACAGTGCTGGACAATGTACGAAGCGTTTAAAAACAAAATGACGGCAGCGGAAATGAAAATGTTAAGGATGTCTAGTGGGGTCACTAAACGCGATTGTATTAGATCTACGCGTATAAGAGGAAGTCTACATATAAAGAATTCGGTAACCGAACAGCTTGAGGCGAATAGAATAAGCTGGTATTGCCACGTTCAAAGAAGATCTGCGGAAAATCCGGTAAAAAAGGCACTATCAACTACGGTCACTCCAACTGTAAGAAAACGAGGTCGGAAAAAGAATTCCTGGATTTCTCAGATGGCAAATGCGCAACAACACCTGGGGCTTACCACTGAAGCGATCCAGGACCGAGCATTATGTAGACGCGTTCTGCGGTCTGCGACATTAGACAACCCCATAAGCGGAGCAGCATCGATGCGGTAAAAATGGGAAACTCGTTACGCATAAGTTCGTATAACGAGGAAAGGGTTAATAAAAGGATAAGAAGAAGAAGAAGAAGAAGAAGAAGAAGAGTAAAACCTAGGCATTAAAAGTTAATACTTCTGTCCATCTAGAAAATGGACTATTCTTTAGTTTGTATTCGTTGAACCCATTTCTTGAACTGCCTTGAACTACAAGATGTGTAAATACTTGAAACCTTTTATTAGAGCAGTCACTTAATGACGATTTTGGTTCAAGAACGTGTCCTCTATGGCCACCTGGTAAGATAGTGTAGTATTTTAGTACTCTTATTTAGTATCTATCCTGACCGAGAAGCAATACACCCTCTTGTTCTTTATGGAGAAGCGACTCTATCGAGATAAGTAAGGAAAGTTACCTAAAGATTTTATTAAAATACTAAAAAGTGAACTTACAGGATGTACGAGTATAGCATCGGTATTTCACAGCACAGCCTCTCGTTCCGATATTGCCAGAAAATCTTCCGCTTTCCATGTTTAGGGCATTGAAAATTCTGCAAGAGATATTCTTTCAAATATGTCAACATCGATCCGAATGCGTGTTCATTCCTTATTTCTTCAGGTTTCTTTTTGGTCTTTTACAGATCACGCGTAACTGACCTCACCTCACATTGTGACATTATTCTTATTCAGTATTGTTTGACAAATCATTATGGAAAGGCTCACACCTTAACAACGTCTCCAAAGTTTTCAGCTGTATTATGAAAATCAGCGTTCTGTGAAAAATGGTTTTCGCGTGCTTCAAGCAACATATGGTGCGCATAATCGACCTTCCGAATCCGTTATTGCCTTTACCATCCGCAAATTCGAGTTATTGGATAAAATGTGACCGAATAGACTCCATCCAGCCCGTAGTGAGGAAAACATTGGGGCTGTGGCGGCGAATGTGGCTGAAGACCGTGAGCTATCGATTTGACGCCGATCTCAACATATGGGCATATCGTATTTAACAACTTGGCGAATTTTAAAAGAGTATCTTGGTTTAAGAGCTTACAAGATTCAATTAGTTCAAGAATTGAAGCCGTCAGACTTAAATTTACGCTTAAATTTCAGTCAATGGGCTCTGCAACAGCTCAATTAAGATCCGCGGCTTTCGCATCAAATTTTGTTCAGTGATGAGGCCCATTTCTGGCTCAACGGTTATGTAAATAAACAAAATTGGCGCATTTTGGCAGACGAGCAACCTGCAGAGAATTTCGAACTACCGCTACATCCACAAAAATACATTGTTTGGTGTGGTTAATAGGCCGGTGGAATCATCGGTCCGTTTTTCTTTTAAGATGAGGCCGGACAGAACATAACAGTCAATGGCGACCGCTCCGCCCGAAATTGTAGCCCGTGATGTCGGCAACATTTGGTTACAGCAACACGGGGCTACGGCACACACAGCGCACGAATCAATGGCTATATTGGGAATCAACTTTGGTGGACAGTTAATTTCGCGCTTCAGACCTCTAAATTGGCCACCTAAATCGTGTGATATCACACCTATAGACTTTTTTCTTTGAGGTTACGTGAAGTCAAAAGTCTTCGGAGATAAGCCAGCTACGATCCAGGATTTGGAAACAGTGATCCAAAGTTGGACCTTCAGAATGGACCATGTACGGCGGAGTAGTCGAGGGCAACATCTACCCGAAATAATATTTAAAGTTTGTCTCAAGTGGTAATGTGAACTAGTACACATATTTGATCTTACATTTGGTGCTACCTTGGTCTTATAACCACAACAAATAGTGGGTTTGGTCTTGGAAAAGAAAGTTGCACATTCCTTAAAACAAGCTGAGTAGCTTCACCTACATAGATACTTTCAAATATAATCAAAACGGTAGTATTGTGAGACCAATCTTTAACTGGTCCTGCAAGTTGCGTAATTTTTACATCAGCAGCATGCCTTTAATTCGTCTTCAAATCCGGGGTGACACTAACTCAACAGTACTTTGATGTATGATACACCATTTAAGGATTGATTTCTCAGTGCATATGGTACGACAGGTAATGAAGTCTTTTTCAGTCGAAATCCATAAGAGTAAATATTTTGCAAAGTCATTAGGCCGTTAAGCCATCGAAAAGTCAACTTCAAGTCGTGATGGTGCACCTTATTTGTTGTGAATGACTTTTTCAACATGAACGATCAATTAAATTGAAATAAAGTCAGTCAGTCACGCCACTAGTGTTGCTTTACACCACCGATATCCATTAATAATCAATTAGCTTGTGATCTGAATTACGGATTACTCTTATGCATCGACGGATATCTTTGGAGTTGCTAATACCAGGAGGGGCTGTACAATGTTGCCGAGCATTTGTCTTCAAGCGAACTCACATACTGATGGGTGATTAAAGGTTTTACGGATAAATGTCAAAAATGCTATCAGCAGGTGCTTTGTCAGTTGCTGACTACTGTGCAGGACACGTTAAACGAGGGTAACCGGAAATTTTGCTCAAAAACTCGCCAATATCCTACACCTAAAGCTGATTGATGGTTCTGTCGCATAATGAAACAGTTATTAGCATTTTTTTCTCCTTCAGGGATATGGCCATCTTCATTAGTTTAAAATAAATGCAAAGTCACAAATTCGAAACGATCTCCCTGGCTTCGCAAGAGGAAGGAAGACTCCTTTCTCGGAAACATCTCGTTTGCTATTTTAGAGAAAAAAAATGACGGTAAGTTGTTGAAATAAATTATATCTTGCTAATTAAGCCAACCCCCAGCTACCATTGTGGCAGGCAGGAGTCTAACCACATCCCAGAGAACTCTCTCCGACCAATCTAAACGAAATGTGGCACAAACACTTTTTTGCATACCCAGTGTGAACAGCCCCCTTTTCCATGTCTTTTCGTGTAGATCTTTGTTTTGTTATTCCATTCGAATGCGACGCCACAAGAAGCCAGAACTTACTCAGGTGGAATAACAACATCTGCCTCAGCCTGTCGTCCGGCTGTCGTTCGATGTGTTCCTCGGGATCGGCCGGCACTTGGAACTCTTGACTCTGGAACACCACAGTTAACCACTCGAGCACGTCGACGTCACACATCTTCATATTTTGGTGCGCGTTTTCGCATTCGATCGAAGCAAGCAAGAACCGATGGACGGATAGATGGATAGACGGATGGATACTTGTTGACCACCACCAAGGAATTTGTTGCTGAAACATGTTACTCGTTACACTTGATTGCTGCCACCGAGCGCACCGTCGGCGTCGTCGTCATATCATTGTGAATGTATGTAGTTAGGCGAACGTGGCCAGGCCAGAACGACAACCAAACGAATTCCAACCAAAAGATGGTGAAGAAAGAGAAAACTAACAATGGCAACAACAAAAAGAAAGAAGAGGTGGCACGAGAGAAATTGTGCAAATTACTCCCAGAGATATGGGGGCCAGAACAAAAAATATGGGCGGTGGCAATATAGTGATAATTATCTTTTTGTTTAGCCTCTACCGGCTTCCCGTGGCAACCCGATTACCCAGTGTCTTCGAGTGTTCTTCAGTACTACGTATGATGCAGCTAATTTTATAGCCAACTAGCAGAACGACAATTGGTGGAGGCCAAAGCCTGCCTGCCGCACCACCACCAGTTGACTATAGTATCTCTCTGGTTGTTCTTACATGTGTATGACGCGCAATCAAACGCTTGTAATCAACTACTGGAAATAATTTCTCCAGTGCTGTGCTGGAGTAGTTCTGGCTGGCAACTGTAGTCCACGATGCAAGCGGACGGTGATTGTTTGTTGTCCAGTGAGTTGGCAGCCAACCAGTGATGGTCCCTGTAGATGGCCACAGCCATATGACGATAATGATGACGATGGCGATGACGATAATGATGAGTGACCAAGTGAAGTCCAGAAGCTGTTGGCAATGAAGACGAAGAGTCTTCCTTGTTTCTTAGTCATGTACTTGTACTCGTATGTGTGTGAGTTGGAACATTTCTCCTTCATTGTCATCGTAGTCGTTCGTCAAGGATCGTCATCGTCATCGTCATCGTCATCATCATCATCATTGTTGTTGTTATTGTTGTTGTTGTTGGCTAGCTCCGTTACCATCATCAGCTAGTAGGGTCGACATGGCATGGCATTGCCAGCGCTTAACCGAGACCTGTGTAAGAAGTTGGAATGTGTACATGTGTCCCGACATGAGAGCGAGAGAAGCCAACTGCCTAAGTGCTGGCGATCTGACGATCCACCTTAATCATTCATATAATTTTGATCAGTCCTCATCTACCTGTTATTGTCCTCCTTTTCGCTTTGCTTGTGGGTTTTGAGAAATTGGTGTCAGACCACTGTTGTGACAACCATTTTGCAGAAACACGCTGCGGTCTGGGCCTGCATACACACTGGGTGTTGTGGATGTCTGTCTCTGGGAGAGATGATGCGGGTAGATGGAAACCGAAACAGCAGCTGAGAGATGGACACCACTAACGGCAGCAGTGGAGATTGTCGCTGAACGTACATCATCTTCATCATCATCATCATCATCATCATCTTAACAATCATCTTCATCTTCGTCTTCATCAGCATGTATTCCTCTCTTGTCGTCGTCTTGATCATCTTCATCATCGTCTTCAAGTCGAAGAATCAGAGGACGAGAAAGAAACGAGGTAAACAAAACATTTTCTTGTGAAGTTTTGTTTTCTTTGTAGGCTTGGTAGTCGCGCCGCGTCAAAACCCGGCCGTGTTCTTGTACAACTGATGTCAGTGTGATGTGGTTTTGGCTTCTGGTCGTTCTGGTGGTTTGTTGCTTTTTTGGTTTTCCTCTATGTTTTTTTTTTGGTTTTTTTGGTTCCTGGTCTCTCCTTTCATTGTTTTGTGTGTTTTTAGTTTGGTTTCCCATTTGTCTCTAATATGCTTTTGTGTGTCTTTTGCTGTCCTCCAGTGAGATATAGGGAAACAACATCCACCACTATCTCCACCGTCCCTTGGTCTTATTCCAGCCTCTAGGTCTGCTGGTGCCTCCCTGTCAGAATGAGTTTATTTTTGCATTTTTCAGTGCATGATGGGATGTGACAATCAGTCTTCTTGTATTTTCGTTTAGGTCGCCAGTTGTGATGGAGTTCGGTTTAGTTTCGCCTTTGTTTTCTGGTTGCCTTTCAGTTATTAAGGGTTCCAACGGGATGCATGTCCACTTTGCTGGAACGACATTTCACACTATTGGATTTCGATAAGGGGTGATGGGAAGAGAGGGCTGTCGAGTGGTTGGTCGGTGGCGTTGCTTTTAACACGAACGTTTTTAAGGCGAGTCATCGAATTTCAAATACCTAGTAGATTAGAAAAAATGCTATGCTGACAGGTTATCCCGTATTTTATTTAGAATTTTTTTAATTAATTTGAATAGTAGGATGCGTTGCAAATATTCCTGGCGGATTCAATATGGCATTCGCTAAAGAATATGATAGGCAGTAATATTTGGAAAAGAATTTCCAACACAAGGAAGTTACAAATTTAATCTGACAGACAGCTTAAGAAGAAAACCTACGGATGAGACTACATTATTGTTTTTGAGTCTATCGTACTATAAGGTAGGTTGGAATGGTCTTTGTTTGTCTTTGTTACAGCAGCTATGGACCCATTGCGATACTAGTCCGAGGTAGAACAGATAATTTTGTCGAACTAAGTGGCCCTTTTCGAGCAGAGTTCAATTGTATTTTAGATATTGTACTCGTCACTGCATAGGAACTGAATTTTATTGCATTCTATTGCTTGTAAGATTGATCAATTCATATGATCATTTGGGATGGAGTATGGGCCATTTAAATTCATATGTCTCACCTGTGCCACTATGGACTCACACTTAGAAATCTCAGATGCCTCAGGGACACTTGAAATGTGCCATTTGTTTGTTGATTAACTTTTTTTTTTGCTGGAATCCTCAGAAGGATATTAGTAGAGTGCCAATGGATGTAAAAAATAAAATATAGTACGTTGGTTGTCTCTGCTTAGCGACAATGGTTCATGTCACTACTAAAATCCAGGTTAATGCCGACTGAATCCATCATTTACACGACATTGTTATATGATGTCAGCACCCTCGCAGATAACATAGCTACCACACGACTCTTTCGAACTGAGTGCTACTTGATCAGAAGAATAGATAGTTCGAAAAAAGGCGAAGTATTTTCCGAATTCTATCAACAGTGCAACCTCTAACCGACTTTCAACGGAGTATGATCACCGAACTTACCACAGAAGATCTACATTTCTACTACTTCAACAATTCACCACATTATTGACGAGTAAAGCAAACGATACAACACTGGCGACCTTTTTAAAGGCCACTGAGTCCTAATCATCGCTTCGGTCCCACCTGAGACTTCAGAGCTCCTTTAGTCGAAGGTGGAAGCTTGAATTTATTCAGTCTTGCCCGGTGAACTTGCTACTGATGAGTTAAGTTCAAACATTAACTAATATTTGGACCTCTTATTGGTGCAACTGTAGAGAGTATGATTGAAACTTATGAATATCACATTTATAGGCAGTCCGCTTGGTTACATGTATCTGTGTATACACGGACTTGGCCACCTTGGTCTGAAGTATACTCATATATAAGCTTTATTCTGTGCATGTGGTATTTTTGATATTTGCCTTTGTCATTTCTTTAAATACGACAGATTTTTTTGGACAAACTGGTTTCGATAAAGAGAATAAGCCTTAGTTTGTTCCCAGACGTATTGTCGTATAAGCTTTGTCTATCAACTGACCTATCAAGTATGTCTACTTCTAACGTCCTACTTCGGACATTGCTCATATGTTTTGTCAATGAGCTCGTAGACACATTCTTTAGTGGCCTTGTCCTTATCATTTATGGGGACATGGACGAAATTAGGCTTATGTTGACGAACAAAGCCATGATACGGATTGTCATAAGATACTCGCTCACATGTCAGAAGCTCAGGGTCTCTTTCTTTAGTATGGAAATATGGCGAATCCGCATCCGTTTAAGCATTTTTTCTCTAAACTATCGCAATCACCAGAGCATATAGCATCTTTTTATCCCTCCCATGTCCGAGCCATCCCAATAAACCTCCTGGGTGTAGTAATATTTGCATGATAGCAGTCAAAGGGCTTTGGTTATCGCTCTCCTGAATTTGCCTTGTTAAGTGTCCCAACAATTCACGTGCAGATCTTCAAGTAGCTGTCCTTTAAGCGTTTGCAATGGTCATAAACAGATAATCCCTTTTAATCCGAGGACATTAGTCGGTTTATCGATGGCGTAGGCCAGTATTATGAATTTGGTGTAGTTACCTTGGGCCACCACAGGATGGTAAAACAAGCATTTCGCTTTGAACTCGTTTGCTACGCTGCTGGCCCAATCAAAGTTTTAGGATATTTGACAGTTTCCCACCATGCAGATCCCCTTATTATCTTAGTACATATTTAAACAAAAGTTTTAAGTTTCTGTATCTAGAGATAAAAATCTGTGAATCAAAATAATTCAGAAACGTGATGAGTGAACACAGAATATAAGTAAAAAAGGCTGAGGACTTTGACTTTTGATGAGCGACAAACGAAGTGTAGATGCGCTTTTTGAGCGACTTATTTTTATTTATTTTATTTTATTCTAAACCATCTCTGCGCATATTTAAATTAAAATGTGTGCTAATCCAAGGGATAATTTTCTTAGTATAGCGATCCTTATACTCGTAAGTTGTGCAAGTTTAACAGAACTAAGCACCATTAGTGAAAAGAAATTATAGCCGGCAGTTTTTGATTTCATAAACGTTTGCTTTGCGGAGAGAACTCTAATGGATGAAAGGAGTTAAATGAATACCAGGAAAAGAGGTCGCTGAGACAACATTAAAATTAAAAATTCAAAATTTATAGCAGACTTTTAAAGGCATTTTCAAAAATATTTCAAGTAGCTTAGACCCCTTAAATACAAAAGCAGACTTCTTCGAGTATTGTCAAAGCATATGTACACAGTATTATACCTGGGTTATATGTAAATTAAAAAAAAATACTCAGAATCTAACAAAATCTGATCACAATGATCAAAGACTGTTGGGTTCTGACAGGTTGCAATAAAGTTATCCCTCATTGGAGTAAAAATTATCTCCATTATCCGGAAGGACTTATTTTCTTCGCCATCGAGAAGGAATAATTTAATTTTAAATAACACAATGTAAGTGAACTGTAAAGAAAATGAAGCAGGAACCTGTGTTTTTCCTGATTCTATTTGAATTGGTCGGATATTGTATGTCTAACCAAAACAGGAACAGCCACCTTGTAGCAATTTTTAAATGTAGCCGAGGCACTAGCAAATGTCGTGAAATGTACTCAGGCAGGTCCTATACAGTCGACAAAGCAATACTATTTAATCCCATGACAATGTTATGACAATGCGACTTGACACTAGATCAGGAAACTCTTAATAATTCGAATAAGGCATTTTACAGTAAAAGGTTACGAATCCGTCGTTAAAAGACCGCATGTCCTTGTTGCCATTTTGCAAACCTCGCAAAATTCAACATCTGATATCTTTTCAGAAGAAGCCACGAAAAATTGAACTACTTAGACTCTGTCGTTCTTCATCAACCAAAGTGAAACTTTTGCACAAAGTTTTTCTATGTAATGGCTTAAATTTTGAAAAAATTCCGCAGTCTTCCGCAGTATATAGGTAAACGAAGATCCTTGAATATAAAACATGCCTAAACCCGGCTTAGACATACGTATCGCAGTTGACATGAAGTACATATATGTATAAATCAAAGAAAAGTGTAAAATAAAAATGACAACGACCGAAATGGGAATGCTACGAATGTCAGCAGGCTTAACGAAACGTGGCATAACAGGAAGAAGGCATATCTATGGAAGTTTCCATATTGCCTTCATAGTGAATGAGACATAGGCTAAGCGAATCAGTTAGTAGATAGATAAATGACATACAAAATGTTTCTGACTGATTGATCTTCGCACTGTCCTATTTATCATTTTTCGCACATACTCAGTATACTCGTATTGTTTGCAAACTATAATGAGGCTGAATAGACTGACATTGAATGTGGCCCTATAATTTAAACTTATGTTTGGGAGTGGGATCCCTAATCGTCTTATTGAGAGTAACTGCCACATTCGCGCTACATAACGAAACACCAACTTAATGTTAAAACTATCTCACAACTAGCCCCTGTTAACTCCTTAAGAACTGAACAACACAGCACGGCTGGTTTACTTCATTTCATCGGTTGTAGAGACGAATAAGACTATTAAACATGCTGTGACTTTCGTTGATGGCTTCAAGTTGCCTGCCACTAGTTGTATATACCTAGCTGTGCTTAAAAAGAAGTGCATAGATCGTTTGTGGATGAAAAGAATTCTGATAATTTATACTGACTGCTGTCAATATGTAATGGCAGGGGTAAAAATGCGTTGGGTGGCATCGTGTCTCCACTACTATGGTAAACGTTGGCCAACTCACTGGATAACGCTCTCAATAGTTCCGACGCCAATATTCCGTAATAGGAAGACAATGTAGCTGATGTGTGTTTTGTTGGATCATGTCTAGCGACTTCAGGTCTAAAATGCGGGCAGCCCTATACGTGGTCGACACTTTTTGCACAAGAAGTGGGCTTTCAATCAGTCCTCTCTCAGAGAAAACTCTCTTGTCTGACTGATCTTGTGGTTCAAGGTATCTCCATTAATTTTCCCAACGAAGCTAAGTATCCGGGTATCATCCTGAATAACTTCTTCGAACTACATACATACTTAATAACTTTAGGTGGCGCTACAGTCCGGGGTGGACCTGAGCCTCAGTCAACAAGCGTCTCCAGCTAGCTCGGTCTCTTGCTAACTGCCATCAATTTCGCGCTCCAAGGTAACTGAAGTTCCCTTTAACTTGCTTCCGCTGCCTGAATCTCGGTCTTCCTGTACTGCGCCGTCCTTTGGTGGAGAATTCGACGACTTTTCATACCGGAGCGTTGTTGTTCATTCGCTCTATATGACCCAGTCGTTAGATCTTCACCCTTCTGGCTAGGTAGATAACGCTGTACAATCAATCTTCTCCTCCACTCACCGTCAATGCAGACGGGACCGAAAATCACTCAAAGAATTTTCCTCTCCAACCAGCCAAGAGTGCTTGATAATGTCCATGCCTCTGGGCGATAGAGCAGGACTAGGATTATTAAGATCTTACGAGTATATAGGGTAACTTTTACTGTTCGGGAGAGGGCTAGTCAATTGCCTTAGTCCAAAGAAGCAGCGATTGGCAAGAGTTATTCTTCGTTCGATCTCAGATCTGGTATCGTTGTCGAGGGTGACATTCTGTCCGAGATGTCTGTGTACAGTGTGCTTTTTGCTTGACAGCATACACTTAGTCTTGCCCTAACTGACAGCTAAACTCCTTTTCGCCACTTCCGTTCCAATACTCGCAAAAGCGCCACTGACATCACGCTGCTTTCTTCCGATTATGTCAATATCATCGGCGTATGTGAGTAATTGGACGGACTTTGAAAGATAGTGCCTCTTGTGTTTGCTCGTGAGTTGTGCACTTTTAAGAATGATATTGAAGAAATCGTATGACACCGCATCGCCTTGTCTTAATCCTTTTTGACATCAAAGGTCACGTTGAGATCTTTACCGACCTTAATGGAGCAGCGTGCATTCTACATCGTCATTCTGCACAGACGGACGAGTTTGCCAGGGATCCAAAAACTAGACATTGCTCTGTATATCTCCTCTCTATAGATGCCGTCATACGCGACACTGAAATCGATGAATAGGTGGTGTAACGATCTGAAGCTCATGAGTTTTCTCCAAGATCTGCAATAGTGTGAAAATTTGGTCGATGGTGGACTTTCCTGGCCTGAAGCCACTAAATACATATGTTAAGTTAAAAACTCCTAGGCACGGTCAGTCTGGCAGTGTCAAAAAGTTTTCTGCAAGACATGGGGCTTTTCAACTTGGCAGATGGTCCTTTGTACTTTAAGGATATTTGTATCGTATGCGTGGAGTGTCTTTTATGAAAATAGGTCACTTCTATCTACCATTTCTGACTCTGCTCTACACTTATCGATCAATCTCCTCCCTTTGATATTCATATCATATTTCGCTCCTTCAAAGCCATCTTCCGGTCAGAGAGGAGTGTACATCTTCCCCGCCGACTGTGTTTTAACTCTGATCTTATGGAAAATCAACTTTTTTTTATGTCCAGGGATAGTTTGGCCAGAATTGGAGGCTTTCTTAGACAGTTGGGTTACATATGAGTATAATAGCACAGGGCATGATTCTCCAAGTTGACCATAGATCGAGCGGATTTGTTTGACTTTTCTTAATTATTATCACATTTCCTGCTGCCCCCTCTTTTGCAACAGAAGAAGACCTATGAGGACAATTTTGCAAGAAATCCAGTTGGTCCAAGACCCTTATCTCCTAATCGAAAAGTCGTCATTAGTTACGCGTCTTACATTTAAGTCAACGGGTTTGTGCAGTGAGACAAGTTTACAAATTTTATCCACAAAAGTGCGCTGTGACTGGTGGCATCAATAATCCTTTTTTTTTTTTTTCAAAAATGAGGTGGTGATCGTGCAACAGTCAATGGTCGACATTACTTAACAATGATGGCGTGTGTGTATTTTGAAATCGTGGATGAAATTAAACTGTACAAAATACGGTACGTGCCGTGACCTATTCCTCATACTGTATATGTTGATTAAAACATGGCCTTAAAATAGTTATTTTAATAAGCTCGGTTAGGAAAGGTATGATAGTAATTTCCTCTCCCAGTTTCACAACCTTTTGCCCTTAAAACTTTCTTACAGTTTTAATTCTATTTTAATATTGGCTTTAACATCTCTGGTCCGGACCTCTATCAACTCATAAATAAAGAACTTCTCGTGACATCATTGACCACCAACAGGGTAACTGCAGTTCAGAAGTACCTAGCTACAACATAAGATAATTCGATTTTCGTTCAACCCCCTATTCCAGTGCAATTAAATTAAAAAAAATCGAAGTATGCCGAAGAAAAAATAAAACAATTTAACTCATAAACTTATATACTCGTTCAGAGGCCTGGCTATTAAGTGTGCAATAAAAATGCCACTCAAAAAAAAAAAAAGAAGAAAAGAACTCAACCCTTGTGTGCCACCATTTGGCTCCAGAGACCATTTGCTCTGATCGAGTTTGAAGTTAGGTATTCCTATATGCAATGCATGTGCTTCAATTTTTATTAATCTCTTTTATGGGACATTTGATTCTTAACACCTTCCCTTTTTTTGTAAACATTAAAAAAAAAATAAAGAAATAATCCCTCTGCCCCTTCGAGCATTCTTCTTATATTACACTTGATGATGGACTCTAAAGAAAAATTCAAAAAAAAAATAAAAAAAATGAAAAGAGGTTTTCTTTATTTTTAAGGATTTTTTGGCAGCCATTCTCAACGGCACAGGAAGAGACGTTTGCCTTGTTTGCCTTGCGTGTTATACATTTGTTCATGTTGCCGCCATTTTAGATTAACCCCACAAGGCAGCCATATTTACATATGTATGTAGATACATTGCCGCAGCGTTGTCCCTTGAGGGAATATTTTGATCCCTACAGGTGTGGATTGCATGGGCATTGGTCCTCTTATACTGGCATTTGCAGTTCACAGTTCGTCGAGAAATCCTTTGATGCATGAAATGAATTTTGAAGAGAACGAGAGTATATAAGGGCGATGAAGGGAGTGAAAGCCAGAATAAAGAAGAAGAAATGATATCCTTTGCCAAAAAATTGAGAGCGTAAACAAGCAAAAACACGTTTTTAATTACATAAACACAGTGCCGACGGTTAAGTGTCAAACACATGCTGAGATGGCATGTGATATCCTTTTTGGGTCTCTCAAAATATTCTTGAAAATATTCGCACCAGGATAACCACCATCTATCGTCCATAATGATTTTTGTATCATCGTTTGCTACCTACATACTAGTATATGTGCATATATGTATGAATTGAAGCTGCCAGTTGGTAGTTGCCAGTACCGAATTGCGGTAAGATTGCCCACTTTCCAAACGGGGCGGAGCAAACCAGACGAGGATGAAGAAGACGAAAAAGTGCACAGAGCTTATGAAGTATCCGTACATGAAGTGTATGCATCACGATTGTGATTATCGGTACAGTGGCAGTGGCGGTGGCACTGTAGCACCACCATCAAATCAATTTGGACAAGATCCAAAAAAACATAAACAAGAAGAAAGCAGAAGCGCAGTAATCGCACATTGAAAGAAAAAAGAAGCTGATGCTCACGAAAACCAGAAAAACGACAGCAGTCCTGATAATCATGTGGTTACCATGTCGAACGTTGATGAATCCAACCGAGATACTCGTACTATGACTATCCTCCGTATAGCTGAGATGAATTCAGTTTAGGCTTTCAGCTTAGAGGCGCGGTAAAGATTATACTGAAAGAGATGTAGCGAGTGACTGTGGAACAGACGTACAAGTTGATATTACGCAGATCTTCCCGAGAACGGCGACAGTCAGATTTTATGCAAACACAATTGCAGACTACCACCAGTTTGGAGCGTCTTGTTAGTGCATCGATGGCGGATGAACAGAAGAACGGACCAATCCACCGCAAGATGTCGTAGATTGTCAAATGATCACAGCAAATGATGGACGAAGATGATTGGGAAAGTTTCATGATCGTCTCTTACGTTTTTCTTTTTTTTTTATTCTGAAGAAGATGAAACCCAAGATGGTGTTTCCCCATTTAAGAGATGGGTGATTTTTTCTGAAGGTTCTTTTGAGGAAAAACGGTTTGAATTCAATAAAAAGCGATTAATCAAAACAAATCTGACAAAGGATTAGGAGAAAATGTAGTAAATATGTCTTATGAAAGAGTATATGATTTTCTATCATATATATATATTTTAAATTCATAACTTAAAGATAGTTTGCAAACATCTTGGAGGACTATCCGGTCTATTGGAAGAGTAATCCTTTGCATAGATCGGATTGGGCAATGTCATGAGCATATCATGGCAGTGGTTGAGTTGCCAAAGAGAACTTAACAATCTTTTGGATTGTTTTTCTTTCCAGGTGTAGCCTTGCGTTTTCGTTATGAATAACTAAAACCTTTTTGCTGGCGAAAGATGGCCATTTACACCGAATTGGATCAGACCAAAAGCGAAACAATCAAGTTCTTAGTCTGGTGCTGCCTTAACCCCCTTGTGCTGGTAAATAACTGCATAGTTAGGCATTTACTAAAATGCAGGGGTATGCTCCTCCTGTTACCATATCCTGTCTCTTTATGGGCCTCTTATATATTTTCCCTCGATGAAACATTGTTTATACCGATGCGGATTCGTCATATGCGACAGACTTAGGCCTGACGTTAAAATCATACAAAAGTATCATTAAAAAGTACTTGAAGCGTATCTAAAGACTAACTGAGTTTCAGGTTCAACCTGAACTGAAGGTGCTTGGCGTTAACTCCATTCAAAACCCCTTTTTAAGTAAAAGTTTTGGAGCACCCGTGCTGACAGCTGTGTAGTCAGTAAGTAGATAATGAAAACTAGTCGCAAAGGGTCCTCTTAAATGCCCAAGTCTGTTGTATCAGTGCGTTGTCCTAGTAAGATGGCTTTGACAGCATGGACGTCTGAGGCAGCCAGAGGTTGGGACATATTCAGAGGTCGAATTGCTGGTCTCATGTTAGGAGACAATTATCGGTCCTTCAGCCGGTGTGAGTGCTTAAGCTAGTACCACGACCACTAACCAATCAACAAGTCAAGAATAACAAGAGAAAAAAACGTAAAAGTCGGCCCTCGTGCATCGACTCAGGAGGTGGTCATTTGACCGATTACATTTTTTCAACTTAATGTCGTGCAATTTTACAGCTTTGAATAAAGTTTTTTCATTTCTAAATAAAAGGCCGCCAATTTCCATTGTGACATCACTTTTGCCACATCTTGTATTGGAACAATATCTCTTCTATAAGGGTCTTCTTAACCAGGTCCAAAACTCCTCTTGTTTCATAGAAACTTAACTCCGATAGATTTAAGATTCCTATTTCTATTTTTCCTATTTCATTTTGGACGCATTTTGTATAATCGTTGGCATACTTGCGAAAGCCGATTTCAATTTTTTGCGTCTGTTCCATCTAACACTAGCTTCAATTTGTTTTAAATATTTACTTTTGCAACAGCTTTGCCTGCGTTTCGTGCAATATTCTGCCATGTGTGCACTGTGTCTACTAGTTGGGTATTATGGAAAGTGGCTGTGAAAATCGACGACAATTCTGACTGTTTGATATTTTGTTTTTTAGATCTACCTACATAGCACCTATTCATCTGGCATTAAACCCAGTAGTACTATTTTTCCAGCCTTTGGGAGCCAGAACAAGAACTGTCTTTAAAGACAAGCAAAATGAATTTAAATATTCATAAGAGATTCTGCCGGGGCGGCGTCTTCCAAAACATCTGCCGCAGTTACTTCTTCTTCTACTGCCTCTTTTAACTTCTAAATTGCTTCTTTTATGACTATCGCTCGTTCGTTTAAGAAACCTTCAGGTGATATAAGAGACAATTTAGGGGTAAGGCCTAAGAAAGTTAAGATTAAGATTGAAGGGTGTTTTTCGCTTATAGCTTTGGACAATATTTTGTACTGCTTATACGGAGTCGCCTGCTTTTGTGGAAATCTACATTTTGTCATATGTATTAGCCAATTTGTAAAGGGTTGTTCTTCAGCGGCACTGGGGATAGAATTGAGTTCAATTCTCTGCCATAGGTATGATCTTGCAGAGTTACTCTAGGAACACCGAAATTCCGGAAAGCTTTCCTGATTGGCCATATCTGCTGTCGTATATGACATAATGCTTCAGCATGTGCCTCTTCAGAATATTAGTGAAAAGCACGCTTGACTTTTTGGCCAGAAATATCCATTTCTTAGATTACCTAGATTTTGAGATCAGCAATGTACTTGAACTGATTCACTTATTACATGGATGAGATATGGAAGTGCGTGTTTTTCTTAGTTTCTGAATAAAATGTTGGTCGAGAACAATGAATCTTCTTGAAGTTTCTTAACCGAGATCCTGATGTTAAATACGCCAAGTTGTTGCATACAACAAGACAAGCTGTTGAGAAGTGTACTGAATCACTTTCCACTGTCGCCGCTATATTTTCTTCAGTACATGCTAGATGTAGTCTATTTGGTCGAATATTATCCAATAATGGAATCAAACTTTGTGTTGCTGTAGCAAATTGCGCGTTTGGTAGGCCGATAATTAGGACCATTAATTGTTCTACCCGCGGAACAATGATTTTCTTAATACTGCTGTCATAATTTGTAGATGCTGTACCAGGCTTAAATTTTCCACAATGAAATATCAAATAATACTGAACAAAAATATCATATCAGTGTGACGCGACATATATCTCGTGAAATCCCCACAAGAAAATTACCTCTTAAAGAACCATCTGTTACGAAAATCGGGATACTCGGAAGCTTTACAACAGAGAACCTCCTTGAAGTACATGGAACTGTGATCATAACGTTCTAGACCAAAAACATAGCGAGCTATGTTAAGGTAGCCTGTGCAACAAGATATTTGACAACCATAAGTAAAATGAGGGTTAGTCGAGTTCTTTCGATCTTTAATCTTCTGTTTGTTGATAGAAAATTGTATGGTAAGGAAAAAAATTGACGTTGTCGGCAAACACATGTATTTATTGACGAGTATCAGACGACATTTGGGAGATCATTTATAGAGATTGTGAAGAGCAAAAAACTTAGAATGGACCCTTGTGGTACAGCTGTTACCGTGAAATTAAAGGATTACTGAGCGCTATTTATACAAAAAGCGTGCTTCCGTGCAAGAGAGTTAGGATCTTACAAGGTTCGCAGCAGATGAAGAGCAGGCAAATACAGAAATCGTAGCTAAGTGATAAGAAGCTCATGCTTAACTATGTATGTCGAAGGCCTTAAATAACGTCTGTTTGTTGTCTCACGAACTAAAAACAGCTTTTAGATTAGATTATATTAGATTCCTCATTCCGCAGGCCTTAAAAGTGCAGTCTTTCGCCATTTCTCAATAGTATGTTACTTAAAAGCTTATGGATTATATGCACGCCAAAGAAAGTACTCTTGGATTGTTTATTCTTTCCACAGACTAGATCTCTCAGAATTAAGAATAAAGTCGTTTAGATATTCTGGAAGGCCCTTGTTTGGCCCTTGGGCCTGTTCTATTGATTAACGGGTAACAACCTTAAGAGCTGATTAAGGTTGTCATCATGAAATACAAAATTCTCTAACCAAATCCAGGGGAGCATAATTATTTGCTTAGCGAAGAATTGGAAATAGGAGAAATGTGCAACACATCGTCATCTTAAGTGAAAAGGGAGTTGAAGGACGCATCAGGATTTAAATTGATATCTAGTCAAATTCTCAAGCAGCACCCAAAAATAGCAATTTTGAAGCTTACATGCATCATTAACGCCGCATATAAATTCAAATACGTTTCATAATTATGAAAATTTGCTGAAGTTATCGTGGTTGCCAAATCGGGAAAGCCACCTCACTAAGCGTCATCCTACCAATAATGTCCAAACTTTTGGTACACCGTTAAGGTACACCGAATAACAAACATTGTCGCAAAAGCTTTGAAGAGAAAAAAATTTGTTCTACAGTCTTATTCGATGTACCAAAGGTATTTGATAAAGTTTGGCATGAGGGATTACTCTCTTATTTATTAACGGACTTGTGGTATTCAACTTTGAGGTTGTACCAAAAAAATCAAAATTCAAATTGTTGAGAAACATAGTAAATGCATCCTTCCATGCAGTCGAACCTGGATAAGCGAAAACTAGATAAGTTTGAAAACTCTATAAGCGACAATAGTAATCGGATCCCGTCATTTTTATCCTGAAAATCTCTATGAGTGACGTGTAGGCACCTCGTTAAGAGAGTCATTTTTCACATTTAGACTTACTTAAGTGACAATTTCTTACTCTAGATTTCTGTTAGCAAGACTATTAACAATAATATTCCAATGGATGCCTCAAAACTCGCAAGTTGATTCCAACACCATTTTTCTCATTTTTATATGAATTTTCATAAATGAGAGTAACTACTCCCAAACCTTCGTAGGTGGCAAATCGTTTTATGAGCGAGAATAATATTCGGGTCCCTTGAATTCTCGCTTTCCGAAGTTCGACTGTATTTGGAGGGAACTGGGTGTGGAATGTGTACGTAATAAAATACATAGATTCGCTAAAAAGCATGAGAATCGTCTTCGGCACCACACCAAGCCTGAGACTACCACGCTCTTGGACCACATGAATCTAGTAAGAAGATTAGAAAGAATCAAACCTTTTGAACTAGTGCAACATGGTAAATTATGCAAAATGGTAATTTGCAAACCAAGATAAAAGTTAGCGTCAGTGCTTTAACTTTAATTTAGTATTTGCTGATTAGACCTAGGACTAGATTGACACATCTTACTAGCACTGTCATTGTGTTTTTCAATTAAAACAAAAATTTAATAAGTATCTACGAGAAGTCTTTAAAATGTTGCTCTGTTTTGTACACCGGCCTTGAACAATCTATCTGAAATAACTCATAGACACTTCAAGGCTAAGTAATTATGATTAAATGCTTAATTTGTAATCTCTCACAGGCAAATTGTAAGTATGATTTATTCCCTAATCACTGAGGTCAAACGACTAAGCAATAAGACTCCTGGGGTTGATGGTATTCCGGTCGAGTTTTAAAAAAAATTCTCCCGCATGTATCGAAATACTGTTGATTGCTTGCAACAAAATATTAAGCTTAGAAAAAAAGGTGCTAATAGTCTGCAGGAAACCACCGGGGGAATCCCTCTTCTCTCAGCATTTAGAAAGGTCTTCACACAAATCTTATACAATAGGTTGACAGTTTGTGTGGAGACCAACAGTCGTCTTAGTGTTTACCAAGCAGGTTTTCGTGCAGGGTTCTCTACGGTAAACTAAATTTTTGCATTGACAACGGTCGCCACAAGACTTAGAAAGAGGAGGAAGAAACTGTATTCCTTCTTTGTAGACTTTAAGGCTGCCTTTAACACAGTTAATAGAAATTCTTTGCTGTACAAGTTATCGACTCTGGGACTTTCTACTAAATTTATTGGAGTGTATAAAAGGAGCTTACCTCACAAACCTTTGGTACGGCTTGGAACGGCAGTGTTTTGTAAGACTATTTTTCAGTTCCGACAGGGGTTCCACAAGGTTGTGTGCTAAGCCCACTTTTATTTGCTCTCCACATAGATGATATAGTAAATTATCTACCGGGGGGGTTCGAGTTGGTGAAGTTGAAGTTAAAGTCCTTTTGCATGTGACGATCTGGTCATTTTGTCTGATATACTCGTCAACTGCAAATAAACAGATTGAAAAGATACTGCGACTTAAAGATTAACAACTCCAAGTCAAAAATTTTGATTTTCGGTACTGGCAAGGGTAGCAGGACTGCCCGAGAAAGCTGGACTTTGGAGCGCGATCCGATCGAAATTGTCAAGGAATATAATTACCTATGAAAGCGAATCTCGATATGAAAGCTCATATTCACGGAAAAGCAGTAGCTGCTAAAACTGCCATTAACCTAATGTGGCGAAGCGCGCCTCAAAGTTCAAGGTTTTCAATGCCACTGTTAACGCGTGCCACTGCTAGTGTTTGGCTATAAGTACTTTGAAAAGTGTGAATTGGTTCAATGGTTCTTCTTTAAACAGATCTTTAAACTCCTGCCCGCTATCTACGTTGAATCTGGTCTTCCTCAAATCTACCTCGAAAATTTAAAAGCTAATGCTGAATATATGATCAAAGTGATGCGCAGGGCAGACAATAGCCTCCAAAAGAGGCTTCTCAAGATGGCGCGCCAGTATAACCTACCACGCTTCAAAGAATGGAATGAGCTCGCTTGCTTACATAACATTGAGTTGGGTTTCACAAAGGCAAACGTAAATGAGTGGGAAGAAAAGCTCTATGCGTGCATAATGAAATAAGATGAGTATGTCTATAACGACTGTATAAGCGGAGCCCAATTTTCATCTTTGCAGCATATATATAGACTTCTGAACCATGCACTAGGCGCCCGTAACTATTTTAGCACGGAATATTCAACGTATCAAATAAGTGTAATATTAAGAGCAAGAACTTAATTACATGCCGCATCGACGTGATGTCAATGCAATCTGCAAGCTGTGCAATCGTAACGAGGACAAAACCATCTACCACTTTATCGCAACCTGCCCTGTAGTATCAGAATTACGTTTGCCTTACTTCTCTAAGGAGTTTCTTACACTTGAAAAAACAAGGAATTTTTTAAATGGAACGGAGGGTTGTAACCTGTTTTTCGTTTTTGTAATCATGCCTTGAATTATCGAAATAGCCCTTCAATTAAATATTAAGTTCATAAAGTTAGGAAAGGTCTGGACACTGTTATTACTAACAATAAATTCCGACACATATATATGTATAAAAAATACTCAAATTTCAACTGGAAAGTAATAAAAAAAAATACCACATGCCCCCGATAGGTACATACTTTCTTAAGATGGAATTTTGTAAATTAAACATTAAACTGTCTCTTTCTGAAAATTAAAATTTTAAACAATGCAAAGCTATCCTACGTACATATGTATCTGCTCGTATATAGGCATGCACTGTATACCTTGTCTTCTTCTGTTACCCGAATACCTACTCAAAAATACCAAAAACTATTTGTACATTAGTATCGATATCACAGATATCACTAAAGGTTATCCCCACGTTTATATAATAGGTACATACTGTCTTCGAATACCCACATAGTTATGTGTTTCAGCTAACTTGTGTTTTACATCTTCTTTGAACGGATGTTATGTAAACAGATAGTTTTATTAATTCACAGTGGAACGAAACATTGCTCTAAATTCCGAGTTATTATAACACAAAACTCCGCCTATACATTTGTACCTACGAGTATTCGTATACATTCGTGGATACATGTACCCAGGCCGGATATACTATATGTTCATATTCTCCGAGTTATTGTAGCTGCACGACTTCTTTGCGGCTCTAATAAAAAACTTCAACATTTGATCAATAAAACGGTTCTCAATTAACGAATCATGTTGCTCCTCTAGTCCACTTGTGAGTTATTGGTTTAGTTCAGATTAGAACCAGTTTCTTAGAATTTATCTTCCGGAATGCTAAATCGAAACTTACATAAAGTGGCTCTATAAAATGGCCGACGACAAAATTCGAAGTGGTTTCGGCTTTCCTTCCCTCTGCATTATTAACTATTCAAGTATGCACTGTATAAATAATATTGCAGAAACTCGTACTTGTATCTCGTCATAATCTTTGAGTCTGGTTGTGGTTTTATGACAGCCGCTTAGAAGCCTTCCCGTGTAAACTCTTAATTATCACTCACATATTTTTATGCCGGTGACACTGTACGACTTCTTATTCTGTCATCATTAGTTGCCTTGTAAACATAGTTCTTGCGAATTTACTGCGATGCCAGACCATGATAAGAACAACTTTACCTCCTTCCATCAGCAGTTTCGTCCCAGTCATGTTGTCAAAAAACAGGCAGCAACTAAACGGAGTAAGAAAAACCGAAAACATGACAAAGAAAAAACTTAAACCCATTCAGTCTGACAACCATCCATCTTTATTTGACAACGATTCGCAAATCAAGGTGTCAAAACCGACTCGCCAATGGTTCGAGCCCATAGTCGGCAGTGTGTGTGGCGCATTTAACACTTCATTGACATGACAGTTCTGCTATGCCTTGGAGGACTCTGAGTCTTCGATACCTTCACTCTTCGACTCACTCCAATCGCATTCAATTGATCTTTTAAAGTGCAAAAAAAACAAAAAAAAAAAAAAAACCCAACTCATGATATGGGTCCATCAAACCATCCATCCGTCCGAGTTGTCCGTGTTGGTCTCCATAAAAATGCCTCTAGGATGTGGAAAAACTATCGGACACCATGAAGTGGTTCGCGTGCTATCTCTCATTCAGGTCAAGATGAGATTGAAGGAGGAAGAAGTAATGTTTCAGTTTTTTGGGTTGGTTGGTCCTGGGACTCTTAAAATATTGCTGTCTAACGTTCAAATGCCAGCACTTTCACGTAAAAAGTTTACCAAAAATAAAAAGCAGATTTTTCCCGGCAGACTAACAGACCCCAAACATGACAGATCGGCAATTTCCATCAATCACTTGGTGTTTGGTGTTTGGTGTATTGGAACGGCAACTACGGTACAGATCACAGATCTGAGAGTTGCATCCTTGTTTTGGAATCGACGTTTGTTGTTCGATGTTGCCTCCCTGTGTCGTTTTTGTTGATCAAGCTGAAAGCTATTAAATTAATTATAGCGACCCGATGACCGAATCATCCGCACGCATGCATTTTACTTATTTTGTTGTTCATCACCCCCAGGGGGGAGCGCATATTAAATGGTACGTTTTGTGAAACTTACACACAAAATGGTGCATTAAATGATGATTGTGCAGCTCGTCTAGATATTGCTCAGGAACAGATAAAAAAAAAAAAAAATAAAACCATCGATGCCGATATGAAATGTAGACGTCAAAGTTTTTTCATAGAAGACTGAAAATTAAAGTTGCCGAGTTCATATTTCACTTTATATTCACAAGAATGTTGTTTTAGTATAGCTTGGCCAGCTTGTGGTTTTGTTTAATACAATGGGCATGTGAGATGGATGGGGAAGGGCTTTTGGAATGACATTGCTGCGTGACCCTTCGAAAAAAGCGCCAGAGATCTTGAGTGGTCTTCGCAGATTATGGGCGAGAGTGTAATTGTTTTGTTTTGCTGGTAAAAAGGTTTGCACAGTGACCTTCACACAATTTAGCCTCTCATTTTCAATTTCAATACTCTCCATCAACCCTATCTTTTGAATTTTAGTTACCCAACTTCGTATCGCGAGAATCTCGCATATGAGCAAGTGTACAATATTTTGCAGATTCTACATAGATAAGGGCACATACAGGTGAACTTTGATCATTTCTGTTAGGTCTTATGGACGGAGCGGCCGTGGCAATGACACCGTTACTTCAAAGACAATGTACTGAGGAATGGCTTCAATTTAAATTTGAGCCAGAATAGCAATATGATCGAATGGATGTAAAATAACTCAAGTCAAGTTCCTTTCGTAATCTAAGACTTCCTCCTCGTGTTTTAACGACGCTGTGTGGATCAAGTGGAGACATAAGTTATTGTAGAGAATAAATTCAGAAGCAATGTGCAATCAACCTTTTATACTCGTAAACCTGCGCTTTAGATATTGCAGAACACTTCGTCCATTTCCAAATCAGTCACAACTTCTCAAAATGTAGACAAATTGGGTTTATTGCACCACTTATCACTTATCACTAAGCAACTTATCATACATTTTGATTAATTTCTGTTGCACCAAAAATAAATTTGAAGAGAACTTTCTTGAGTACTGAAAAGTGAATAGCGCTCAACTTTGCAAATTAACGTTTCACCAAACAGAAAGTGAGTGAGTGATAAATGTTCAATTGAAAAGTGATAACTTTAGTAAATTAGACCCTTTATTTCAATTTCTGTTGCACTAAATCATTGTGTTTATCAATTACTTACTTACTTTACTTTAGGTGGAGCTACAGTCCGGGGTGGACCTGGGCCTCAGTCAACAAGCTTCTCCAGCCAGCTCGATCCCTGGCTAGCTGCCTCCAGTTTCGCACGCTAAGTTGGCTGAGGTCCTCTTCCACTTGCGTGCGCCACCTGAGACTTGGCCTTCCTCTACTGCGCTGTCCCTCGGGGGCGGATTCGAAGACTTTTTGGACCGGAGCATTGGTGACAATGACCCAGCCATCTCAGTCTTTGGATCTTCACTCTTCTGGCTAGGTCCATGTCGCTGTACAGTCCATACAGTTCGTCGTTGTATCTCCTCCTCCACTCACCGTCAATGCAGACGGGACCGAAGATCGCCCGAAGAATTATCATTAAACATTTTGATAATTTAAGCGGAATTAAGCTAAGAAAAAATTCTCTTTGCAAATTGATATTCAAAGCTTTCGGTCGTGTTTTTGTTTTTGTTTATAAATGTAACGTTTCGAGAAGTTATTTGAAGAAAATTCTGAAGAATCGAATGAGTCGAGATGAAGGTGTATAACAAATCTGCGTAGCAATTCCGACTTCAATTTGGAGTCATTGAACGTAATCAAATAAACTTTCGTTTATTGCGTACACAAAATGAGTATGTCCCTTTGCAAATTGGAAAAGAATTAGAGCACGGCAGCAGACGAAACAGTGCCTTAATTCCCTTGCAGCAGATTCTAACAATCGTTCATTGACTCGGAAATGGACCACAATATCACGGAATAGGCACAATGCACGGAGTCCACAAATCAATTGTATGTAGGTTTGTTCACCGGGTGGCAACCGCAATTCTAAATAAAATGATGCATGATGCAATTCGATGGCCAAAAAACAGTCATAGCATTGCAACTGAGTTTTTTTTTTTAATCAAGGCGGCTTTCCTAAAGTAGCAGAATGTGTCGATGGAACTATGGTAGAGATTGATGCGCCAACGTTTAATGAAGAACATTATGTCAATCGCCATGGTAACTATGCAATTGATGTAATTATGGTTTGTGGTTCCGATCGAAGTTTTTATTCAGTAAACGCTAGCTAGCCAGGGAGTGTTCATGATTCTAGAGTTGTAACGGCGGGGACAAGAAGTTGTAGTCCCTTGCAATGGAGTGAGTTTCGGCACGTTATCGAAGCCACGCTAGAACTCGTCGGACTAGGGGGGGATCTTTCACTCCACATGACCACACAAAGAAATAAAAAAATAAACGTGCCTTTCCTTCTTACTGCACTACTCTGGCAGATTTCGTTGTTACAACTGCCTAGGATAGTCCCTCTAGCATCTAATAAAAGAGCTCCTCACCATGGTTAATCCTTTATCCAGGTATCTTAGGAATAACCCCCTATTTCAAAATATCTCTTCTACTTTTCTTTAACCTACATTTAACTTCATCTGCCCAAACCTGTTCTCGTCCAATATCTTTAGTTGTTCATTTTAAAAAAATCATCACAAAACTATCACTTTTATCATATTAAGACAAATTTATTAATTTCAACAAATCGAAGTTGATATTCACTCATTTGGCATTTAATTGAACATTAATCGAAGTATACAAAGAAAGCTAAGTTTTATAAATTTTAATTCAAATATTTGATACTTATGAAGTTCTTGAAAAGGTGTTGAAATAAATGATAAATGTAATACCTTGATAGTCTTCTCCTCAGCAGTTGTTGTGCGCACAAAAACCGGAACTTTTATAGAGCTTTTATAAAATTAATCAAATTACATTCACAAGAACTTGATGCATGAAAAAAAATCTAATGATAATTTACATATGTGTGTACATATGTATATGTATGAACATTTAATTCGATATGTGATAATAAATTTATTGTGATAATGGTACTGACTGTGATATTTACACAAATATGTTAAGATAGAGTAAGTAAGCAAATTTTATCAATGCAATAGCATACCGATAGACAATAAAAAAAAAACTATTATAAATGCGCTTATGGTGCTCTGCTCCTCATGGATGGTTTTGCTGCAATCTTCAAATTTGATTGTACAGGGAATCCCACGTTGAAAGTGTGACTGTACTTGATCTTCTTAATACTTAGGTACAGCACATGTGTAAGCGATAATTGATCGTCTGCTGATAGATTAGATTGATAACAGATTTCGTATCAAAATTTCTTCGCTGCTGCTTGGGTTGAAATTTTTGTTTGGCGATCTTCGGCAATCGTGATTATTGGTCGGAATTGGACTTTATACATTTTATTTGTATGTTAAGATGTTGGTTAATACTAGTAATTATTTAAAAACTTGAACTTTATAATTAGGAGTATTCTATAGGCCGTGGTTTTAGCAAACCACACTCAATAATAACTTGGCCATACTCAAGGCACATTAAACTACACTTTACTGTCCACAACCTTTCACTAGCGCGGCCAAAATCCAAGAGAGAGCATTCGATCGCGGAAACCAGACATATTCACTAAGATTCATGTAAAATCATTGCGGCTAACAGATCGGTATTACTACCAATATAGTTCAGTGTCATTTTAATTGGTAAAACCAACTACAGGGGGTTTCTGTTTTGATTTTTTGGGACAAAACATAGAAAATAAGATTTTATCATTTTATGCAGTCCAATTATTTGCGATGACCATTACAGAGTACTTCGAAACTCTAGACTTCTTGTGAATTTTGAAAACGGATATCGACCATTTCCTAGTGCAGTTATTCTCGGAGATAGTGCATGTCCGCTGAAGGATCGGCTTATACCATTATTACGTAGATATCCTGATAATTAAACGGAGTACAGATTTAACCGCATGCATAAGAAAAAATATAGAAAATATAGAAAATAGTTTCGGTAAATTAAAAACAATTAAAATTAAATGAGCTAAGTTCTGTGTTTAAGGAATACTAAAAGAAAAATTTCCTTGCTTGAATTCCTTGCATCGAATCCAAGATTTGCTGCAAAGATTGTTTTTGCTTGCTGTATTCTCCATAACATCGCTATAAAGATGAGAGAAAGCGGATAATATTACACTGCTGAAACTGATGCATATATTATAGAGGGTGACAGCGATGATGAAGATGAAGAGGATGATGTACGCCATCACGTATTACCTGCTAATATTCTAATTTGTTGGATTTCTTCCAATGCGAAAATATAAAAAAAAAATTAACTAATATTAAACTATTTGCATGTTAATTTTTATTTTTAAATACACGGAATTACTTAAAGTAGGGTTGCAGATTTCAGAACTGCCAATGTCACCACCTAAACTCAGAACATCATCCAGAGTAATTTCGTCTCTCTTCGTGATTAGGTTGTGGAACTCCACAATGAACTTAGATGGCGGTAGTTCTTTTTCAAACTTAATTTTTTTATAATTTGTTGGCATATAGCTTCGGTTCTAAAACGTCTTTTTTAATTTCTTCTAAGGAATCTGTTGGTTTCATTTTCGCTGCAGTTTTATTTTTGGAAGCTGCCCTAGGTTTTGGTGTATTGGATCCCGACTGCGGTTGACTTGGTTGAGTTGCGATACCATCCGCTTTAGGCGATCCTAGTCCTTCCACAACTGGAGAATCCCTTCGAAGAATACCATATCTATTGTATTATTGCCTCATCTATTTCATCGAGCACTATATATTCTCCACCGCCAGTTCCATTTTTTTTTGAATTATCTTTCTTTGCCTTTGAACAAAGAAACTAATGTTCCACTGGCGTTTTGCCGAAGTTAAGCTTACAGATTGTGCCTTTTTCAACACCAAGCCTATTCTTTTTCTTTTTTGGTAGATGCATTATTTTTAAAGGAGCCGAATAAAATATGCTATATTTCGATTAGTATTAAATTTGAAGCCAATTGTAAGTATAAACTTTCCATTGATGAAAGGTGAGGCCTATTTTTAACCTCAGTCATTGATGATAAGCAAGTGAAACATGCTAGATTTATAGGGAATCCAATGAAAGCTTATACCACAGGCACTATGACACCCTCACATAGGGCCTGTCTCTCACAAGTCTGGCACTAAAGTTTCAGGAACTTCTGACTCCAATGGTGTCAAAATTATACCTAAGGTCAAGCAGGCGATTTTAATATGAAAAGCACTTTTGCTGCGCTTGTGTTATGAACCATTTAACTAGAACAAAATCTATCCATAGCACGACGAACAGTTCGTTCAGAGGGGCGATTATTTGGTCGAAAAAATTGACAAAATGCTCATTTCAGAACAAATTATTCCACGATTTTGTAACGTTGTTACGGTGTAAATGTATCCATGATGAATCGCTAAACTTTTTTAAAAAACAAAACACACTGACACTTAAAATTTATTCCAGCCAGTTTAACTGTTATTCATTCAAGAATTTCGTCACCTCTTAGAGAAACACTTGTGCGA
Source organism: Volucella inflata (assembly GCA_928272305.1). Taxonomy (NCBI): domain Eukaryota; kingdom Metazoa; phylum Arthropoda; class Insecta; order Diptera; family Syrphidae; genus Volucella; species Volucella inflata. The sequence continues at coordinate 126,575,704 of OV743717.1, forward strand.
GTTACAATGGTTAATACGGAAAAAGTAAAAGATATATGGATCAAAGACCTAAAGATAAGTTAATCTGCTTTCCTTAAAAAATTCCAATCTTTTAGAGATTACAGAAAATCTTTTAAACCATGATCATCCTTCCTTTCTCTGTCTGCCTTCTCGTAGTTGGAGGGCTTAAAAATCATTAATCCAAATGTTGTGAAGAGAACCCAGCGGGAAAGACGTCCAAACCAGTCGTAAGATGGTAAAGAGCGCCAGCCCACCCGTGGTCTTTTCGGCAGCAGCCGGAGCACTGATTTTGGAGGCCTAAGACAATATACTGCGAAAACCTCCTGCCGATTTAGTTCGAGCTGCCGGATCAGTTCTGTGGCCCTTTCCAAGACACGTTCGGTTCGGAATCGTAGAGAAACTAACGTAGAAACCCTACCTGTCACCGTTAAACTTTAACAGAATAAAACAATGGTTGGTCAGAGTGCTGCTTCCGAAAGCAAGAAAGTTTCCGAAACACTCTCTCAATGGGTTTCTCCACGCACTATGCATGAAATGAAACAAGTGCTGCAACTAACAAAGGCTGCACTTTCAGAGGACTGATATAGCATGAGGCGGTAAAACGTATCGACAAGAGCTAAGCCAATGATAGTTTTACATGCACCCGGATGCCTTATAAAGACCGTGCTACAACCAGCAAGGATTGTTGTTTTCATCAACGGAAATAGCCGCACTTAGATGTAGGTCGAAAAGCTATCTTAAAAAAAAAAACCCAAACGCTAAAAGGAATGAGACCGAAGTCCTTATACTTGCCACTATTTTTTTGTTTGTTTAATTAGTGCTCAGTGAAGGGATTATTAGTACCCTTAAAACGTTTGCTCATAACTTGGGCGAAGGTAACTTCGGAAGGAAGAAAAGATAAGTACCGATGTCTGTTGGTTTTAAATGTTTGCAAGTTATTATGACTAAGAAAAAGAGACATAGGAAGGTCAGCCCATAAGCGAAATGGACAGCTAAGGAAAGAATAACGATATTTTATTGTAGTGTACGTCCAAGGGTGGGCTAAAGGGGATAATGATGAGCATTTATAGTAAGCCGAGTGTTATGTTTAAATGTGTTATAGTGATAGAACAAATTGGAGCCAATTATGGTATGTCGGCGTTCAAGCTTATGACATCGTCTTATCTAGCCCTTTAATGTCAAATGTTGCTTATAGGCAACATTGTAGATTTTCGGTCATAGTTGCCATAGTTTTTGTTATTTTTGCTAACGTTTTTTTTTCCAAACGGAAATTAATATGTGTGAGAATTTGTTTACGAAGTTACAGTTTTAAAAGCTTTACAAGTGTTCATTTGCGAGCTAGTTGAAGTGGTGTTCAGACTTGTGCAAAAAAAAATGGAAAAAGTTGTTCTATAAAAATTCAAATAAAAACCAAACACGCAAGAATTTTTTTATAAAAACTGAATTTTACTATAAATATCAGGTAAGAAAATGAAATAAAGTTTGCAAAACTTAAAAAAGTTTTTATTGTTGTGTTAATAATTTCATGAACACAATGTTGCTTATAGGCAACATTTGTTCATAGTAGCAATAATTTTTCTTGTTTTTGTAGAAATGCGTCCAAAAGGTCTCACAGAATCAGAAATAAAACGAATGATCAATTCCGACTGGAATAATTCTGAAGATGAAGAAGGTGAAGAAGAAGAAAAAGAATTTTATGATTTCAATTGGGAGAGAGTGATTGAAGAAACAATTGATCAGGTAAGCGTTACTATATTTTAGTTCCATTTAAGCTATTAAAATCCCGTTAGTAAGGAAAATAGGAGAAAACGTTGAAACAAATTTGATTACCAGAATTGTTGAAGAAGATGTATATGCTAATGAAGAAGTTGAAAATGAAGGAGATACAGAAAACATTGTCACGGAAAGTTTTGCAAAAAATCAATCTGGAGAGTTTGAGATAGAGAAACACGAGCCTACCCGTTTGCGAAACTGCTTGGAAAGAAGAAACAGTTTTTCGAGAAGTAAAAGATCCAATAAAATATTAAAGTGAGCTCTTCGATGATGATATTATAAACAAGATTTGCAAGTAAACCAATCTATATTGTATACAAACGAAAGGCGTAGTGTTAAATTGTTTACTATTCGAGATCAAACGATTTTTTGGCGTACCATTTACGAATGGCTTGGATGCCAAACTTCAGATTACCAGCTGTTGCAGATTCTTTATCAAGAGTTCGCTTTGAGAAAATCAAAGAAGCTTTTCATATAAATGATAGCCGGAACGTGGATCTAATAATTACGACAAACTTTCTAAAATAGGTCCATTACTGGATAAAATGAAGAAGAAATGCAACAAGATAGACCAGGAGGAACACCAGAGCATTGATAAAAAAAGGATTAAATATAAAGGACGTCATAATCTAAAACAATACCTACCAATGAAGGCCAATAAGGGTTTCGGGGTTTTAAAATGTTCACAAGAGCTGGAGTTTCAGGACTATGTAGGAGAAGGAACGGGTCTATTTTTTAGATTAGGGATCTCATCAGATATTGTGTTGCACTTAGCTTCTAATGTTCCGCAAAACAAGAATTATAAATTATTTTTCGATAATTGAAAAAGGCATTTTAGCGGCAGGAACAATTCGAAGCAATCGAATGAAAAACTGTTTCCTTGTGAATGAAAAGGAGCTCATGAAAATATGTATGATTTTAAATTTGAGGCAGCACATAATTTAGTTGCCTGCCGCTGCTACGACAATAACTAGTCAACTAGTCTCAAATTATATAGCTAAAAATTCAGTTTTAGAATGCAAACGTTGGTGTCGTAAACAAAAGAAGTAGATATATGAATATACCTAGACCTGCTATTGTCGCGTGTTATAACAAGCATGTGGGAGGCGTAGACCTGGCTGACATGTTGTTAGAGTTGTATAAAATCAACCACAGGTCTAAGAAATGGTATATGCGTATTGTATACTGGTGCCTCAGCACAGCAGTAGTTAATAGCTGGTTGTTGTATAGAAGAGACCTAAAAAATCAAGACGGAAGAACGAAACATATGTCATTGTTGAATTTTCAGCTGATGACAACAAACGAGCTTCTACACGCGTCTAATATTACGCCAGGAGACCAACGCAGAAGAGGTTGTCCATCGGCAATCCTTTCAAGCACGCAATCAGATTCACCGTCATTAGCGCTTCATCACAAAGTTCATCGTCGTCAACAAAACGTGCATATATATCAGAAACTCCAAAATCCATGCGTCTCGATCAAGCCGGTCATCAGGTTGAATGGGGAGCAAAAGGAAGGTGTAGGTATTCCAAAATCAAAATGTTCAAAATGTAAGGTACACTTATGTTGTAGCCATTTTATAACGGTAAAATGCCCACTTTAATTCTGACATCAAAGGGCTAGTAAGATATGCTCTTTGGGCCCACCTGACCAGATGAAGACATTGTCTTCTATCCGACGTTTATGATTAAGAAGGATGGCATTGACAACAGTCTGAACTTCTGTGTCGATCAATGTGAGAGCTATCCAAAACAGAGAATGTTTGCATCTGCGTAGCAGATGGCTACGAAATGGAAAACGGCTAAATGTTACGCAGCTAACATTTGTTTGCTCATAAGTTTTGTACAATTTTTTCAAGTATGATGTTGAAGAAATGGTATGAAAGCGCATTGTCTTGTCTAAATCCTTTTTTGAGATCAAAGGTCTCGGTAAGGTCTTTATCGACCTTAATGGAGCGGCGTGCATTCTTTATCGTCATCTCACACAGACGGACGAGTTTGGCAGGGATCCCTAAACTAGACATTGCTCTGTATATCCTGTCTCTATAGATGCTGTCAAACGCGGCACTGAAATCGATGGATAGGTAGTGTGTATCGATCTGAAGCTCATGAGCTTTCTCCAACATCTGACATATTGTGAATATTTGGTCAATGGTGAACTTTCCTGACCTGAAGCCACACTGATATGGACCTATCGGACGTTTTCTCCAGAAGCTTTGTTGGACTTAAGCATGGATCTTAAGCATACCTCCATTTTCTCGACCGCGCAATTTTCGTGCACTTTCTTTTTCCTCCTAAGCAGCCGGTGTTTGTCTCTCTTCTTCTGTTCATAGAGCTTGTGAGTAGCTCTAGTCTTTCTGTGCACGCAGCACAGTGGCCGATTTAGTACGCGATAGCAGGTCAAAAAGGCAAATGTGAACATGTTTGCAACAACTTGATTTCTCGTCATCTGAGAAAGCGGCATCCAGATAAGCAGTCATGAGGTTTTTTGTTTTGTCAAACACTCGATCGTAGACGAGGCATTACGTCGCAAAGTCATTGCTTTCATTCAGTGTGTCTGCAGCAGTACCAATAGCGAATTTTCTGCGTCCTAAAAAAGTCAATTTAAAAGTTATTTCAAACGGAGAAGTTAAAATATGGAGATTAATGAAGCAGCTGGCAGTAAGTATTATAATTATAACCAACTTTTGAACTGTTAACAATGAAAACTTAAAATTTTGTTTAGTGGGCGTTTAAAAAAAAGTACCACGGAGTCCAATTATAAAACGACTTCTATTTAACAGTTGCAGTCTTTCAGTTTGCGCCAATATTTGCCATATAAGGTGACACTTAAGGTACCCAAAAAAGTCCATTTATTTCTCAAGAAGATATATTTTATTTTATACGCGAAGACGGACTTTACGATCGATCGATCGGATTGTACGATCGAAATTTTAAAATTTGTGTCCTTAAAGCTTTTAATATTGGACCTCACAGATAAAGATCGTAAAAAGCGTCACACATACACAAAAACTTTTGTGTCACGGATTTTTAAGAAGTGGAAGACAAGTAAACGTACATTAAATATTTTTTTTTAAATTTGAAAAATTATGGATTTCTAAAGAATTTAAAATACCGGTGCTAATAACTGAAGTAAAAGAAAAAACACTTCCACGAGGAAGGCCTGAAAAAAAATGTAAGGAAAGTGGAATTAAAGCTAAAAAACGAAAAACCCAAGATCTTATAAATAGGCCCTCAGAAGAACTGTCATTTGCTGATGAATCTAAATTTAGAGAGGAGGGAAAATGCTACTTAGCTGAAGTTATAAAAAAACCGACGCTACTTCATGTATAAGCTTAAAGCAACTGAGTACTCATAATACAGAAAGAATTGTGCCGTTTACCCCAGGTGAAGCTTTAACGTTAATTGCTGATTTAAAATTAACGAAACATCAGTACAAACATCTACAGAAAAGTTCAAAAGACAGAAATGCAAATATCTACCCAACCTACGACTCCATTCTGGAAGCAAAAAAGCGTTGTTATCTATCTAGTTCTTCAATTAAAATAAGAGAAACATTATGTGAAATTGATCTACAACAATTACTGGACTATACTGCACAACGAATTTCTGTTTCATTTTTAGTCGATGCTTCTGCAAGTGATTCCGACATACTACTGACTTGTATTGTGCCTCCGGAAATCAAGAAAGAAAAGTGAAACCGAATCTACAACAATATGGAAAAATTCCAGAACAACATCACCACGATGATCGTCCAGTCCGATTTGAATTTACAAAAAAAAGTACAGACATTACCATCGCAGATTTTAATCGAATGGAGCTAGAAATTAATGCTTTGCAGCCCACTTATTTGAAATTCAACGACAAAAATGTTCGTCTAATTCACACGATATTCAAAACAATGGCTGATGGTAAAACGTGCAATGCGGTAATGAAAAATAGAACTAGCTCAGTTTGCTATATTTGTAAGGCATCTCCAAAAGAAATGAATAACATAGATGAATGTTTAAGAAAATCATGTGATACTAACGCCTTTGCGTATGGTTTGCAAAACCTACACGCACAAATAAGATTAATGAAAGCATTATTACATATAGCATATAAACTTGATACGGAAAGCTGGCAGGCGAGAGGAGATGCAGCCAAGAATATGGCAAAAGACAAAAAAAACGTATCTACAAAACCTGCGAAGATCTGAACTCGGTATATTAGTTGATTTTCCAAAACAGGGTGGTGGAACACAAGCGATGGAAACACTGCCATGATATTTTTCAAGGACCCCGTAAAAACCGCCAGAAAAATTGGAATTGATCAAAAACTCGTGGAACGTTTCGCAATAATAATAAAAACCTATATAATCTGGTTTAAGAAGCGACACAGCCAAACTCCGTAAATACAATTTGGATACCGTTAAATTATTTGTCGATAAATATAAGTGGTATAGAATGTCAGTGAGCGTTCAAAAAAATAAATCTTGATTCATGGGGCCGATATTATTGAATCGTTCCCAATGCCTATTGGCCAACTATCGGAGGACGTTTTAGAAGCTCGCCAAAAGGATTATAAGACATACAGAGCAGCATTTTCAAGAAAGATGTCTCGAATCTCCACCAATACTGATGTGTTACATAATGTTACAAATGCTTGTCGGCATTCGTCATCAAACTAGGAGTTTCGTTGTGGTGGTTGAGTGCACTGCAAATCATCAGTCCCGGTACTGAGGGCATTTTTGCATTGATGTCACTGGTCTTCGATGCTTGATGCTGGCGGAAAGGGACATCTTAAAAGACTAAGAGAGTCAAATCGAACACTCAGGACTTCGACCTAACTAAGCCAACAGATTTCCATTTTTTTTTAAACCAAATACTTTTAGTTTCCGAATTAGAATGATAGAATAAAGGATCAAGTAGATGTTTAACGCATAACACGCTGAATTCCATATGTTTTCTTGTCAAACATCCACAGTCTTAAAAGTTAATGAGGACTGTTTAAGCAAGTAGCATGGCTTGCCAATTAACTTTTACCAAGTCAAAACCTCAAGCTGTCGACAAAGTTAGCTGAACCTATAAAAGTGAACACCACTGTGGTGTAGGTACTCGTATTTCTGCTTTGTAATTATCGAATTGTTGACTTTCTCACTGAAAGACGTTACGTTTTTCTAAGAGAAACCGCAACGCATGGCATTTCAATTACTCCGACAGCTGACCAACTAGTAGCGTAATATTGTGCCGCCCCAACACATTAACTACTATTTGACACGTAGCTAGAGCACTCTAGCTGTCCACTTTCTCTTGTGCAACTCAAAGTAGCAATGCTATTTCTCACCAATATGGCACGGTACCAATGCAACAACTGATACTTAGCAACCAACGATCGTATCCACCACCCAAGTTATCAGTAGATCAACGGCATACCAAGAGCAAGACTCGGCATTTTACAATAATTCTCCTCATTAAGTCGGCCAACTGGTTGTTAAAGAGGTGTAAGATACACATCGGTGACAAGTGACTTAATTAATTAATTAATCGATGGTTCCCGATTCCACTTGTTATCGATGTAGATGTGTCTGCATTGAAGTGTCTGTGAGAGCAATAGCGAGTGCAAATGTTATGCAATTCAGAGCACCTACTACAATCTCTTCGAATTGCATTTCGCCCAACACCTTTGGTGGTGGGAAAACTAAAACTATCTCAAGCTTTTGATAAAGGTTGCGAAAAGTATAGTAAAACTATCTGCTCACGATACAACACTGTTTAGCCGGCAGTCGTCTGTGTCCGATAACGCGTACGCAGGTTCGAAATTTATCACTTTTCAGGTTTCTAATTCAGTCACATGCGGCGCGCTGTATCTCGTCGGCCAAATGACTATCGGTTGAGTCGAATGACCGTTAAGGGGACCGTAAAGCATCGTTGCGGGTTAAATTACGCGCGTCACCACTCATAATTCGAGTTTCCAACGAGTTAATTCGCCAAGACATTGGTGTATTGGGTGAGATTTGCGACGGATGGGGTGGCGGCGCTGCAGCCTCTGGAATCGGCACAGTGCGCTCTTCCATAGTACGAAGTAATTAAGTGGGTAATTAGTGGTAAGTTATTGGATTCAATAGAAGTCGTAACCGATAAGATTACTTAGAGCCGCTACATCGGCTGTTGGTTGTTGGTTGTTGGAAGTCTCTCGGCAAATGGGCAGTGTGGTATGATGGTGGTATGTTTAGCCCAACCTAGTTGACCGGCCAGCATTTAGACTTTGGCAGCCGGTGGGACCTATTTGACTGGTGAATGATGAGTGTTTCTGTTGAATTGGTTTTGATCTGGAAGTAGGCTAGAAATTGAAGGTAAACAAAGTAGAAAAAAAAGAAAAAAAAAATTATGATTTGTGATGATTGAGATAATTTTGACAAGGATATTGCATCATAGAGATAAGTGCCAACGGGGAGATTGTGCGTCTGTAGTGCCGGTGTTTTGACTTTCACTTATATGATTAACTTGAACCGATACAGAAACAGACCGAAGGCGAATCAGCTAGTGTCAGGAATGTGTTTGACTTTGCGATAAGTTGGAAATAAATGATCTCAGCTTGAAGGTCTTATTGTGGTTACCATTTGGGTGAGACCAAATTGTGAGACACTGCCTGAAAATTGTATAAACGAACGGAAATTCCAATAGGTATGTGGTATGTATCCCGATAGTGGTGCCGAGGAATAACCGGATACTGCCTTTCTGATTGATTAAATGGGTACACAAATAAAGTTTCCGTTAAATTTATTTGAATATCAAATGGCGAACGAGTGTACTTGCATCATGTATGTAGTGATTCTACTCGTATATACGTATGTATGAGAATCAGCAACAAGTGGCTGCCTCGTGTTAAAAAGAACAAGAAGTGACTCTATATGGCCCATTTACACCTTGATTTTAAGGCGTTTGAAATAGAATGTACGTATTTTTATTGGTGAACAACGCTAATAATTTATATTCACATATACCCTTGTGGTTCTACTTTTAAGTTTTTTTCACACTTTATCTCGTAGTTTTGTTTCTAACTGAAAGGTGCCATAGGTTTCAGTCAAAAAGCTTCTTCAGCTAGCTTGATCGGCCGCTATATAGCTCAAGTTTTGAATACGGAGTTTGTAAACTCATCCTTTTTTGTTTGTACTATCTTCGAAAACCTATGACATTCACGAAGGGACCAGATATCTGATTCAGATATTTTTATATTTTTATATATAATATTACCAGGTGGCCCAAAATTAGTCATCCTATCGGAATATGTTTTAATTTTTCACAAATGGCGTCGTACATCAATCATATTTCACATTTGTGAAGTAGACAGCTGTAGTATAGAAACAGACAAGCAATGGAGCACTATACTCCGCAAGAGCATGGAATAATTGTGTCGATTTTTTTGACTCACAATCGGTCGGTGGTGATAGCGCAGCGTTAATTTCGACATCGATTTCCTAATCGTGTCGCGCCAACTGGGCACACATTCCGGCGCTTAGCTACTCGACTCGAACAGACTGGAAATGCAGGAGACCATTCAGGGCGTGGCTGCCACCGGACTGGACTTTCGGCCGAGAATATCGCGACTGTGGCTACCGATGTCACTGAGAACGAAGAAACATCAACCAGACGACGGGCCACGCAATTTGGCATCACCAGACAGACCCTACAGCGAATTTAAGTGAAAAACTTACAAATGTACCCGTAGAAAGTTCAAACAGTGCCATTAGTTAATGCCTCCTTACCGTCAGTCGCGTGTGAATTACTGTGAAGCAAAATCTTCGTTTCTGAGGCACTGATAAATGGCCATGATAAATGACTTCTTACTGCCGGAATATGATCAGCGGGGCTTGGTGAACATGTTTCCTGGTTCCTAACCTCCCATTTTGGAGATTTGGCATGTCCAGCAAGATCGCCTGACTTTACCATCCCAGACTTATTTATTTGGGGTTACTTGAATTCGTGGGCTTAAGCCAACAAGCCTCAGACAATCGCAACCCTTAAGGAGAATATTTGACAGGAATACGAACAGTTATCACCGGAAATCTTGCGGAAAGTCATGGAAAATGCGATAAAACGGGCACAAATGTGTATCAACACTGGCGGTAACTACTGAACGGATATCATCTTTCATCACTCAAAATCATTGTTTTTTATTTTGTAAAAATGTAATTCAAAAACAAAATTGGATGATTAATTTTGCGCCAACTTGTATTTCTCAACCAGATTCATCGAAGAACGAAAAACGCCAGAAACGATTCTTGTATACTGGACATTCGTAGAGGTAAAATTCACTAGGACAACTACCAAAATACGAATGCTCATAGCTCAGATGTCACAACACCGAAGAATCAGTGTAAGGACGTTAATCGAATGCAGTTAGAAGTTACATTGTCTATCGGGCCTCTTTAAAGCCTTCGGGATGTCCTATGCTGCCAATATCAGTAGCAAAGTTATGACCACGAGATCAGCTTTAAGAGCGCTTACTCTAATTTTCTGTCCCACCAGACAGGCTGTGCATGCTACGGTAGACAAATTCGAGTCCTGATACTAACTATTGAAAATTTTCAGTACTAGTAAGACAGCGAACCGGCGAAGTACCGAAAATATCGCAGCTTTAGTTCAAAATGAGCCAAATCAGTCGATTGCATGCCGTTCACAAGAATAAGGTATCTTTGAGTCCACACTATTCAACACTATTGTGCAACATCCTTACAAGATGAAATTAACTTAAGAACTGAAGCGTCTTGATCATTTGAAGTGCCGAAACTTTTCCGACTGGGCTCCGTAAAAGGTTGAAGAAAATTCTGAATTTCATAAAAAATCATGTTCAACTATAAATTGCTTCGTTATTCACCAAAATATGAATTTTTGGACAGCAATGAACCCTGATGTGTTTTAAGTGACATCATTACATGCATAAGTGACTTGTAGTATGGATTTCATGCCGAAGGTGTGATTGGAACCTATTTTTTCGTCTATGAAAATGATCGTTATGTTAAGGCTAATAACGTTTACTATCGTCCCATGATGGAAGATTATTTTTACTCAGAATACGGTGGACTTGACGTAAGTGATATGTGGTTCTAACAAGATAGTGCCACATGGCACGCAGCTGGTCAAACACTTGATCTATTGACAAAAAGTTCAGTCGACTTGCAGCTTAACTTATGCTATTTAACGCCGTTGAATTTCTTTTTTTTAAGTAACGTTAAGTCGCTGGATTATGTCCATGAGCAACCCTGTTCAGACCCTTTTTCTTCTTTTCAGTAGTCAAAAAGTGAGAGCTCCAACAGACTAAAGTCTATCTTAACTGAAATAATTTTTGAAATTAAAGAAAATAGGTACAGGATGTTACCTTACACTTTGCTCGACGTTCCTTTATTAAGAAAATTCGATAACAAGCTTCATACTTCGCTCACCGGCGGCGGTTTTCATAGAAGGAACTGGGCTCGCGAGACAATGGTTGCTTACCGCAAACCTAACTCAAAGTCTAATGAAATGTAAAAAGGTTTTCTCACTTAATTTAATGAAAGATTTTTGAGCTTCTACTGCTATAATACCCAAGACAATTGCAGACGCCATTTCTATCTATCACCCAACAAAAACACAAAATTGTGCTCAATAAGAGCAATTTGTGCTTAGAACTCTTCATCCACTAATAAGCGCCACACTTTCCTTAAATGTAAAATGACTGAATCAGTAAATTGAATGACATAATGGCTTGAAATGGCCGGATCACGTACCCCATGTGCGATTTTGTTAAGTACATTGATATGGATCGGGGACCCACCCAGTGAAGGTAGAACTTTATTGTTCCACTGTTATAAGGTGAAATGCAACAACTACCTTTGACAACGGAATATTTCTAAACTTCAAGGCAGTCAATTTAGGTTTGTGGGGGGCGGATCAACTCATGATACGATTTAAGCCTCATGTATTGCGATAGGAAAACAAACGGCGCTTTAAAAGATCGAATTGCTTTCATACAAATAAAAGAATCGAAGACGGTATCTACTGTGAGGTTTAAATGAAAGTATTATGAAATCCGTTACGGAAATAACTGAAAATGAATTTTTTTCTTTTCGTCGCTGATGAAAGCGTTGTCATAAGCAGCAACACCAAATATTATTCTCCAAATTCATAGTATCATAAACAAAGTCAATTCCGCACTTTGTTTTATCAAGCGGTGGTCTAAAGAATTATCCATCACCTATGTCCCTTTAATAACCTTTGTTTGCCTTATCTTTGAAGACGTTAGTCAACTTGGGTTACTTAAATACACCACTCATATACTCCGGATCTGTAACACTCCTTCGATTGAATCTTTACTGAGTATGTAAGTTATGGATACCAATATCTAGTATAGTATGCTACGGGAAATAAACGGTGTCCAAACCGATTTCAAGCCCAACACAATCTCCCTAACCAACATCCTTTACTCTTTCTCAATCTTCCAATAATTTGGCTTTAAGTCCTGTTTAAAAGGGTGCTTTGTGCTTGTAGTAATCTACAATGAATCCGTTAATAATTACATAGGGTAGGGTCATACGATTCGTAGGCCAGATTTCACATCAATGTTTCACGTCGCACCGAACTGTCATCCGAGATTGTATATATTTAGTTAAAGTCTTGCCATTTTACATTAAGGATCGCTTAGTAATGTTAAAATTGTGAAAACTTACTACAAATATAGTGATTCTGTAGTACGTACGTTTCACGCATTATGAGCAGATTATGGCCGACATAATCGTTCATCTGAGCGTACTATATATAAAAATGTAAAGGAAATTCGAAGAGACTGAAATTGTTACAGACGTCTTAAGGCCTTTCCATCATCTAAACGTACATCATACACAAAACATGGCTGCCTTTAGCACGAAAACATTTTGCAATGTGTTCGCTGCCAAAGGTTCGGGCACGCCGCGTCGAAATGCAGCCTCGATGCGTTAAGTGCGGTAAGAACCACAAGTCTGAAGAATACGCTCTAGGTAGGGATGGAGCGTCAGAAAAAAGCCAACTCTCTTGTGTTTTATGTAAGAACACGGGACACACCGCAAACTATCGGGGTTGTCCCAAGTTCCAATACATAAAAAGAGTAAATCTGGCTCGACAGCAGAAGGTGGAAGTTAAGCGTCCACCTGTTCTACTCGTACCACAAACACCAGCCGTTACTCCCCAGGTTACCTACGCCCAAATGGCGGCAGGTAGGGGAAATACGGCACAGCAAGCGAAGGTTGCTTCTCAGGCCCCAGCGCCTAGAGCACCGGAACCGGCAAATGACATGCTAGCTATCTTGCACTCTATCCAGGGGCAGATGGCCCAGCTGCAACTTCAAATTACCGGGCAAGCTGCACGGGTAGATCAAATATACGCGCTGCTGCCGGGCTTAACGCACCTTCAGTTGTAATGGGTACGTACATGGCGGAGCAAACCCTGAAGGTCCTTGCAGTGAATGTTAATTCACTGATTAGGATTGAGCGAAGAGCCACACTATTTAAGTTGCTTGAAGACCAAGCCCCTGATGTGCTTGTGGTGAGCGAAACTAAGCTAACTAAAAGACACAAAATGAGGCACAGAAGGTATAAAATCATGCGAAGAAATCGACCCAACTCCATACAAGGAGGAGGGGTTGCAATCTTCGTAAGAAAAGGTATACGTTTTAAAAGAATATACAGTCGTGTAGTACGTAGGTTTCAGGTGCTAGAAGCATGCATCATGTATATTCCTCTCCGTAGTGGAAAGCGGTTATACATGGTGTCAGTTTATGCATCTAAGGCTACTCAATCCACCCTATTATCTCAGAGCTCGACACACTTTTTCGATTTCTGAGACTGGAATTGGAGGAAAACTACTTCATTATCGGCGGAGATTTCAACGCCAAACATAACGATTGGGGAAATAATACACCAAACACTAGAGGGAACCTGCTATTCAATTGGTGGGGTCAGCACAGTGTGATGTACCGACTCGGCCTAGGATAGTCCGTCGTTTTCTAGACACGGCTCCTATTTGGATCTCCTGTTGTTTGACACACGAATACAACTGACAGGTACGAACCAACAAACTGTAAACTGTCTTCGCACTTTTGTGTATGACAGTGACCATTGCGGTCTTAGTACCGAAATAACCTTTCCGAACGAAAATGCGGAATTGGATGAGTATGTTCAAAGGCATTCCTACAACTATAGTAGAGTGCGTTGGACACACTTCTCCACGACACTGACTAAAGCACTCTCCTCGAATTCGCTCTACTCACCGTCCAACAGAAATCTGTCAAACGAGGAGATTGACAGGTATCTAAAACTAATGGACGAGACAATTAAACGGACTATGGACAAAACGGTACCTCGGTATCAATACACTGACAACGAAGACTTGTTCCGCAATTCAACTATAGATGCACTACATCGACATAAAAGTAGACTATTGTCCAGACTGAAGACCTTGTACAGACAGTTTACTGACAGACATAGCCCGGAGATTATGACATTGAAGTCGTCGATCAAAAACCTCCAAATATTAATAAAAGAATATTACAGGTCTTCTGTAAGTTAGTATTGGAACAATAAAATTCGGGCTGTAAACACCAGCAACCCGAATATGTTCCCGCAAATAAATAAAATATTTCGGAGGAAAGATCAAAACGACCTTTCATGTCTTAAAATTGCACGAACGACTGACAATGAACGCATACTTTCAACAGCAGGAATAGATCCAAATGAGGCAATTGATGATGACAACTTCTTTGTGATCGAAGATCCGCAGGAGAAGGTCGAGGCTATAGGAGCGACTTTCCAGGAAGTGTACAAGACAAATGACATCATTGGTCCGAACCACGACTTGGAAAATCGAGTCCTTGTGCACAATTTCTACCTTCGAAATGAAATAATGAACTGGCGAATCGAGAACGCGGGTTTCACTCAGTTCAGTGTAGAGAACATGGCAAATAATGTCATCGCCAATGAAGGGAACAACCCCCGTTCATTTCTAAGGAAGAGCTTCAAACGATCTTCGACACAATAAGAAGTAAGAAATCTGTGGGAACCGATGGAATACCGAACATTGTGCTTCGACATCTCCCACTAGAAGCGGTGGACATTTACACCACCCAGTTTAACAATGCAATGAATAATGCACATTATCCAGTGCATTGGAAAACTGCGGTGGTACATCCTATCCCCAAAAGGGATAAAGACACCTCCAATCCGGCGAATCTCCGGTCGATCAGTCTCCTTCCAAACATCAGTAAGGTTTTTGAAAAAGTCATCAATAGAGTCCTGACTAAATGGGTTGAGGACCGAAATATAGTTCCGGATAATTAATTCGGTTTCAAGGCGGGGCATGATGTTATTCATGACGCGTCTAAACTGGTTTCTGATATCCAATGGAACAAAGCCAAGAAACAGTGCACTGGTGCCTGCCTGATTGACTTGGAAAAGGCCTTCGATACCGTATGGTTAGAGGGACTCTTCTACAAGTTGGACAGACTGGGCATTAGTAAATCACTGTATATTCTTTTCAATATGCTCACAGATAGACAGTTCATCGTGAAAAATGGCGATGTGACTTCTACTGGTACATTCAACATTAAAAACGGTCTGCAACAAAGTGCGGTAAATTCGCCAATCCTTTTCAACATTTACACAAGTGATCTGATAGGTTCACTTCACCATGCCATAGCGTACGCAGACGACTTAATTGCATACAGATCAGGTCCAAAGATTGAGGTTATAAACATTCTTTTGCAACATGACTTCGATAAAATTAAACAATATTGCGACGACTGGAAGTTGAAGATCAACTTTCAGAAGTCGGAAACCATTCTGTTTAGGACGCCTTTGTCTTGGGCCTCTGCGGATACCAGAAAGAATTGGCGAAAGTTTCAGATCGTTGGACAACACGGGCAGCCACTTGTTTGCCGAAATGTAGTCAGATACCTTGGGATCTGGCTAGATCAATATCTGTATTTTAACAAACATATAGATGTTGCTCTGGCCAGAGCCAAAGGTGCTTTTGCCCTTACAAAGAGACTGTTTTATAGCAGGCAACTCGATGCGAGGATAAAGGTGATCTGCTACATGGCCCTTATTCGGCCTATGCTTACATTTGGTTGTCCCGTGTGGTTCAACGTGAGAGCAAGTCTTTTGGAAAAGATTCGGGTGTTTGAGAGGGCTTGCCTTAGGGCGAACCTAATACGAGTGGACAATTTTGTTATTAAGTTGATTCGAAGGCACATTGCAAGAGCAATGACCTCGTCGAACAACCTGATCTCTGGGGCTTACTACCCCAATTATATGTATCACGAGAGAGTTCGCTTTGACGGCTTAATTCCTCCAGAAGCGTTCCTCTACCTCGACATGAAAGGTCTGATACAGGATAGATTAGCGGTGCCGTTAATCTTCCACGTCGCTCGAACAGCTGCGGACAGGCGACTCAACTACGACAGAGACGTCGCACACGGCAGTGCGGAGCGTCTCCGGCTTAGTAGGGCGGTAGGGAGTCGTGACATTAGGGATGTTGCTCGGCAGCACCAACAATTTTGGTGGCTTGCAGAAGCCATCGTCGAATTCCTCTAGTGCAGGGTAGCTCCATTAGGGAGCAGAGTTGGTCAGCCTAATTTTTATTAGCCGTGGCCGGCTTACATAGGATAGGCAGGGTTAAGGTAGTTTTAAGAATAAAAATTATAAAAAAAAAAAAAAATAATAATAAAAATAAAAATAAAAAATAAAAATCAAAAGCAACAGATGGGTAACCTTATCTAAAAAAAAAAGTGGTAGTCCATACCACACCAAAAAGAAATAATACTTGTACAATAAGATAGCTTAAGTAGGTTAAGTAGATTAAGATTTATTTTAGGTAGTTCGTAGTTTTTAGTCTTAAGTTTTATTTTATAACAAAAAATGTAAATACACTAAGTTTTTAAATTTAAAAAGAAAATGTTTTCTTAGTTTTAATTATTTTTAATGTAAAAAAAAATAAAAAATAAAAATCTGACGGTTAGTCGAAAGACAAAATTGAATTGTTAGGTTTAACTTAGAGTGTCCGCATGGGGCCAGTTAGTTAGAATAAGATAATTTTAAGTTAATTAAGCTAATTTTTAAGCGTTTTTTGTCTAGCATGTAAGAGTTACTGAATTGAAGAAAATAAAAATGCATTTAAAATGAAATGACAATGGCTGCCTTTAGTGAAAGGGTTAAAGATGATCAAAATCTATCGTCTTCACGAGGAGCACAGCACTTAGGCTTATCCTGCAACACATTATGGCGTATTCTGCGTTTGTATTTACATCTACACTTTATAAAGTTCAATTTATTTAAGAATTGAAGCCAGGTGACAACGGAATACAAGGAGAATACGCCGATTGGGTGCTTGAACATCAGCGTTCGGATGACCAATTTTCACAAAACAATTTCTCCAGCAGCAATGAGGCTCATTTTCACTCGTCGGATACGTTAACAAAAAATTTGTCACATATGGACACATATAACGGTCGAAAGACCATTGCATCTACAATAGTCACTGTATGATGTCCAACTTGGTCGACTGCGGTCATTAGTCCATACTTCTTCGAAAATGAGGAAGGGGCAACCGCCACCGTCAATTATTATTGCAATGGCAAATGGAACATATGGATGTGGAAGACATGTGGTTTTAATAAGTCGGTGCCACATCTCAACCAAGACGACCCGTGTTGGTTCTATTGCAAGACAAATTTCTTAGATGAATTGTTTTGAGTTGATGTGAACTTACCACCATGATCGTGTGATCTGTCGGTTTTTGTACGGCTATTCACGCGCACAATACGCAAACTCAAGTTATGGCCGAGCTATTGTGTCGGCTGTAAGGCAATGGAATCGACTTGCATCAAATTTCCATTCAAAATCGGGTCAGACTGTGCTGTGCTGGGTGCAGGGACACTGCAGTATAAATGGAAATGGACAAGCGGATAAGCAGACTACACGATAATAGTGAGGTTGTCAATATCAAACCAACCGTCCGCATAGTAAAGTGCATTATCGAAGAAAAGACCATGAAGACTGTGGTCGAATCTTGAAGGACATAGGGTATCCAAGGCTCTATAGCCACTTCTTGATGGTAAAAGATCTAGAGGGTTAAAAAAATAAAACACTGTTTCCAGCTGAAACACGTTAATAGACTCAAATTGTCAGATACGAACATTTGTAAATTCTACGGCGATCTGCAAGCGCTTGAGGATATAACACAAATACTGTGTGAAAGTAAGGCAATATCGCGTAGACGAGGGAAATTCTTAGAAAAATACTTTCTTTGAAAACTTAGATGAAATAGGCGGCACGGATTTCAAGGACGGCCTTCTTGGCTTTTGTAAAGAAATTGGGTGTTTTACCAGGGACATTATATAAGTTATCGTCCTTTGAAGATAAATTCAACAGGTTCCACAGGCATCGCGATGGGCCCGTTTTGATGCCTAACGTTTGTGTGATGAAATCTAAATTATAAATGTGTTTTATAACCCTGTGCAAGGGCCCTACAAAATTGTGGGTTTCGAGATAAATAACCAAATTGCCAATTTTCCAAAGCAGTAAATTCAATAGCTGACATCTATAAGAAGTCGTTGAAGCAGCCAGTTCCAGCAATTAAAAGACCTAGACTCCTTCGTTAACTACCAAGAGAATTTCGATAGTGACATGGAATATAAAATAAGCATGGGGTAGTTCAATTTTATATTAAAAAACCAACAGTGTGTAGACTTTAGACTTAAAAAATTACATGGACCTGCTATGTTGGTTATTGGAATAGTACGGTCAACATCAGGTTTACACAAGAAGTTTTACTTACACCGTCATCCAAAATTGATCGGCTCTTCGTAGATCACAAAATTTAGCAAACACCACAAGCAGTGCAAAAGCAATGAAGATACTTTGGAGAAACATGTCGCTTTCTCATACTTATCTACTTCTGTTGCTGTTTTCTAACTTGGAATTGGTGAAGAGTTAGGTGCGTTATCGAACGAATGAATTTCTAACTTTCAAAAATTCGGCATGGTACTGTTTTTTTTTGGACTTGGGTATAGTTCTATAATCTAGCAGCTCACGAGCTTAGAATAAGCAACGTCTGCCACCAGAGCCGTCCTAAAAAGTGGGTTGTTTTCGCCAAAATTTCACTTCGAAAAGTTGCAACTGGAAATGACATTCTTTTATAGGATATTAATATCAAGGACAAGTTACTTTGGAAGTGAGTTAGTGCTCCCCACCTAGTAACACCTTTGATATCATGAAATGGTTTAAGTTCCCTTGCAGCTCGAAAACCAATCTAAGTAACAATGTTTTTCATTACTTGTTGAGATGATATATTACATTACATTTGTTATGGTTAGTGGTCAAGATGTGTTCTATCTGTATCAATATTAGAGAGATATGCCTCAACTGCATCCTTTTTTTTGGCAATCTTAAACTTTCGGAAGTTTAAATGTGCGTTTATTGGGAAATACTTTAAAAAGAGCTGGAAGAATTGCAATTTCAATCGAACATACTTCAAAGCTTTAGACTTTTAAAAAGGTTTTATCGGATATGACCCACCGAGATACTACATTGTCAAAAGTCTTGAATAGCTATATGAGTGATCATTCGATAACATAACTTTATAAAGCGTGAAAAAAACCCTAAGTTTGGAACTACATCTAGACAGCAAACTACTCCGGAACAATTACACTGAGGAAACTGCTAGAAAAGCAACCCGTGCTCTTGTGATATGTAAGTCGCGGGGCTGTACCCCTAACATTCTACGATGGATGTACATAGCGATTGTGAGACCAATCATCACATCTGGTGCAGTAGCATGGGCAAAACGAACCAGTCTGGTCACAAAGAGAAAATTTCTCAACAAGGTGCAAAGACTGGCGTGCCTATGCCTCACCCGCGGAATGCGTACATGTCCAACTGAAGCATTGGAGATGCTTTTGGAATTATTTCCCCTACACCTCATTGTCTCAGAGGCGGCGGACAAAATTATTCTAAGAATAGCAGAAGAAGGAACTAGAAAGAGGAAATGATGCATTAATTCGAAAGAATATGATGCACTCCTCGGAAAACTTCCACTCTTGACTATTCCAAGAGATGACAGCATTAAGAAATACAACTTTTAAAAAAATTTCTTAACGAAGCTCAGCAACAAGAAAGAATGGAGCGATAAATCCACAATCTATGGACTGAGCAACCACACGATAAAGTGGTATACAGACGGCTCGAGAATTGACAAAGGAACTGATGCTGCAGTGTTTGGGTCAAGAACGAAACACCATGAATCCATGGGCAAGAGAACCAGCATCTTCCAAGCAGAAGTATGCGCTATAGAAAGATGCGCTCGAATGAATCTCGAAAAGAATTACAGAAACTGTTACATAGCAATAATGTCAAATAGTCAGCAACTATTAGAGCACTGGACTTCTTTGTCATTAAATCTAAACTTGTATGGGAATAAGTCTCAGCAAATTCGGCAAGAAAAATAGGTTACCTGTCTGCTGGATACCAGGCCATATGGGCATCACTGGTAATGAGGCGGCGGACTCTCTAGCGAGAAAAGGGGCAGCAGAACCCTTCATAGGACCTGAGCCATTCTGCGGGATAGGGGAACACACCCTACGTGAAGAATTTAGGAAATCAGAAAAGGAGAAAAGAACAAGAACCTATCGGGATCTCCAAGGTCTGAGACAAGCCAAAAAACTCTTAGAAAACTTAAAGCCTGTATCAGTCTCAGCAAAAATAACCTACGCATCCTAACTGGTTTCCTAACGGGAAAAACTCAGGGAACACCTAAGCTAGATAGGGATATCAGATGAAGGTCTCTGCAGATTCTCTGCATTCTAGAAGAATGCGAGTTAAGTAAGTTATAATGCAGCAAATTTTTTATCGAGAAAATTTTTGACGTAAGCAACAAATTCAGATGGAAGGAATTGTGTTCTCAGTTGAGTTCCTAAGGCGGTTGTAGACGTATTTTGTCGTCATTGTTTTGTTTTGTAATGATAAACGATTTCCCGCGACTTTTCCACTAGATTATGTGACCATTTCTTGAAGTTTTTGCATGAGTTACAGAACATGGTAACTGGATTTATCAAGCTTTAAAATGCAGCACCAACGAAATGCGACGTAAGATTTCCAGCCTCATTCAAAACAATTTAATCACTTTCAAAGGCATGTTCTAAAACACATCAAAGTAGTTTCTCGTTCTTTCCTCTGGGAAACAAACTTCTCGGACGTTTTCTGAAATTCTTGTAATAAAGGCAAAACCTTGAGTGAGGAATATTTTGCACAGTTAAAGATATCCATCACTCAAGACACTAACAGCAAACATCCTCACATACGTGGTGGAACACACCTTTTGTTAATCCGCTTGGAGCCGTAATAATAGTCACCGAAGTGGATAAAAATTTTTACATCAGATAGGAATAACTTCTGCAATTTAGTTCATTCTCAGATTGAGTTTAACCACTAGAACGAAATTATTCAAATTAGCCGCGGCACCTACATACTCGCATAGCCATCTATCTACTCATGCAACACCAACACCAGTGTCTTCCACGAAGTCTCTCATAAACAACAGTCCACGGTAATTATTCTTCTTATCGCACTTCCTCATAGATTCAACTCGATTGGTATGGCCGTCGGAAGCCATTTTCTTCATTCTCAATCTCAAGTATCCATGCTATTTAGACAAAGGCAACGATTTTATGCTCTTCTTCATTTGTGGTTAGTCATCGCGCCCGTCCAACATCGAATACATCAATCGCTGAAATTGCAACAACGATGTAAATTGTCTTCGTGGTAATTTTAACCGGAGGGCGTCTTTAAAACAGATATGCGCCCCATTTCGAGGTCGAACGACTTTACATCGTCATCAAAGGAGAACACTGCAACAAGTAGACGCGATCAAACCATCAAAGCAACAAAGCATCAAAAGCACCAAAGTAGCAAGAACCAGAACAGCAGCAGTAAGTGGCATCCGTAGTGAAAATTTTGTCGTATCCAGTGTCTGGTACTGGCCACAAAGTGTATCTTTAGTACCTCAGTACCTGAATACTAAAGTATCTGAGTACCTGAACCTGAACACAACAACCTGATTATTGTTATTAGCGATTATTGATATTCATCCGGTCGAAAGTTCTCCAGGGATAAACCACTCTTCAAGGAGCATTTGCATTCGGTACGAATATACTCGTACGTAGCATTACAGTGCCCTGTCTCTTGGCTTGTTGCTCTGTGCGTTCTTGAGAGCGCGTAATTTGTGGTAACGATTTTTATCGGAACCTTTTGATTAGGACACCAAAGGTCTAGCATCCTTCCTTACAACTTTGTCTCTGTCTTTCACTTTACAAAGGCTTCTCGATTGGGATGTGGATTTTTTGTAAATGCCCTTTGGGGCCATTTGATCCGTGGGTCTTCGGGTATGGCTACTTCAATTTGTGAGTGCAGATGTTGTTGGTATTAAGTCTGAGACTGATGCTGGTGCTGGTCAATTCGATAAAACATCATTACAGGCATTCATATGGCAAGTTTATGTGTGCGTTGAAGCTGCATAAACGTAATTTTAATCTATGGGATATCAGTCTTTGGTTGGTTGGTTGTATCGTTGGCTGGCGGTAGTAACATCGCGCGAACAACCTCCCAAACGCAAGATAATCACAATGCAGATCAACTCGAAAAAGGTTGGACTGCAACCAAACAAGTTCCTTCAATTGCCCCGATAAGAATCGATAAAAGTCGATATTTGCTGCAGTGTAAAGGTAATGATTGCTAATTGTAGTCCGCACTGAGCCTGTAATTCTGAAATCGACATCCAAATTCTCTCTTCCTCCGCAGTAGTCTCCATTTCAAAAGCCACAAAATGGCTCTGATTAAGGGCCCGCCTTATGCTAACACTTTCTAAAGATAGATCAAACTAAATCTGATGTTTGTATCTTCGGCATCCCTAATACGAGTACCCATATCGGCCAATTGGATTTTTTGGTTTTCGAAAGAACAGGTATTGCCGCCATATACGAGTATTATGTACATTCGTAAGGTGTTAGATCTTCACACGTCGATTCGATTAACGCCAATGCGGCTTGCAGTGATCCACGATCTACGGCAGCCTTTCAGTTCGATCGGCACTTGAAAATTCGAAAAGAACATAAAAGAGCCGAGATTACGACTTCACACCCAAAGCGGCACGGATACAGCCCCGAGATGAGACAATGGTGGGTCGCTTAAAAGGATATCAACGTGCAATTAGTAAGTTCGGAGGTTATGTAATGTAAACAACAATTGTTGAGCTACCTAGGACCGAAGGTGTTAAGTTGTTTTCCGCCACTTGAACCCAACACTAGGTTTCAATTAGCAAGTGGTCAGTAATAGAAAAAAATAATAAAATTCGTGCTCTAGGTGAATGTTATGTAGAGCGGTACACTGGTGAAACGGACGCTGTTGAAATCGATGAGGTCTTATGGTTTTTCGAGAGGCGGGAATTGTCCGGCTAATTTGGAGTGATTGTATATCTCAAGAGGTTGATGGGTTTTATTGCGTAAGACTTTCGATGTTGGAAATACATATATAGACTCGGGGTTGGTCAGTGTGTGAAGAATGTACGTATCCTTCGAAGGTAAATAGAGAATTATTTGAAAAGAAAGACCGCCAATGCCGCTGTATATGGTTATAATGAATTAGTCCTTGAAAATTCTATTTTTATGGAGTAAAATCAACCATAAAGCATTCCACAGGTGTTGGATGAATCATCAACAATTTATGGCAGACAGCGTGGGATCCTTTAGTGGGTTGAAAATGTGTTGATATAGATAATTACCTTCTCACTATTGCTGGTTGATTTAAAAAATAAAAAAAAGACTCAATCCATGGCGGTTGCTGAAAGGAGATGTTTGTATATTATGAAGTAAATACTTTGGAAGGTGTCAAACATTTATGAGACAGGTTATAACAATGTTTATTCCATTGCGGCCGCATTGGTAGAAGTATTGTTGTAGAGATATAGGTAATAGCTGTGCAACAGTCACCTTTTCTTGTTTCCTGTGCTTACTGATAAACTCTTTTACACCAAAATATTAATTTTAGTTTTCCTGATTAACAATCCAAGATAAGCAATCTGGACTTTTAGAGCTCTTTTTGGCCTCGACTTGTATTTATTTGCTATGAGTCTGAAGTTTGTATTGAGAGTTTCACGATATTGAGCAGTGTATCTGCGCCATTGAGAGGCTATTTATTAATTCACAATTTCTCTTGTGGAACAACACAAGTAGGAGCGATGAGAGAAAAATGGTGGTAAAATGCTCTGACAGATCCAAAAAACTGAATAAGAAGGGAGCACTCGCCTCAAGTCCAATAGGGACTTGACAACTTTGAATTTAATTTGTGAACGCACTCTTTCACTAATCATCAAACTGTCACTGTCAATTTATTCAGTAAACTCAACATTTTCATTATGCTAAAGTACATGAACGAGCAACGTCTGCAAATTATAAAAATTGTCTATCTAAATTTGGAGTCGGTGACTGCAACTTTAAGAGCATTAATTCCAATTTTCGTTCGGAATTCCCGCCCTAGTAGACAGGCAATAACAATATTAATGCAACCATTTGAGTCTACATATTCATTGTGTGATGTTGCCGTGTCAGTGAGACAACGCAACGGGTTGGTCGAAATGTCGAAAATATCGCTGCCAATCAGGCGTCCGTAGCAAACGATCCAAATCAGTCAATTCCACGGCGTTCTCAAGAATTGGGCATCGCTCAGACCACATTATGGCCTGAGTTGGAAGATATGGATTTGGACGACATGTGGTTTCAACAGGATGGTGCCACAAGTCACACACAGCACACGTTACAATCGATTTATTGTAGAGTAAGTATGGTGAGCATGTTATCTCAAGAAATAGGCCAGTCGATTGGCCGCCTCGTTCGTGCGATTTAACGCCGCTTAACTATTTTCTGTGGGGCTACGTTAAGTCTTTGGTTTATGCCAATAAGCCGACGATGTTGGAAGAGCTCAGAGCCAACATCTAACGCGAAATAGCGGCCGTTTCGGCCGAAACGTGAGCCGAGTCGTTGAAAATTGGGTCCAACGAATCGACCTATGCAAAGGTGCCCGCGGTGGCCATATGAACGAAGTCGAGTTCCATTCATAAATGTTTTGATTGTCCTTCAAGCCGATAATAAAGTTTTTGAAATATCTCAATGGTTTGCATTTTATTTAAAAAAAAGTTGTCAAGTCCTTATTGGAAAACCCTTTATAAGCAAACGACAAAAAATAGAAGAAGTCACAGCATGGACAAACGAGCTCACGTTTGTGGGATTGCGGACTGGCCCAGAAATTAATCTCTAAAAAGGTTTTTAATTGCCGGAAATACTAAGGGCCTACAGGAACACCTGTTTAAGGAGCAATGAAACATGCGATAGATGAAAAAGTAATTTAATGTGTTACTCCTCCAAGAATTTACATGGAGTTTTATTCCCTTGGCTGTGGCACACGTTAAGGAAGGTGGAATTTGCGCAAGGCGAAGGTGGCAGAGCATTCGTTCAAAGAATGAACGAAGGTTGTTTATTTGAACCGGATCACATACCCTGCGAAGTATGGACCTAAATAGGAAATCTTGAATTTGAATAGTTTGGAATTTTGTTCGACACAGTTAAAATAGACGATCAGGTACATAACCAGTGGATAGAGATCTTGCTTGTTGCACTATACAAAGGCAAAACAGAACGTGAAATTGCAAAACTTGGACAATTTTTAAGAATTCTTGAGAATCGGCAACGCAATATCACTAAACTTTACAGCGAGGCGGAAAGACTTATGCGTTTTATGACGCAATTCAAAGCTTACAGATAATTATGAAGAGATGTTGCGACGTTTCGGTATATCTGCAAATCGTCTTCATTGATTTTGAAAATATAGACCCTCCAGAAGTTCCATGGAGCACGCTATGATTTTACAAAAAGACGAAAAATGATACGCATTGTTTCCAATCTCGTTGGTATAAGCTTCAGTGCTCAGCGGGTATTGACCTAAAATTTGTAGGTAGCTAATGATGATTGACTATACACCAAAACAGTTGATTCAAAATTTGACTAAGACCTTTAGTTAGCATGTTATAAGCTAGCTGCACTAAGTCATAATATTTAACGGCTTCTGTATTACAACTCGGCCAGGTAGCAAATCTACTACTGATTTTGTGTACTGATGCAATATAGATGGTGGATTGTGGATGCTGACTGTTGACAAGTTGACCGCTACACTGCCTAATATTCTCAACAATTCTGTCATCTATTCTCTGGTATATCCAGATAATGTTGCTATTCTGTCTGTTGAATCATGTCTAGCGACTGCCTGCTCTGAATTCTGATTGATGTTTTAGTTTTTCTCGTTACGAAAATGTTGAAGCTGAGTTGCTTAAGGGCATCACAATCTGCATATGTAACGAAGCTTAGTATTTGAATGTGATCTTGGATTACAACCTTCATTGAAGTTAGTATGTATCATCGAAAATTCCAAAAATACTGTCGGAGTACTGGTAGTGTAAAGGACCATCATCACCATTTCATCAAGACTTTGTCTTACCACCAAAAAGGATACATTGGATATAAAGGGTGGCCTATCTGTATGTTTCTTTTAAAATCAGTTATTTCAATACTGCCAACTGTTATGCGCCAACATTTTTTCACCGAAACTCAGTACCATATATTTTCACGGTACAATGGATCGATTTACTCTTGATGATCATTGGAAACAGTGCGAATTTTTAAAAGAAATTTCAATCTGCAACTGGTGTATGCAAATTTCTAGAAAAATTAATGAGAATGCTTAGCTGATTGATAACCACACATATTGCTGTGTTTTTGTCGTGTGTTCTCGTCGGAGAATGTTGCATTGTTAGTCCATTTTTCTTCCAAGATGACATTGGAAGAAACATTACAGTCAATGCGCTACCGAAGCTACGTACCAAAGAAGCCGTCTAACAATCGATTTATTGCACACTAAGTTCTGTAAGCATGTAATCAATGCACTAAGGAATTCCTATACCGTTTATAGAGAAGTGTTCCTTGCAAAACACGCTAAGGAGTTTTGATAATTTTGCCGTTGAATTTGGTCTTATAAACATGCCATCTGATAGAATGACACCAGAGTTCTGGTTGCCAAAAAGGTACGAAATTCATTTTCGCAATGTCCAGGAAAAGTTTCGGCCATAATCTGAGCAACAGATCATGGAAAATGAAATCCTCCACGAACTTCCTGGGAAGGCTGGGCGAGAGTTAACCAAACCCTGAATCTACGTTAGGATTGCCAGCATCCTCGGTAATGACTTCAACTGACACCTGTGTCTCATATGAGCTTAACTGAAACTTTCCTGCTGTCCCTCAGTAGCTGCTTACCAGCATCCTGATGGGTTTTTTAAACACTTAAGTATGCTGGGCACAAGTGACTCAACATCCTCTGATTACTATGAAAGCGCTGGCGACACAGTGGAACAACAGCATCGTTATCGCTACGCCTTCCATCTCCTTCCTGATGCTAAAGTGCTGGTACTGTAGCCCCTTTTTCACAGCAGTGCTTACTCATCTGTCTTCGAATTTTAGTTGAATTAACATACAAGGGATGAAATACTTAGTTGTTGTGTGAGTCCTGTATTCAGATATAGAAAAAAAAAAGATATTACATATACCTGCAGTGTCATTTACCAAAACTGTTAAGCCAACTCATAACATCATCGTCTTTAACAGGAGGAAATTGCAACTACGGTTACGTTGCTTAAATATCGTAAAATTGCCAAAATAGTGACGCTGTACATTGAAAATAGTCGGTCAGTTGTGTTAACTCAACGTGCAGAATGTCTGATAACATTATTCGTAGTTTGGTGTCGAATTCTGTTGAGCACGGGACAGTGGAAGATCGTCGACATGCCGTTCATCAATGCCCAATGAACTGGTTGAAGCTCTAAGAGTGAGTGTTGCCGAGAACCCAAATGTGTCGTGTCATCACCGTTGTCAGCATTTTAACGTCAGTGGAACCAGCTTGCGGCCCATTTTGAAGGATGATTTGCATTTGTTTAAGTAAAAAGTCTAATTGACTCAAAGAATATTGCCAATAGACCGTCTACGGCACTTGGAATACAGCCGAATAATCGCTCGAATGGTTGACACGGAACGAAGGAACGAAGCGCAAGATTTATCGCACTGGCTAAAGAAGTACTTCACAATATAAACGGTATCGCAGACTCACTTAGCCCGCAAGAAATGTGGAACAGCATGAACGAGGAATGCATAACACTCGCAAAGTCTCATCCGGGGACTATATCGAAATACCATCACGTCGGCAAAGAAACATGGTGGTGGAATGACGAAACCAAACGAGCTGTGGCCGACAAGAAGAACGCATTTCAAGCGTGGACAAAATGCGATCGGAGCGACGATATCCAAAAAGCTCGACTGGCTCTTGAATACGAGCGTCTTAAAAAGATCGGAAAGAAAGTCCTGGCTCGAACTCGAGCGGCAGAAGCGGAAAACCTGTACCAGGAGTTGGAACAAATATCCTCACGATCGGCGGATAGAAGACAAGCTATCCAAGAAGTTCAAACGTCGTACAGTACTAAAATGCCAAATATTTTTAAGCTCGCTGCACAGAGGAGAAAAAATTCAATGGAAATAACCTCGCCGAAATACATCAAAAACGCAGACGGTCGCTTACTAACAAATGAAAAGGAAATTTGTGACCGGTGGCTTGAATACTGCAAGGAGTTGCTTAACAAACAGTTTCCACGTGATATCGTGCCGACAGTTGGTCTATTCGAGGAGGAAGTTTCGGACTTTTTAATCGAAGAAATAAGTATAGCAATTGGAAAAATGAAGCGGGGGAAAGCGGCGGGACCAGACAGCATTCCATCAGAGTTTTGGTCAAAGATGTAGGGGATCGGCAGCGTTTGGCTATCGAAACTTTTAAATAAATTAAAATGTGAACAACCTATGCCGAATCAATGGAGAAGTAGCTTCTTGGTTCCATTATACAAAGGAAAAGGGGACACTCGAGAATGCAACAACTACCGTTCAATCAAGCTTATGTCACACACAATGAAAATCGTCGAAAGAGTCTTAAACGAACGTCTTCGGCAAATAATAAAGCTCGATAATAGCCAGCGTGGATTTGTGGAAGGAAGATCGACGGTGGACGCTATCCAAAGCCTACGAATAATAATGGAAAAGCACCGAGATTCGTCTAAGGATTTACACATGGTATTTATCGACCTCGAGAAAGCATTCGATCGAGTGCCTAGGGATCTCATATGGGCCACGCTGAGGTCTCAAAACGTACCGGAAACGTATGTTAGAATAATACAAGACATGTACGGAAATGTGAAAACTGCGGTTAAAAGCTCTGCTGGACTAACGAGAGAATTTCCAGTTAATGTCGGAGCGCACCAAGGAAGCGTACTTAGCCCTTTCCTCTTTAACGTAGTATTTGACTATCTTTTAAAAGACTGTATGCGCGAAGCAAATGTAACGCCAATTCTCTTCTGTGACGACGAAGTTATTCTTAGCGATAACGTCGAAGATTTACAGAACGCCTTAGATTCATGGAGAAATGCGCTAGAGAGAAACGGGTTTAAAATAAGTCGTTCAAAGACGGAGCATTTGACGTGCCCATTTGCGCATCCGTTGCGACCTGTTCCGGATATAATGTTAGACGGAATAGTTCTTGCGAAGAGCACTATCTTTAAGTACTTAGGATCAATCGTTAACATGGAAGCGAAATGTGACGACGACGTAAACCACAGAGTGAGTGTGGGATGGATGAAATGGCGGAAAAATTCGGGAATTTTCAAAGAAGATCTGCGGAAAATCCGGTTTAAAAGGCACTATCAACTACGGTCACTCCAACTGTAAGAAAACGAGGTCGGAAAAAGAATTCCTGGATTTCTCAGGTGGCAAATGCGCAACAACGCCTGGGGCTTACCACTGAAGCGATCCAGGAACGAGCATTATGTAGACGCGTTCTGCGGTCTGCGACATTAGCCAACCCCATAAGCGGAGCAGCAGCGATGCAGTAAAAATGGGAAACTCGTTACGCATAAGTTCGTATAACGAGGAAAGGGTTACTAAAAGGATAAGAAGAAGGTTGACACGGAACCCCATTTTTGGAAGCAAATTTGGATGCCCCACGAGGCCTATTTTGCACTTTCTGTACGTCGTCAACAAGCAAAATTGTCGCATGTGCGGTATGGACAATCTACACAAGATCCATAAAACACCATTGGATGCCCAAAAAGTGACCGTCATTGGGCGATTTGTCTTCAACAAGACTGTGCGCCATGCACACATGCACACAAATCAAACAATGCAATTATTTTCCTGGACGTGTGCTGTCAAAAATGGCGACATTTTTTACCCCTCCTGCCTTCTTTTTGTGGGGTTATTTGAAAAGCAAAGTATACAGCAGCAAGCCTCAGACCATTGACGAGGTCAAGCCAAACATTTAACGCTATACCGCCTGAGATACTCGAAAAAGTGATGGAAAACATACCAAAAAGGGCACATTGAATTATTCAATATTCACATACGACATATGAGATGGCGCACCCTGTACTTGTGATGTAGATTTAAGCCAGCTCCCAGTTTCTTTATTTATTTGTAAAACTTTTGGCCGCCATAACGTTTTCATATTTAGGTAGTTTGGGTGATTAGAGATATTTCAAAGAATTCGAATGCAAAGCTTAGGGCAAATATACAATCCTTCAATCCTTGTTAATGCTGGCAGTCTGGCTTAAATGACTGTTAGACATGTCCCAACTACAACATTGTTTGATTTGATGAACACAGATTTTGTTTTAATAAATTCCGTTTTGCGAAAGTGTCCTGTTCCTACCGCTGTTGCTCTAGCAATATACACTTATGACATATCTGCGAGTTCCATTTAGGAAGCCATTCGGTTTTACTACTTGCAATTTGACTCTCTCTATATTTTATATTTCGCAAGGTTTGATTCTGTAAAAAAGTTGGAAAACATCTTTGGCCTGATTGACGCAGTAAGAATGTAGATGTCCCTTTGCAAATGAGTAGTGTAGTGCTGTCTATTTTTAGACCCAACCGAATGATGTTAATATATTTCGGAAACCAATGCTTTGTGACTCGTAAAATTCTTAACTTAACACCTACTTTTCTTTCTGTGTGTACTATTGTGAGATTTTTCCTGATAAGCTTATCCATACTGTTTTCTAGGGATATCTCCTAAAAAGTCTTTTTCGGAAACTTTTGGAAAAGTCGTTAAGAAAAGAGTTTTGTCATAACTTAAAGTAGTTCATTTTTTTTAGTCTACCAAAGGTTTTCAACAAAGGATGCTCAATTAGATTTTCGTACTGCCTCAGCCTTTTCAATGATGTAACAAAGGCTTTTAATATAGTGCAGCACAGAATCCTGTTGGACAAGTTACAATATGAAGGATTTCGGGGCTTTGTACATTGTACAAGAGCTTGAAAACTGTAAATAATAATACAAGACGGAAATATTATTGGAATGCATTTTCTATTAGTATAATCTGGTAGATAATTTCATGACATTTACTTTTTTTAACATGATTTTTGGCATGTGCCTGCTGCGGCTATGAGTTACATGGTCCATTCGATCAATTCAATAAATCTGGCCCTTTGGCGTCAATGGTGGCTTGAATATTAACTTCCAGCGCTTCAAGAGTTGCTGGTTTGTCGACATAAACCAAAGATTTAACAAAGCCCCATAAAAAATAATCGAGAGGCGTTAAGTCGCACGAACGAGGGGACCAGTTAACAGGACAACTTCTGCAAATAAAGTTGACACCAAATTGATTTTGCAATGAATTAATTGTTAAGCGCGCTGTATGTCAAGTTGTTCCATCTTGTTGTTACCAAATGTCGTCGATGTTTAGCTGATTAATTTTTGTAAATAAAAGATCAGTCAGCATGGCTCGATAACCATTCACCGTAACGGCAGCTCCTTCCTCATTTCGGCGTCTTCTTCAACACTTCGCGCTAAAGCAGCAATATTCTCTTCTGTATGCACATTTCTTTGTATTGTTGATGGTTTTGAATCGAGAAGAGTAAAACTAGGGCGAAAACGATCAATAACTGCACGAATTACTTGCTCACTAGGCCGATTATGGTGATCGTAAAATTGACGAAGTGCTCTATGAACTTCACGAGCAGTTTTATTTTTTTCAAAGTAAATTTCCACAATTTGGAAGCGTTGTTCTGGCATTAAACGATTCATCTGAATTCATTCATGGTTTGTGTCTTAACTAAAAGACAGAGTACAATAGGAATACCCCAAGGGTCTGTCCTTAGTTCTATTTTGTTTATAATTGATATCAAATCTCTTTTTGAGCAACTATTAGTAGTTGGAAAGGTTACGGCACTTGCGGATGATCTTGGGTTTGCCAATGGCTTCACTAACCTTCTGGATTTAGTTGCTGATCTAAATCACAATATTTACTTGCGAAAAAACTGGCTTGTGGATCACAGGTTAGTTGTTAGTGTTGAAACCAAAATAATGGTTTCCTGAGTAAGTGTGTAGGAATATCCTTATTTTGAAATTCATTTTCATACATTTATATATTTTCGACATAACTTGTTTGCATGAATCATAACTGGTCGTACACCATGTTCGGTAAAAATTTATCGTAAAATTCAAATTGTTTCAGAATACTTTTGTGTTACAATCGACGATATTATAATTTGATTCTATTATGCTCCGTTCTAGGAAAAATATGTGCGTAGCTCTCATTGTCTCAGGAGATTTCGTAGTAATAATGAGTGAAAACTTATCTATCTTGCTGTGGGAATACGGGTTTTTAAAGCATCGTTTGCATTTTTCTAAGAAGTAAAATTCTTGTTTCTGGACTAGATAACGATGAAATTGAAGGTTTGTTACCGGTTTGTACCGTATGTAATGCTTATGATTCACTAAATTTCTCCATTCCCCCATCCGTAATAAACTCTTTTGAAGTTCGGAAAAATACAATATATATATTTTGTTTTGATGTAACGTGTATCTCAATTTGCATTTCCAAGAATGTCAATAACTATTCTCTTCACTAGTATTATTTTAGTATTAACTGTATGATTAGCTTAAGAATATCCACATTTGTGACGTGATAATTAAGAAGAAGAGAAAAACAAACGTTATTACCAAACAAAACTAAAGATCGTATTTCATACAGTTGAAGGTGGCAGCATGGCAAATATGTGGGGAATAATTACATCTCATTCAGTTCTAGGGCACTTCCTTTTTTAGTAGGAAGTAAGTGCATATGCTGGCAATTAGAGCAGAAACAATGAAGTGAAATGAAATGTAAGATGAGTCAAGCCTTTTGTTTCTTCGGGCCGTGGCCATGTAAGTCATGTGAGTTACCTTCTGTCATATGAACAGAAAATATAAAACCCACA
This sequence comes from Volucella inflata, assembly GCA_928272305.1. Lineage (NCBI taxonomy): Eukaryota > Metazoa > Arthropoda > Insecta > Diptera > Syrphidae > Volucella > Volucella inflata. The sequence continues at coordinate 126,608,906 of OV743717.1, forward strand.
GAGAATGACAAATGGCATCTCAATGACATATGATGAGTAAAATACACCGCAGGGTATGAACACCTTATTATCTGCTTGTAAGTCAGATGCTTCAGTTCGCAACTCAACTCTTTCGTTTTCCAATCAAATCAAATAGACGAATTCCTCTGTAAAAAAATCTTTAAAACTGAGGCAGACCATCTGATTTTGCTTAGGGAATAGTCTATTCCTTAGGAATAAGTTGCCATGTAGGTCACTAGTTAATCCTATAAGACTCAAACAACAGGACTTACCTAACAAGTCCAAAACCAGACATATTTCTGCCCCCACATTTGCAATCACTTAAACTGTCCAAGCACTATATGCATGGATATGTTCAGCTGGTTGGAAGAAATTTTGGCATATGCATGTATGTAGTGGTTGAAAAATTTCCAAAGATAAACAATATTGTTAGGAAAAATGATCACCAATCGTGGTTGCCGTTGTCCACCTATTCAAAGTCGTAAGTACACAAACACACCGGAAATTTTCATGAAAAATTACACTGGCGAACTCAGTTGCAGCCAGACTGTCCACGGAACATGCTTTTCATTCCAAGAAACTTTCAAAAACATTGCTAGTGGCAATAGAAGACTGTAGAAATGCAGAATCGCACACTGTGACACCATGTTTGATTGGATTCCAACTTTCCTGCACTCACATACTCCACTTAGTCTTTGCCGGATGGAATGCGTGGCATATATTTAGACAGAGTATTGAGCTGTTGAAAGGCGGACTTATTTAATGGATGTGTAAGATGAGCGCAGGTTCTTACTTGCACTTAGGGCGTAAGAACTCATAATTGGACATCTGTGACATCGATCAGGCTTTGTGTTGACAATGTAGTTTTAAGTAGATCAGAACTGATGGAACCCAGATTGTACAGGAGTGTAAAATAATTTACAACCTACAAAGCATCGTGGGGTTTCTTGTAGATGTGACGCGAAATAAATTGTTTTACCATGGATCGGTGCAACATTGTTGCGAAACCTGTGGCGATGGACACTGTGGAGTGAGCATATAAATTATGGAAGCATTGTTCGCGGATAATACTTGTTTTCCCTTTGGTCGGGAGTTTCAATTATATGGCATGAGATATTTTTCAATAAACTAAGTATTGAACAGTCGCAATCGCAAGCGGAGATATTGGATGATATCGCGCTGTTTGGGAGGAACTTATTGCAAGATGAAGATGTTAAGCCGGAGCAGTGCGATTTTGCAATAAATTGAACGCCAGTCTAGATATTAATAAATGATACAAATTATTTATGTAGGCGCAGGTATTACATACACTATACTCGTATATATGTGAAGATTAAACATAATTTTACACCTTGGTGGGCGAACGGATGTTGGGAATATTAACGTACAATGTAGTGAGGCGAGAATGTGAAATGCAACAATTGACCAAAAGTTTGTATGAAATCAACTAGAGTTAGCTTTGTATTAATTTCAGTTTACAAATTTACTAGGCTTGAATCTTCATTGGTAGAGCAATCGCACTTAGGATTTTGCAAACTGTGATTTTTGCTTTGATGTCGTATAGATATAAAAAAAATATCATAAACATCTTTAAATTTATAACATATTTTGTATTCAGAGAAGTACAGGGTTCGTCGATAGATTCATCACGATTTTTTCAACCGGATTTCTCTGAACTCACGCATACTATATTTTAGCTATTGCCATATTTGTGTTTGTCTACCAGTGACTCGGGGAGCTTTCGATTTATGTATCTTTAATCTGAATTCAGGTCAGTTACAATTCTGAATGTTTAGTGACAAATTTAAATCAATATATTCAACCCAAAACATTGCCCTACCGATGTCATACTGAAACGTAAAGAATGAATATAATATCGAAACTGTATGCGAGTTGATAAGTCAAGTCTGAATAGCAGAAAAAAGTAGCAGCACTATAAACGAGACAGCTGATGAATTCTCTAGATGGTGAAGAAACATACCGGAGCAAATGAGACCTTATCCAGGCTACTACGACACATTTGGCTTCTAACCAAGCCATCGTCTTAGGGGATCAAAAATGGAACTGGCCCTCCAGGTCGGTGTCACTGCCTCGGATACGTATGGATCTGCTATTCACAACCCATGCAACAGATTTAAGAACAACGAACTTTGGATATGTACGTGGAATGTTAGGTCCCATAACAGTCACGAGCAGCCGAAATGCAACCTCCATCCACGAAATGCGATTGGATAGGCCGGACAAAAAAAGAATGAAAAACTGCGACATCTAGATACTACGGCGATTGTTATCGACGGCAAAAGCAACGCCTGCATGCAGATTTATTATTGGAGGCAGACTTAGGCAAGAAGTCTTGATCTTCCGACATGTGAACGAGCGCCTGGCAACTCCACCTCCGATAACGGACACAGGCTAATCGACTTTGCCACCGGACGAAACATTGTAGTATCTGGCACGCAATTACCCCATCTCGATACTTACAAGGGGAGTTGGAGAATTCCATATCAATCAACCAACAACATTGCAGTCGACTTAAGACACTCCTCCAGTATTATGGATGTCTGTACGTTTCTAGGAGCCAACATCGACTCGGACCATTACCTTGTTGTAGCAAAGGTACGGCTGCGGATATTCGGAACAACGCCAAGACAAGCTAAAATTGTAGGGAATTGCGAGGTCAGACATCTACAATAGCAAGAGATCGTCGAATCCGTTTCCGATCGTCTTTCTATTAATCTTCTAAGAGGTCCCTTACAGCCAGCAGCAAGCATCGAACACCAGTAGTAACACTGCCATAAAGCCATCGGAAATGTCGTTTCTGATGTGCTGGGTTTCACTCGATCACCACAGGGAAACTCCCGGTTTGATAATAAATGCCGACAAGCATCCTATCAAAGCAAGATGCGTACAGAGCGGCGCTGCACAAAAATGCTAGAGCTGCTCACGAGCCCTATGAGCAGAAGAGGTGACAGGAACACCGGCTTCTCAGGAGGAAAAAGAAAGAGCATAAGAAGACCGAGACCTTTGATGCTCAGAAAGGATTTTGACAAGGCAATGCGCTGTCATGCGATTTTTTCAGCATCGTACTTGAAAGAATAGTGCAGAACTCACGAACAAACACAAGAGGCACTATCTTTCCAAAGTTCGTCCAACTACTCGCATACGCCGATGATATTGACATAATTGGAAGAAAACAGCGCGATGCCAGTGGCGCCTTTGCAAGTATTGAGATGGAAGCGGCGGTCAACGAGGGCAAAGTAAAATAAATGCTGTCAAGTAAAAAGGACACTCAACACCGACATCTCGGTAGTTGAGGACTGTGTCTACCTAGGAACCGCTATAAATTCGGATAACGACCAACCTCTTTCGAACAACAAAAGTTATACAAGACCTTAATAAACCCAGTCCTGCCCCATTGAGAAGGGGCATGGACATTATCAAAAATTGGTGAGGGTGCTCTTGGCTGCTTTGATAATAAATTTTCGAGTGATTTTCGGTCTCTTCTGCATGGACGGTGAGGAGATACAACGACGAACTCTATGGACTGCACAGCGACATCGACCTAGTCAGAATAGTGGAGATCAAACGACAAAGATGGTTGGGTCATGTAGAGTGGGTGGGCACCAACGCTCAGGTCCGAAAAGTTTTCGAATCCGCTTTTTGGGTACAGCGTAGTAGAGAATGACTGAGATTCAGGCGGCGCAAGCAAGTTGAAGGGGACCTCAGTTAGCTTGGCGGGCGAAATTGGGGGCAGCTAACAGAGGATCGAGCTAGCTGGAGACGCTTGTTGACTGAGGCCCAAGTCCATCCTAGACTGCAGCGCCACTTAAAGTATCTTTCAAAGCACTGTGAATTACGCCAATGATGTTGATTCAAATTTTTATGGAATATGTGATGATCATTAGCATTGGATTCACTTTTCTATATGACAGCTGTAGCTGGAGATGTTGCTTCGAAATGAGAGAATTATTCAAGAGGGGAAGACGATTTGTGTTAAATTTAATCTCAGATGCTAAGTGGATTGTTGAAGTTGTAATAAGTTTCGGTAGTATAAGATTCCGATCCAATTAGTGAAACTCTTTAAACATTCCAAACTCTGGATATACTACTCCACTGTCTTCTACCAAGTCTCATTAAGCTACATCCACTGTCCCGAGTTAAACCGTTGTTTGCTTATTAAACACCCATCAGACATTGAGGTCAATCAGCTTAACTATCGCAAAATTAGATATCAAATTCCGCTAATTTTACGACACTTGCTTTATACCGGCTGACTCATATCTGCAGAGCCATCACTTCTCACCCACAAACAAGTTCTAGCCTCTAATGCCATTCTTATAATTTTCACATTTTACTACTTCCTGATCCAACGTCTATTTCATCGAGAATTTAACAACAACTCCAAGGTGGCTCTTAAATGTGACACCAGCGTTACATCATTTATTGCGCCGCACGAAGACCTGATTTCCATTTACTATTCGAAAGCCTTCGAAACAGGACAAATATCTGCATGCAGCCTATCCTGGCTTTTCTTCTGTCAGCTTGAAAACAGATCAAAACTATTTTCGTCATTTTATTAGGTTTTGTCAGTATTTGTGGATTTTTTTTATGGCACTCCAAAATGGTGGTCGATAGTAGTTAAATCGGTTGAGAGGTGTGGCTGGAGCAGTTTAAACACCGCATTAGGAAAAAGCGTTCCATTAATGACACACTGGGTATTAAATTCCAGACAAATGTCTAAGACTTATTGGGTTGTAAAGATTCCAGGGCAACTATAAAAAATTTAGTCCTACGAGTACTTGTATCTATCTGTATTCACTTGTATGTACATATCTCTGATTATTAACGTCTTGACAATGGGAAACTCTTGTCTTTTACCATCTTACTTTGGGGATGATAACCTTCTTTGGAAGTTCTACCATGATTCCATACACAAGTTGGCGAATTTTATTGCCTGTCGTTGATCTTTAGTTAATCTGTGGCCCACGGAGGAATTCTCGTAATATCGCCGAATTGATGGACAGTTTGTAAGACTAATCCACATTTCTCCCGAGTCGCACAAGATTATTTAGTCATTCCCCTGCTATTACCACTACCACTATCACTATCACACTAACACTGGCTGTTACTGTCACATTTAGCGTTGCCAACATCAGGATACTAGTGTGTAAACACACCTCGAAAATTGTTGGGCATTTATTTAACACGACAAATGTCATAAAAATTACAAAATTATTACTTTGTTTGAACCCCTGCCTTTGGATTCTCATCCGTTTCCTATGGGGCAGGTCTGGGGTCTGTATCTGTGTATCTGTATATGTATCTATACAGTCTTATAGATGTTCTTTGCTATCTCGTAGAGGATGTAATTTTGCAATTTATTATCATAAGCCAGAAGGTAAGTATGACTTTTTCAATGTTAACCAGTGTGCGGGAGAGGGAGTCGAGATACAGAACGGGACAGAGATGTTACATCTTTCGTGGACTCGGATCACAATTCTCGTTTTGTCTTCATGTCTGCGCTGTGTGAACTTTTTGCCTAATTACTCGGAGGAAACACTTGAGTTAGTTGCAGTTTGTTTCATATTTTGACTTGGCCTGTGTGTGTAATGTGTGTATTCCTTTTTGTGGTTACCTTGTGCTGTAGCCTTCTTGACCAATTTAATTTACATGACTGGAGGTGAGGGTTTATGTGGCTAGAGAACGAGGTGGAATGAAATGAAGAATTATCTGTCGGTTTTGTATGTTGAATGCTTGTTTGTTTTAGGCAACGTAAATGAGTTGCACCGGCATAAAGGTGCCACTACCACCATTTACTAAAAATTTGCGCCATGAGCTAGCGCATCCTTTAAGAATTTCAGTGTTCAACTGAAGTCTTTGTGTTTATGCTTTGCTAATGGGTCAAGATGCGATTAGTGTGGATCCTAGAAAGGTATTTTTACAGTTAATATTTAAGGTCATTATTCCTTTAAAACGTCGAAGGTGAGGTTGACACAAATTAATTGCATGTCAGTTCGCATTCAACTCTTTTGTTTTCTCACAGATCGGTTAGATGTGTAGTGCTAATAAAATTGTTAGCTATCGTGGATTGCATTTCGAGACTTCAGATTTTTAAAACCCAAATAAAGCGCGAAGGGAATGTTGAACGAAATCTACTTTGTGATGATGAGTTGTCAGGTTGAAATCGATGAGTTGGAATGGAAAAGATGAGAACATTGTCAATTACCAGGCTAAGTATTGAACGGCGGTGTAATCATTCGAACAAGAGAGCAATCGGGACTCAAGAGAACGTCAGTTTGGGATGAAGGTATTCAAAAAGTTTGCGCTGGTGTCGTAAGTGTGGTTAGCTAAGACAGTCATCCTAGGGTAGTCCACGAAAAGCAAATCAAATAAAAAACGGTGTTAAATGTTTTTGATTCGTAATAATCGAACTGGCCCCTAAAAAGGAGGATCGCACTTAGATGGCATATTGGAAAAGGAGCTAGACAAAGGTAGTTTAAAGTAGCTTGATCACGTAAGGGTTGGATGGTTCTTTGGACCATCGTTTGATAAAATCAAGTAATAAGCTGGTTTAAAATATCATCATTATCCTCAATATGAGAGCGAAAGTCTAACTCTCTGTTCTAAAATAATCTATGGTCTCGAATGAATTGAACTTGGGGCAGGGTTTGATCTTACATAAAATAAGGTCGAGAAAGAGATTAATTGCATTTACGTTACAAAGTAATAGTTTGGCATTTGGAGGAATTAAGACATTACCCAATTTGATGAATAAATTTTGTATCCTTACCACAACTACAAATCCATTGAAGAAACAGAAACATCTCAATAAATACAAATTAAGAAAATATCCAATTGAATACGAATTCAGACATTTTCAACCCCGCAATTATTGTCGGCATCCAAGGCGTCGATTGTTGTTGGTTAGCCAATATAGACTAGCGACTTTACATATCCCCAAATATAGTATTGAAATTACAAGTTCTTGGACGCCATTACACGAAGCTATGCGTTCATCGAATGTTTCCTCGTTGCTCTTTAGCGAATACCCACGATGATTAGCTTCATTATTGAAAACCGCATCAAATTGTGCATTTTCCTGGGTATACCTGCGATTATTATCTTCATTCCAAATTGACGTACCCATTGAGTCAAAAATGAAACTCAACGCTGAATACAATTTTGCGATAATACAGAGGTTCCAAAGACAGTTGATTTTGGGTACATATAGGTACTACGAGCTGGGTCTTGTAAGTCTTTAAACCAATATCTTTGTGTAAAAGTATGCATAAAGCGGGCGGACAAAGCCCAAGCTGTTGTGAACGACGCCGAATCGATAAATTTGGATCTTCACACAACACTCTCCTGAACTGATGCAATATTCTCTTCAGTACCCACATTTTATCCGTCTCGGTACAACTGCATCTTTTAAATAAAATGTTGTGCGAAATTCTGTGACAATCGGTTTCAGAAGGTCGATTATATCGGGTGTAATATAGTGCAAGCGTTATAGAGCTAGAGTTCGGCTTATAGAACCATAAATTTGGAACAAAGTTTCTAAAATTTGGAAATATTGTTGATGCAATTGTATTCTCGTAACTACGATTAAATATTGGACTATTTCAAAAGTTCGTGCTCGATCTTCATATGTGTTGGAAAGTTTGCTGTATTACGCAACTATTGTTTGTGGATTTGTGGATTTGTGGATAGGACGTGGCATCAGAGGTCGTAGCTAGAGCCCATTGAGTTAAGTAAAATTGAACGAAAAGTTACACGCTCGACATGTAATGCTGTACGAGTTTTAACAAGGAGTAAATCCTAGGACTGCAACAAAAACTTTTCAGAGCTCTTATTCGGATCGTGCTCCAGGTTTAAGGATGATCAATCTCGTTCTGGACGATGGCGACATTGTGCGAGCCTTAGTGAAAAATTATCAGAAGATTTCAACTGACGAGGTTGCTGAAAGACTTACAACTAACAATTCGTCATCATTTCGCCATTTAAAGAAAGTTGGACTACTTCGAAGCTCTGCACGTGAATGATGCATTATTTGACGGAGAAATAGTTATAAACTTTGCAGCTCCTACAAGATGTTTTGAAGTTTTGCCCTTTTATGAATAACCTCTTTCAACACCGGACAACTTTTTTAAAGTTGGTACAAACTCCTCTTTAACTAAAGGACAGGGAAGATCAGAGTCGTGAGGAATAATTCAGATTGTTTTTAAGGGTACTTCCGCTGCAATGGAAATCGAACACATGAGATACTCTTTTAGTTTGATGCAGTGAACTTAGCAGGGTATAATGAGAATATCGGCAGATTCGTGAAGTTTTTGCAGAGTTAATATTCCCAGAAATTTAAGTCGATCGTCATAGGATGGAAAAATGTAGCGGTAAACCCAAAACGAATCGTAGGCATCTACGTTGGACAGCTTAGATACGTAGCACATAATTTTCATAGTAAGGAGACCATATCTGGCTAACATACTCGAGAGGTGTCTTAACAAAGGTGATGACCAGCGATTTTGTGACGTACGGGTCAAAGAATTCTTTAGACCATAATTAAAAAACCAATCTAGCTCTGCTGATTATGGATTTAAAATGGTTGGATGTTTTGAGATCATCTTGTTGAAGTTGAGAATCAGAGAATTAGCATAGACAGTAACAGATGTGAGAGTTCCTTCTTATATTTACAACATCATAAGGAGTCAAAACGAAAATTAAAGGGCATAGTGATTGCCTTGTGGAACAGTTGAAGTGGCTTTAATTGGTTCTGATAAACAATGAAAACTAAAACTACTTGCTAATAGCATTCTTTCAAGTAGGATGAGAATCAAGAAATCAACCAAGCTTGAAAACCAAGTGCATTGGAAAGAACTAACTTAGGTGCGATTTTATTGAAGGCTCTGTTAAGGCTGGTAGTAATTACATCCACTTCTTCTTCCATTATTCTAAAAGCGAAGAGAGAAATAACCCCAACGAGTTCGAAAGTCTGAAGATACTTGCGAGAGATTGAATCAGATTCTTGACTTTTGAATAAGACAATGACGGGAAAACCATCAGAACGAGGAGAAAAGTCCTCTTCAAATTTGTTAATCTTGTCTAGTAGCTGTGATGGCGATGTCTGAGTGTAGTTACACAAGTTACCAAGGTATGGGGGATCCGAGTCTTCAGTCTGAATGGAAAAGGATTCGTTAAAAAAATTACCGACGGAAGGATTAAACGATTACGTTTAACAGAGTTTGAGACAAGACAGACGGATTATTTTCCATTTCAATTAAGCGAAGGAGTTGTTTGGGGTCAGAACTGAGGATAGGTTGCATTTGGTTGACCTATGGGTTGTAGCTAACATCAAAAAGATGGGAGAAGTGTTAGTGAGATTGTAGTTTATTTCAAAAGTCGCATTTAAAACCATATTTAATCCACGTGAGCCATAACTCATTTCTGTTGTTGTAAAGTGCTCTTAGTTCTTCGGTAGAAGGAGGTGAACAATTTCTCGTTCGTTGGTAACCAGAAGGCTGTTAAAAATGTCATTAAGGATCAATTAAAACAATTGACAATATTGACGTTTCGCAGCGAAAGGAATATAAAAGGCATTATTATAGTAGAAAAGTATCGATAATTATTTAAAGCTCAAAGGAGACAGTTCAATCAAATCAAACAAATTAAAATAATAGGAACTGAGACTCCATAAATATTTAGGAATCTTCACAGCCAGATTGATAATGTCTTTATTAACCAGGGAAATAATGTTTGGATAAATAATTCAAAACTAACAACATGACCAGGAAATCCTGATAAAATTCTTCGAATTACAAATGTTCGCAAAATTTTTCTTTGAGGGTAATTGAGAGAAACAGCCCTCTAAAATCTTGCAGAATAATTAAATGAGTCACAGACAAAGAAAAGTACGCATTCGGTATACATACTTAATGAAACATAAATCTCAGGTATAAGATGCATTTCCCTAAGGAGAAAGGCAATATTGGAGGTCCTAACAGTAGTTAGTAGTGCTAAAGAGTAACTGCTCACAAAGCAAAAACTGGCTAGCTCAGACATACGATCGTTTCTGGTACCTACGTTCGGTTTAACCCCCACCAATACCCATGTTTTTTTTTGTATTAATTACGAGAAAGAATGTTTTACTGGATTGGTTCAGCTAGTGCTGAAGGTCGTCACACTATAGTAGACTGCTAAGCCGCTGTCAGTTGCAGATACAAAGATGGTTTCGGGCAAAACATTGCACTTATAGTCTTGCTAAATTCCAATCTGCCTTTCTAGTATGTTTCGATTATTCGTCTGCATCCAACCACTGCGCAGATCTCGTACGCTTTTCACGCCAGCCCCCATAGTTGTTGCGATTTGCTAAGTTCAGGTACCCACATACTGAATTTCTTTACCTTACAATAAAGCAAGGGTATTCAGAGTCTGAGCCGTGCACCAGAGGAAAACTAATAAATAAACAGGGACAGCACTGACAAAGTACACTAAAAGGTTCTTAGGCACAGTAAAGATCGAATCTAGGATGGATCTCATTAGTTGAAATTAGGCACTCTAAACGTATTAGTATGTATCATGTTGCCTCTCACTAACAAATTGAATGATATCTCGCAACATGTTTAACCAAACTGGAAGTTCGGGTACATCTTCCGATTCAGGTGTGTCGTTTAGGCAATTTTACAAGTTAAGAGACCAAAACAAAAGAGTTGAGGTGCGAACTTGCCATGTTAAATTCACAATGTCATGTTGTAAAGGTTAAGTCATTCTGCTCCATAAATTTTGTCTAAACATACACAAGTCATCTCAAAGTAAACACCTTTTCTGATGAATGGATGAATTACTATAGAAGCGCAAGTGTGGCTAAGACGACGGCACTCAGAAGAAGACGCCAAATCCAATTAAAGAAGTGTCTGCGATGTCTCAGACGGAAGTGTTTAATTGCAGTCGGATGCTCAGTGAGTAAATGAAGTTTTGTTTCCCTCAGACATAGTCAACATAATTGTTAGCTTCCTTATGGTTTGAAAACTAACACTCCAAGTGAAAAAGATACAACTAAACACCTTCTGAAACCCTTCTCCGGATAAATACTTTGTCCTACGTTCATTGTCGTCATCAAATTGCCACCATCGCCACACTACGAATGGTCCTAGCACATAAAAACCTAAGAGGTAACGCATAAAATGTCTTCTTCATTGAAAAGAATAAAATTGGAAAATTATTGCGCACTTTCTGGTTAAGATTCTCGTAAAACAAGCAAACGCCGACTGGCAGACAGCCCAACAGACAAATACAACACCAAGGCAACACCAGAACCGACAACTAAATATCATTCTCACACCGGTCGCTGCACCGAATGGACCGTTTGGTGTGAGTAGAAGAAAAGAAGATCGCAAGCGCATCGACGACCGTCATTCGGTTAGTTAACGATTTTATGTTCTGCAGTTGATTTGAACCTCCTCACCCTACTGCTGTGGCTGTGACACCATCATCCAATTTGGTGTCCATTTTCGGACATGCAGCGGTTTCCTCATATTATATCCTCACCCAAGGCAGATGGGCATTGCGTACACAAACTTTTCTGACGCCGCAACGATACGAGCACAGCAACAATTTCAATTCCAAAGTGCGAACGATGCGAATGCAGAAGTGTCTGTCGCCTCGTAGAGCAGATTATTGTCAGTGTAACCTATATCGGAACGTCAATAAAATCGCAGGTTTTGTACCGAATAGAAACTGTCCAATTACATAAATCTCAGCTTTATGGTCGTTCAGCGGAACAGCGACGACGACGACGGTAGTGACACTGGTGATGGTGGTGGTGGTGGTGGTGGTCGATAGCTGGGCTCGTCAGACTTAATTTCACCTGAGTATTAGAAAATTTGCTCATAATTTTGTGGAAGGATATGCAGAACCACCGACACTACATGGGGACTACCAAACCGGACACATCTTCATGCAAAGTGTGGTGTTATTTGTTGGTTGCTGATGTTAGCCGAAATTGGTTGTTCATGGTTGTGGTGCTGCTGCTGCTACGAATACTTGTAAGCAGCTACGTAACTGCTTTTAGCTAGTATTAAATAATGTGGTGGGGGATCAACTGCATTCCAGGAACTTATCGAATGCCACTTTGAGGGATTTTTACGAGGCTATAAATGTAATGCGGTAATGGTTTCAGGTATTGCTAAGAGTGTTGGGTTATATGACGGCTTGTAATAAAATCGGGCCTTTACGTGTATCAAATCTGTTGCAGATTAGTTATTGTAGGCTTAGAAATGAAGGGAATCTTTGTTCTGTTCCCTCTATGTAGTTGGATGATGGCGTAGAGTTCTTTGCTTTCGATTGAGGTCAAGTTAAAAGTCACTTCCCGATTGCTTTAGAACTCACAATTGGGCTGAAGTAGTAGCGCTTGTGAACGTACATTAGCTTGGATTTGGTTCACAATTAATGTCAGTTGTAAGGATGGGGATAAAATATTTTTAATACAGTGTAGATAGCCTTCATGAATTTATTGGTAAGTGACTTTTAAAACCGCTTTATGAACAGAGCATCGGCTCCACAAGATCTCTACAAACTAATTTGTGAGCATGAAGCAGCACTTTTTTTTTCTAAATGTCTTATAATAGCCCCTATATATACTTAAAACTGGGAGATCTATGTACGAAGCTGACAACTTCGAAGACATTGTTTGCCTTCATCTTCCTCCGTTTCTTAGTGTCGAAGACCGGAGGCCGCTAATTTTATTTGCTGAAGCATTATTGGACCAGTAGATGGAGTACTAATCTATTTGCGAAAGCTTTCCCGAGTCAAAGTCATCCTCTTCCTTTATTGATCACCCATAGACAGCTTCCTGTTTGTCCCTTAAAGCTTTCGTTATACGTGTCCATTAGAGCAAGCAGCTGAATTCAAATATCCTCTTACATGAATCGTTGTTATCCATTCGTTTGAAATTGCTGGATCAGTGTACTTTCCGTATTTGAAATTCATATACCACCTTGATCAATTAAAAATACGTTTATTCATCTAAATCTATATTATCCCCTTCAAAGTGATCCCCATCGACCGCAACACACTTAGGCCAGCGCTTGTTCCAATCCTCGAAACATTTTTTATATCCGGTTTTCGGTATGTCCATCAGTGCTTCCTGCGATTTTTCCATTACTTCCTCTCGGCTGCTGAAACGCGTTCCCCGTAGTGGTTTTTAACTCGATTGAACAGAAAGAAGTCATAGGGAGCCAAACCAGGTGAATTCGGTGGCTGTTGGATGGTATTTGTTGCATTTTTCGTCAAAAAATTACGATTAATGATGGCACTGTGCGACGGTGCGTTATCATGGTGCAAAATCCACGAGTTTTCTGCCCACAATTCTGGTCTCTTTTGGCGAATTGATTCACGTAAACGTCTCATAATGCCCAAATAATAATCTTTGTTTACTGTCTATTGGCTATTGATCAACATTTCTTTTACTTCAACAATGCTTTCGTCGGTTTTCGATGTCGATGGTCTGCCATTGCGTTCATCATCTTCGATTGACTCACGATCGCTTTTGAACCACTCTTGCCACTGGTAAACGGCCGTTTTCTTTAGAGAATCGTTGCCGAAACACTTTCCAACGTTCGCACATCATTAAATCCGTTTTTTACGCAAAATTGAATACAAGTTCGTTGTTGCAAATTTAAATTCATTTCTAAAATTGTAAAAAAAATCGCCGACATACACGGAGATAGATGTACTCTTGGCTACGTAACTACTAGCAAATATCAAGCTAGCCGCTAAGATTTAGAGGAAATATCAACAACAGATGTACCAACTTAACAAAAGAAACAAAACTCAAATCGGAACAATGGGTGCGCCACACGGTTATTCCGGGAACTTTTTGATCAAGGTGATATTTCAATCTCATTGTACTACAGCCCGTAGAAATCAGACTTACTCTATTCGGCCTTATTATATAAAAGAGCGTTAAAGACATTTTTTTTCTAAACTACTTTAAGTTTGTTGTCCAATACTCGACGCCAAGTGAAGATTTCCTTAGGGCCTTATGAGTCTAACTTTCGAAGTAGCAGCGGTTTACTTTGAGCTAAGCGAGGCCTTAAGCAATATCCGTTCGCATTCATAGTTAAATAAGTACTTTTGGCGTTGTAATTGAACAGCGCGATTACTTCCTACCAGTGACGTTTAGGACTGTGTAGAGCTTAATGAGATGTGTATGAATCCTGTAGTTGTCATCGTCCGATGTCTGAATTCTTCCCCGTATTTTACAATAGTTTTACTGTCTGGGATATCCCCCCATCCATTCATTGGGATTCATTGGGCAGCAAACGTCGAGAAGCTGTTGAAGTTTCGGAAGATTCGGACAAACAAAATGCTTTAGGCGTACGTTGCTTCGATGGGAACAGTGTTTTTTTGTTTTACCACTCAGACTACTAGAATTTGAATATCGTCATGTCCCTTTGTGGATATTAAACTGCTAAAACCTTGAAAAGAACGTGCTTACTACCTAAATGTTGTGTAGCTTGAAGTTGTCCAACGGATCTTGATTTCACGTTGCATGCAGACCTGGTCAACAAATTTTTAAAACCAAATCCTGGTCATATCGTTGACGAAGAGCTCCCTTATAAGACTTGCAAATTGTCATCGGCCAATCGCTCTATCTCTAAATACAAATCTGCATCACAACATGCTCTTTTACACTTTTTTGAATTGCTCGTGGTAAAGCTTCTATAGGCTTACATATTATTTTAAAAATTTCAAGTTATGTAATGGCGGTCGAGGCCGATGTTGTCCGCCAGTCTGCAAGCGTGAGCTAGGACTCAATGTTGCATAAACGATTAGGGATTAACTTACGAAGTGACCAACAGAATTGAGCAATTGGCGATTGAAGGAAGGCACGCCATTTTTCCAAAGCATTAAACGACGATCACGAACAATATTCCGCTTTGAGCTAGTACTACCTCTTCAACCCGGGCTATATTAAGCAAACTCACTTCGATGAAGTGTGAGAAGATATATCAAAATATCAGTCAAACGAGGCTGTATTTCCGCTCTAGCTAGCGGCTGCCGGTTGTAGTAAATGATTTGTAAGGAAATTCACCAAACTATAGCGTCTCCTTAATATTGTATAAAATCCCTTCTCTGCCGTAGTATCTAATCCCCTAAAACGATTTGTTAACTAACTGATTGGACCACACGAGTGTGGTATCAGGTCTCTAGGTCAGGTCCCATAGGGAGAATTTTCTGCTTCCTTGAGATCGAATGGGCAAGGCAATTTGCGTTTTTCTCAATACAAATTGAGAGTATGAAATTTACAAATCAACACCAGAAGTAAAACCTTTTAAAACTCTGAACCTGACTATGTGGATGCCATACAAAATGTCCCCAGAACATAGCCAATTGTTTGGAGATGCGACGAAGACCGGTTGGCGACAAAAAGTCACAAATAAAACGTTACTACTAACAATGACACATCCCTAAAATATCACTTTAAGATTAGTAAAACGCTTCATCTTTTTGGCTCTCGGACAACTCGAATACAACATTAGAAAACATTGGTCACCCTACGCCGCAGAGGAATGAATTCTATCAAAAAAGGATAAGCAGATGGTTGGGCAAGAAAAAAGTAGTTCGAGTGATTTATGTTTGCATCGTTGCAGAGCGGAAAGCTGATTTTACCAAAAATTGTGCAATCTGTACTTGCGATATAGGAGAAGTTAGAGTTTATTGCATTGATTTCCGGTCGCATCCTAAGCAGATTGATACCAACGCTCAATCTCGGAAAAAAATCGAATCAATTACTAAAAGATGTCGCACCAGTGAAGTGCCCTAGGTGGCACTCTTAAGCGGACGAGGACCTCTCAATAAACTTGACGTATGAAACTGTAGAAAGCTAGCTAAAAGTGAGGCTGTTAGTGAGTAAATAAGTAATTACTTGCTGGCTGGAAGTGGGATCGCACCATGGCAAATCACTCTTTCTGCTTCATATCCACTATGAAAGTAGTAGAAAATCTATTTCAATTCATAGACTATTCTCCCGCAAAGAATCTCGAGTCTAAAGCCTGCGGCTAGCTGGTGTTATTTTTTTTATTGTTTGTTGGCATGTCAATCTATATATTTTGGTCACAAAAGACTTGTTTCAACATATGTACGTCACTTTGCAATTGCATACATCCAGTATATGTACGAGTACTTACTATCTATTAGCTCATACTTGACCATCGAAAGGTTCTCAGTAGTATTTTTACCATCGCCAAGCCTGACGTAGTCAACTTTTATTTTGGCATTTTTAATCATATTACCAAGTCTTCAATATGACTATTTTAAAAATTCATTCTCTATTCAGAGACATCTTGTTCTTTTGGAAAATCCGAAGCCACACACATACTACTGGCAACGACTTAATTGCCGATCTAAAGAAAAGACTTCCCCAAGAAAGACACCAATTCTATTCGAGGGACAAAAGTAAAAAAAGAAAAAAAAACGTCATCACACCATCATCATCAATTCCCACATAATTCTGCGGCAGATACACCGCAATCTTACTTTTTGAAAAAAAAAAAAATAGTTATTCCGTTATAAGATCCGTGAGCTCAACTCCATCGGGACAACGCACCATTTGGTGGGCATCGCCATCGACCATCGACCATCTTAGACCAACCACATATTCCATATACCCGTACCCATCTGAGGTAGTCGAACACCGCGCCGCAAGCACGACAACATAAATAATTTGATCTACAAAATAGTACAAGTTCAAAGACATAAATTACATAATATTAGGTTAACTCGCATCACACTAAACGCTTTCCAGTTCTAAGTGAGTAACAGCGGCAGTAGCAGCAAAAACGGCAACAACAACAGCAGTCGCAGCCTTACCTATGTTATGTATAGAGGACCTGGTAGCTCAAGAGTATACGAGTACCTATGCAGCACCAGTGTCTGACATCTAAGCTCGGGATCAGATGCTGGTTGCTGTAGCGGCAATGAAACTACGCCGCCGCCGCCGTGATCGTCGCCAAATCAAGCACAAGAACTCTCTCGTGCAGCAACACCACTACCACACCAGGAAGACACAGAAGACGGTCGGAGGTATTTTTTGTGCGTATCTGCTGGTGGCGGATGCATCCACAACCGACATGGCCAACAACTAACAGCCATGTGTTGCGCGCACGGTAGTAGCTGAGAGAGATCATAGATCAGAATTTTCAGCTGAAGATAGACGGCTGGAAGTCAAGTCGGTCAAAACCATCCGCCGCACAATTGAATTCCATTACAAATATTTATGTAGTACTGATGGTAGTGCTGGTGCCGGTGCTAGTGCTGGTTCTGGTGCTGATACTAGTGGTAGTGAATCTAGATAAATGTGGAAGAGAATCTGCAATAGCAGTGCCACCACAGAGTACCAACTGAGATCAGAGCGGACACAAGACGAACCATTAAATTTCCCAATTAAGAAGCACTTAAAGACATCATGCGAAGATAACCCGTCAAAAGAGATTTTCGTTTTTCTTGAAGCGCTTGGCGCTGTCAAATTATAGTCTACCTCTCAGGAATACTGAATGAAATGTGCACACGCGGTGATATTCACTGCCACTGCTACTGGCAGTGGCAATGATAATGGCAATGGCAGTGGCAATATCCACCGTTGTCAACAAAGTTTAGCAAAAAAAAAATTTCCTCAGCCGACACAGTCAGTCATGTGGACTAATAGGACGTCTGTTTGACAAAAGAGTTGAGTTGCCATTTGCTGCTCTGCTGGTTGCCCTGTTGTTCTACTGCCACACCATCGCACAGTTCACAGTTTCCAACAGATCTATACCTAACTACCTGTACAATCCATAATGTCAATCTTCACTAAGGTTTGTGTCTCCAAGATATCCGTACGATTGCATCGGTCTTACAAGTTTTTGCTTAGTTCCAATCTCACTCGTACTTCTTAGGCTTGTTGGCAAATTTCACTTTCGAATGAGGAACTCTCTGGTTACACGATTTCTTCCTTCAAATGCTGCATCACTCCTAACTGACGTTATTCATGTCTTTGTGGAATCTTAAAAGGGAAACAGGGGAAGGAAGTGATCGTCAATTGCTCAAAACGGCACTCTTTAGAATATCAGACAAAGAGGTGTGAACTGGATGGAACAAAGCATGAGTGCAGTCCTTTTGAGAGGGTGTTTTGTGTGGTAGCTTGTAAATGCTTTTTTTTTGCATCATTCATGGGAAAGGATCTTTTCTTTTCTGTTTTTCATATCCTCGATTGCGACTGCTATTGTTTGTTAAGAAAGAAGGTGTGAATTTTGTTGCTATTAAAGATGTCTTACCGTGTTTTGCTTACCTTCGATTGGTCGTCATTTAAATTTCTCTTCGAAAGACGTTACTTATAACCTGCAACTGAAATTTATTTCATGGCCTTTAGAAGCACGGCATCTAATCTTTCAAAACTAGCTTCCTAGGCTACTTTTGACAAAGAATAAACACCATGAAGTGAACGATATTCACAACGAGAGTCATACATAAACTCAGGGATATAGTTATTATCGAGTTCTACACAGAAGATTGTCTATATATGATTAAAAGCAGCCATCAACCTAATGCCGAAGGTTTGTTTATTATAACACTGTTTGACCAGAAGGACGACCACAGGATCGGCTGATCGACAACGTGCATCGATACAGATCAATATTTTTGCCATTAGCCGACGCTTAGGAAACTGCATCCAAGACGTTCGTTAAAACTTGGTGTACACATTAGAATACAGAGGGACCCCCTGCATCTACAATACATCTATTAACAGAAACCGGCTTAACTCGCTAGGAATACTCACTTTCAATTACAACAAGGATCCGCCTTGTCACAAACACGGAAACAATCGCTGTAACGTTGTAAAAGGTATTTGTCCCTGCCTAATGGGTTACAATCAATGTCGGTTAAGGCATAAAAGCGAAAGCGTATGTCTGACACCCTGAGACAGATTGATGAACGATTTGAACCTAAAGCATTGATTACAGTAATCTCAGTAATAGAGCTCTATCCGAACTAAAAGTTCAGTACCACGAGAAAAGAAAACAACTGCAACGTAATGTAAGACGTTACAAGCATAACTAAATTAATGCATTTCTCATCAATTCAAGCACCGTTTGGAGTACAACTTAGGAGTTCATTGGTGGTCAAAGTTCCAAACTGCATATAGAAAATAACTAGACAGAGAATTGCAAAGTTTAACTGATCAACAGTAGATCAAATGCATACGAGTATATTGCAGCACTGCTTAGCTTTCAACTTACCATATACCCGTACTTGATGCCTCTCCTTTCGCATGTAACTCTGAAATAATGTCGAAAACAATGAACCTTGCTGTTGGCATAGATAGGATCGAGCCGAAAATCTATCAGGCAGTGCCTTATATTTTGGCAGGCATCCTATAGTTACTTATTATGAAGGATGTGAGACTGAAGCCTTCACTAAAGCTTGGAAGAGGAGAATGATTGTTAAGCTATTCAATGGATTATTTCAACTTAAGATTTCCTTAACTTAAAGCTGGATTAGTTCTAGAGTGAAAGAACACCTTGATTTAATTGAATTGCACCAGCAAAGTTGTACGGTTCTGGCTTTCTGGACACATCCACATCCTGATGTTCTTCATAGAGATCGCAGATATATGTATCTTTTACTCCCTTCGCCCTCCTCGCACATATAATATGTTCAAATATTCAACCAAGAATTTTGCTCTAAAAGTTATTCAATATCTCCTCTAATTTCATGTTTATCGTTTAAAATTCGGCTGCATACAGCAGAACTGGTAGGATCAACGCTTTATAGCAAGCAAATCGAAGCACGAGACTTGGGAGTTTTTCATTCATTCGTTATGTCAAGCCGGAGTAGCAGCGGTTTCCTAAAGCAAATCTCCACCTAAGATGACGACACTTGTTTTGAAATTCGGTTTATCTGCTACTACGTACCTGTTAATAGTTGCAGAAAGGTAGAACATTCACATAATACACCGAGCAGGGATATGCCTCGATAGTTCTTACAAGACATTAGATGGCCTGTCTCGAGGATAGGGAACACAGATCTTAAAGTTTCATCATCAGGCATGGATGAGATAAAAAGACGATAGGAAGGCTTTTATTTTGTTACCATTGTTGTGTGGTAACAGCTCACAAGGGGTAACACATTTATGTGCGGAAATTCGTGCCAACAAATTGGCATTCTGAATATACCAGACGGTTTTCACCATTTCTGTCACTATTGCTCCATTGTCTTTCGCATACTACAAACGTAGTTCTCGTAATGAAAGAAAGAAACTTACTAGTATGGATTGACTACACTGCGGCTCAAAAACACTTCTATGTAAGAGGAGTTTGGACAGTCATTTGGATCTGCATGATTATGATAAGACAGGTTTTGTTCCAGAAGGTTACTTTTAAAGGGATAAGATAAAATCACCAGGATTTAGCAGACTTCAAACTGCTTACCTACATCTTTGCGGTACCGTTTCCAATAAAAAAAAAAAAACAGAAAACACTGTGGCGCTGGCAGCCCGGTATGGGCCATGATCTAGCTTCTTGTCACTCATTTGTGTTGCTCATGTTTTTATTTTTGTCACATCTGAGCGGGGCCTACGATTTATCACCGAGTCCGAACGGCACTCCTTAGAAGCTTTTTCGTAGGCAAATTTTACTTTGGCCAGTTTGCCATTGCCCGCCGAAAGGGTGGTGGTGATTTGAAAAACTGTTGGTGACCCAGCCAGGAATCGAACCTAAACTCTCTCCATGATGAGCTAACTATCGCGCCATCGCCATCGCCAGTTGTAAATACTCAACGTGAATTTCGCACCGCGGAAAAGTTTGGGCGTGAGTACACTCTTTTGGATCTTAGGCCACCAATCAGTAATGCGAAACGAAGAAAACATAGCCGCTATTGCGGCCTATGTCGAAGAATACCCATAAATTTCGATTCAGCGCCGTTTAGCTGAATTGGGTATCGCCAAAGAGTTAACCCGGCTGATATTGCGGTTGGACTTGGGCTTGCATCCATATAAGATTGTGCTGACGCAAGAATTGAAGCCGGACAAACATAGACAACGCCGTGAGTTCGCTAATTTTGCTTTGGATATGTTGGCCGTAGACAGGATTTTGGCCAAAAAATCATCTTCTCGTAAGAGGCCCATTTTTCGCTCAGAGGCTTAGTTAACCAGCAAACTTGCCATCATTGGAGCAAATATAATTTACAAGTGCTTGGCTAAGCATCAATACATCCATAAAAATTTACTATTTGGTGCGGTTTATTCCATGGCTGCATCATCGGACCTAATTTCATCGAAATGAGGAAGGAGGCACAATTACCGTCATTGTTTTAGACATAATTAGTCCCAGCGGTACAGTTATTTTCTGACTCCCCGCTCTAGGTTGATGGGTGTGCCATCTATTGGTATCTTTTTAAAAGGCTATAAAACACTTTTTTCAACGATTTTTGCTTTATTGAAAACCATAAGCATTCCAACTTAATAGAAAATATTTCTTCATGCAAATGAAGACAGTCATTGACTTGGTAGGTCATCCTCTTCACCCAATTTTTCAAATACACCTTCAACGATTTAGGGCACTATTCGCGTATAGCTTGACCAATTTCGTTCTTGAATACCAGACTCTCTAGTCTCTAGATTGATTGCACCCAATGTCTAATTGCAGCTTTATGGCGATGATTACACGATTGTTGTACTTAGAGTGCAATACGGCTTCTGCAGAACCTCCTTTTGCTGAAACCATAACACTCTCAAGTCCAATTGACTGTAACGTTTCTTCCTTTGTCATCTTGGAAAAAAACATGGCAATAATGCCGCCACACCAAAAACCAAAATACACATTGGCAAGTTCGGAATATATTGGTTTTGCCTGTGACTTACGGCAATTTTGCTTCTTTACACAGTCGCCGATATGGAAGTGCGCCTCACCTCAAAAGATGGTTTTTCGCGCAAATTTGTCAACAATTCCGATTTTCTCTAAGGCTTCAATTGCTCAGTCAATTGGACCTTGTAAGCGAATAATCAGAGATCTTTATCCAAATTCTCCATAAGCTAATGCGACTGATGTTCAGTTGCTGGGATCTTGAGCTTCTCGGGCTTAGGCGCATACCTTCAG
This sequence comes from Volucella inflata, assembly GCA_928272305.1. Classification (NCBI taxonomy): domain Eukaryota; kingdom Metazoa; phylum Arthropoda; class Insecta; order Diptera; family Syrphidae; genus Volucella; species Volucella inflata. Next base: position 126,631,033 of record OV743717.1, read on the forward strand.
CAACAGCTGAAATATTATCCTTTGAGTTCACAGGACGAATACCGAAATGTGTTTGGTAATCAATCAGCAAACCAATCTCATGAATTTTCTTCAAAAACTTGGGCACACCAGCTGCACTTGGTGCATTATTTCGAGAAAAAATTTCTTTTCAAAATTCCCACTTTCACGGCATCCACTTTGAAAGTAGCTTTGCAATATTTCCCAATGTCGTTCAAGCGAAAATCAATCCAATTTTTTGTGCGCTGTCAATTTGACACTGACATAAGATTCAAAAAGATATCAGTAGATGGCCAATTCTTTATATTATGATGTGGACACTTATGACAACACATTTTTGTTCCTAAACTGTTTTCACATAACTTTTTCGACAACAATACCTCGTAACTCCAACAAATTTCTTTTATCGGCCGAGGTATAATTTCAGTCAAATATCCAGAATTAACCTCCAATTTCGTTATCGAATAATTGTTATACACTCTTCAGCATCAACTTCACTGAGTCAAGTATGTATCTTCATTCCACGACCACACATGCGAGCACTTGTTCGGGGTAACCTACATAAATAATTTCAATGAGAAAAACGTTCGAAATCAAGCTTGTGAATTTGCCAACCTTCCTCATTGTGACTGCTGGTATTATAGATGCAATCCCACTGATTAAAAAAAAAAACAAACAGACGAAGGCTACTTGAACAAAATGTTGCAATTCTTTTCGGCCCTATGTGTTCGTTAGTTTTCTTAATTTTAGAAAATAAATTCAAACTGAAGAGTTTAAGTGGAGGCTGCAGGCTACTTGATCGATCATTTGTTTTGTCAAAGTACCATATCGTTGGCGCATACCATGCTGTGGGGTAAATGAATCTGTTCATCCACGAGTTACTCGTAATCACCATAATCAACAGCATCATCAGCAATGGTAACCCTCACTCATCTGGCTCTTCTAATCAATAACGATTTATCTTCAAAATAGATATGAGTATCTATAAGATCGTACGAACCTTCCTATGTAATTATGGTTATTTTTAGATAACATTAGCGGTGATTACTTTCCAATAGATACTTTATTGTAAACATGCTCTAGAGTCTTACTTAGTAAATGCCATACAAAATGGGAATGTTGAGATACTTTCAGCTTCTATTTGTTCAGACTGACTAATGGCGCTTCTGGGCACTTCACTTTTGTTTACTCAGATGTAGATACAAATTAATTGCTCACCGTTTCATCGCATTTGTGTAAGTGTTGTGAGTAAGATATAGCGTATGCGTATCTTTGTTCCACTGGCGCCAATGTGGTCAACATTTTGCAAAATCCTTAAGCTATCTGACTGCACCGAGGCAAAAGGAATGTGTATACGTAGATACAGGTGATGGATTCCTTGACTGCTGAATTTGAATCTGACTCTTACTCTGACTCGTACTGTGACTCTGACTGTGACTGTGAGTATGAGTCAGTGCATCAGTCAGGCTCAGCATCGGAATCATGCATTTAGGTGACACTATGAGTGAGTTGCTGAGTCCTGACTGCGTTTATGGTTCGGAGTTGAGTCGTATAAAGTTGATTCATTGTAATTATCGGGCAGGCTTAATGGCCGGCAATCAATATGTTTATCACCCCTGAATTTCGGCCTGGTTTCCTGTCTTCACTGTCCTCACATTGTTCTTCATGGCGGGTGTGTGCCCGCTCTGTTTGCATTGTCAATTAGCGAAGACTTATTCCGCTCTCTGAACCACCACTTAAAGCGTGTCGCCTTTTTTGGTTTTCTTCTCACTCGTCTTCAGCTTTTTGTTTCTGCTTTATGAGGACCACAACTTTATCAGTAATTTATCAAGGGTAGTATTTCTTGGGAAGCATTTTTTGTTTTTCTGTTCGTGTGCTTGATGGTGTGGAGCTGATTTTCGGTTTTTTTGTTATTTTGTTTGTGAGTTCGTTTTTGGTTGTCGAAACAAAATCGCCTGTTAAGTGGTCGTTATTGGAGAGGTTGTTCTGTGGTCGCGATTTTGGCAAGGTTCCGATGTATGTTGCACAAATCAATTCGTTTTTAATGGAGCGCAGGCATGGTTATCTTTGTCAGGAGGCGGATGAAAGGCGGGAGGAGCGCAGATGTGATGAAACCCATGACGAAGATATCGAATGCAAGCGGTGCTAATTGATTTTTGATGTCTCTTGTAACAAAAAAAAAAAAAATAATAATGCATCCAAAAAAAATACAAAAAAAAAACCATTGCGCGATGAGATGGGAAGTAAATTTTGGCCAAATTTGGGTTATTTGAGATTACTTAAAAGAACTGGGATGAGTTGGTAGCTATTTTCTAACTGTTAAGTAAGTTAAAAGACTGAAAGATGCATACCGGGACTGTAGTATGTGAAAACCTCAACAGAAGGCAACGGCAATCATCTGCCGACCATGTGGTTGGAAAAATATTACTTTGTTGAATTGAACGGTTTTTAGAAGAGATACCTATACGAGAGAAAATTGACACTCGATTCATAGGGACTATCTATTGATAACCATTCTGCTAGTATGTGTCTGCTTGACATTGTAAAATACCAATATAAAATGGATTGGTCGTGTGAAATCGTGTATGATAGATTCATGTCGTCTTTAACGAAACAGAACAAACCACCAAAGGAATGTATGCCTTTCTGAATAAATAAGAAGCTGTTTCAAATGATATTGGCGATAGCGATGGCGCGATAGTTAGCTCATTGGACTATCATGGAGAGAGTTTAGGTTCGACTCCTGGCTGGGTCACCAACAATTTTTCAAATCGCCATCACCCTTCCGGCGGGCAATGGCAAACTCCCGAAAGTAAAATTGCCTAAGAAAACGCTTCTAAAGAGTGCCGTTTGGACTCGGCGATAAACTATAGGCCCCGCTCAGATGTGACAAAAATGAAAACATGAGCAACCCAAATGAGTGTCAAGAAGCTAGTCTTCTTAGTTTTTCGGGAAAAGGTCTTACTACTAAATTACCTACTCAGCCAAAGAAACAGCAATTGGCAAGAGTGATTATTTATTTTATACCTGAGGTGTTGCTAGCAGAATTAACAGCAGCGCTAAGGTACTTTGTCCATCTTACCCTTACTGCGTCGAACTTATAGCTTCGAAGTTGTATGTCCCTTCTTTTTGGCAGCATTTACTTAGTTTTGCCATCATTCACTGCTACTCCTATTTTGGAAGCTTCAACTTCAATACAGTACTAGTCAATGCACCGGTGATAGCCCACTATATTTTTTAAACTATGTTGGATCATGCCGATGATGAGCTGGGAGCTGCACCGACTTAAAAAAGATTGCACTCCAGGGTTAGCTTTTGAGATTCGCACAATTCTTTCAAATACGCTGTTAAAGAAATTACACAACAGCGCACCATCTTGCCTTAAACCTTCTTTGACATCAAAGGGCTTGGCTGAAATGCCAAACCTAGACAAGATTCTATTAAATCGTCTCCAAAAATAATGTCAATTTTGGCTTTTTGAGTATTCCCAGGATCTGCCGGAGTGCGACAGATATGGTCGACTGTCGACTTGCCTGGTCTGAAATCGCACTGATATGTAGGTTGTTGGCGAAGGCTTTTAGACGTCCATACAATATGACAGATAAAACTTTGTATTTGACGTTTCCCCCTTTTTTGTAGAGCGCGCAAAAGCAAACGTACTAAGATTCAATTCATCAGGCATACACTCTTCTGACGAGATTTGAGAAATGAGTTGGTGTATATGTTCTATGCTATATGCTTTCTGCAAAGGCATTTCCAGCAGCTTTGAATACTTTGTCCACTAAGCCGCCAAGTCCAACTGCTTTCTTTAAATTTCATCTTGGTTATTGCTATCCACACTTCAATTTGATCAAGTGGATGGATTCTGGCTATCAACGTCTAGCTTGTGTGGTCTATTCCGCCTGACCGCGGGATGTTACCGTTCATCGGCGTTATACAGTCTGCAGAAAAAGTTTTTCAGTATTCTTAGCACCGACTGACATGTTCGTTTTAACTGTTGGGAGAACTTTAGTGTGTTATTCATGGAGTTCAACCTCTCAGTATCTTTAAAAACGCTCTTGGGAAAACTTCTCTAGAGTTGTGGTTTAACTCTGGAAAGTTCTCAGTTCCTTTGAAGTTACAAGTGTCGAAGGTGGTATTGAACATTGGACAGATGTTCAAAGCTTTCGATAAGTTAGTGAACAGTATCCACTTAAAGTTCAGGGAAACCTTTGCCATTTTACTTTTGATTTTACGCAACATTGATATTAGGGTAGGTAAGGTGGACCTTATAAAGGTGCACCAAGATCAATTGTAAATCTATTGTGATTCAACTGGAAGATCGTGGGAGGTCGGTGTCCTTCAATCAAAGAGATTTCTTGATAAATCTGGGAATCTAACGATTACATTCTGATGAGTCTTAAGGCAGGAGGGTTACCAAGAAGGTGCACCACAGATTATGGGACATATAAGTCTAGATATCTCACACCTGGATGAGTTCACTTATGACCATATGTTATTTGTTTCACGCATGACATTGGTGGCTTGCCGTTTTCAAGCTGCCCGTTGCATGTTCCTAGATATGAAGGTAATGCTATACCCTGAGTATCCCGGAATCTAGCAGAGTGTATGTCAACCTCTGATCACTTTCAAACTATTGGGGTTCGCATTCGCACTTTTAGCTCCAATGTTGAAATATCCGACTCAGGTATTGTATTTACGCTTAGGAAGCGGTCATGCAAGATGGTACAGCGTGTGGAAAGACTTATACTTTTGTATAAGCAAAGTTCCTCAGCACTACTGTATCAAAGATTTCGGTTATCCTAGAACTGTGAAGACGGAAAGAGTGTATTTTTGCCTCCTGAAGTATGTATATACAAACAGCTTATAAGAGATATGTTTTCCATTTAACTGTATGCTGTCGATTTATTAAATGGTTCGAGCATTAGACATGTCTTAAGGTAAATCGTTTAGTCGGGAACCTAGCATTTCTTACCACGTTTTCTAGGGAAACTTAAATTCTGCTAGCTATACGCGTTAATTGATGTTTCTTTAGGTTTTTTTTTCAATACTGGGCTTTAGATTTGACAATGTACTCCAAAAATACACGGAAGACACATTCCAAGCAGTTGGATTATTGTCTTTCACAAGCTAGGCGTTATTTGAGGAATTTTCTAATGTAAGCAAATCTTTCATCACCGGCAATCGAAATCGGTTAATCAGCTTCCTAAAATCTAGGCCGATTTTGCATGAGGAATTCACATCTTGGCAAAAGCAGTTCCCTATTCAAGTGAAGCAATACCTCTTGGACCTCATATACAACGGTTTGTTGCTAATTTGTTCAGGTTCATAATGACTTTGAAGTATATTACGAAAACAATTCAAGATGCTGATGGTTCGACTCAATCCTTATCCAGTTTTCTACTCACTGCGTTGTTGCCCGAAGTAAGGAGGGACCTATGATGCTATTTCCTACCGAACGTAAGCATGACGTAAGTAGTGACGTAAGCATATACTTTTTTTCAGTAACATCTAGACTGAACCCTGACTTCTGGTGATGTAGCCGACCACTATACTGAGCACCATAAAAGATCTTACCTTAAAACTAAACAAACATAAAATGTATTGGCTAAGAAACATTGACAAACATGAGCCTAAGTCTGATCCAAGACTCAAATAACTGCTGCGCTAAAGAATTTTTATTACAACGAGACGTAGCGAACAATAAAAATTTCACAACCACCAAATGGTGACATATTTTACGTGGGTAGGAGGTAGCGCACCAGACCCGTTTCAAGAGTGTAATGCTCAAACAAATTACTCCGAGGAATTACCCTGTCCTAGGCCGTGGTTTTCTCGTTTTACATAATTTAAACTGTTCGCCAATGTGGCTGAACGCGATCGCAAAATTGTTGATTACTCTAGAAAACAATACATCAACGACTATTAGCTTCACCAAGTCTTTATTACCTTGTACAATGCACGACAGCCAAAAAGCCAACCTAGAAACCAAACCCCTCCCCACCCATTTCATGTAGCTTCATGTGAATTGCATTTTAGCCATGCAACAATTTATTGGACGCGAAAAATCACCAACTCTAACTGCAACCGAAGCAGAGGTGCTCAATGGTGGCCATATAATGCATCCGCTGACTGGACGTGGTTTATAATCGAAAATTGTCGCAAAAGATTGAATTATTTTCCAGTCTGGAGGTTTGTCATAGGACTAAGCCCCAAAAAGGCACACGTCCAGTACTCGTATACTGTACTACTAGCCCAGTTGTGCTGTGTCTTGTTACATCATTGTTGTCCCGCTTATATCCACCCGTTTGCGGACTCCTGTCACCAGCCACCACACGTCACCCGCCGTTACCCGCCTCCTGCCATCCTGATGGACAAATTTGAAACGGCGTCCGACAAAGAATGGAAATACTCCAACATGTGCAACAAACTCCTCCAGCGTCGCCATGCAAGTTTCAACTTTTGTTAACAATTTTGTACTCCACGTCAGGATTGTAGTGGCAGCCACCTAACCAACGGTTTCATGTTGGTACTATGAGTCGTGGTACCGGAGGGAAACAAGGGAAACTATGACGAAGGCATTCATCTGTTGGGCTGCTTTGTTGTGTAGGATACGGATTTGTTGTTGCTATTCGGTATTCGACGAGGTGGTGAGTGTTTAGTGGCAAAATGAGTGACTTAGTAGCTCCGTTGCCAGAAGTTGGTACCAATTTTGTTTAAGAGGAACACACCGTTATGAGATGTGCATAGTGAAAGTGTTTAATTTCATTGAATTGAGTAACGATGGTAGCCGATTATGGGACAGAGTTTAGATAAGAAAAAGAAGAAAAACAAAACAAATATCGATAATTTATGATTCACTTCCTATGTGCATGCATCCTACACATCAAGCTTGAGTTATAGTCTATTGAGTTCAGTCATTGTTTAAATTGAAAGCCAACTCCATATGGAAGCTGCAGCTACAACTGCAACTATAAGGTCCAAAGATTACATCATTTGTCATCGATCGAATGGTTATTAAATTTTCAGCTTAGAAGCACATACAAATGCTATGCCTCAAACGATACATTGCTTCCTGCATCCCCCTGTCCCGAGATCAACAATTCAATCAACATATTGTCACTGTTGTGGGCGGTCTATTGTTAAATCTTAACATGCAACAGACAACCACAAAAGAAACCAACACCAAATGCAAGCACACTGTCGTTGGTGGCTTTGGTGGCTGGCGGCGAGCAAACACTCATGTCATATTCCACGTGCGTCTACAGCTTGTCGCACAGTTCCGCTGCGGCTCAATGCCTAATGAATGATATACGCAGACGCACCCAAAGATGAAAAAAAAAGAAACAGACAACTTCACACAAAAATCAAAATCGAACAACAGAAAAACTTAGATTTTGGAACTTTTATTCAAGGGGTTTGTACCGCCGCCGCCGGCAGACAGATGCAGACAATCCACATCGTCTGGCCAGATCCGGGCTTACAAGTATTGTTTCGGGGGGTTACTTGGATTTGAAGCGTATTTGTTATCGGGCCCAGACTGTACAATTCAGCTTTGATTATCGGCCCGCCTGCCATGGAGTGGTTCGGCTACACCATATGTTTTATGAGGTTTTATGAGCCTAAGTCTGAGTTATGGTGCAGGAAAACTTATTCTGTGTTACGCATATTTCGCCCGTTGTACCATTTACATACTTTTAACTGTTTTTTTTTTTTGTTTTTGGCGCTTTTCTATTACGAGTTTTGTTAATTCTTCTTATCTTACATGGAAACTTGTTTCAATTTTTTTTTCAGCAGAAAACAGCTTACAAGTTTTGCAGTGAGTCGCACATACATGCTCACTTGGCTATGATGAATAGTTTTGCAGCTGCAGGGATGTGACTTTGGCACACGTCTTGGGAAGCCCAAATTAAGATATTGTTACTTTATGAGTCAGGAATCTTTTCAAAGTTATTACCCGTTTGCTGCAGATTTAAAAAATATGTTGATCCTTCTTTGTTTCTTTAACCTGGTTTGCCGATTTCCACAAAAATGAGTTGATGGTATCAGAAGATGTGGTGCTGCTGAGCCCTGACTAGTTTTAGCACTTAGAAAGATCGGCCTCAAGGATCGCGTACATATGAACCGATGCAAGATAAGACCTCTGCCGATTTCATGAAAAAGTAATAAAAAACAGTTAACGATCACAAACTCTTATTATAATTGTTAAAGTTAGCCTTTGTTGGCCTTTTTTGGCATCAACCTAACAACAGAGGGAAACTAGTGGGACTAAGCTTAAGGTCCAGTGGTGTATAAAGGCATGGAGCGACTTCAACCCAGCATTACTTTAACTTTTTCTACGGATTCATTTTGCTTAATTTTATTCATATTGGTGTCTTTGAGGTATTAATCTCATCCAACTGGTCTTAACTTGCTAATTTTATAAGCCCAAGTTTTGATTACGTATTTTAGTAAGACGTACGGCAGATGAATTTTCAGGGCTGAAAACACTCAAAATTGAGATTTTTTTTTCTAAGTTTTAGAGAACTCCCCACATGTTGTAACTCGCTCCGGAATATCAGGCCATTTTTTTTTTGTTAAGCTTCTCAATCCTCCCAGTGATTTACGCAGTCAACCCAACCACGTAAGATGCCCTTTGCTGCACAGCAAAAATAGCTTTAGGTAAGGCAATCAAAGACAGATTTGCTATGCAAAAGAAAAAAAAACAACAAGGCTCGGAATGTTTGGATCGTAAACAGACTCCCTGCAGCAAAACAGATAACAGACGCTGTAGACAGCTATAAAGCAGATACAACTGCCATATAGGAGCTGCAGTGATAAAAACCGAATTATACTACGGTAGCTGCAACGTCTTTCTGGGAACGGAGCAGCCGACTAAGTATTGCACTTGATGGCATTGCAATGATCCCCAACAAGGCTTAAGTCTTTAATATCAGCTTTACATGCGCTCATGATCCACAGAATAGCCGTTTACAAAATTGACTTATATTCTAAGGCTAAGTCTAAGGCTTAAAGAATTTTTAGTAGAGTTGGTAGACATAGATAAAAAACACCACGTCTGCAGACGGAATTAGGCCAACTGACTATAAGCAATGTATAATAGCACTGAACCAGCAAACTGTTTCTTATTTCACTAATACAGCGTAATACGGTGGTCACCTGATCACTAAACGTAAATCAAATTTATTTTTTTAGCGATCAATGCAAAGCGCACTTTTCGTATGATAGTTGTCTAAAAATTCCGAGCAGGCAATGAAGAATCGGACTGTTTATCCAGTTGCTGCCAAGGTACGTCTACGATCAACACAACACAATATTTTGTGAAGAGACTTAAGGTTAAACGTCTGGATTTGCAACCAGCGATTCTTGTCCTCATCTATGATTCAAAAGAGAAATCATTAGTGAAGAACTCGTCATCGTTATCAGAATAGTTGAAATGCGCTTTGTGGAGAATTTGGTGATAAAGATGTGCGTAAGGATATTCCAAGCTTTTCTTGTCAGTACACCGTTATTTTTAACACTAAATGTAAAATATTTGGAAACCCTTTTTACAAGAATTGAAGGAACTATCCGACAAACTGCAAATGATTTGCATATAGTACATTTCTTTGTTATTGCTTAATATACATTTTTTTAAAGGTATTACAGTAAGAGTGCGCCATCTGTTGGTTTATTTTTAAAAAGGTTATAAATAAACGCAACGACTTTTGCTTTATTGAACAGAGTAAGCCTTCCGACTAATTATAAAATATTATTTCATTGCAATAACTGCCTTGGCTGGATTGGCAGTAGGTCATCCTGTCATGTTTTCGGTCCCTATATCATGAATCGTCTCTAGATTGATTACATAATCATTAAGGCCACCTCACTAAACAGAAACGTCAAACGGCGGCCAAGCAAAACGGCTTATTACACGATTATTGATCTAAAGTGTGCAATAAATCCATAGTTGTATAGCTTGTGTGGGACGAAGCGCCATCTTCCTTGAACCGTAGCTCGTCCAAGTTCACGTCGCTCTGGAAGAAAAATTGGTTAATAGTGCCACCAATCCAGAAACCACACAAAGCAGTCACATGTTCAGGATGCATTAGCAAGGCTACGTGTGGGTTTTCCGAGCCCCGTATACAGCAAAATTGCTTGTTTACGCAACCGACAAGATGGAATTACCCTTCATTTGAAAAAATGAATTTTTGAGCAAAGTTGTCATCGATTTCGAAGTTCTCTTAGCACCAAACAGGGAAGCTTGGTCATTTTTTTTCAATTTCTGAGTCGATTGGATCTTCTAAAGCAAATAATCCGAGATCTTTACGCAAAATGCTCATCAGGCTAGTGCGTTGCTGAGATCTTTGTTACTTTCTGTAACAGTTGCAAGATTCTCCAGTAACATACAAGATGAACACGGAAATATGTTTGGTTATCGAACAGAAAACCAGTCTCGGGAACTTTATTTCTGTTTTTGTAACATAGGATCCATCCATAGGAAGTAACTTTGCAATATTTCCCAAAGTTGTTAGAGCGTAAATTGATCCATTATTGCCGCGAAAATATAGTCCTGAGTTTCTGTCAATTTTTGCGCGTACTTGTGCTGTCAGTGTGTGATTATAAAATAAATAAATAAATCAGCAGATTACAAACCTATGCGGTATAACCATGGTTCCACCTTGATCAAAGTATGCAAGATCTCGACCTATCAACTTATACCTGATACCAGTTTCATGATTTCCAAAATCAGGTCCTGGCATGCACAGAGTTCGTGATGTTTAGAAGCACATATGGAACACGATGTATTACTTTACGTATCTTTTCTTTCACTGTATCAAGAGTGAAAAGCAATTCAAAAACAAAGCTTATCAGGGTATGCGGACAGTAACAGTATTTAGGGCTTTTTAAAAACAAACCAAATGCATTACTTTACTTACTTTAGGTGGCGCTACAGTCCGGGGTGGACCTGGGCCTCAGTCAACAAGCGTCTCCAGCCAGCTCGATCCCTGGCTAGCTGCTTCCAGTTTCGCACGCTAAGTTGGCTGCGGTCCTCTTCCTCTTGCGTGCGCCACCTTGGCCTTCTTCTACTGCGCTGTCCCTCGGGGGAGGATTCGAAGACTTTTCGGACCGGAGCATTGGTGTCCATGCGCTCTACATGACCCAGCCATCTCAGTTTTTGGATCTTCACTCTTCTGGCTAGGTCCATGTCGCTGTACAGTCCATACAGTTTGTCGTTGTTTCTCCTCCTCCACTCACCGTCAATGCAGACGGGACCCAAGATCGCCCGAAGAATTTTTCTCTCGAAGCAACCAAGAACACCCTCATCCATTTTTGATAATATCCATGCCATCCATGGGATTATTAAGGTCTTATAAAAGGTGATTTTCGTTGTCCGAGAGAGGGCTTTGCTACTCAATTGCTTCCTTAGCCCAAAGAAACAGCGGTTGGCAAGAGTTATTCTTCGCTTGATCTCAGCGCTGGTGTCGTTGTCTGTTTTTATAGCAGAGCCTAGATAGACAAAGTCCTTAACGACCTCAAAGTTATATCTGTCGAGGATGACGTTCTTCTCGAGACGTCGGTGTTGGTTGTCTTTTTTGCTTGACAGCATATATTTGGTCTTGCCCTCATAGACCGCTAAACCCATTTTCGCCGTTTCCGTCTCAATACTCGCGGAAGCGCCACTAACATCACGCTGCTCTCTCCCGATTATGTCAATATCGTCGGCGTATGCGAGTGGTTGGACGGACTTTTGAAAGATAGTGCCTCTTGTGTTTGCCTATGAGTTTGCACTATTCTTTCAAGTACGATGTTGAAAAAAATCGCATGACAGCGCATCGCCTTGTCTAAACCCTTTCTGGACATCAAAGGTCTCGGTGAGATCTTTACCGACCTTGATTGAGCAACGTGCATTCTCCATCGTCGTCCTGCACAGACGGACTAGTTTGGCAGGGATGCCAACACTAGACATTGCTCTGTATAGCTCGTCTCTATAGATGCTGTCATACGCGGCCTTAAAATCGATCAATAGGTGGTGTGTATCGATCTGAAGCTCATGGGCCTTTTCCAAGATCAGCCGTAGTGTGGATATTTGGTCGATCGTGGACTTTCCTGGCCCAAAGCTACACTGATATGAACCTATCAGGTTGTTGACGAACGGTTTCAGGCGTTCACACAATATGGCAGATAGGATCTTGTATGTTAGGGAGACTGATGCCTCTGTAGTTGGCGCAGTTCAGAGGGTCTCCTTTTTTGAGGATCAGACAAACAATGCTGAGATTCCATTCATTGGGCATACTATCGTCCGAAAATATTTTACAGATGAGTTGGTGTATGCTCCTTACCAAGTCATAGCCTGCCGTTTTGAAGAGTTCGGCGGTCAGGCCGTCTGCTCCGATAGCTTTGCTGGACTTCAGCTTAGATATAGCTATCTTCACTTCATCCAGGTCGGGGGGGACAGAATTGTTGTTATGTCTACATAGTCCAGTTTGAAAAGTTCATTCTGCCTGACAGCGGTATATGTTTCGTCATCGCCGTTATACGGTCGACGACTGCGATTCTACTACGATGTTCCCTTGTTCGTCTCTACAGGCTTCCGTTCGGGACTTGTGTCTGTGTCATGTTTTTTATACCTTTCCCCTGTTCCAAATCTCATTCCTGGTGTAGCATCTCTCAATTTTCTCGACCGCGCGCTTCTCATGCTCTTTCTTCTTCCTCATGAGAAGCCTGTGTTCGTCTCTCCTCTTCCGCTCATCAAGCTCTAAGCAGAGCCGCTTTATCTGCATCTTACTTAGCTGCATGTGCTTGCCGGCATTCATCATCGAACCAGGGGTTTCGTTGTGGTGAACGAGTGAAACCCAGCACATCATAAGCGGCATCTCTAATGACGTATTGGGAGTGTTTCGAATGGTCTTCGATGCTTGATGCTGGCGGTATTGGACCTCTTAAGAGATTAAGAGACACTCGATCGGAAAAGGACTTGGCGATCTCTTGCGATTGTAGCCGTCTGACGTCGAACTTTCTCACAGCATTAGTTTGTCTAGGCGTAGTTTGGGATATCCGCAACCGTACCTTGGCTGCAACAAGGTAATGGTCGAGGTCGATGTTGGCTCCTCGGAACGTACGGACATCCATAATACTGGAGGAGTGTCTTGCCTCGATCGCAATGTGATCAATCTGGTTGACTGTTGATTGATCAGGGGTTCTCCAAGTCCCCTTGTGTATGTCGAGATGTGGGAAACGCGTGCCAGTTACGACAATGTTTCGCCCCGCCGCAAAGTCGATTAGCCTGAATCCGTTATCGGAGGTGTCGCTGTGCAGGCTATATTTTCCGATTGTTCCACCAAAGATACTCCCTCTTCCTAGCTTTGCATTAAAAGCACCGAGGACAATTTTAATGTCATGGCTAGGGCATTGCTCGTAGGAATAGGAATTAAACAGGGATAGGAATTTGTCTGCTACGGAAACACGCAAATAGACTTAAATTGTCAGATATGGATGTTTCCACATTCTGTGGTGAGCTGCAAGCGGTTGAGGACATAACACAAATACTGTGTGAATGCTTGGCAATATCGCGTAGTCGAAGAAAAAACCCAGAGGAAATAGACAGCAGCGAGATATAATATGAACCTAAAACTTATTGCATCCAATGTTGTATAATTTCGATCAGCTGAGGTTTTCATAATGAGGAGTGTGTGAATGGCGGAACCGTCAAAGGTATTCCTCTACTGCGTTGCCGATTCGGATAGAAAACGATAATTGTTCCAGCTAGAATGCTGATGGACCTGGGTTATGTATTTCTTATCAATTTGAGGCAACTGATGTGTTCGTTTCCGACTCAGTCGACGTCGAGGTACAACCCTGAATGTTGGCTGTTAAATTATATCTCTTCCTCCAAAGGTCGTCAATAGAAATGGAACCAGAAATCATATTAAGAATCGAACAACATCAGGTGTTTCTTCATCTGCCTTCGATCTTCACTGGGAATTTGGATTCTAACTCGGTAATAACTAGGAAGGACTATATTCACAAGAATTTTAGTTGTTCACCTTTATCTTCGTACGGGCACCTTCAAAGCAACTGGTTCACCTCTTGGGATTAATTTCCTCCTTTATAGCAGGCGTTTTGCCTCATGCGTGTATTAATCGTTCGACCTTCCACTACATCATATCTACAAACTTAGAATATCTTTTATTTGTATAAATATTAATGGTTTACACAATTGAATGCCTCAAATCATAAATCAAGACTTAAAAGAGCTCCAACAAGCATATGTACATACTCGTATATCCTTAAATGACACAGATTCGCTTTAATGTGGTAAACAACAAGTTACTCATCGTGTATACGAGTATGCGTACATTGTGGACTCGTTCTTTTCCTTAAAGCTATGACAAATAGCCTTGAAGCTTGGCATGTAACGTTATATCTGAAACAACAGTGTTGCCAGTTAACACTGGTTCGCTTATCTTCAAGTCTATATTTTCGAATTTACAGTTTCTCACATTCCTTGCAGTAGTTTTTCGAAAAAATATTAATCATTGAAACGAAAGAGGACTGCACCACCACCACCTCGAATTAATCATTGCATTATATTCTCCTCCAAAAGCCAGTCCGGCCGTATGCGAGTACGTAGCACTTCCGTCTAACCATCTCACCATGTCACACCTGCGTATATTCGTACATACACGAATACTCGTAGATACTCGTACACTTTACTCGATTTTCAATTCAATAAATTAAGTCAGTACGGAATTGTCCCATTTATTCGTACGTCGGTCGTGGTGCTGCTATAGCTGATTGAAGTAACCAGAGCGCTTGAGTTGAGCTATTCCAGTGCAATCCACTTCCAACTCTAGTTTTTTGCTGCTGACTTAATCCACTTTTGCACCACACCTAGCCTAAGGATGAGAAAGTGCTGCTGAAGCTGTAGCACTTTCATCCACCAACAGCCACCATCACTACTAGACGAGTACTTGGCGCAGTATAAAGGTACAGTATTCGAACAGCAGCAATTGCAGCAGCCACTGATTGAACACTTCCCCGAGCAGTCAGAGCACTCATTACTTTGCATAGAGAGATGCGAAATTCAATTTAAAATAAAATCCAGAGTTTCGTAAATTGGACCAAAAGTGCCACCGCCAGGTTCTAAGAAAATATTCGTGCTCAGCCCTGATTGATGATCATTGGAAATAATTTCGTACTCGCGCATCGCCCGAACAATGTGGGCGGCTTGTATATAGATTCATAGATTCAGTCGATCTGGTTTTTTTCTTCTGACTTACGTACGAGTATCTGTTGTTGAGTGCAGTGATAATCGTAGAATATGTTGTAAAACATATTTTAGCGGTACCATCAGGGCAAGGCAAAAGCAAACCGCAGGCGCACAGGGTCAAAAGATGTTTACATTGCACCGCCGGGGCACCGCCAGTAGTTGAATTGCCCACAGATAGGGGCTATCTAGCCAACCTCTTATGCCAGCATTCAGCTAGCTTGTAAAGTAATTAAATCCGCGTACAAGTACCTTGCCGAATGTAACTGGAGATCACCATTAGATCACCGCTGCTGTCTTATTGCCAATGTAGCACGGTGTGTTTAGTGTGTTTATGGTTTGTGAGTGATGATTGGAGGTCTTACTAACATACCAGAGTATCTGTGAATCGGAATATATTTGAGTGGCCTGGTGTCCAGGGACAGAGAGTGAGGATAGTGTTTCATGGAGCAAAAGTAGGCCAACATATTGGCGATTTGTTTCACGCATGTGATTATGTTGCGTGTGTTACGGCCGGAAAACATTTGTTTACAACGAGAAACTATAGCTGACCAGTCCAGAGAGTATGACGGCCCCCAACTGGCTTCAGTGCCCATCACACACAATGACGACCAAGTTGATGTCGAGGAGAACCTATCACAGAGGCCGATTGCATGTTGTTGAATGTCTAGATAGAATTTCAAATGGTAGGCCAGTCGACGCAGTTCATCGATGTAACTCACTATGTCAATCGATTCGAAATTGACTTTCTGACTGACTGTGTCTGTAGGTAGAATTTCTGTTGTCAGTGCGTTTGGGGAGCGCGAGCTACGAATATTTATTGCTAATTTGAAAAATCACAGTCTACGGTCTACGAGTGTTCGAAATGTAGGTCAGTGTAGGACATTGATATACTCGTGTGTTTCAGGCATCAATTTTACGTGTTGGAATAGTTATACGAGTAGATACAGATACGGATATACTATATTCGTTCGTACTACATTTGTTTATGTGACATGGGGCTGTAAATCTTTGTAGATTTTATATTTTGTCGGAGTGACATTTACTGATGCCGGAGGTAATTAGTTCCGTCAATTAGTCGACACTAATCTTATGGTAAAGGTTTTTTCCATATTTTAAGTGGATCCTGAACTGAACACTACGGTATTCAAAGAGGAAGAGAATGTTTTTTTTTTTAGCTTTCCTATTCGTTGCATGCAGTTAATTTTTTTTTATTTTTAAATTATGGCCCAAGATCAAAGAGATCTGTGAGAAAAATTTCAATCACATTTCTAGTTGACAAGCTCTACAAAACTTTAAAATTTGAAATAGTCTTGAAGAAGTTTGGTAGTGAAAGACAATTGTTTACGGAGTTATCTTACAGTTGTGGAATTTTCAAAAGTTCTGAGATGCTTATAGTTTTTTTTGTACGACTTTCTGGTCAATCTCAGTCAATCACTTTCTTCAAGGTAAATAACACTTTCTGGATTAGCCTGATTGCTTAGTTAAGGACAATGCTTACAAAGTTTAAACCTGTTGAGGTATTCAAAGCCTCTGAACTCTGGCATATTGTGTGAAAGTATAAAGCCCTTCATCAAGAACACTCCTGCAGATCCTGGAAAAAACTTAAGAAGTCCGAATCTATACCAACAATCTTTTCATCCAATTTAGGGAATCATTTATAGAGACGAGCTGTATAGTCTGATATCCCTGCCAATCTTGTCCGGCTATGCAGAAAGACGATTGACGCTCACTGCTCCGTCAAAGTCGGTGACAACTTGACCGAACCCTTTGATCTCAAAAAAAGCTTGAGACAAGGCGAAGCGCTGTCATACTTGAAAGAATTGTACAGACCTCATAAGTGAACACTCTTTCAAAAGTCTGTGCAATTACTAGCGTACGCGGATGATATCGACATAATTGGAATAATACCCGAGAGTTTGTGATTATTGAAACCAAAGCGAGTTTAGCTACTCAAGCAGGCAATTAAGTAGTAGACCGAAAACTAAACATTAGTCCCCTATAGTGACTAGAGCATGTGGACCTAAGGATAGATGAGACCCAAGTACGCATTGAGAGAATTACTCGAATCCAAATAAGTTTAGTAACTGGGCTATACGTCTCTTCATAATCTACGACGTACATTTGAGTCTAACCTTTAATTGTTTGCTGCTAACACATCGTTGGTCTTAAAGATTCAACGCTTCTCGGCAGCTACAAAATCTTGTATCGATGGCACTAACTTGTTTTAAATTTTCGTTTTTTGCGGCCCCTCTTATGAGTTTCAAGCTAGTTCGAAAATGCAAGACATCAATGAGTACGCGCCGAAGGTTAAATTCACTGAAATCACTGCTTTAAAATCGATGATGAACTTGCTATGCAAGCCGCAGAGGAATGTTTCTAAGTACCCGAAAGTACTGTTAGTCTGGTGACTTCCTCGGTTAAGGCATTCATTGCTCATATGCGCACAACTACAGATGGCATGACAGATGGTTGCTGGCAGATCAAACGAATACTTCCCGAGGTCTGTTAGAGGGCAGCGACCGTCCGCAGTCTCTCAGTAGGAAAGACTGCAGGCTACTGGCGTAATGACGGGACACTTAATTTTTACCAAATACTTAAATATGCTATGCATAAGTGATACAACATCCTGCGACTCTTGATATAATGTTGATGACGCAAGAGGGAGCCACAACGTCTGTCAACGTCCTAGCATCAGGCCACAGGGCCATTGTGCTGACGTGGTTTGTTCTGGTACGGTAGTCACTTTATCACTAAAGTGTTTGCTCGTCGTTCTTCGAAAGCCCATTCCATTAAAGGCACCTACAAGGAATACAATATTTCTAGTTCTTTATACGAATGCACTGTTTCGACAGAAAAAATATTGGAACAGAAGGTTTAGGTCTCAGACATTCCTTCTTTATAATTTATTCAATTTTGCCTTTAACAAAGTCTAACCTACTATATAGCCTGTGTAAATCACTTTACTGCAAATTTTCTTTTAAAAATCTATTACACACTCAAAAACTGTAAAAAAAAAAAAAAAAAACCACTCGATAGCGTTTAACATCTCGAACGAAGTATTTTGCATAGGCCTCACAGAGATAACAGAGTGCGAATTTCTCTACGTGTTTTGGCCTGCTACAGCTATGATTGTATGGCTAACTTCTTCTTATCCTTTTATTAACCCTTTTCTCGTTATACGAACTTATGCGTAACGAGTTTCCCATTTTTACTGCATCGTTGCTGCTCCGATTATGGGGTTGGCTAATTTCGCAGACCGCAGAACGCGTCTACATAATGCTCGGTCCTGGATCGCTTCAGTGGTTAGCCCCAGACGTTCTTTCGTATTTGCCATCTGAGAAATCCAGGAATTCTTTTTCTGACCTCGTTTTCTTACAGTTGGAGTGACCGTAGTTGATAGTGCCTTTTTAACCGGATTTTCCGCAGATCTTCTTTGAACGTGGCAATACCAGCTAATTCTATTCGCCTCAAGCTGTTCGGTTACCGAATTCTTCATATGTAGACTTCCTCTTATACGCGTAGATCTAATGCAATCGCGTTTAGTGACTCCACTAGACATCCTTAACATTTTCATTTCCGCTGCCGTCATTTTGTTTTTAAACGCTTCGTACATTGTCCAGTACTGTGAACCGTATATAAGAGCTGGTCTAACAACCGTGGTGTAGACTTTCCCCTTTAATTTAATTTAATTTAAGTGGAAATTTTGGTCCCTAGCGCATTTCTCCATGAATCTAAGGCATTCTGTAAATGTTCGACGTTATCGCTAAGTATAACTGCGTCGTCAGCGAAGAGAATTGGCGTTACATTTGCTTCGCGCATGCAGTCTTTTAAAAGATAGTCGAATACTACCTTAAAAAGTAAAGGGCTAAGCATGCTTCCTTGATGCACTCCGACATTAACTGGAAATTCTCTCGTTAGTCCAGCAGAGCTTTTAACCGCAGTTTTCACGTTTCCTTACATGTCTTGTATTATTCTAACATACGTTTCCGGTACGTTTTGAGACCTCAGCGCGGCCCATATGAGTTCCCTAGGCACTCGATCGAATGCTTTCTCGAGGTCGATAAATACCATGTGTAAATCCTTAGACGATTGAATGGCTAACTATTTTGATTAATCATCCGACCTTTTGAAACGTCATGAAATCACTAGCCCTTGAATCAAGGAACCAAGAGTGCAAACAAAAACATCTTTTCTATGAGGCCCATCTGAGACGCTTTGTCGAAAATCTCTAGGTTGCTGTGCAATCTTCTCGAATTTCAATATATTGGTTGGCATTATTAGACTTCTACTGCAGAAGATTAATTTTTTTGTGTGCCTGTCTTTCATAAGTTGTCTGCAACTCTTGTCAGATCTCTTGTGCAGTGCAGTAGGAGTTTTTGCCAAAACTCGCTACTATAATGTTTTGAGCCCTCGTGCCAAGTTTTTGGCATTCTGGCACCTTTTCAGGATCTGTTGGTTGCAAAATCTTGTCACTTGCTCATATCAACGAGAATACTGGCATTGAGGATAACCTCGATTTGAAATTTTCAGTTTCTCTGGTGATCTTAGCCTATTTTCATGAAATAACTTCCTTCCATCTTCGTTTGACAAATGTAAATACACAGTGTGGCAAATAATATCCCGGACTGGTTATAGAAAAAATAATAAAAACACTTTTTCGGTGTTTTAATTTAAAATTTTTTCCTCTCGGTCCAATACACTTATTACAGCGATTCAATAGTGATTCAAATGCCTCCTCTAGCTCATTTTGCGAAATTGCCGCTAGGCCGTGTCCAGGCTGCATGAATCGTCGGAATGTCATCAAGAAAGCATCGTTGAAACTTCTACTTCAATTGCGGGAACAAAAAGAAGTGACACAGCGGCAAATCCGGTGAATACGGCGTATGATGTATCGCACACACTTGATTTCGAGACAAAAATCAACGAACAATGAGTGCAGTATTTCTCGGTACGTTATCATGCAAGAGAGATCAACTTTTTTGGATCAAAATTTTTGATTAATCAATTGATCAGTTGAAACAAATTCTTTGAGGATAATTCCTTTGCTATCGTAGAATGTGATGAGCATTGTCATCATTTTTGAAGGAACTTTTCGGATTTTTTAAGCTGGAGGTGAATTTCTTGACTTTTATTCCACACTTTGACCCTTGGTTTCTGAATCGTGTTGGAAGCACTATATTTCATCACCCGCAACAATTGTTTTCCTGAAGTTTGGATCATTTCTTGAGGCTACAATGACGTTTCTGGAATGCCAGACTTTCATCAGTATTTGATCATCATTTGATGCGTTTTGAATAAATCTTGCACAGACTTTTGTTTTGCCGAAATCCTCGTAAAGAATGGTTCGTATACGAGTATTATAGTAATAGTATCTTTATAGATATTTAAGACCTCTTCCAACATTCTCAGTGAAGCAATGTGGTCTTCTGCAGCAAAATGAAGTACCTTTCTGGATCATTTCGGGCGTTCAATATGAAATTCGCTTTTCTGTGTAGTTATCCTTCTCCAGCGTATCTCTGCCGCCCAACAACAATTGTTTTACTCAAACAATCATCACGGTACACTTGTTGCATCGATTGGAATGTTACTGATGCATTTTTACCAAGTTTTCCGTGGAATTTAATGATCGCTTTTCTTTCTATGCTAAAATTTAATCGTCAAATGAAAAGGTGAGCAAATAATATTTATAACTGTTAAATGTCAACCAAATGTCATGGAATTTTGACAGATACTAGAGAAAGATTCAAGTTTTTAAAAGCGTGTTTAGACAAATAGATGGCGCTGGTGGTTGCTGAGATATCACTGGTGTTCGGAAAATTATTTCTCACACTGTGTATGTATTTCAAATACTTATTCGTAAAATAACTTGGAAATAGTTTTGCGCTTTATTGATAATTACCTTTGTGTGTAAGAAGACAACCACAAAAGAGAAAACGATTTTGAAGTGGATCTCTTAAAATAAAACGTGCTTTTCTGCCAAAACCAAAACAGAAGTGACAGTTTTATAAGACGAAGTGCAAATTGACAAAAATATTTCGTTAGTTGACGCACACCATGTTAGACAGTGTCGTATAGTGAGTCAGATATTTTTTCGTCACAGAGGAACCACGGGTATTTCTCCAGTCTTATTCCAAAAGTTACCATGGTCTGTGTAGGTCTTTTTGTGTACAACAATTTGTTCTGTATTTAGCTTAAGAGAGAAAGTTTGGATATCTTTCCAAAAGCTATCAAAGAATCGAGGCTTCGTTTGTCTGTTTTAAAACAAAAATAATCCACATACGCCCCGCTGATCCTCATTAAATGAACTCCCTTAAGGCTCTCATAATCTCCAGAACCCCATTAAAGTGCTTTGTTTCACTTTTATTAGAATTTCGAGGTAATTTTACGAACTCCTGAGCAATCTATCTTCTTCGCTTAGCACTTGGTTCCCAGTTGCCCACTGCCAGTTTAAATCAGTCTATGGTAGCTGCCACAGAATGTCTCGACCCAGATTTCCTATCGATTTTTGAGATTTTATTTCTCATTCTTTATGTGGGTTGATCCATTGTCGATGATGCTGCTTGGTGCTTGGTGCTTAGTGCTCTGCTTAAGCGCCTCGGTTCTCCTTACTCTTGCCAGTTGTATTTTTATTTCTTAATAAGTCACCACGTTGATTTTTATATTCAAATTCGTGACTTGGTACTTTGAGTTTTCTCGTTGATTGCCTGGCAGGAGGTACAAGTAACTAAGAGCTCCTGTCTGACTCCGCCATCACCTCACCCTCATGGGTAAACAAAATTGGGCTTTAGCTGGTGCTGTACTACCACTCAATTGGTGGTGAGCTGTTTTGCAACACAAGCCTTAGAAACTGAAGCCAAAGTCTTTGTTTATTATTTTTTAAGTATCCAATTAATTTGGCCGTCAATAAAAGAATTTTTAATTTAGTAAGTAAAATCAGCGGAAGCCAGAGTGAGGAAGACTTTAGTCTAACAATCTGCTTGCTGTGTATGGGGAAAGGTTATTGAAAAATATTGGAGCCCTGGAAAGTTAACCAATTCGCTGCGCCACCGGAAGATATGTATGAATAGTCGGTTTCGGATGATAAAAACAAGAAGAAAAATAATTGATAGATGCCAAAGTGCAACATTTGGAGATCGAAACTGGTTGGATTTGGAGTTAAGGAAATAGCTGAAGCTGCAGATCGTTATCATATTGGATTTTGTGTCGATTTGCCAACATAAGATGGCATTTGGTGAGAAGAGTTTACAAGTTTGCAGGTTGTCGATTCGATTGTCCTAAATGGGTGTTGAAAGAAACTGGCTAGAAAAAACGCTTCAATTTGTGTCTTTCATTCGGAACAAAAGACTGGATCCAGGATGATTTGTTGGAGTGATGATTCTATTAGGTCGTGACTTGGTTGCTTTATGTTATGCAAATAGGAAGAATCAATACTCACGAACTAGGTGACATTACTGGAAAGCAATATACTACAATTTTGAAGCAGCAATATAGATGATAGTCTGCCAAATCGGTTCAATTTTGTGTGTTGTTCGCTGTCGCTGTTGGCAAATCGGCATGTTTTTTTTACACTTTGTAGATTATTGAACACGAATATGATTATTTATGTCAAAGGTAAGTTTCCAAATGGAGAAGTATTCGCTAGATTTGCTAAGAAATACATTTTGGTTGTACATTTTTACCATAAGCTAGGAGCCGAAGTCATCTTTCTAAAGGAGGATAACAGGAAGAATATTATCATATTACTTACTTACCTCGCTTTTGCATGGTCGCACCAAATCTCTGCTCTTAATTAGAGCCCAGTTTTTACCATCAGTAACCGAAGATTCATTTTCTCTTATGCCTCGATAAATGAGGGTGGAATGTTGGCGACCAACTTTATCGTCCACTCTTGTTGCTAAGTCAAAGTTCTTTGCATAAGATTCTGAGATCAAAACCGAACATTGGATTCGTATATGGAGAGTTTCTGTGGTAAATAAATGGTTTCTTGAACATCGCTAAGAGCTAGCCCTAAGGATTTACAAGCTAGATACAGAAGAGACGGGAGAAAGATTCCCTATTTCATCTCACATCCTTTAAACGCACCCCGTCTAGGCCTTTTCACACTGTTATGCAGGGATTCTAAAGAATTTCAGGAAGATATCTTGTCGACAAAGTTGGACTCGACTGACTTTTAATTCTAGTCTTGTCGACCGGAAAACATCTTCTGGGGTTTGAGCCAGAGGATGCTGGAAGTGACTAGGATTTAGTAGCAAGATCGCAGGAATATTGCTGAGGTCAATACAATCCAATACAATACTTATGGATCTCTACAAATCTGGAGACCACTTTGTTAAGAGAAAATAAAAACTTAAAACTGGAACAAGATCCTCGGGCAAAATAAAGGAAAACCACACCCTGTACTCTTGCGAAAGGTCATCTAATATCAATATTTCTCAACGATTTCAGCAATAAAAGCATAAGAAGAGATTAAGCTGTTTCTCGAGGTCCTTTTCAATAAAAAACAAGGGTTTCATCTTCAATAAGCCGAAATTGATCAAAGATATCACACTTATTGCCTGGAAGAATCAACTATAAGCTATGGTTGGTGCTGTTGGCGCCGCTACGTGAATCCAAACATTGTGTAATATTATGAAGTCATGGCATTCTTCATAAGACTAATACTTTAAGTCTTTCAAACTAGTTCCTTAGGTCTGCCACCATGCCAATATCCGCAAACTGTATTCGTTTTCTGGCTCAAACACTTGCTGAAACTATTCTGAAGTTCAAATTACATTGTATCAGATAGCATGTCAAACTTCAGTGCGCTTTTGACTTAATACCTAGCGAGAACAGATTATTTTTGGAGTCTGGTAAAAGCAGCGTTGACGTATAAAAAAGAGCTTTTTTTACCAGGCAATCAACCAATCAGATTCAATTGGTCTCAATCCCTACAATCATGATAGTGTTGAGAACACTCTTCGGTCACAAACTCCATGTCTTGGCGCAAGCCTCTTTACATTGCAAAAAAGTCGACGAAGAAATTTACTGTTCAGGATGCTTGGTTCTGTTGGCCTCCTCTATATCGTGAAGCACATTTCATCTCTAGGACTGTCTCTGCTTTAGTAAAAAGGGTTGCATAATTTTATCCGGTAGAAAACATGGCCGAACCAGTTGCATATGATTGGACGTAGCTGTTAGAGCTGCTTAGAGCGTAAGGTGTAAAATCGACAAGAATGCAACTAAGCAGCGAAGACAGAATGCCGACATGCGAGCTGCGAGGCAATGTATTTCAAGTACCTTCCCAATTTCTCCATTGGCCCCTCTCCCCCTCAATTTGATGCCACCTTATCGAAGAAAAGTTGCAAAATCTCAATGATGAATTTTTACTCGGGCCAGACGGGTTCCCAACTATATTTCTCAAAAAGTGTGCCTCCAATCTTTCGCACCCACTTTCCTCCCTAGTTAATCTGTCCCTCACACATGGGGAATTCCCCCAAATTTGGAAGACCCCTTTCATAACCCCGGTTCACAAAAAGGGATCAAAGAATGAAGTAACCAACTACCATCCCATCGCTAGGCTTTCTCACATACCAACAATTTTCCAAAGTTTTTTATATGAGTCTCTAACCAAGCTTTTAGTGCAAGTCACTCACAACCAGTCAGCATGGATTTCTGAAACGTAGTTGAACTACTACTAATTTCGTTGAATTCGTTACTTTTGCGATTTCAGCTGCAGATTTCGCTAAGGCCTTAGATAAAATATTACATCAATTGATCCTTTTGAAATTGTCTTCACTCGGTTTTGATCCCGTATTGATAATGTGTATGGATATCTTCTTATTTAGAGAACCGTTATTATAGAGTTTGCTTTAGGTCAGTTTTCTCAACTCCGTTCTTAGCCACGTCTGGTGTCCCACAAGGCAGTCATCTAGGTCCTCTGTTTTTCATTTTAACTATAAGCGATCTTGACAGGATTATTAAACACTGCTCCCTATCCATTAACGCCGACGACATTAAGTTCTTCAAGACTATTTCTTCATGCCAAGAGTCTATTATCCTTTAAGAAGACCTCGATAGGTTTTCCACCTGCTGTATAAAAAAGGCGATGGCGATGGCGCGATAGTTAGCTCATTGGACTATCACGCAGAGAGTTTGGGTTCGATTCCTGGCTGAGTCACCAACAATTTTTCAAATCGCCATCACCCTTTCGGCGGGCAATGGCAAACTCCCAAAAGTAAAATTGCCTACGAAAAAGCTTCTAAGGAGTGCCGTCCGGCCTCGGCGATAAATCGTAGGCACCGCTCAGATGTGACAAAAATTACACAATGAGCAATACAAATGAGTGTCAAGAAGCTAGGCCATGGCCCATTTCGGCTGCCAGCGCCAGAGTGTTTTTTTTTATAAGAATTTGCGTTGAGCTTAGTATCTAAAGATGTCAATCTATGACTTTGTCTCGTCCAATCAATCTCCCCTTCGACTTTATTTTCTGCGTGACCAACCTGTACCGCAGGTTCAATACCCCCGCGACCTTGGAATATTGTACGACAGAACGTTAAACTTCCGTTCGCATATTGATGAGATAGTCCTTAAAGCCAACGCATCACTTGGTTTTATCAAACGATGGTCTAAGGAATTTTCCAACCCTTATTTGACAAGATCACTTTACATTACCGCTGTCCGACCCCTTCTCGAATAACCCAGCCAAGTGTGGTCCCCATTTAAGCGAGTTCATATCACACGGGTCGACAGCATTCAACGTCATTTTCTTCAATTTGCCCTTCGCGGAATACTCTGGAATGACCCCTTTATCTTACCTCCCTATCGTGACCGCCTTAAACTTCTTAACCTGAATACCCTCGATAAACGCAGAGATGTAGCTGGCTTTCTATTCTTTCATCGACTGTTCCCTGGTTCTGTTCATTGTCATGCCCTTAACAATTCTATTTTCTTCAACACTAACCCCCGTAATTTACTAGGTCCTTGTCTATTTTATATTCCTAGTCTCCGCGTCCTAGTCCTAGTTTTTAAGTTAGTCTATAAGTTAGTCTAATGTCCCCACCAAATTTGCCCTTTTTTACCCCCATCATCACAGGCAGCATTTGCACTGCCATAGCTGGTTACCACCACGTACATCTTCATGTGGAGTGCGTCGTTAATTCTGTTCTACAGATTTTAAAGCGCAGTCGCATAGTATCTTCCACATTTGTAGGCGTGTGGCATCTTGGACAGAGGATAAATCCGCAAAGCATTCAATCATGTTCGTAGCCTTATTCTCCTGTGGTGTTGTCTCAATAGGACATAAGTAAATTTGCATAAGCAGACTACATTCACTAGTGAGCTGTCTAAGGAGCATTTGTTCCGCTGTCAACTATGACAATGATACCCGAGTGGAAATTATGCAAAGAAATACCGAAGACACGATCCTAATCGTTGATTCCTTGGAAAGCTGTTTAGTAGATAAACCTATTTTCGAGGACTCAAAAATTTTCAAACGCTGTTGATCGTAGTGCTACCTAACAACCCATTAAATGGGATACAAACGAAAATGCTCACAGGTATTGCGAGGGAAATGTTTTGCGGCTTATTTCAAATTTCATCTGCATCAATTAAAAATAAGCAAGGAACTGTGATGCTCAACTGAGATGGCTAGGTCACCTAAAGCGAATACACACCAGCGTCCCGTCCCAATATATACTCGTTTCCAAACAAGATGGGTATGCAGAACAGGGCGAGCACGTCTGAGGTGGCGCACAGAAGTGGCAGGGGTCCGTAATCAAGTTTGTACTGATCGTAGTCCTCATCCACTCCGCACTGTAACGCAATCCAACTGAGTAAGCATAACTGATAATGTTCCTGCAGGCAATGACAGATACACAGGAAGCATATTTTACTCGGCTCACTTGCATCCTCAGTCATAAAAGTTTGTTTTGAGCTGGTTCCAATCAGTGTGAGTCTTGAACTTTCGACTGGGTGTTTTCATATGGCTGCAAATCTGTGCTCCACCATCAACGAGCCATCTGCAGAAGCTTTTCTTGCTAGCATGGTATGCTTGAAGAATTTGGTAGAGCTCCTCCCTAAGCGTGCTCGGTTTCTTTTTCTCAGATGCTCGGCGGACATAACATGCGATTAGATTATAGTTCAACCTACTATACATACAACTCAAATTACAAGTTCAATTGTAGGGCACTAAGACATTCATTTAAATTCATCAAGTAGGTAGCACACATATCACAAACTTTTCGTTCATTTCCATTTTTACCATCAACATGTTGACAGAAAACCACAAATGCATTTATTTGCGTGTCACCTTTCTGCTCCTCTGAAAAAGTTGTTTTTTTTCCTCTCATAGAATTTAACAGTTTCATTCAATTTTAAACTTCAAATACAAACACCCAAACGCAAAATGCTCAATTCATTTTAACCATACAGTCATGCTCGCATACATTACAAACAAAGACAACAACGCCAAAGAGTCTTCAACTTCCATAAATAACCTACAAATCAACTTTATTTAATTCATCATCACCGGATGGTGACGTGTCTCACAAAACGTTGGCTCACCCTGAACATTTTGTGGGCCGTCACCATCATAAGAGCACCATCTCGTGCCTCCTCAACGACGAATTTCAATATCACGAGTGTCATTTCACTGCATAATTAAGGACTAATTTCTCTTATGCATAGATTACTGCAAGCCCTCAACATATTCCATTTCCAATGACTTCCCAGCAATAACAATTAAGTTCGGAAAAAATAAGAGTTCAACTCTGTACAATGTATCTCACCTCAAGGACTTCAACCGTCAACCACACCCAGCATGATGCTATGTCGATGGAGTGAAATTAATATACCCCCGCGCACAAACACTCATTTCAATTTCGCATATGTTACCTGGGGTGCCTGATCAGACACCGGTGTCTTTGCGCGCGACACTACTGGTATATGGGGACGGCGACGGTAACTGTGACTGCGACACAGCGTACAGGAGCTGCGACATCTCAATCTACACATTGTATCTTCACATCCAATGGATGAAGGAACACCTTATTTTCTTTTTCACCTTTTTTTTGTTGTCTTATTTCAATGTGCTCCTCGTTTGCATCTCGTTCTTTGTGGTGTATCTTTAGCATCTTCTCGCCATGTTGGCTAGGCTAATGTCAAAACTCCTAACTGCTACCTCCACCAGTAGAGTGTCTCCACTGAATACACTAAACCTTCATCGTCAGTTTGTAGGCAAATCAATAGAGATTCTCGATAAAAAGAAAATATCGTTGGTCGTCGTTGAATTTGGTATCCACGACTAGTCGATGTCGTGTGATACAAATCGCGATATTTGTTTACTCCACCTTTCCAATGATCCGCGCACTCAGTGCCAACTACTTAATTGCTTAATTAATTGGCTTGGTTTCAGATCCAGATACAGATCCAGATCCAGACTGTTTGGGAAGTATAGGGTGAAACGCCCAATTTTGGAGTACCACCAACGCAGCAAATACCAAATACCAATGCCGAAGTTCTAAAAATATGTCCGGACTGTTCGGATACTAAGCTCTAGCTATTATCTGCATATGGGCAAATGCAATTTTGAAAGATCATTCTAAGTGGGTAACTCTAAGTGATCTGTGCGATACACAAGGTCGATCGCTAGTTAATGTGATAATTAATTGCGACGTGCCTTACAGAAATGCGAAAGCTTTTATGGTCGACAAAAGTGGCAGCACAGCGCGCAAATGGTCCCAACGGTTGCAATGACTGTAATACCACCACCGCACAGCTCCGATTGGTACAAGTCTGGGGCTCACTGCTTGATTAAGATGTTTTGAATGCGTAGCACATAGCAAAGTCGTTAAATTTCCAAACCAGTGAGCCTGGCTAGTGAACCTTGCCTATGAGGGATTAGTCCAAGTGCAAATGGGGGCTTCGCTAATGAGACGTAAAAAATATAAAAATGGGAGCATTCATTGCATTAGCTGGCTAATGGTATATGACCACCGCTAAAATGTTGGATTAGCTTGGTGAGCACATTAGTGCGCCTTTTATATTCAAAAGTGAGACATTTTGTAATATCCCCATGCAGCTGTTTGGATGCAGCTAAAGGAATGTGCGTTTCTCGAATGATTTCTATGAAAGGCTGTCCACAGATTGCGTGCGCTGCATTGTATCAATTATGTAAATCTTGGCATTTTTTTTTTTAAATAATTTCAACAGAGGAAGTGAGCTAATGAGTTTTTGTTTTTGGACGTGTAAAAAAAACTTCCTCACTTCACTCTTTACAATAACTATCTTATTAAGAGACACACTCCAATCTTGTACATGCCAATCTACCTAACTATGGTATTACGACGAAACATTCACAGCCCTTGGCTTAACAGGCGCTGCAATAGTTCGAGAAACTAAACGATATGTTGAAGTTAAAATGTTTCGAATGAATGCACAGAATTCCTACTTTTAAGGCTTAATATTGCCAAAAAATATTAGCAGGGGTGTGTCGCATTTAAATTATTTGGTTCATTATCATATGATTTGTATGATATGAATCATAGTGTGCTATACTGCGGAACACGCCAGAGCTCGTCTTTGAAAGGCTTCTACTATGCTCAGTCTTTTCATTTCGCCTCGGACTTTCGCAGCTGTGTCGTCATATCTATGGTTAAAGTCATTTCTTATTTTCTAATAAGTTTACAATGTTCTTTTGAAAGAAAGAACCCACATTATTAAAATTCCATTGTGGTCAAGTCTGAAGAACACAGACGCCAAGCAACCCCCCGGCTACTTTTCCCTTAAATAAATATATGTAGAATCCGTCTTATTACCTGGAGTTTACTTCATGGCTAATTATCCTTTCCGGTAGGTGAGTTTTGCTTAAGGTAAACCGAGTTTGCTTTTGTTAGAATTTTAATAAAATTGTTGGGGTTTACTTGCCCCTGGTAGGAACATCACTGTTACCTTAGATCTGATAAGCTAGACTTTATAGTTATGTCGTTTGATAATGGTATGGGAGGGAAAAATAAAATGTGGCAAAAAGGATTCAAATTTTTTTAAGCGCGCTCTTCAAATTCTTGTCTCTGGTAAAAGTGAAGATGAACTTTCAATGAATCGGTCGAATTTGGTTCAGTGATTGGTACATCCCAAGTCTGTTAATAGATTCCGGCACACGAATTGGACGTATCATTTGGTATAGAAACTTTGGGAAAATAATGGATCTTTGGCAGTAGCTGCGGAGATTTACGTCGGGGTCTACACAGTGATATTTTTCGGATATTAGTAACCAGAGTCAAACTATTTCAGATTACTTGGTGAATTTGATTAACAAAGTTGAAGATACTCGTAATACGAGGGCGGGTCAATAAGTCCGTGACTTTTGGATTAAAACACAGATTTTTTGATAAAAAAATAATTTTATTTTTCAACGTAGTCTCCCTTGAGCTCTATACACTTTGTCCAACGCTTCTCCAATTTTTTTATCCCTTTCAAAAAAAATGATTTGTCGAGGTCCTCAAAATAGGCCTTTGTTTGCGAGATGACTTCATCATTCAAATCTTTTTCCACCAAGCCATTTCTTCAGGTTTGGGAACAAGAAGTAGTCGCTCGGAGCCAAATCTGGAGAATAGGGTGGATGAGGGAGCAATTCATAGCCCAATTTATGGATTTTTGCCATGACAACTGCACATGTGTGCGCCCTTGCATTGTCTTGGTGGAAAAGAACTTTTTTCTTGGCCAAATGAGGTCGTTTTTTTTTTCAAATCGTCATTGAATCGGTCCAATAAGTTGGCATAATATTCCCCATTGATTGTTCTTCCCTTTTGAAGGTAGTCAATGTGGATTATCCCGCGTGCATCCCAAAAAACAGTCGCCATAACTTTATTGGCTGACAAACCCACCTTGGCCTTCTTTGGCGCCGATTCACCCTTAGAAACCCACTGTTTTGACTGTTGTTTGTTCTCTGGTGTGTTGTGATGGATCCATGTTTCGTCCATGGTTACAAAACGGCGCAAAAACTACTCCATATTGCGATTAAACAACGCCAAACCTTCCTGTGAAGTTGTTACACGATTGCGTTTGTGGTCGACTGTGAGCAAACGCGGCACCCATCTTGCGGAAAGCTTTCTCATGCCCAAGTGATCATTCAAAATTGAAACCACTGAGCCATGCGAGATCCCTACGGCTTCCACAATCTCTCGCACTTTCAATCTTCGGTCGGCCAACACCATATCGTGAATTTTTTCGATTGTTTCGGGTGTAGAGACCTCAACTGGGCGTCCAGGACGTTCGGCATCTTCAGTGCTTGTACGGCCACAACGAAATTCAGTAAACCACTTTTTTACCATTGAAATCGATGGTGCAGAGTCCCCATAGTATTTATCAAGCTTAGCCTTGGTCTCGGTAATGGTTTTTTTTTCGCAAGAAATAATGCTTAATAAGCACAAGAAATTCACTTTTTTCCATTTTCTCCTCAAATTAGTGAGTAGTCTGATAAAAATAGCTGTCAAACACAAACTAACTGACGCAGCAAGTTTAAATTTTGACAGGAGTCAACTGACAGATGCCTGTTGACAGGAGCAGTGTTGCTGTTTCCGTAAAGAGGTCAGAAATTCAAAAAGTCAGGGACTTATTGACCCGCCCTCGTATGATAATCTTCACAATCGTGGGTGTCTGAAGCACTTTCACTTTCACCATATAAATAACGCAATGTCCGTGTGGATTCCGGCTTTATAAATTTTCATTAGACGAATTCCGCAGCTCGATATTCCTATCTCATATCTTCACCGATTTCAAGGCCGCATACGACAGCATTTGTCGCACCTAAAAATTGATGGCCAACATTGGGACTATATTCCATATGAGAAAAATGATCCAGTTATATCACATAAATTTCGAAAACGCTTGAGATATGACCTAAGAATTCGTTCACGAACACGGATAGAGATTTTCTGGGTTTGAACTGACCCAATCGCGCGAAATTCCACGACTAATCGAATCCCTGAACGCCGAGGATGTGCGACCGAAAAATCCACGACATTTTCGAACCTTATCTCCAAAAAGCTCACTGTTACGGTAGTGGATTTTCACATACTCTGTCCAATGTAGATGCGACACAAAAAGGTGTCTTATTGTGATATTTAGCAACAATAAAGCTGTCTGGGGACCTTAAAGAAGTCTAATTATTTTTGTAGGAATGGTATCTATTAGAAGGCGGAGGTTTAACAGTGCCTTCCCATTCCATGATTTTTTCAGAGAATTCAATTTATTCAACGTGCATATTGAGAAGTCAGAACCTTGCTTAAAGTCGTTTGACGAATTGCTGTTTGAGCCAATTAGGCTCTTTTGAGCCATTGTAACATCAGATGAAAAATAAAAACAATTTCTCTCGTCTTTCTGAAAATCCAAAGTTCAATTTTGTATGGCCTTCAGCAGCCACCTTACGTCTTTTGCGTCATTTAATCTTCATTTAGATCGCTCGTATCTGACTCTACCTAACAGCATAAAGTGAAAACCAATACCAAAAATGACATCAGGTGTCAAGGTCCATAAATCATTGAGACTCGTACATCTACCGAAATGCCGTTGCCTATAAGAATAATTCTTTTCTGAGAAAATGCCTATTTGGGTCGGTTACCATATACTGGTATTCGTTCGTTTCGTATCTATCTATTGGTTCATAATTTCTGTGTTCATTTTTATTTAACAAGCGATGACGTGCTCTTAACATTCCATTGTTGGTGTCTATTGACCCAGGCGACTCGTTTACGAACTCTTTAACAAGACAGGTAGTTGTAACCCGAGCATTTTCAGGTTGAGGTTGAGAGACAATCGTAACAAGACGGCCGACAATTAAACGACCCATGCTGTGGAATTAAGGTTATCTCTTTAGATGTGAGTGCGAGCGCAAAGTGGAATCATTAAATTTTTAAGTACACAAGCTCATTACAATCAGCACAGCGGGTAAAGTGTATCTGTGTACATTGAGATAGTTTTTGTTGTTGTTGTTGTTATTATTGACACGAAAAAAACAGTTTTATTGATTAATGATGTGAGTATAATGTGGCCATGGATACCTTTTAGGCGCAAGAACATTTTATGGCACAGGTTGATCATGCGTCTGCTGACACTTTGATTTTGATCGGCGGATTTTTTTCCTTTCCTGTCTATTTCCTTTAAGGAATTTTCCTTTGAAATATACCAGAAGCTACTTAGGACGATTACAGGAAGGCAACTAGCCACCTCTCAAATGGAATCCTGTCAAGTAGCCATCATACTTTCGTACGTACTCAATTTTATTCGGTCTTTGTTTCAAGGTCTCTGCCTTGGACATTTCTATGCAATATACCATGATCCATTTGTTCAATTTTTCCTTCTGATGTATCTAATAGATCTTTCCCATAAAATCTGGGATAATTGTGCACGTCTCTTTGAAACTGGTCGAATACCACCGAGTCACCCTTTCGATTTTTCTTTGATTCTGACAGCTTGTATGTGAGCTTGCGCGCACTTTATCGTCATATCTTCTATCCTTCTGTCGATTCGGATATTCTCCTTGGACAAGAGATATAATCCTGAATCAGCATTGCTAGCCACAAAGTTACTGTGAAGGAAAAAAATTCCCGAAGATTCAAAGAGGTGAGCGGATTGGGTTATGTAGACGGCCAGACTTCAACCAATTATCGTTGCGTCATTCCCCATATTGAACAACTAAAGATACCTTAAGCCCATAACCTAGAGTAGGCTGAAAAATAGACGTGGTTCGCGTATTCGAAAGAAGCGTTAGGCTCATCATTTCGTGGTTCGGTGGTGATCGCGACAATAGTCGCCACTTGGTGTCGTTAGCCGGTTGTTGGTTGGTTAGTTACAAATACTTCGTAACGATTGCAGCTCTGCGAAAATGTTTCCAGAACCGAGAGATTCTATCGCGTGCGTTATCAGTGTTGAAGTTGAAGTACATAAAGATTGTTCTTCTCAGTGAGGTTTTTTTTTTTCCTTGTTGTTTTGTTTTGTTCTTCAAAAGTCGTTAAAGAAGCGTGAAAGTTACCAAGAATCTGGGAAATAAAAAGGGATAAACATCAGAGTGAAGAAACGACGAAGGAATGTCCTTAGCTCGTCTCAATGAGTCACCCAGTGATAAAGAACAAGATGGAC
This sequence comes from Volucella inflata, assembly GCA_928272305.1. Classification (NCBI taxonomy): domain Eukaryota; kingdom Metazoa; phylum Arthropoda; class Insecta; order Diptera; family Syrphidae; genus Volucella; species Volucella inflata. The sequence goes on from OV743717.1 coordinate 126,665,396, forward strand.
GGGAAGAGAGAAGAACAAATGTTTTGGAGTCTTCGATCTTTAAGGCTATTGCAGGAATGGGACTCTGGCAATGACGAAGGCGACAGTGAAGGTAACCAACCTGGTCATGGTCGAAAAGCGAAACTGGGGTGGGCTGTTTTTTTTTTTGGTGTAGGTGTCCTGTGATAGTCTAAAGATCTTTACTGTTGGGTTGATGCAGATTGTGTTGCGCTGGTCGAGTTGGTTTCCTTATTTTTTTTTCTGTTTTCTTAACATGGTATTGGATGCTGGAGGATCCGTTTTTTGATGACGATGCTCTCCTTGTTTGGCCTGATTATCATGAACTTGTCCATTAGGTGATGGAGTCAGTTGTTTTACTACACAGTGGACATTACAATTGAGTTTGAGATGTTTGTGGGTGTAGTTTAACAGGCGCATCAAATTGATGAATCAATTCGACAGAAACGGTCCATTTTGATGGAAATTTATGTAAATGTTGCATTTGGATGATTTTTTTTATATTGTTGATGTCAACAGCATACAGTAGTGGTATTCGAATTAGTTCTGAATGTTTTTGTGGAGACGACACAAGCGATTTTTGAAAATATTATTGTTGACTGAATTTGAGCACTGAGTTCGCTAATCAACTCTTTTGTATTGTTTAGATGTGTTGTCATCACAACGTTTTGAAAGACGTGAGCTTGGCTGGGGTTGGTTTTTTGGGCTGGAATATAAAGTCTTAGAAGCACTTATAGCAAGTAATTCTCTTAAGATCATCTCAAGATTAATATTGGGAGGTTTCGATTTTCAACATCAAGAAATACCACGATTTGAAAGTAGAGCAAAAGGGACTGCAGGAAGACTGCTTTGATTTATTTTTTTCATATTTGCTACGTGAAGCTTCTTTAAGAAAGGATTATTATTGTAAGGCATAGAGCTAACTCCGTCTCGAACTATGTTCGGACTCAATGACGTTCTTAGATAAAATTGTATTCTTTTGTATTCGGTTCATATCTTGGCGTTTTAGAAAAGATCCCGATCTAAGTACAGTTCGTAAAGGTAAGTTTTGGTAATTTTTCTTCAATCGCTCTTGCGATATGTAATACATTCAAACGCTGTTAGTTAAAACGACTCTAATATTAATTCTCTCTCTATAAAACAAGTTAATGCTTTGAAATCCTAAAGCCTCCGAGTTCTAGGAATAGTCTCGGGAAACGATAATCTGCTGTCTTCTTCGCCTTCATTGCGTACTGTGCAAAAATGTATAGCCGTGGACTGTGTCATTTTTATTCAATAGTCGTTGCAATCTTATCGTGCTTACACACATTTTGTTTTTTACGCGCGCCTCAAGGGTTTATGATACCTCTTTACTATCGGCAGGGCGCGGGCGGAAAGATAGAAGGAGGAGAAAGGAAAGTTGTTGTGATGTAGTTGGTTTGAAACTCAGTTGTGTCTGGTTTCGATATTGACTTTCCAGGGGTGGGAGTCCGAATAGGACGGAGAGTTTTTCTTTACTCGGAATGATTCAGGTTGTGAATTTTAACGGTTGTTTTATGCTTGAAACTCTACAACAGCCAAATCTACATTTCAGTGTTATGCCTTCACACGCAGATTTTTCTGACTAAGTTCCAAGTACACAATAACTTTTCATGAGTAGGATTCGAACCTTGAATGTCCGAGTGAGAAGCGATGGCTAGTACCACTACACCACGGCCACCCCTAACCCCATGCTTCAGCAACGTTCACAAATTTTAGAAATTCAGTACCAAAATTGTATTACACCTGACATAATCGACCATCTGAGACCACTATTTAACGTATCGTTGATCGTTTTCGCACAACATTTTCTCTGGAAGAGGAGGAGAGTGTTAAAGAAAATTCAATTTTTCGAACCGACGTCGTTCACAACAGTTTAATCTTTTTCCGTCCACTCTATGGAAAATCGTACCCAAAGATCTTGGTTTGAAGGTTTACAAGATTCAGCTCGTGTGAGAATTAAAGCCAAATGACCATTGTTTGTGTCGAAATTTTTGTGAATGCTCCCAAAATCAACAGGCATCGAACTGTGTTCATTAAACATTCGATTAACGCATTATTTCAGGATCTTGTTATTTGCCGCCTCTTGATTACTTCTTTTGAGAATATTTTAAGTTACTAGGCTTCGGCGAGAAACCAACAACAATCGACGCATTAAAAGCCAAAAATAATCTGTTATTAAGAACATATTGCTGAACATACAAATGCTTGAAAATGGTGGAAAACCTTATCTCTTCGATGACATTCATCAGATCCCGCATTGGTAGGCATATACCCACGGATGTGCTATTAAAGAATGAATGCACTTTCATGTGTTTTGTTCGAAAACAAAATTAGTGCTACATTAAAGAAACAAAGCAGAATTAAAAGAAGAGGTTGATGATTGACGGACACCTTCAGTTTTCATCTATTGCCTTAGCTTTCAGCCACTAATCAGAATGTCCTAACGTCATAAATATATTCTTGTATATCCCTTTTAAATGAACTCTATTGGTAATGTATCTCATTGTAAAATTGGTAAAAGTATCTCAAATCTGCATTTATAGCTTTTCAAAAGTCCTATTTGATAACTGTGCTGTTTGGAAGATAAATTTCTAAGATTTTCCCTTTGGAGTTTTTTGTTATCAGTTTCAATTGTTTTGGACGAAATTTGTTATACACGCTTGTAATAGCTATCTAGGGGTAGTCGTACGGCTATCGATACATCTTATTAATCTTTTATAGATACAAAGAAGACTATTCCTTTGGTTATGAATTTTTGAATGAATTTATTAAGGAGCGACTCATCTCTGCTATTACTCTCGGAGTTTTTCTGCACTTTGTTAAGAGCCTTTGCTTCATTTCATCGCAATGACGTGAGACTTATAATAAGTGACTAGGGGCCACATTTGAGTAATCCTCATTAGTAGATTTGGGATGCTATAGATTTAGTTGTATGCAACATAACTTTTAGAAAGTTGATCTGACGGGCAGTCTTCTAGCACTGGGAACATCGAGGGTAATTTTTATGACATTTGTAGGAGCAATGACTGCTTCGTCAGATGCTTTGCTAATACGAATTGGGTTTTGTGGACAGCGGACATTGGAGCCTTCAATGAATAAGTACCAGTACCAGGCTCACTGGTATTGACAGGAATGTTTTAGGTAGTAACAACTCAACGGAGTGGAAGTTGTCTTCAGAACCTACTATCTAATGTCTGTAAAGCATCTCATAAAAATGCTCTTTACACAAAGCTAATGTCTACTTACATTTTTGTGTACAAACTTACTTATTTACTGCATAAATATTTGAAATATAAATTTTCTTTTGAAACAAACCTTCAGGTTGTTAGATGGAAAGAAATCTCTGTCGTCTTCTTAGACTCACTAAGCAAGAAGAATTCTCAGTCTCTAAATTTGTGCCATTTCTCACAATTCTTTTGAGTATGATGCTTATGAAAAAAATTTAGGGCTCGTCAAATGACCCGACTTTTGTGATGGAGCGAGCATTCTCCATCATTTTTAATCCCAATTCTACTGGGATTTAACGTGGATCAATATACGAGTAGCTCTTTTGTATAACACCAATAAACGGTGTTGTAGTTGTTGCACTAAAGGCCATCATTCTTCTTAAGGATTGGGCAGACCATTTAGCGATTTTATTCACTAGACATACTTTCATCCAACCATATTTTACAAAAAGTACTTAATGTATACTCCTTAGCAAGTAGTCGGTTTGATTCTTTAGACTTATTGGCCGGGTGAACAAAACTACGAGTATACCGTACCATGTTGGTCGTCTTCACAACTTAAGAGTCTGTAGAGGAAATCTTGTGATCCTTTCTATTATGTCCTTATTCTTACCCTTTTTTGCTATCTGAAAACTCGAATTTCTATTCCTGTTTCCATTTCTCAACTATCGTCCCTGTTTGCCACTTTGTGCCCTATTTTTTAAACATTTCCACTTTGGTTACGAAAAGTTAGTGATCCGAGATGACTTTGGCTTAGAAATATGTTCGGATAAGTTGGATACTAGGAAAAAATATTTGCAACAAACGCAGTGTGATCAATTTGCTTAACGATATGTGTAGATATTGTCTGCCAGCTAAGAGTCGAGTCTTTTCACAGCTGTAGGCTATCTTCTCAACCGTGATGTCAAAGCGGGTCTACGAGTAATTTCCAAATTTGCCTATATTTTGCCCTAGATAGCTCCTTAAAGATCTGTCCAAGGATGTTTAAAATAGAAGAATTCCTGGTCTATATCTCCTCTAGTTACAAATCGGCTCTAAACTACAAATTTTATTTGTAAGGCCCGAATTTTTGATTTCTTTCGAACTTGCGTGGATTCATTTTCGGTATCTTGTTGCTTCAATCCACATTCGCTGCATTTGGTTTTTATTGCAACTCCATAGAATTTGCTTCTGCTATTGTCCATTTGCTGTGCACGTTTTTAATTATTATTTTTGTGTCGAATCAATTTTATCTGATATAAAGGTGCTGAATGTTTAGTATAAACATCATTATTGCAACAACAGCAACACGCTCGGGTCTTCCGCTGGCTTTTGTGCTCCGCACGACACAAGTGGCATGATGGTCAATTTGAACGTGGTACAAACGAAGGAACTTAATTTTTTTTTAAAATGGCTTTCAGTTCAACTTACCACAATATCAAATGTGCTTCCATTTTTGGGATAACAAGTTATTCGTAGATTGGTGGCTCATTCTTCAATGTTTGAAATTGCCAATTATCTCGTCAACAATTTCACAACTAACCATCGTTTGTCCGATTTTTGGACTGGATTAATTTCATCGTGTATTATGATTGAGGGCAATGCAGCAAAATTGATCATATTATAGAACATTGCAACATTGTATACACGCTCCTGTTCCGGCATCACACAACCACCATACGTTTATTCCGTACTTGGCTAGTTGAGATCGAATCGTGCGGATTGTAAGCTGCTGCCAAATTAGCCTGCAATATAAGCCACAAATCATCTTTAGCAGTATTTTTGCTAATGAGTAATCTCTCCGGCCTTGTTATCGCATAATCAAACCGAATAAATTTTGTAATAGATATGAAACGAACGAAACGAATATAACAAAGCGGCTCATATATTGGACCATGTGTTGCCAAAAAAGCACAAAACGCTTTTAGAGTCAACACTGCTTAGTAAGATTTGCTTCATTCCATACAGCTGTTACTTGTTTGGCCTTGCGATTCGTTTCTCGAATGATGATGCGAGCCATATCTTCGGTGATTAGAGATCGAAAGATGGTAAATGGATTATGAACCAAGTTTTTCAATGGCCCTGGGTTGCTTCTAGTGTAATCGAACATATTATCGAGATGCATGACCAGGCGAAAACAAACCCAGTAAGCTCACCCTATTTTTAGACAAAATGCAAAAAATGAAAACAGTAAATAATATTCGTAGAATAACCATCAACGGATGCACTAATGCTTCCTGCGGTACGACAGCACATGGCTAGTAAATAACCGGAAATCGTTATTGCAACCTTTTTCCTCCAAATCATTTTATTGTTCATACGACATAGATACGGATGGTATTTCATATACCAGGACCATAAAGAAATTATTTTCTTGCCCAATTCCTATATATATATATATTTTTGTCAACCCTTCTCCTTTATTTTCCATAATCTCTTCTCTATAATACACGCAGGTCCCTAGGGACTTCTTCGCTAATTACCGTACTTATATCTTCAAAATGAAAAAACTCGAAATGTAGTGCACGCATCGTTTCGGAATAAGTTTAAATTGCTCTAGCATTGTTTTTTAAAAGAATGCAGTAAGAATTGCAAATAAGCAATTGTATAAAAATATTTGTAAGCATTCAAAAAATCAAAGGTCCCTAGGGACCCTCTCGGTAAACGGAGGGTTAAAATGAAACTTGGCTTCCTAAATAAAAAAAAAAAAAACCAAAACCTAATGAAACTCAAGGAAAGATTATTTACATCACTTAACTGCGTCAACTACAACAAGAGCTACAAAAAATCAGGGCAGGTGAACCATTTGTAAGACAAAATACGAATGCTTGATTAAGGGGCATACTTTTGTAGGTTTTCCTGTTCAATTTCGTGTATTTGTAAGACAATCGACCCGTATACTATAATCAGTAAACCATTATACGAGTATGTATACTGTTCACTGCTACACTATTGATTTTAGGCTCTACAAGTTCCCCAACTTGCCCTAAGGCAAACTATTTTAAAGCCATCCTCCACTATGATTTATGACAGTGTTTACATGTGAACTCAAAATTTTATTCATCAATTTAAAATCGTAAAATTGTTCCTTCAGCTCATTGGAGAGCTTTTGGTATAGTGCTGCTCGTAGTCAGTCAATTTTACATGACACGTTATCCACAAGATCGTAAAATACTCTTTTCACAAACTCTCGTTCTAGTAATAAATTTTTTTTTCTTCTTGATTATGTTTTTATTTTTTCGCTTTTTTGAATCGCTACTTAGCCCTTATGATGTTTCAGGCAAGTCTTGAATGAGGAAGTACCTATTCGTACCTGGCGGAACAAGATTTCTGTAAAACATAAATTTTGCAGTTGTTTTTTTTTTTTTAGTTCTAGTATCGTATCTGTTTGTTCTTCTAACCTACGTCATATCTCAAAATCTGTTGCCAATAAAATATTCCGAGTGCGGCTGACCGGCGTTGTTTGCTGTTTACGGAACCCCTATGTGCATAGATGTGTGGGGCAGAGTGTAAACCCACACACTGCATTGAATGTGTTGTGTCCACGAATCCAGAGCTCAATTGTTGTTGAATTGTTAAATTCCAACAAATCAATCCGTCAGAATGGGAACAGTTCTATGGTCAGTTGGGATCTAACGTGCAACATTTCCCCACGCCATTGCCATTCCATGACCAGCGTGTGATGTTCGAAAAGTCCGGCATTGAAGATAGATTTTCTGATGTTGTTGGCGGTGGTGGTGAAAAGTATATCTCAATCAGAGGTTGTACGCGCCCTGGTTTCGGTTGGAGGATATCTTTTGTATGAGAAGAGCTCCTAAATCACTGGTTAACATGTTGGTCGATTTATTCTCCCTCAGACTGTTTGTACGAATACTTGGGAATTGGAAAAGCTATGTCAGATGCTTAGGATCACAGTCATTCGTTACGGTTTCAGAATTTAGAAATAAAAAAAGGAAGGTGATATGATTTACGACTGCCATGGATGGTGTCAAAAATTTGTTGATCCTCATTTCATTCACCCACGATTTGAGCTAACCGCTAAGAAGGATGTATAAAATCGTAAAGCAAAGGAGAGGTGTGATGAGAATGATGGGACGAGAATCTTTTCAATTTTCATTGTGGGAAAGGATTTGTACCCTTGACTTTCTAGTTGATGAATTGGTCTCTTTTCGGGAATAATTTTTGCAAATAAACCTTGTGTGCTGTTAGGCTGTTAGTTGAAGTTTTTTTTGGTACGACAGTGGATGTGTGCAAATAAAAGCACAAATGTATCAATAAAAAACTTTGAGTTATCAGGTCAGTTTTATTAGAGATTTCGTTTTGCTATGTTCAGTGAGGAGAGGAATATCTTTCGTTGGAAAGAAGCAAAAATCGATTTGGCAAGAATTAAAGGTTATAAGCACAGCTTCACACTGCAGCCCTGGGTAGGTTAGGTTAAGTATAAGTGGCTGTTGGAGGAGAAGACCAACCCACTTAGCCCTGTTGGTCGTGATGATCCTCCAACTCACAAAACCATTTTGAGCTTGAGAAAGCGCATTTTGACAAAGCGCAGGGAACTTTTAACGTCTGTGTTGCTTAGATCGCTCAAGTCGTTGTAGAAGAAAGCTCCTGAGTGGAGTAGAAGATACGGGATTGTCTCCTCCTTCTCCTCGTCCATGAAGCTTCTACAGACATGCCAAGCCTTCTTGCATGTTTATCTAAGAGACAGTGGCCAGTGATGATACCTGCGATAATGCTAAGACGTTTCCTGTTTGGAAGTACCAAACTCCAGCTTAGGCCCGATTTGTTTGGTTGCTAGACATGTTTATCCCACCTTCCACTTAATGTTTGTTCTTCTAAGAACATCCAGCCTTATTTCTTGTTTGTGTGCAGCGATTGGTATATCGATCGACCTTTTTCAGGTAGAATGGGTATAGTGGTTCCAATTTTGGCAAGTTTGTCGGCCCTATATTTCCCTGGGATGTCTCTATGTCCCGGCATCCATTAAAGGAGAATATTGAACTGATTTGCCTTCTCCATGAGAGATGGTCGGCAATCTATAATGGTGTTTGAGTTAAAAGAACATGAGTCCACGGATTTGATAGCGGCCTGACTATCGGAAAAGGACTTCATTAATTGCCATAATTTGCTTCTGCAACACGTTACAGTGTTTAGGAAGGTGGAGTTAGGGACTTAAGTTAAGCTAACCGCCACCAACCCCACTGTCAGTCTTTGAACCATCCCTTTAAAAGTGGATTGATTCGTAGTCCATAAGACATTCTCCTCTCAGAAGTGTCTTGAGAGCCCTGAGTAGCACAATGATAAACTCCACAACCATTCTACTACAACAAGATCCGCTCAGCGTTATGGTTTACTCTAGTCAACTGAATATTGTTTAATTAGAAGCTGATAACTGTTACTTTTTTTTCGGATCAAACTTTTGAAATGAGTTTGCGTATGTTGTCGGAGAAGAACTCTTTGCTATTGCCCTTAACAGCATGGTCGGTAGACCTTTTGGTTGTTCTTAATTTAGGATTAAGAAATTGTACAAATATAATAGCTTCTTGGAATTTGAGTTACAACTCTTCAACATTGCTACACGTTACATGGGGCTTGTCGAGAAGTAACCTCATACCATGATGATGACATCTGTTCTTTCAACAGTTGTTCCCCACCCATCAACGGTCCTGAAAAACTAGCTCTTGACTATAGTATATTTCATTATGCGTACAGGCTTGTAAAATATTCATTAAGCAACACCTATTGCCATAAGAAATATCCCCATGTGTTGAATTTTATTGAGTTTCCAATTTAATATAAAAGAAGACCCATTTGAGAATTATGTTTCCAACAACATATAGAATTTAGCATCCGGCTCGAGTCCATTAAAGTCAAAACTTCCATCTCAGTTGATAGAATTCCTGCATAAATAATTCAATTTTGCTATTATGGGTGTGCGAAAATTAACAAATTTTGATTAATTTCCTCATCAATAAGTCATAAGATAACATAAACTGTACAACAGAAAATAAAAAATAAAGAAACACACTGATGAATATCCCTCGAAGTCATTAATTTCAGTTGTAAAACATTAAAACGGAAATTTTGCATTTTTGTCTCTTAAGTTTAAAATAAGCCTCGATGTTGCAAAACAAAATAAAAAATAAATTCGATGACCACTCGAAAATATTTTCTATAATTCTTTGCGTAAAAAAAGCCAATCACCTTTAAATCGGCCCTCTTGCCTTGATGCCAATAGACCAATCAGAAACTCTAGCACGAATTTAGCAATTAGCATATTCTTAGACTACCAAAACCCACACTTAAGTCGCCAATACCTCGGGCTGCGAATTCATACAAATGTAAAACTGTACGAGTATCTATATGTTCAGCATAGATCAGCATAGATCTGGTCTGATTAGATAGCTTCAAAATAACTATATACAGATTCATCTTATCACGCACACACTGAAGGCAACAACTTTGTAATGGTGAGAGCTGATGAAGATGAGAGTTTACGCCTTGATTTTGATTTGACAGACGGTGACATTGCATGTGCTTTGCCTTTATCATGTTTTCATTTTTCTCTTCTTCCGACAGTTCTTCGGGTAGTTCTTTTTACCATTTCTTCATTTCTTCAATTCGTCTTTCATTGTAGCTGTCGTCTGTCGTCTGTCCACTGCCGTTGCCAATGTCGTAGTCATCTCTGCGCTAGTTTTTGTTTGAATCTTATCTCTTCGCTGCTGATCGTTGCCTCGTCTCTAAAAGTGGTGATGAAGATGAAAACCAGACGAGACGTACGATATGAATGTTGAACATGGGACACAGTAAACACAATATCGAAATAACACCAAAGAACATCGATGGCTACTTTGGTGGAAGTTGGAGATGATAATGAAAATCAAGTTCGTCGCTCAACTCTTTTGTTTTGATCCAAAACTGAAATAACAATAAATTGTGATATTGTTGATATTATGACAGACGGGAACTCTACACACACGCGTGCAAGTATATTGACTCACACCACACAAATGTACGCACACATGTCGTATTGTAATAATTTATAATTCACTTTGATTACAAGTTATGAGTGAACGTCGAGATGTAGTCATAGATATACGGCACTCTTCAGCGATGGAACATCAGCATCAGTATCATCGTCATCAAGCGGATAGATGATGTTTCCCCTCCCCCCAAAAAAAAAAAATGATATGTACTGTATTGAGCCATGACGAACTCAGTTGTGTTAGAGTTGATGCTTAGTATCATATCTATACAATGCTCCGTAGAGGGAAGCCGCCTATCTGAGTATAGTCAGTCGTACCTCCTCGCATACGAATATAACGAGGAAAAATTTATTCATTTTGATTCGTTTGTGTTTAATGAGTAACACAATACCGGCTCAATGGCGATATCTATGGACACATTCTTCAAATAGTTATGATAATCTCTCACTTTGGGGATTTGGTTAGATTTTGAGTATTCTATTTTTCTTAAGTTTTTTTTTTTTTTTTTTTTCGTTTGGACCTTTTCAGGCCATTTTGGCTTTGTTCTCGCGCCTCTTGAAAGCTACTTTTCCCACATTGGACTGGAGGAAATTGGAGATCATTGGATGTGTCTTTTTTGATTTCATTGTATTTGTATGTCTTTTTTTTATTTAATGTTTTGGCGATTATATTTTGAAGTAACTTAATTAAATGGCGGTCTGGTTAAGAGGTCATTTAGATGCTTGTTTGTATGGGCACAAGTGGTATTATGACGGTTATTATATGCCTATTTGGTGTTTTTCCAAATGATTTGTGGTAGAAGAGAGATGTTTTGGGTAGATTTTGGAGGCCGATGGTACTATTTGGGTGAAGTCAGGCTAAATGGTCTCATTCGGTTGATTGTGAGATTTTTGTTTTTATTGCGGGGACTGAGAGACACTTTTTTAGGTCCTAGGCAGCGATGCTTTCATTTTTGCTACAACTGCAGTATCAGTATTAGGTCAAGAGGTTTCCTTTATGAAAGGAAACTCGTTGATTTTTCTGTTTATGCTAATAATAATGCTAAGACTCGAGTGAAGCTTCGTTTCCAAAATAATTTAAAAACTATTGCTTACTGGAATGATATTTTTAAGATATGAAATTTTTTACATGAACTCCAGAAGGTCTCTTAATAAATGAGTTCACCGGGACTATCAATTATGACAATCGTGTAAGTCATACAGCTCCTTATCCTATCTTGACAAAGCAAAAATAGTTGAAGTTGATAGGTCCTAGAGAAAAAAGTTGCAATTCTAAAAAAACCGGGCAATTAAAAGTTTTCGAATCTGCTTTGTAGTGTGCTGCAATAAAAGGTCAGAAGCTTTCGTGGAAGACTTTGACTTCATGAAAAATCAATTGACAATTCGCTGCTGGTGACCAAACCTCAATTGTAGCTGCAATTTAATTTACACATCCTATGAGTACTTAAGCTCTCTTAAGGCACCGCACTCGGCTTGAACCAATTACATATATACTTAGCATTCGCTCAACTTAGCGTTCGCCCTTAAAAAATTTTCATAAAATGCGGGCGAAGGTAAGTGAAGGTGGAAAAATTAGGAATTACTGATGTGCGTTGGTTTTAAATTTTTGTAACCTCCAATGACTCGGAAATAAAGAGCTCGACAGGGCATTCTCCAAGCGATTTGTACGGCTTTGAGAAAAAATTTCGATATTTTAGAAACATTCGAAAGTGGGTTTGAACGTATACTGATAAATTTAGATAAGTATAGATATGATAAGATTTATGCTTTGACGGTTCATAGTTACGGTTGAAAGTTTGAAGATGCAGAATGTCACTGGCAATTTTGTTGTAGCACTGAGACTGAAAAAAGTTTTAGAACAAGGTAAGGCAACAGACGCTACACTGATGTTCAAATCTGTCAATTGAACGCGAAATGAAGGCGTCACCTATGAAAGTTATAGCATGATTTGAAGTCTTATGAAGCACGTGCAAAGAGGTGTTAGAGGCACATGACTAGATGTGGGCATTGTAATTTTGACCGGTTAAATGCCATATATTTTTTTTGAGGCCAGATCAGGAGGGCAAGTATTTCTTCATCGTTTGAGGAAACCTAGATATTTCGCAACATTTTTTACGATATGTGGTTATGCCAACGAAAGTTGCCATTGGAGAGTTTTTCAGTTTCACTATGCAAATGACAGTCATGAATAATGGGTTGGTATAGAAATTTTCTTCCAACGGCAGCATAGTATTTTGAAGCAATAAATGTAAGCTATTAATAGTTTCCCGATTGGTTATTCTGTTAATATCAGCATTCAATGAGGTTACCATAGGCTGCCGTTCCCGTTTTACAGTCGAAGAGCAGTAGCGTGGGATTCCTGTCGTCACAACTTATGTATAAGAAGTAGCAGACAAAAGATCATTTATAAAAACTAAGAGGAGCGTTGCACACTAGCATTTATTTTGTAAATGTCAGACTTGAATGCATCCAAGGCGACTTGAATTGTAAGTTTCGAGGGTTGCCGACAAAAAAAGTTTGATGCCAAACTGTGTCAAATGCTTCAGAAATATCTTGCTTTCGCCAGATTAGTGCAGACTTTGGCTCCACTTTTTGGTAGGATATGCACTCAAGTCCACACTGGACATGTTGCTTCGAAAACTGTGCGGTCGGTCATTGAGAAGTTTTCAAGTTTTTTCAGCTGAAGGTTTACCAGCGTTTCCACGTCTTTGTAAAGAAGAGACGTAAGTGCAATGAGTCTAAAGGTGGACAGAAAAGATGATTCGTCATTTTTGGGGACGAACTGGACAAATTCTGTTTTCAATGCTTGAGAAGAGTCGCTTTGAAAATAATTGATGGAAATGCTCAAGCAGTGGTTTTTTCTTTGCCCGCATTGAAAAAACCTCTAAAGAAGAAGGGGAGGTATATGGATTTTGGACCAACAGATTTATGAATGTTAAGATCTTTCAGTACTTCCGCCACTACATGAGTTCGAAAGTGGATTCATCCCATTGAAGATTCCACCCATTCAATTGTAGTCGGTGAAAAGGCGCAAACTGGAAGTGTTGAAATGGCAGCGAAATAAGCAGATTGGCTTTGTCCAAAAAGCTGACAACTGGAGTTTCATGATAGATGAGCGATGAGACAGAATTCTTAATATTTTTGACGAAGGACCAATAGTTGTTACTTTCTTTGGAACGCTGGAGCGCTGTTGGTTAAGTTCCTGGTTCATACCTGACTTTAGCTAATGATATACTCAGTAACACGTCAACTGTTGGGTATGATAAGTTTCGACCTAAGTCCGTTTAATGCTGTCATTATATTCCAAATTAGAGTTCATCTCAGCCTTATATGGGACATACATAAGTACATAGCTGTAACGCATTAATGGATCTTCCCACCAAAAATTTTAACATCAAGTCCTAAACGTTTCAAGCCATCGAAGAGTTAAAAGATTTGCTGTGCAATTGAGTTTCATCGACTTCTTGTAATTGTCCTTTGACTTCAGTTGTAAGGACATTGAGCCAAACGAAATTCTGATTATGAACAGTCAGATCAACTGTGCCAGATACTGAGAGCTGACTTATTTTCCAATACAGAAATTTAAGGCTTCAAGTATACCATATGAAACTATCGCCTTATGTTTTTCTCAATTCCCTAATAACATTCAAATTAGGTCGATGAAGCATCGTTTTTCTTGATTTAAAAGGCCTTTTTTTGGATTCCAAACGACAATGATATCGCTGGAAAAATAGTGGTCTAAAGGAATCCCAACTTCTATTATTGAAAAAGGCCTGAAGATACGAGCACTTCATTCATCGAGTGACTGGCTTGTAATCAGATTATTATGGATATTGTAGACACTTTACCTACTTTTCTCCAAAAAAAAAAACCAAACTACACCTTTGGCACAGAAAGTGTAATTGACTATTTCAAAACTAGTAATAGTAGCCTATAAGACAACAACTTTGCAACCTACAACTAAACTCCCACTATACCTATTCACAAGTTTAGGTATAGAATTCAATTTCTAACTTGTTTGGAATCTTTTAACTAGATATCCTGATCGGTCTAGCATTCTGTAGTTACTCGTACCACTCAATGAAATCGTATGCATAAAACTCATTTTCATTCTCAAGATGAATTAAGTCGAAAAAAAAAAACTTTTCCTTTAACACCTTGTAAAGGTCAAACCTGTCTCTTATTCGTATTTACCCTGGCAAGGTGGAACAATGCCAGGGAGAGGGAAAATAACTCAATGTGATCACTTTCTTGTTCTTTCGTGGCCTGCCATTGAAAAAGATTTAATTTTAAACGGCTCCCATTGTTAGTCCCGACCGAGACTAACAAATTGCGGTCAATTCTTCATTCGCCCTCATGAACTGAGTACTGCATACAAAATATATATACTCGTACGTCTTTGCAGGCAGGGTCTTGGCCAAATAACATTGCCACAGCCATCATAATGACGTTGAGGTATATGAATACCGAGCGCGCAACGTGGTAACGATTCCTTAAAGAAATCCAAGACCTAAGAGACTCTGCTAAGGCCAACGAAAACGACTATAACTCACTGGGGGGAACAGTTGTTGATTCTTCGAGAGAAGAAATGTATGATTAACAATCAATCAAGTTCACCTCGCAGTCATTGTTCTCAAGATAAAAGTTTGTCGTTAATTTTCCATAGATACGCATACGGCATACGAGTACTCATGCGTGTGTGTAAATACATTTACCTATACTTAAGGAAAAGAAAACCAAGTTAGATTGTTTTTGGTTCGAATTCGAATTTTGTTGTTCAGTTGTTCGGTTCAGTGTAGCCTAGAAACAGGTGACAAACCTATGAAACCATTTGCCACATAAATCATCGTAGAACAATAAAATTTTGAAAGTGATCGTTCCAATGGAGATATCTATCTAAAAGATAGATATGAATACTCATACCACTGACAATCGCATGATATAACGCATTGGCGGACGAGAAGTGAAAGAGTTGGCCCCGTGTTAATATGTGTTTGGCAAATACGTCGACTTACATACCTATATTGAGTGTTCAGGTAACATGTGCTAATGTGAGATATGCCTCATCATACATCATGGTAAGTTGTGTGCGCAAGCGCGCACACACGCATCACCAGTGAGAATTGGAATTATTTATGACAAGCGATTTGGTAATCCGACATCACACTCTGTTGCCCTAGTCGACTGGAGTCGGAATCGGGAGTTCCATTGCTCGATGGATTTCTATCCACGAGTTCTATTTGGTGATGTATCTTATGTGCAGGCACAGTTGACTTTTGTGATTTTCTATTTCACTCGCACTTATGTATAATGGTACCTGTGAGTGTACCTGTAAATAGATTAAACTGACTTCACTTGCTGTGGCTATAGCTGGCAATGGACCCATCATCCATTTATCTGTGCATCTATCCATCCATCTGCATGTACGAGTATCTCTATGTTCGGTTAGGTCTGGGTCTGGCTCTGGCTCTGGGTCTGGGTCTGGGTCTATGTCTGATTATGGGTCTGCAACTTGGGACTGTCTGTTCATTTGTCTGGTCTAGTGGACAAAATTGAAATTCTTCTTCTTCTTCTTCTTCGTCTTCCTCTTCATGTTTCTCCATCAGTTTGGATTTTCAAAGTGATGAGCTGATTCCACTTCTTCGTCATCGTTGCTGTTGTTGTGCTCGGTATGCATATCGGCTCTGTGCCTTTATGACATCAGGTACTTTGGGCATGGGTACTCGGTATCTCTGGAGTACCCCTGAATGAAAGAAGGCAAAGCGAAAAGTTATCACATGTTTAAGAGCTGAATTACTTTCTTTTTTGTTGTTGTCGTTGTTGTTGTTGTTGGTGGTGGTTGCACAACGGGGCACATGTGCGTACACTACACAACACACTATGAATATACTACGGGACACTATCTACATATTTGTCTTATCCGCCGGCAGTTATGTACATATATAATAAGTTACATTTGCGAGGGTACGAGTGAGATAGATGCCCCTGGTTTGGCTGGCAATCAGCGATTTGGAGGGCTTGACATTGGATCTGGTTTTCTGTTAGATTCAACAATTGAGAATCGAGAAGTTGAGATGTTTTTTTTTTTCTTCTCCTCTTTTAGTCTCTCCATTCTATTTGCTTGTATATCCGTAGTTCATTCGTTGATCTTCTTTTCTGGGTTAACACCAGTTTAATTTATTGTGTGTTGTGTTGTTATGCTCTGATGTGAGTTTGGCTTTATTTTCGAAGGCATTAGGAGCCGAGTTAGGGATTTTTAATCAGTGAATTACTATAGCGTAGAAGATCGATTTAATTTCTTATAAATTGGGATATTCATTAGACCGCTGTTGCTGATGCTAAAGCTGACGCCTTTGGACGCACGTGTAACTCAAAAGAGGAAATCGAAGTGTTTCACCCCGATTTTTGACAGTTGGAGCGATTTGTTTTTGGTGAAAGTATATCCGCAATGTACACAAAGTCTTTTGATGGATACGAACAAGTATTAGGAATAATAAATCGACTATAAATGCCAATATACACAGTCATGTTTAGGCTCCATCGAGTCAGTGGGAAATTGAAAATTGACAAAACTTTGATGATATTGACTTTTGCATGACGTAACATTAATTTTTGTTTGTATCCACTCCGTTTAAGTAAAGTCGTAAGAGGGCTGTTCAATAAGTCGTAGTATTTACCTTTTAGTGCGAAACAGTTTTCTCAACGATATTCCAACTTTTTGAATCCTTCAAAAAAAGTATGGTTTCTCAAATTCTCTAAGATAGGCATTTGTTGGCTTTTTTTTGGAGTACGTACACCTACAAAATTCCACTGTTTTGGTTGGATCTGTATTTCTGACGTGTAGTGGTCTTAAATAGCTCCAAATTCTGTTCTAAAATCATCACTCGAATCTATTCTTACTCCACCGTCAACAAACGCGGCATATGTATATGTTACATTTTTTTTTTATTTTTCCCCCCGGCGAGGGAGGTGAAAATCTTTCATCAGACACTATAAGGATTGCGAGCGCGTGCTCATAGCAGTGTGAGATTCTTACTCACTACAAACACCCCCCTTCGATAATTATGTTTGATACCGCAACTAAGTAAAACTTATCAATATATTTTCTTCACAATATAATCTCGTTTGGTAGGTGACTTTCCATTGAAAGAACCTATAGGACCCGTTTTTAACGCGGTTTTAATTTAAAGTGCTAGCTCCAGAGGCTTAGTTCTTTGAAGACGGCGCAATAAATTGTGTTCTTCCGAAATTTCTAGGACTGTATTATAAATATGCCTATTTAACCGGATCTCATGTTTTCTTGCGTAGTTTCTTGCTTCATCTTTGGCAGGAGTAACTCCAAGGTCACGATGCAGGTCACTATTTCTTATAAACCACGGTGAATGTTCAATTTCTCGAAGGACTTTATTTTCAAAATTTTGTAAAATACTAGATAATATTTGTTTTCTTGGTACAACCCCAGAGTTGTATAAGTCCACACCGGGTTTAGCACCTGCTTATATAAAAGCAGCTTATTTTCTACGCTAAACTTGGAATATTAACCAAGTAGCCAGTACATTTCTCTGTATTTCGATTCTAATTCTTTACGCGTCTTTTTCACGTGCGTCTTCCATTTGAGCTTTGCATCGAGAGTCATGCCCAAACATTTAGCCTCATTAGCAAACGGAATACTGACCAAATTTATGTGGAAGGGCAGGTGACTTATTTATCTGTAATTAAAGTTTACTTGCACAGATTTTAGAGCGATTCGCCAGATCTTTGTCCAGTCATATACGAGTATCTTATTTAGAGCGCTTTGCAGTTTCGCCGTTGATTCTTCTATTGTTTTTCGGACAGCTAAAATGGCAGTGTCGTCGGCAATCGTGACAAGAACAGTCCCCTCGACTTGTGGTATATCTCTTGTATATAAGAGATACAGGAGTAGACCGAGCACACTTCCCTGCGGTACACCGGCCAACATATCCTTAAACTTCGATATGTCATTTCCGTATCTAACACAAAAAATTCTATTTTCAAGATGCTCAGTCAATACTCGTACGTTGCAAAGTTTCGATGGCACACATTTGCCGTAATTTTAACTTTAAACCTTTGTGCCAAACCTTGTCAAAGCCTTGAGAGACCTCAAGAAATACGCTTGAGCAAGTCTTTTTAAGGACTTCTCCGGCTATCAGGTCGTATTGGGGAGCTTTTTTCGGTCTTAAGTTCATTATAATATTCCTTAATTCAGCAAGAGTTGCGTTTGCTATTGTAAAGATATCAGACACCTTTTCTGATATAATGGTATAGTGTACTAGTCTTTGCCCATCAAAGGGCTTAAAAGTTTCTTCTAGATAATCCTCGAAGAGCTCCGCTTCTTTCGTATCCTCTTCTGCACATTCGTTGTTATCCATTTTAATTGGTGACGCGCCTGAGTTTTGTTCCTTTTGAAGCCTTTAAATGCTTTCCAAAGCAAGTAATTCGTTTCTTTTCCTGCCGTCAAGTTTACGACATACGTATTTACTACGCAATTTTTATGGTTTTTAAGAGTCTCCTTGAGTAGATTACAAAGTTTATTTAGACGTCTTTTATCCTGCGGAGCTCGAGTGAATTGCCATTTCTTGCGTGCTTTCCTCTTTTCCCTTACCATTTCTTTTATCTCTGGCGGCTAATTTGTGCTATTTTTCGCCGATTTTTGTCGCTGATGAGGTGTGTTGTTCCACGCAGCACATTGAACGATACACATGAACATCTCGCCCATAATTTGTTTATGCCTAAATGGTCACCAAGGATTTGAATGACGTTGTCATTTGAAGTTGTTTTAATCTCAGCTACCTCACGAACCATGAGCTAGCGATTGTTCAACACAATATCCTGGATTTTGTTTGTCATTTCTTCGGTTATGTTGTCATTTGAACGTCCTGGGCGGCCAGCGACTTTTGTGCTCGTATGGCAGCAACTAAATTCAGTGAACCACTTGAGAACCATTCCATGCGAGGTAGCAGAGTGGCCATAATATTTTTTAATTCTGTCTTCAGTCTCTTTAATGGTTTGGCCAAATTTCACAAACCAAAGTTGTTTAGATCACAGTAAAAAGCTAAGTGTTTGACAAGTTTGTTTGATTTTTTTTTCTTCCGATAAAGGAACGAAGATGTCAGAAAAAGAATCATGGTTAGTTCCGATAACAATATACATATGTACGAGGACGTAGGTGTATTTTTAGAGATATACAGAATGACTTCTCTTGCCTATCGTTTTTTTTATGCTAGACTTTAGCCTTCTGTCGCATACCTTTTAGGGTTTTTTGAACACACCCTCTTTTTTGGCGCAGATGCATGAATTTACTCTAAACTTAATGAAGAAAATCTTAGCTGTATCGAAAGGAAATTAATGTGATTGATCTTTTTAATAGATGTAAAATCTTTAACAGTTTAAGTAAAGGAGTCGTTTACCTCGCAACAACGCATTTTTGTTTTTCAATCTTATAACGAAAATGGGCGATCTGTAAAAGCAAAATTTTCGTATAATTTGTGAATTTATCTACAAACATCCACAATCCATGTAAAAACCACATGACACTACAATTCAAGCCTTTGGGCCATCTACGACGTCGTCGGTTTATTAACTGGATGTTGGATCACTAGGACATTTTGTCTTTTCCCATGAAGCCCATTTTTGAATGGATATAGAGGGTTTTCCAATATGGACTTGACAACTTTTTTTTTAAATAAAACGCAAACCATTTGAGATAGTTCAAAAACTTTATTATTGGCTTTATTATATCAAAACATTTATGAATGGAACTAGACTTCTTTCATATGGACACCGCGGGCACGTTTGCAGCTGTCGATTCGTTGCACCCATTTTTAAGGACTCTGCCACACATTTCGGCCGAAACGGCCGCTATTTCCCGTTCAATGTTGGGTCTGAGCTCTAACTAAACTTAGCCCCCCATATTTTGCTTATTGACGAACCCATTGAGCCAAAAATGAGCTTTGTCACTGAATATGATTTTGCGATGAAATTCACCATCTTCGCGCATCTTCTCCAGAACCCAATCGGAGAACGTACGTCGCTTCAAATGGTCCATTGACTTTAATTCTTCAGTCAGCTTGATCTTGTATGGGTGTAAACCAAGATCCTTACGCAAAATACGCCATAATGTGTTCTGAGCGATGCCCGATTCTTGAGAACGCCCTGGAATTGACTGATTTGGATCGTTTGCTATGGACGCCTGAACGGCAGCGTTATTTTCAACACCTCGACCAACCCGTGGTCTCACTGACACGGCAACATCACACAACGAATATATAGACTCAAATTTTTGCATTAAACTTGTTATTGCCTTTCTACTAGGGAGAGAATTACGACCGAGAATTGGAATTAACGCTCTTAAAGTTGCAGTTACCGACTTTACCATGATAAAAGTGTTGAGTTTACTGAATAAATTGACAATGACAGTTTAAAGATTAGTGAAAGAGTGCGTTCACAAATTAAATTCAAAGTTGTCAAGTCCATATTGGAAAACCCGATATAAACAAAATAAATGAACAATATGCCAATAACCCAGCGACAATTCAAGATCTCAAACATAGGAACCACACTGAAATTTCGGCCATTGACCGACTTATTCTTTAAGAAGTCGTCGATAATTTTGACCTTCGTGTGGTCTTTTGCAACAGAAACCGCTGTGGTCACATGAACGATGTAGTATTCCGTTCATAATACCCATAAACAGAACTTTTTTAATCAATAAATCTGTGTTTAATTCAATGAAACTGCGACTGCGTATAATTTACTTTAATTTGTATAGCTAGGGCGTACCTAGTAAATTGATGCTCTGGGTGGAAGAGTTTTGAGTGGAAGAGCTATATCGATAGACTTGTCTGCAGTCAACCCCACCCGAATTAAGAAATAAGAAGAATGAGGAACGTAATAAGATAAAAATTAATTATTAAGCCGGGACAGTGTAAAAATAAACGCATTTATTTATCTTATTTGGGTTTGCCACATAGTCCATAGGTCTTTGTCTATTCATTGTTTTTGTTTCAGAAGCTAAGTCTGCTCTAAACTGTCCTTATGCTTGCTTCTTTTGTTGCTTACCTTATATACATACTCGTAAATCCACTCCGCTTTTACAATATTTCAACTGATTCAGTGAAGACCTTTCCTTTAGTCGTTACAGCCTAGTCAATTCTACAATATATCTATTCCATTCGCCGTTTACCTTTATCAAAGTTTAATCTGTTAATAGGTTCGAGTGTTTCTCTAACTAATATTATCGCGAAATTTTCACTGAGAGTGTTCATACTTACATGGATCATACCATTGCCTTAGGAATTCTGAC
This sequence comes from Volucella inflata, assembly GCA_928272305.1. Classification (NCBI taxonomy): domain Eukaryota; kingdom Metazoa; phylum Arthropoda; class Insecta; order Diptera; family Syrphidae; genus Volucella; species Volucella inflata. Next base: position 126,686,928 of record OV743717.1, read on the forward strand.
CAAATGAATAAATGTTTAGAAAGTGTTTAGTCTTAACGTTCATATAGTGCATCTTTGATATTTTCAAGTACTATCAACGATTCCTCGCATATTTAGTGATTACTAAAACTATACTCGTAGTATAATCTTTCTTCAGAGCAGTCCTATGCTTACCATTAACTTGGTAGTTATTCTATATCTATTTGGCTTCAGATTGGTTGGAGGCTAAGAATAACTAAATAATGTTAATTTGAATATTTTTAGCCGCGCTCTATTGTGTTTTTCTTATGCAAAAACCGCACATTGTGTGTGAGTCTGTGTTTCCAGAATAGATACACTAAGATTTTTCCAGCGTTAGATGACACATCCGAACTAGTTTAGACACGATTTTTAAATACCTAGTACATACTAGCAGATGTTCTTAGGAATCAGTGAACAAGGCCATCTGACATGTGATATTTATAAAAGGTTCACGCTTAAAAAGTGTTGACGTCAGTTGTTCGCAAACATGGAATGGGGCTCACTCGAAAATTCTGTTATCACAATGGGCCGCAAAATGCGTCTTCGAAAGTCTGAAACCTTTCAGATGTTGCAGCCACCGAGAGAACGTTGTGGAGTCTCCTAACAAAACACTATTCACAAATAAACCCTGAACTTTTCGACTAGATTTTGACGAATGATTGGGCATCTGATCACCTAGACCTCGATCCATTAGTCTACAAATTAAGGATTGTACTAATCGGCATCCAAGTATTGATTCTTTGAATTGCGCCCTTCTTGGAGCCGTGAAAAATTAGCCAGTTCAAAAGGTACTGCAATCTATGAGTGACCACGTCGACTTCGCCATTACTGGAAGGCTGGAAGCCATTGAGTAACACAATAAAAAGAAGAAAAAAGTTTTGTAAAAAATTCATTCGTTTTCATTTTATTAGCCAAAAATCACATTTTCCACAGAAATGTGATCAATCAAACAGCCATTACGACTTGATACGCGAGCTAATAATGAATATATAGTAGGTATCGGGACTGTAACACTCCATTTACGTACGAGGGCGGGTCAATAAGTTCGTGACTTTTTGAATTTCTGACCTCTTTACTGAAACAGCAACACTGCTCCTGTCAACAGGCATCTGTCAGTTGACTCCTGTCAAAATTTAAACATGCTGCGTCAGTTAGTTTGTGTTTGACAGCTATTTTTATCAGACTACTCACTAATTTGAGGAGAAAATGGAAAAAAGTGAATTTCGTGTGCCGCAAAATGCGTCTTCGAAAGTCTGAAACCTTTCAGATGTTGCAGCCACCGAGAGAACGTTGTGGAGTCTCCTAACAAAACACTATTCACAAATAAACCCTGAACTTTTCGACTAGATTTTGACGAATGATTGGGCATCTGATCACCTAGACCTCGATCCATTAGTCTACAAATTAAGGATTGTACTAATCGGCATCCAAGTATTGATTCTTTGAATTGCGCCCTTCTTGGAGCCGTGAAAAATTAGCCAGTTCAAAAGGTACTGCAATCTATGAGTGACCACGTCGACTTCGCCATTACTGGAAGGCTGGAAGCCATTGAGTAACACAATAAAAAGAAGAAAAAAGTTTTGTAAAAAATTCATTCGTTTTCATTTTATTAGCCAAAAATCACATTTTCCACAGAAATGTGATCAATCAAACAGCCATTACGACTTGATACGCGAGCTAATAATGAATATATAGTAGGTATCGGGACTGTAACACTCCATTTACGTACGAGGGCGGGTCAATAAGTTCGTGACTTTTTGAATTTCTGACCTCTTTACTGAAACAGCAACACTGCTCCTGTCAACAGGCATCTGTCAGTTGACTCCTGTCAAAATTTAAACATGCTGCGTCAGTTAGTTTGTGTTTGACAGCTATTTTTATCAGACTACTCACTAATTTGAGGAGAAAATGGAAAAAAGTGAATTTCGTGTGCTTATTAAGCATTATTTCTTGCGAAAAAAACCATTACCGAGACCAAGGCTAAGCTTGATAAATACTATGGGGACTCTGCACCATCGATTTCAATGGTAAAAAAGTGGTTTACTGAATTTCGTTGTGGCCGTACAAGCACTGAAGATGCCGAACGTCCTGGACGCCCAGTTGAGGTCTCTACACCCGAAACAATCGAAAAAATTCACGATATGGTGTTGGCCGACCGAAGATTGAAAGTGCGAGAGATTGTGGAAGCCGTAGGGATCTCTCATGGCTCAGTGGTTTCAATTTTGAATGATCACTTGGGCATGAGAAAGCTTTCCGCAAGATGGGTGCCGCGTTTGCTCACAGTCGACCACAAACGCAATCGTGTAACAACTTCACAGGAAGGTTTGGCGTTGTTTAATCGCAATATGGAGGAGTTTTTGCGCCGTTTTGTAACCGTGGACGAAACATGGATCCATCACAACACACCAGAGAACAAACAACAGTCAAAACAGTGGGTTTCTAAGGGTGAATCGACGCCAAAGAAGGCCAAGGTGGGTTTGTCAGCCAATAAAGTTATGGCGTCTGTTTTTTGGGATGCACGCGGGATAATCCACATTGACTACCTTCAAAAGGGAAGAACAATCAATGGGGAATATTATGCCAACTTATTGGACCGATTCAATGACGATTTGAAAAAAAAACGACCTCATTTGGCCAAGAAAAAAGTTCTTTTCCACCAAGACAATGCAAGGGTGCACACATGTGCAGTTCCCATGGCAAAAATCCATGAATTGGGCTTTGAATTGCTCCCTCATCCACCCTATTCTCCAGATTTGGCTCCGAGCGACTACTTCTTGTTCCCAAACCTGAAGAAATGGCTTGGTGGAAAAAGATTTGACTCCAATGATGAAGTCATCTCGCAAACAAAGGCCTATTTTGAGGACTTCGACAAATCATTTTTTTTGGAAGGGATAAAAAAATTGGAGAAGCGTTGGACAAAGTGTATAGAGCTCAAGGGAGACTACGTTGAAAAATAAAACTATTTTTTTATCAAAAAATCTATGTTTTAATCCAAAAGTCACGGACTTATTGACCCGCCCTCGTATATTTCAATCAGTTCGATGTTTTGATCTCTTCCCAAGAATCAACAACGAAGTTGAAAACACTGCTATTTACCTAGAAACTTTTTTTTGACAATCATTCGATAAATCTTTTGGATTATTTGTGGTTCCACAATTAAATATCTTAAATAACAATAACACATAACCAAAAGTAATGAATGTAAGAAGAGTATGAGAAGTATTTGACTGTTCTCACTCTGCTATGATATGCTGATTTTATTGGAATTCGATAAAAAGATCTTACCTTTGTGTTATTTTAACTCGCTCTTCCAAATATGGTCTCTCCATATGGTTCCCTTCGGATAGCAAATCAACCGTTTTTGATGTACAGACGTTCTAGTGTACCCCTGCCGTTGACGTTACATAGACATTTTCAAAATTTTAACATTAAATTATTTGATCAATACATATTCAGTCAAGTTTTCTTAATCCTGTAAAATGTTGGGATAAATAAAGTTTTGTTCGTTTGAACAGACACACTGTTATCCGATTCTTTTTATGCATTCTCTCCTGCCACAATTGAAATCAATCATTACCACAGAACATAGACAACTATTAGAGAGATGGAAGTAGCTGATTCAATTTCCAGCAATTAAAGCCCACCGGGAGTAAATTCATAACTTACTGATAATTTATTGTTCTTGTCAAACAAAACCATTTTACCATATCTACACTCCTAACTCTTCCCGTTCTAATCGTCTATTTTCTATTTAACATCACAAATGGTTTTCCAAATCACAGCCAGAACGATCCGTTCTTATAAAAACAAACATCATCATCGACAGCTGATGTGAAATCAATTCCAATCTCTAAATTTGGACATTTGGGAATTCTTCTTAAGCCCTCAAACCAAATAAACTTCATAATTTATTAACCCACACTTATAAGTACCTCGGGCTTGTCGAAGAAAAATCCAAAAAAAATAAAGAAGACTCTAACTCTTTCCGTCAATAAATTATATCGGCACAGCTAGCCGGACTACGGACAGACGGCCTACAAAATAACAGAAATGATTGAGAAATTTCCTCAAAAAAAAAAAAGAAGAAAAAAATCAATTCTGACACACCAGCTCCAAACTTTTCTAGGAACATCTATGCGGGTACCCCCATGCATATAGATACATCTACGGCTTAAACTGGTATGCCACCTCGGGTCAACTGAAAAACTATTTAATGCAGATTTGTGGTGTTCCGATTCGATGTTACTGCTGTGGCTGATGGTTTTCGTAACTAACTGGTAGGCTCTGCCAAGTTTCTCGCACGTAATAAATCACAAGCCACTGAACGACGGAAGTGCTGGCAAAGGTGAAGCGGGACCGATCCGAAATTTAAATAAACATAAAATTCAGCTAATTATTTCTTGAGAAGATGGAAGGTTCTTCACTCAGGTTGGTCGCACGGTCACACAGTATGATGCCTGAGGTAACGCTCTTGTAAGATTGTAAATTCATTGGAGAAACTTCATCGCTACTGCTTGTCAGGTGCAACATAAAAGTGAAAACTATTTTATTAGGACGTGATTTTAGATATGCAGATATTCATAAATGTATCCAGAGTTCGACAGTCGACAATATGAAATGTAATCATCAAAACGCCAGGCAGCAAGACACGTAGGCGTTTGTGATAAATTCCGCAACATCATAATAATGGGCTGGCGCCAATTCGTTGCATTTTCTAACCCACCTCCAGTCGGTACTACAGGTATGTTAGCGACCGACGGCGACGGCGATAGCGACAGCGATAGAGATTCGAATCGTTAATTACAATTGGATCGCATAAACAATTAAAATTCAGTGTAAAAGATACAAATGCAACAACACCAACAAGCATCAATAACAGGCACAGTATAAGAACAGCATGACACCTTTGGCAGCGCCAGTTGTACCAGTTAATTCATTCATAATTCGGATTTGCATAATTATCGAGTTCCATGGGCAGAAGTATGGCCATTTGCACTATTACAGGTATTAAGTTTCGGATTAAGCTACAAGTACACAAAGTTTCGATACACCAGAGTAATATGCAAAAAAAAACAAACAAACAACACCAACTCCATCCACATCCACTGACAATGGCCAGAGAAGCCATAGATATCGCTTTGGCAAGACAGTGGCATACCGGATAGTGGGCGTGAGATTTCTTGCCATTGGCATAGAAATCAGTCTTTCTACATCTAATTATTGATTATGGCTTAGTTTGTATCTATGAGTATCTATGGCAGGTACCAATAAATGGGAGCGGAACGTTCACTTCCAAGGTGAAGGTAATCTTTATAATTAATGCTCGATTAATTTCACTTTGTTAGTGGCACTTTGTCCACATGGATATTTAAATGAAATTTATTTCTCCACTCAAGTGTTTTCAATATTTATGAGCAATATACTCGTACCTTTGCTCGTATCTGGGAAAAGAATTCCGTTGGTCGTATACGTAATTAGGGTTAAGCACATGCAGTCGAAAATGAACATTGTGAAAGGAAAGTAACAATGCCTGTGCCGATATAAATATTTAGCTTTTAATTTTAAAAATGTACTATCCTCTCAAATCCTTGTATTATTTTTTTTTTTTGGTCAAAGATTGATCTATTCTCTCTTCCTGCGAAAATAGTTTGAGGAGCAATCTTCTGCGTTGTTGTGACGAACTATTACCATTCTTGTACTCGAGATAGGAGTAATTGCCATTTATCGGAGTTTGCACCAGTGCTGTTAGCAATATTTTTACATTCAGCGAAATTAAGATTAAGACAGCTCTGTTTATGCAACAAAAAAAAAATGATTTGGCAAAGTAAATCCAAAAAAGCCGATTAAGCTGTGGGTTTTCGCTTCGCATTCCTTTGGTTTCTGATTTACGATTTATGCAAGAGCCAAATTCCCTTTTTTGGTTGATATTTATTAAATACGTTAAATAATAGCAAACATTTTGATTTTTAAAATCTGATGAATTATAGAAAGGGGAAAATTCGAACATCCAATTAGATTGTAAAAATCCACGGCTACAAGGATACAGGAATGTCACGTAGGTGAATTGCAATTAACATGAATCGCTCGGCTTCAGCTGTGGACAATGTTGGCAAAATGACAACACAAATCAGGTAAGTAAAAATAAACGAGCGATTTCAGTGCGGCGGTAAACAAAGATTATTAGACCTGGCTTGAACAAAAAAAAACACGCAAATGCGTTCAAAAACTATTTTTGGTTTCAATTACACATATCTTGGCACTGCGTGCAATGATTGGAAGTTATCGGCTCGTTTGGAAAAATAAGAAGTCAAAGCCAGTGTTAAGAAATTCTCATAAATATGCTAGGATGCACTTTGCAGTACTTTGATATATAGATGCCCTGGCGCTTTTACACGACACGAACATTTAGAGGTGGTTCCATAATGATTTTGACCGCCTGTAGAAATCACAAAGAACTCCGATTTGCAAAGTTTCTGGCTATATGATCGCCAAAAGTTATTGGTGCACAACTAAGTTCTATGGTTGTCAATAGATGGCTCCAGCTGTATGAACTGGTCGATTTTGACATATATAACCCGTCATGAACCAAGCTTATGTTAGACATACATATGATAAACAAACTGTTTTGACACATTATTGATTTTGTTTTGACGTCATATACTTTTGTATGTGTGAAAATTTCTGATTTTGTGCCAAATAATCTTCACTTGCGGGAAGTGTTGATTTTCTTCTTTCATTCGAAGAAAACTGTGGCTGAAGCGCATCGAGAGCTCGAAAAAATTTATGGAGATTCTGCTCTAAGTGAAAAAACGTGCCATGATTGATTCCATCGCTTCAAAAATGGTAATTTCGATGTTGACAACCATCCGTGTGAAGGAAGGCCAAAATCCTTCGAAGACGCTTGATTGAAGGCATTGCTCGATGAAGATCCATGCCAAATGCAAAAAGAGCCTGCTTCAACACTAGAAGTTACCCGCCAGCCATTTCCAAGCGATTGCATTCATTGAGAATGATCAAAACACAAGGAACTTAGGTTCCTTATGATTTGAAGCCAAGAAAGTTTGGGCATCGTTAATTCGCCTGTGAACAACTGCTCCAGCGGCAACAAAGCAAAGGTTTTCTTCATCGCTCATCATGATGGGAAATGAGAAATGGATTCAATATAGCAACCAAAAAGAAAAAGAAAGTCATGGGGACTGTCCGGTCAGCTTTTACGTCGTCGGCTCGGCCGAATATTCACGCAATGAAGGTTATGCTATTTATTTTGTGAAACCAGGTCGGTGTTATTTATTATGAACTGTTGAAACTCATTGAGACCATCACTAGGGAACAGTTTCGACTTTAATTAATATGATTGAGCCGAGCACTGCGGGAAAAACGGCCACAATACAAGCAGAGGCACAACAAAGTTATCCATAGCATGACAACGCTCGGCCTCACGTCGCCAAACTCGCTAAAATCTGAAACCTGAAAACTGCAATAATGTTGCAATTTCATCAAAAGAGACACCGAGAACTTAGTTGCGCACCTAATACATTTTTCATTTGGAGGAGATTCCAGTCGATTCTTAAAACATGCAATTTTCCAGTAGAAAAACGCTGTCATACAACGATTTCGAGAAAAGAAAAGAAAACTCTTAGAATGGCCATCCTTTCGATAGTTTTTACTCCATTGGACGGAAATTGAAGACGGTGAAAAAGCTACGTAGGGATTTTGAGGCTCAAAAAATAGTCCATTCTACCATACCAAATCGCATTTTTTAAGTAATAAAAAATTCTAGAAGCTGGACTCACTAACAATTCAGAATTAGTCATTGTCATCCAACCTTGTGTTTTTGTATTCAATTTTTAAAAACTGTTTTCAGTTAAATTTCGCGGTACTTAATTTAAGTTTTTAAAATAAGTTATATTTAAAAGGGCGTTATTTCATGTATTAGTAAAATTTTTAAACTGGGAAACTAAATTGAAAAAATTGCTTCGCCTTTAATTGAATTTCGATGACTGACCTGCATCGTAATGCAAGTTTTCGGTGGGCATACGCTTGCTTAACGATAGTCTGAGCTCCCTAAACTGATACTACAATATGTTTTTCACCAGCTTTTACACTGCATAAAATGTTATTCAATACTTTATCTTGCCTTGAATCAATTCTATGATCCAAAGAATTCTGAGAAGTGCTTCTAAAACTCAATATATTCGTTACTATCATAGTACACCGTGTCTACAGTTCATATTGTAAATGATGCAGAATATTAGTTATTACAGTTGGTGAGGTTCTTAAATAAAAAGAACAATCTCTCCACTCATTTTTAGAATTCTAATTATTTTGTCAGGTCTTTCTTGTAGTTGCTTTGTTAACTTTGTGATATTTACGGCCAAATACGCTCTGCAGTTAAAAAAAAAGGCACTTACCAATGCTTTTCCTTACTGCACAAGTGATCCAAAAAAACTAAGTCGACATATTTATGCAATCTAAAGGTTAATAAACTAATAATGAAAACAGATTGCAAGGAAATCCTAAGGATCCGAGTAAGACTTTAAAATCTTCAAATCTAAAACCAATAAACCGTTGGAATTAGATCTGATCCGCATAAAACTTGAGGTATTGGATAATTCTCATCTTCGGAAGACCCGTCGTTGTAGCGGAAAGGGTTTAACAGATTTAGATCATTTTTCGGTTGTCCAAATCCTCACAATTTCCCTGGCTGAAAATAAGGGGACCTTACTTCAGCAAGGAAAATAAGATCCTTACAATAACGATACATATGTCATTCAAAACCTCCCATGTAACACGAAAGAGCCTGAAGCCGACGGCAACCTAGACAACACGGTATAAGCGCCCTCCACACTGGGTAGGAACATATTCGTAGCAAAAATATAAATGTGCCAAAAAGATGAATTTGTTCCCAAAGATGTTACAGGATTTGGTACTATATCGCCACCATTGGATACACTGTGAAAGATACTTAGATGGATAATACATACGAAAATAACAGATTGCTTGCCTTAGCAGAGGAAAAAGGTATCTTCTTGAACCATTCGAAGAAGTTTAGAAATTTGTGATGCAAAATTAGCGGAAACACATTTTACTGCGCAGATAGTGCTATTGATGTACGAATCCAATAAAGGCGTAAATCGTACATTTTCTGGGCGAAAATTTGGTAATCGGAGCTTTAAAAAGGAGACAAAATTTACGAATGTTAGGGGACAAAGCATATTCAAGTGCTAGGAGCAGCTTTGAACAAAAAAATAGTTAAAATCAAATTCTCAAAAACAATTGCCGATCAGGAAGAAGAAGACCAAAAAAAAAGTGACTCTCTTTATGAAAAAAAAAACTATGTTATATGTGATTATGGTACGCAGGATGGAAGTAATATTAATACTCGATAGTGAACAGACTCGTCAAGGCGAAGCTCTCCAATCACTTATCAACCTTAATTGAACAGTAAAAATTGTCGCGATCCTGCAGCAACTTGCGTGCTCTTGCCCCTCCAAGCACAATGAACACTGTAGACTATTGATGTATCATTGCATTAAAAAGGCTCTCACCATATTAAATTTTGCCAAAAATTAGAGCACCTAGATGAAGATTTTTATATTCCGTGTATAGGTAGATGCTCTACAATCGTTAGTGCTCAATCAAGAAGGAAGGAAAAACGAAATAATTATAATCCTATAGAGTCCGCATATTAAAGACTATCATTAGTTATGAGCATATCTCCGACAAAAAAGATTTTGTCCAAATTCTACTGACACTATACCGTGGTTTTAAGATACATTTCTGTCCGGCTAACCAGGTAAGGAGAATGATACTGGGCAGAACTAATATCTTTAAATTTAAACCAATTCTCGGAACAGCCCATATTGACAAGACCATGTCTGATTGCCTTTATAGATATGATGCGTATACTGGACTTGACAAAGTTTTTCAACTAAATCTAATTTATAATTACCAAAGTATAAATGAATTGCAATATTGGTTACATTTTTGTCTTTGGTTATGTACAATTGCATGCATAGCAACATTGCCTATTGTAGTTTTCGATGTTGATTTTCGTGAAGACGGTTTATTGCTAGGAACTTCTTTGAGTTGATTGAAACATTGTTAAACCATGCGGTGTAAGCAAAGAGATTTTTGTTATATAATTATCCTGTGGCCTAATAATTTCACAGATTTTCAACTGTCAATTGCAGAAAATATTAAATTTTGTGGGCTTGTATAAAGCTGAATGTAAGACAATTTGTATAACTTGATTCCTGCAGTGAGAAGTCCCGTTTCTCCACCTTCCTTTTGCCTCCATTCCCATACGAGATTATATAAGATAATAAGTGCCAAGTTATTGAATCTGCAGATCTTTCACTGAGACTTAAATCTTTATCTCGGCTCTCAAAGGTGGTGCACAAGAAGATGATCTCTCACTGCTCTTGTGGCCAATTGTCATTGATGACCTTCTAGTAAAACTTAGTAATTTGGCCTAGCAAATCATAAGATATGCCAACGACTAAATCATAATAGTGAAGGAGAAGTCATTTTCAATTAAAATCAGGCCGTCTAAAAATTGCAAAAAAATGTTGTATAGGAGAAAATCTCTCAATCAACCACAGTCAAGGTATATTTGTTAGAGAAATCTGGGTCTTGACCGGATCTTACTTAATGATGCAATGATGTATACTTCAAGTAATGTAAAATATTTAGAAATGATTATCAGCAGTAAACTACATTTAAACTACTAAAGCGACTAAAGTGAGCTTGCCGTTGTATGTATGGAATGAACTGGCGATTAAACAGAAACTAAATTAACGAGAAAACTGCCATTCAAAAGCTATAGCGGTTACAAAGACTTTCATACCCTGGCATCGCCGACGGAAGCCGCATACGCTCCACAGCAACTATAGCAATCTTTATTGGTTTGTCCCTACTCCATTTTTTTTTTATGAAAAAGATGGTTATGCGCAGCACGGTCAGACTACTCGGATCACATGAATTAAATAAATCTTTTCTCTGAAATCCTCGAGTTTGATATGATCTGCGCTGTAAATGACTGCACACCTAACTCTGTGGTTCAGCAGAAGGTTCTAAATAGTGATTCCAACCCGAAAAGCATAAAAAACTACAAAAACCCAGCCTCAAACATTAAAGTGGTGTACCGATGGATCAGAGATGGACACCGGGATAGTTGCTGAAATATTTAGTCCAAACATTAGAATATAGCAACAAATAAGAAAAGGTCTTAACGTATTTTAATCGGAAATACATGGCATTCGGGTATATGCTAATCTCATCCTCGACAAGGAATAAAGTGTGCCCCCATTTGTAAACTAATGATGAAGGGCCAAACAGCCATTAAAGCACTGGACTTCCACCTCATTGACTTTAGTCTTGCACCGGCTTAATACACTACAAGACTTCTCCTCTGAGAATAAATTAAAACTTTCTTGGAAATAAAAAAAGCCAACTAGTTAGAAACGGATTGGCTGATTCTTTGTGAGCATAAAATGTGCATATGAAATTCGAAAACGTTGCAGGACTTCGCCAGGCTAAGGGAGCCATCAAATCCTTCCACAACATGTCCATACAATTTAAAAGTGATAATATCAGGAGGCTCGTTGTATTTCTAACCGAACACTGCCTTCTTCAATATCACCTACTCAAAATATGTTTTATTCAGGAAACTCAAGACGAAATAACTGCAGAACAGATCTTATGTGAATGCAAAGCTCTAAGTGTAAGGCACCCTGGGCACTTTTTAAAGAATTTTTAGTCCCTGAGAAAATTTTTAAAATATCAATTAAAAAAGTTCTCAATTTCAGGGATTTCCTTATGTCTTCATCTCAACTGTTAATAATTGAATTTGTGAAAATGCGGAGGTAAAACGAAGACTTAATTTATCGGCAAAATTGTTTTTCTAATATTGAGCTTTGTGGTATAATGATGCTTCTGACGTCATGTTTCTTTAATTCTCAAAGCTCTGAGCATAACAGATCAATTTATTCCACAGCAATGGAACTACATATCGGATATATTCAAATACACAGGGATACAAATCATTGGAGTGGATATACTCGTATGGTTCAAATTTTAACTATTGTACCACACAACAATACAGACCATTGATGTTAAGTGAGCTAAATGTAAATGTTAAATAAACAATCAAGCGATTGTTTTTCAGAGTGAAGTTTTCCACAAAACCGTGCCCTAATCACTTCAATAGCTTCTATTGACCATTTCATGGTTTTAAGCAACTTCCGTTGTTTACCCAAAAAAAAAAAGAAGAAAACTACAGTAAAAGAACAATCTTCCATTTTTAATAGATTCCCCTATTCTAACCACCCAAAAACAAATAATTCTTTGTATGTTTCGCCGCCGACCATTTAATTTATTACCAAATAAATTCCAAAATTACACAACTTCTCAATAAAGGTCTCTTCCGACAACAAGTTGTGAATTCAAAAAGACCAACATACGGAATCTTCAAAATATCCAAATGTCATTTTAAGAACAAAACTAAATTATTTTTTTGACGGCACACTCCCAACAAAAAGCCTCAAAGACCATGCTACGCGCACCTGAGAAATGAACCCCGACAAAAAATAATGAAAAAACAACACAAGACGCGTCGTTGTTGATGCGATTACCCATGCGATAACAATAAATTTCATTCTTAACTGCGCGATTGCTTGTTTTAATGTGAAAATAATGCGCCGAATAAATGTTTCAAAGCAATTTTTCTTAATTTTAAATTTTGTTCATCTTGTTCTCATTTGTTAGAAGAGTGTACTGTGAAATTTAAATGGTGCGGAAGAAAAATCTATAACAATACGATAGATCTTTTGTATCTATCTTCGTCTAATTGAGACAACTTTTTAGGTGACATCGTAAATAGAGTTTCATTCATTATGAAATTTGAAGCCCAACGTTGACTAAAGTAAAACTTATAGAAAATACCCCGATGACAAATCGCCATCGTTATCAAGTCATTTTAAATTTAAAACACCAAAGATTGTATTTTTGTTTTTTTTTAAATTGTGTTTTTTAATGGATTTTCAGTTTCTTTCTTTTCTTTGTTTTCATTCTCCTTTTTTACATACAGAATAATTACATACATTATCTAAAATATATTAAAAAATATTTTTTTAATGATATATCACATTGATTTACATATATACATCGGGTTTGACAGAATTTCTTTTTTAATTATAATTAAAATATTATTACTTATAATAATAATATTAAATTATTTTTTTTTCTCAAATTTTTATTTATATTTATTAATTTTTTTTTTAACAAAAAGCAAGGATTAATACCAAGGATCGACATGAACGATGGAATCGTGGTTGGCAAAGTTTTATGTTGGTAATACTTAGGTGACACTTAAATGTAAACAGTGTTTGTAATGGTAATTTTAAATTTTAAATTAATGACTTTATCTACAATATTATTATTTAAATTGTTTTTCTTTATATCATAGTTATAGTTAAAATATTTTTAATTATTTTTGGCTCCGTAAAAGACATTTTTTATGATAAGATTACAAATAGATACAAAATTACTCTCCTACTGTACATAATGAGGCAAAATATTTACAAAACAATTTTTTATCAGTCCGTGATTTATTAAAGTAAAATCGTAAGCTTTTGAGTTTTTTTTTTTTTCTTTTTTAGAATAGAGAGTGTGATGAAGTGAACAGTGGATTTATTTTTTTTCTGTTTAATCTTGAGAGATACTTCATGTATTCAGCGACATATTCTAATTGACTACTGTCAATGAAGTTCTAAACAAATGAAGAAATTCATTTGAGAGTGTCTCAAGTGAAATTGTGAAAGAGTCTTCAATTAATTTCTTTTATTTGTTAGTTCTTCGTCGACTGTGAAAGGTAAATAAATCATATCGTCAGCCATTTGTGATTCATTAGCTGTTTATTTTATGGTATTCTATAGTAAGGTATACGAGGCCTGAGAAATGAAAGTTAAGATGACGGACTATGTAACAAACTGGAATTTTAACTAAGAACTAACTGGAATTCACATAAAAATGATCTAGTCTGGCGCTTTAATTTGCATGTGAATTTGTTATTTATGACAAAGATCGAAATTTCTCAAGATCAGTGTGAACTATGGAATTGTTCATAGCTTTGCTTTTGGTTGAAGGAAATTCAGGTCGGCATATTTATGGCCACATAGCCAGTGTTAATGTCATAGTAATGGCTTCTCAGATTACAAATGGCAGAAATACCAATTTGGTTTCAAGTTTACCTGGGTACGTGACATTTTTTGCGACATTTTTTAATAGACAAAGAGAACCATAATGACACTTTCACAGTCAAATAGATATGATATAGTTTAATGTGATTTTTCTTTCTAGTTTACTTTTAATATAGTTTCGCTATAGAAGCTTTTTTCCAACTGTGAAATTCATTAGAGTTGACGACGAGAGGATCAGTCGACCATTCTAAAGTGTCCGCACCTCAAACCAAATGACACCAAACAGCTCACTATGGTCTTCATACGTAATGTATGTCATAGATACATTGATTTGAGCGTAATTAATGTGAATTTTTGCAGAACAGAAGAATTTTTTTTTCATTCAGTTAAAACAAAAGAGTTGAGTTGCGAACTAGGTTAACATTTAAGAGTTGATCTACATACTGAATTTACACGCAAATCTATTCTGTGTTTGAAAACATTTTATTGGAAAATATCTGAACTCAATTTTTAATAAGAATCTCAAGATATCGTTACAGATTTTGCATTCGAAAATGTCTCTGTTTCACTTGAAATGTAGAAAAAATTATTGGTCGTCTGCTATGACAAGAAATCGAGGATCCGATGGCTCGACCTCTAAAACTAAGAAAGCAACGAATTTCCTGAAAATAAAATATTGGAAGTAGGTCTTCTGATTTATATCATTCGATTAGATAATTATCAACTCAGTCAGGGCAACAATTTGTGCTGCAGATTTTGCAGTTCATTTTAATTCTGTTTAAACATACGAGTATATGTATCTAAGACTTCTTAAACGAAAGTCTTTGCAATTTATTGATTTGCTTTTATATTATTTACTCATATCAATTCAGAATTTCACCGATGTAAGCCTCTTAGCTTACAAATTCAACCGGCTTTTAAGGAAAAAAATTAACTCATCTCAACCTACTGGCATAAGAAAAAACTTTCGCTGTTGTCATTAATCATTTCGGACAAAAATCAATGTGAAAGCGTTTTCTACTAAAAACATTAACAGCACACGTTTCGGTCTTCCTATATAAGATATACATGTGTATGTTAATCTGTGATTCATCGAGGAGTAAACGGATCAATCTCTAACACTGCCAACTTATCCTGTCAGGAAAATTAGAAGAAGCTCTATCTCTCTCACTATCTCTCTTTCTATAAATTAGATAATTTACAAAACATTATTTTTTAATACTAACCACTTACTACAAAAAAAAAAACAATCAACAACAGGGCAATATCTTGAAAGCTTATCACTAGACAAAAATTGAATTCCCCATACTCTGTCGTTTATCAAAAGCATTATCTGTCTGAAAATAAATCTCTACACTTTTGTACTTGCCCCAGTACTCGATCGATGCGATCGATTAGAATTTTTATTGATTTATCCGGCAATGAAGGCAGCACATCACGTATCTGATGACTAGTCGAACGTTCGAATAGCTCCTGCAATCTCTTCCCTGGACCATAGTCACGTAGTTTTTTCAACGCCTCTATAGTTGGTCGTCGGAAAACACACAAATTGTCTAGCAACAGGCCGTGATATGCCTCGTACTTTTTCAGCAAACGATAGCCATGCAGTAGTCCAGATTCATTATCCAAAAATACCAGAAGCTGAGAATTAGTTTGTCGTGCTAAATTATGTGCTGGGGCAGCCATGATGTCTGCGTTCCATTGATAATTATACAAATTGTTAACTACACGATCGAGATTTGCAATTAAATAATCGAAAACGATGAGATCAGACCATTGCGCCAACTCAATTAATCGATTCAACACTGTTGCATTCAAATGCAATTCGTCTCTGTCAGTTGATGGTTGATAGGATGGATCAGATGAAGTTACTACACCAGCGCCAGCAGGAGCAGCTGATTGTGATTGATTAAGACGAGAGGAGGACCAGTTGTTGTATTTGTTGTTGTTGCTGTTGTTATTATTATTATTGTTGCTGTTGTTGGTTGGGACACCAGCACCCAACCGTTTGAGTAATCCTTTTTGATTTGCATCTTGATCGGTCGATACGGACAACGATGACGATGACGATGACGATGATGATGACGAAGACGAAGACGACGACGACGATGATGATGTTGCTGTAGTGGTAGTAGTACCCAGCGTGATATTCCAGACATCGTATTTATTCAAATGACGTTCAAGCGGTTGGAAAGGTTGTGGTATGCCGGCCGGTTCGAGGTCAGGTAGCCATTTTGTTAATACCACTGGCCGTGTGGATTTCCACTGAGAAGTTGTTATATCCTGGAGAGCATTTGACCAGGTTGCAGATTCAAGATCAATCACAGATGCAGCACTTGGAGCCAGATTTGTT
Organism: Volucella inflata; assembly: GCA_928272305.1. Taxonomy (NCBI): domain Eukaryota; kingdom Metazoa; phylum Arthropoda; class Insecta; order Diptera; family Syrphidae; genus Volucella; species Volucella inflata. Next base: position 126,703,482 of record OV743717.1, read on the forward strand.
AGATTTAGTAATTGACCCAGGTAAAAACTGAAAAGCTCTCCTTGGATTTGGTCGGTATTTTGACGATAGCGTGCACAGGCTCTTGTGCCATCAGCAAATACAACAAGACGATTCTGCATTCGTCCACAGCCTGTTTCTAAACGAGTTACTACTCCACTTTGAACATAGTTATTCCATGCTGCAGCATCACTTTTTAAAAATCCTTTTGGTAGAGTCGACTCCACTAAGGTACCCCAATAGATGTCGCTTTCAATTATTTTACTATTTCTGTTATTCTGAGCATTCCGTACTATTTGCTCAGCAATTGGAATGAAATTGAACGTTGCATCACCCAGATCTACACTATTTTCACCGGGTAACATTTGTTCAATTACCGACGGCTTTGACAATCTTCGTTCGGGACCCTTTCGAAACAGTCCATCACTCGTTCGTTGTACTCGAAATTCTTTTATACTTCCATCGCTTGCATCGAGCTTCTTCACAATCATGGCATCTTCAGAGAGCTTATCCTGCTCCAAATGGAAGGCATTTCGGAAAACTTCTTCTGCTGGTAGTTCCTTCTCCTTAATGAATGATACAGAAAAAATATTTTCACCCGACGATGGAGGTGTAGTTGATGGTTGTACAAGACTTTCACTTCGTAATTCGTAAATTGTGGGAAAATCTGATGGTGGATGTACAGGAAGTACTGTCCGATTGGATACCGATGCTGCCGACGCTACTGGTTCTACACCCAACATTTCACCAGCCATAAATACAGCCGACATACTCGACATCATGGGCATGAAAACACCCAGTGTCAGGCCTAAAATAAATGCCGCCAATATACTAAGTAGACACGCCTGCCGTTGAAATATCCGCCGACGTCTTAATGACACTTGCATTGTGTCCTCGTCGTCGTCGTGTGACTGGATAATGGAATCCTGTCTCTCCCCCGTGACTATGGGTAGTTTGATAGTGCTAATGGAATCGCCTCGTTCAGATATCTGTTGATATTGATCGAAATAGTTGGTTAAAGTTTTATGATGATTTTTGCAATCCGCTTTTCGACCAAATTCAATTGATTTAATGTCGTACATGGTTTTCGACTACTAATCGAGTTCTTTAAGGGTTTAATCCTCGTTTGTTTGGAAAGTCTCTATTTAGTCTTTTTGTATCCCTGAGTAGAGAGATGGTCTCAACGTAGCATTGTCCTTGAATAAAATTCACTGCACGACTAACTATTCACAAGGAGAATCGAAAACATTTTCCGATACCGAAACACATAAATTCTATTCGTTTCGTCGTATTTTCTTTCTCGATATTTTCGTTTTGTTTCTTTTGTATCTTTTGTATCTTTTGGTTTTTGTAATTTATTTTCTCTTAAATACGCGCGCGCGCTTATCGATCTATTTTGTGCACGATCACTGGTAAAGCACTATTTTCCTTATTTTATTATTATTATTATTATTTTTTTTTTTTTTGATTTTCTTCTCCGTCAGCCTGGCTGGCTGGTGGATTACGAGTATTTTTCAATAAATTGATTGCCTTTTCGCGATAACACCACCACCACACTACTACTGCTGTGCCGCGCTGCCGCCGAGCCGCCGCCGCCGCTGTTGTTGTCACAGAGAGAACTTGCTAAGTTGCACAATGAAAAGATACACGGATTCGCGCACAAAAGAAGGGCTAGTGAGGGTGGGTGAGGTTGATTACAAGTAAAACAAAACTCAAGAATTAACCTTTTTGCTGTTGTCGACGTGATTTTCAATCTTTTACTTGATTTTTATTTTTATTTTTTGTTTTTTATTCACAAGGAGACGGAAGACTATAAGCCACAGACTGCAGATAACTTCTGCTCCTGGTATAGTTCACCAAGAGTATGATGCCGATGATGGGATGATTTCTATGATCCTCCACTGTTAACACTGTTAAATTGGCAAAGTATCTTCACTCTGCTCATGGGTTTCGGTTTAATACTTAACGCGCTCGGTTTTAACACTAACTGGTATCGTTGTTGTTGGTGGTATGCTGGTTCTTGATTCAACCACGAGGATGATGTTGATTTCGAAAGGATGTCTTAAGTCGCGAACCTTTTTCGTTTACGCGTACTTCTTTAAGTTTGTGCACACACGTTTGAAATATTTTTTTTTATTTTTTTTCGTATACAACGCAACTCCTACACTTTTATTAGCGCCTTGTTGTATCGTTAGGTGATGTTACTTTGTTACTTTGATGACACTTTTGTACATTAATTGACTTAAGTCGATGATACTGAGAGAAGAGAGAAGGTCTGCACCGGGACACGATCGCATGCGTTATGATCTTAACTGTCGACTTTATGACACTTTTAATGGGCAAACAAGCAAAATTAAACCAAGAACCCTCTCCGATGTGTCCTTCATGTGACACTTGCCCAACACGATTAAGTTGTTAACCGTCCGGATGAGTAATACTATATAATGTTGTCTTAATTTGATGACAAATTTATATGAATAACAAAAAATCGTTTTGCTATTCAATTGAGATACATTTACAGATGTTTTTCGGGGGAAAACATTAAAGTAAAAAAAAAATTGGAATTTTCTTAGAGAGCCAAACGTAAGACCGTACCGAACTCTCTGAGGTGTTGCTACAGACTGAATTGAATGTTGCAGTGCATCTCGTAGATACTCTGTGTGCAGAATATGATGATGGAATCCAGACATATGTATGAGTGTGTTGAGAACCAGTCTTTCGTGAATTTGACTTTTGTTGGTGTGAATTTATTATGATTTTCTTGTTTTTATATATTTTTTTGGATTTGTGTAGTTTTTTAATCTTCTTGCTTTTGTTGGTCTGGCTTTGAGTTTTGAAATTTAGTTTGTAGTGCTGGTGAGTGAAAAGAGAGGGAATGACAGAAATATAAAATATAAGAATGAAGATGGAAGTCGATTGCAGAGGAGAAGAGGAAAATGAGAAGGTGCAAAAAATTAAAAGACTGACACTATGAAGTGGTTGTTTGCTCACTTATACATGATGATGGTGGTAGCATAATGTAATGTGAAATATGAGAACGACATTATTATTTGCTGTTTTTTTCTTTTCTTTTTTGCACTTTTAAACTTCAATTTAGAGACAAATTTTTTGTAAGGAAGATTGAATGAGTTGCGTCAAATGAGTTTAATTAGACAAAATTATAAAGTAATTCGAATGGATTAGGATGGCAGTTAAAAATGCATGACTATGGCTCTCTTTCGTTATTTTGAAATAAAAGTAACACCCAATGCGGCTTTGCAGACTCTCTTTCAGTTTGCACACACGAGGTTTTGTATTGACGTTGGGATTGTTTTTCTTTTTCTTTTTTTTCTTACTCATGAGCTAAAGCCCCCGCAGTGTTGAACGCCACTGAAAGTCAAAAGTGCAATGTAAATTCCAAAGCGTGTTCACCTAGTGATGCCATTGGTACTCGCATATACTTTTGAAAACCACTCTTCATTTAATACCATTTTTCAAAGACGGATTTGATAAATATATGACATTTCAGTCGACGATTGCTTCGTTTATTTGAGTATGTAATTATGACAGTGTATCACTATGTTCAAAGAAGTTTTCGGTTTGGCCAAAGCTATAACAAGGCAGCGCTTTATAGATCGCAAAAAAATTTGTTTTCATTTCTACAAGAACTCAACAATTTATTGTATAAAAAAAAATATTAAGGAAACGAAAGAGCTGATATGCAAACTGGCAAAAAAATATTTGCTCTTCTGATTTGTTTTTTTCTTTCTCCTTCAGTTACTTGCGAAGTTTATTAAGAAGAACACAGATGCTCATTAGAAAGATAAACTCATCAAATTTTATTTTGCGATTATTTTGAATTAAGGAATTGATCAGCGTCTGCTGATCAGAACCATTGCTGTTTTCATGCCACTGAAGGATCTCGCAGAAAACTAAAGCCAATTTTGAACAGATTCTTGCAAATCTTCCTTTTAGTTCGAAAATAATATTCTGGTTAACCCTAAGAATTATTGTATAAGAATCGATTTTCGTATGAAATCCAATTTGAAGAAGAGTTAAGGCCAAGTGATCCTCAACAATTTGCTGTGAAGGCGGCAGAAAAGTCATTTTATTCAGGAGTGATGAAACTCATTTTCATTTCTATTCATTCCTCTCTTCGTAACTGGTAAGCAAAGAATTTTCACCGACATGTACTTGTCTTTACAGCTTGTAAGTATTTTAGCAAGAGTTTCTTAAAACTCAACAGCGATAACGTTCTTAACTTTCCGAATTCAATTCCTTTATTAGAAACTATTGGTAGAACAGCATGGGTCACACAAGACACCAAAATATTGAGTCTTAAAAGCAGGCTGGTGTCTAAGCAGTGAACAGTTTTTCCGTGCATCGATGAATGATCAGAGCATCTAAGACCATGTTGAAAGCCAAACGATGACCACTTTAAATAATGTGTTCTACGATTTATAGCTAATGCACCCGTTCGTCCTGATTCCGGTATTTGTAAGAAGTCCAGGTTAATAAGTTGTGTTTAACCAAAATGACAGATGTTTTGCTAATCTACAAATCACCCACTGATGTATGCTTAAGAACCTACTCCTAACGCCACTTTTCGTAAAAATCAAATATGAAATTTAGGATGCTCCAATTTTTTTAAAAATATTTTTTGAGATTACCGTGATCGGATGGAAAGTCAGTTGAAGTCATATTTTCGTCGTTTAGAAAGGACAGACTTGTTCTGTATTAAGCCAGCCTAATCATTCTGTACAGCAAACATTTTTTGGTGTTTTTACTGTTTAAGCTAAATCTTTATAATTGGTTGGCAGAAAAGTCACAAGAAGCCTCAAGGCCGTAAATTTTGATGTGATTTTGTTGTGTGTAGTAAGCTGTAAAACTTCTTTAGACCTTAAGTCAAATGGTTCGGAGCATTAACAGGTACTTGGCAATCTACCATTGTATTTTTATGCGGTCTACAAAAGTTAATCATAAGTTAAAAATCACCGCTTGTAAAGAATATCTAGAGGAATATTTTCAAATTTAATTTTAAATAAGAAAAGACAACAGCGTTATTCTCATATTTCGTGTTGCGGTACCAAAAATTCGTCTATTATTCGGCAATATACATCAGCAGTTACTCTCTATTGCTGGTGGAAATAACAGGAGCCATTAATCTATTGAGCAAAATTGCGCACCACTCTGTCGGTTTTGTACAATGCAAATGATTTTCTTGGCTTACCCTATGCTTCTTCAGTAACCAATATGTCATTAAGCGTTCGTGCTATTCGAAAACTTTAAAGCATCGTTCTCGCTAAGGTTTTTCGTAAGGAAAAGTCAATTTTGTTAAAAAACCTCCATGATTTGCATCTTCTATGGGTAAACGCAAACTACATGCGTCGAACGATTCCCCTTGCACTTACTAAAGATTACATTTAATATTCTTCCAGTATGCCTAGACCGTAAGATTACGGTCATAATGTGTTAGGAAAATGAATTCGCAGAACTTAACTGTAGCTTAGTGCGAAACTTCAATATAAATTTCAAGATCAGTTTCGGCTTTACGAACTCAATGATGAAAGATCGCAAACTATGTCCGTTTTATGTAGTTGGCTGTTCTTTCCATTATCGGGGGCCTTATTTTTATTAAAGTGATCAACAAATAATCGCTCGCTCATTCGCAACTATTCAAATGAAATTAAGCAATTTTGTTTAGTATAGAAAGAGAAAAAAATTCTTCGCCTGGTTAATTGCTAACTAAAGATAGGCCTTTGTAGCAAAAGTTAAGTTACATTTTTTTTTTTATGAATAGATTTTTTTATTTGGATCGAAATAATGACTCATTAGGGCGGTGAAGAGTTCATGCTAGTTGCATCATTAGACTATTGTTTACAGAATGTTTAAATCTTTTAAGAGCATATTGTATTTTTTGGATTCAAACATCTCATTTACTTCATGAAAATTGCTGCAGCAGTTCCACAAATCTCTTGCCACATTTTTTAACGAAACTGTTAGAGGTGCATTTTCTATTTCTACCTCTATTTGACCACATACATGCACTGTATTTTAAAAAGTTATTCTGACTGGTTTAAGATATCTGTATAAAGCTGCGAAAATACTTGAGCTAACATCTGCATTCGACAAGAACATTTTATATCCGCAAATAGAGCTGAAACTAAAAGTTATAAATATGTAATTAGGGTTCCTCATTAAATGCACCTCATTTCCCAATGGATTCTCTGAACTGTCCCATACCCGAGTCATTTTTGTGTTTCAGATTGTCTATTATTTAATCATGGAAAGGTACTCATTCAGACTTCATTAGTATTTACAAATCATTCACCAATCTTTACCTAAATTCGCGAACACATACGGTTGCGTTGCTTTTGTAAGCTCCAATTTTTGATGCAACGTTAAAGTTTCTATATCGGTGAGACAGCAGAAAGCCAGAAGTGAAAAGAATCTTATGGCTGCACGCAGATTGAAAATTCAAATCCGCAAATAATCGATTCTCAGTCATTCGTATGAGCGGAGTATCTCTTAAACGTCTGAGGTTTTTTTTCCGCAAGACTTGACTGTACCTTTGTGTAAGATAAATAAAATCCAAATTTTCAGTCATGAGCTACATACTCTGTTAATAAGAAATATTGTCGCATTAAGTCACGGAAATAGATGAAACAATTCTTAGAGAAACCAATGTAAAGGAAAAAATCAACTTTTTGCTGCATACCAGAGGTATCATTGGGCGGTGCCCTTCCGAGTCGGTTACAATCAAAGGAGACGACTATTGCTTCATGTTAGTCGATACCACTTACCACTTTGTGCCACGATCGACTTATTCAGGACTATGTTCAATGTTGGTTGAACTATGCTGGTTGTCAGCATGAAAAGCTCACCATCAAAATAGTATTTATCCTGCAACAATTTTTGATAGAATCCCAAAACTATCGAAGAACATTTGAACTGAAAAACTGTAATAGCCACACATTAATCCGGCCAAAAAAAAGAGTCTGGAAAGCACACTGAAGTATTGGAATATAAACATATTATTATGAAGGAATACAAAAAACGGATTCAAACTGAAGACAGTCGCCTGGATCAAGCATGCTGCAGAAGTTGCCTTCTAAAAACCCAAATCCAATTCGTACTGCAGCTTCACGAATACGATGCAAAATTGGATCAATATAAGGTTAAAGGATTGTGCATAGCATAGACTGGGTTGCAACAAAGCATGAAATGAATTTGCCATTCACAGCCAATGAATGGAGGAAACTATATCCTCCTATTGCTGCAGCAGTTCCACAAATCTCTTGCCACATTTTTTAACGAAACTGTTAGAGGTGCATTTTCTATTCGGTAAAACGTTTCTGAGTACAATCGCTTCTTTCTCAATTTGCTTTGCTTTATAATTGTGAAAGCCAATTTGCCCTAGTTTCTGTCAATTCCAAAATGATTACAATGTAGTTCATCATAGAAATTTCAACTAACAAGAGATAGGGTATAGTGTATACATTGAAACCGAAAAGTACCGACGACTTATAATGTGCTTAGATACTAGTCGCTTATGCTGGTTACTATTCCAGTTCACAACAATTTGTAACTCTATCGTTTTTCCACTCAACCACCGCCTTGGGTTAAACATATTTTGTGTTTTTGAAGAAAAGCTATCCCGCGTTGTATTGAAAAAACAAAAGAGTTGAGCTGCGAACTGAGATATCATGTAATCACAAATGCAGAACATATTTTGTCATTTAACTATGATACGATCTAAGTTTATTCATTTTACATTTTTTATTTATAGTTACATGTTTAATTGTTTCGTTTTTTTCTTTAAAAAAATTCCTCATGTCCGTATGGCCTGAAGAATCATCGTCTCGAACCAGATTTTATGGAAAAGTATTTCTTCAACAGAACATTGGCAACACTAACCGGCTTACTCCATTAACAAACAACATCAAAAGAATGTCACCTATACTTGTTAATTAATAATAATATGATCGCAGAGGATCTTTTTGCTTTCATTGGTGTAATCTTGTTGGTATTTGTAAATATTTCTTTCATAACTTTTTTTCCCTGTTTTTTTTTTTGAGTGGCGTTTTCCTCAGCTCTCTGGTTCTCTTCTGCAAAGGCAGTTACTCTCTCATCAACTCTCTATTTCTCTTGTTATTTCTGTAGTTTTCTTCTCAGAGAACAAGTTGTGTTCTCAGAGAATAAAACGGTGGTGCAACATATACTCGTATATGCTCTACTCAGCTCGATACAATCCTGCCTGCGCTACAATTACCCTTTTGTGTATATTTTTGGATTTAACCATATTCTTATACAAAAAATAGATGTATACACATTTGCTTTGCTCTGTTTCTCTGGTCTTTTTGGTCTCGGTTTGTGCTTCTTCTTTGTCTTATTGGACTATGATAGTGTGTTCAAGTGTCGCGCAGAATTGTGTTGTATTTGCCTAGAGCTAACACGCACACATGCTTTGCCATGTGTGCGCGCGCACGTTTAAACGAGCATTTTCTATGTCAACATTGTCATTTTTCCATTGAATTTGAAAAATTTTCAATCTTCAGATTCAAGACTTGTTCTGGCCTTCATCCTCATCCTCCTGGTTAAGTCTGCAATGGCAACAGCAGCTCTTCTTCTTTGCCTCAGATTTTGTTGTGCCTATTGCTGGTAATGGTGCTAGTGCCGGTGCTGGGGCTGATGATGGTGCTGGTGTTGCTTTTGCGCTCTCATCTCATTTAATATTTCATGGTTTTCTTATGAATTCTCTAAGTGGATGTGTGTTTAAGAAAAGTTTTTTTTTTCTGTTTTTTGTATAAATTCTCGTTCTTGTTCAACTCTTCTTCGTGTAGCAAACTACTCGTACGACAACGAAATGAACAAAAAAAAAAATAAGAAGAAGGATAACTCTTATACGTCCATATTTCGTTAGCGTGTGTTGCTGCTGCAACCTCTAGCAGCCGACAAGTTTTTGATCTGAGCAAAGTAGAGAAATGTGGTTTATGTTCTTTTACGGTTCGGACTTAGACTTGGCCTCTATCGTCCGTCCAAAGGCCACAAGGAATCGCTTAGATATTTTGTATTTTGTTTATTTTTTCTGTATGCTCTCGTTATTGGTGGTGTTCTTCATTTACTACTACACAGCTACATAAGAGCTCTTTGCAGTCCTTAAGAATTATTAAGAAATAAATGTAAATGATGAAGAGGCCACAGGAGGAGCAAGCGGATCCATCTTTATCGGTTGTGCTGAAGATATTACGCTCTCCGAAGGAACAGCATATTTCTTGTGTGTTTGACGAGGTTAGAAAAATGTGTTTGTTTAGTGTTCGTCGATGGACGATGGTTTCTGTTGCAGTGTTTTTTTTGTTTTTTTTTTGTTGTTTCAATATATATTTCTTTCGTTTTTTTTTTTTTGTTATTGAGTTATGTTTTGCTCTTGTACGGAATTTGTCTTGATCCGCAAACGGAGCAGTGGACAAAGTTTTAGGTTTTTTTTCAGTCTGTCTAAGATTTTTGTGTGACGGAAGAAGATCGTGGTATTAGAAAATGCTCCACAGTTGCATTTAAGTTTGTGTCTTTCGCCAAATCTGAAAGATCGTACTTTTTTTGTGTCACAGGAACTCAAATTCAATCATAGTTCCCCGACTTGAATAAAACAGTGTGTGTCTTTTGTTGCATATGACAATAAATCACAATTTTGTTGCATATAAAAATTCATTCATAGGTAGACGAAGAAAAATTGTTAACCATAAAAAAAAGAAAAATGTTCACACAGAACTGGCCCAATATTTAGGAGATTCCCCTAGGCGCGAGAGCCTAATGGTATTTTAAGGAGAAAAATATATCAACATTCCAAGTGGAAAATGTTAACTAGTATCTTGTGAAATTCCAGATCTGGATTCATTTGTTATGTTGAAATTTAATTGCATACTCTTGGTTCTTATACAAATTGAGTTTGACTAAATAACCGCTACCGGGGAAACGTATGATACATGGGGCATATGATATTTCAGATGCTAATTGAGAATCGGCATAAGTCTTATTTGGTATACTATAGCATACAATTACTGTTCTGATTTCTGCAGTTAGTTGCGTGTGAGAACAAAAACATGCCCATACTCTTCGAATAGCATTTTCGATATTTTTTGCCTTAAAATGAAGAGTCGAAATCTTAACAAAGATAAAAGATTGAATACAATTTAATGAATTCAAATCAAGTATTTTGAAAGAGCTGGAAGGAAAACTACTTTCAAAACAGTGTTTTTTCTGAATCCAACTGTGAACTTAATATTCATATTGACCATGTCAGGTGAAAGAAGAATTTTGAAACGCCTTGCATATGTCCTTACGCATTATTTACAAACAAACTACGACAATTTAAGGATATAGTTTCCTCCATTCATTGGCTGTGAATGGCAAATTCATTTCATGCTTTGTTGCAACCCAGTCTATGCTATGCATAATCCTTTAAACTTATATTGATCCAATTTTGCATTGTATTCGTGAAGCTGCAGTACGAATTGGATTTGGGTTTTTAGAAGGCAACTTCTGCAGCATGCTTGATCCAGGCGACTGTCTTCAGTTTGAATCCGTTTTTTGTATTCCTTCATAATAATATGTTTATATTCCAATACTTCAGTGTGCTTTCCAGACTCTTTTTTTTTGGCCGGATTAGTGTGTGTCTATTACAGATTTTCAATTCAAATGTTTTTCGATAGTATTGGGGTTTTATCAAAATTTGTTGCAGGATAAATATTGTCTTGATGATGAGCTTTTCATGCTGACAACCAGCATAATTCTATCAACATTGAACATAGTCCTGAATAAGTCGATTGTGGCACAAAGTGGTAAGTGGTATCGACTAACGTGAAGCAATAGTCGTCTCCTTGATTGTAACCGACTCGGAAGGGCACCGCCCAATGATACCTCTGGTATGCAGCAAAAAGTTGATTTTTTCCTTTACATTGGTTTCTCTAAGAATTGTTTCATCTATTTCCGTGACTTAATGCGACAATATTTCTTATTAACAGAGTATGTAGCTCATGACTGAAAATCTGGATTTTCTTTATCTTACACAAAGGTACAGTCAAGTCTTGTGGAAAAAAGCACCTCAGACATTTAAGAGATACTCAGCTCATACGAATGACTGAGAATCGATTATTTGCGGATTTGAATTTTCAATCTGCGTGCAGCCATAAGATTCTTTTCACTTCTGGCTTTCTGCTGTCTTACCGATATAGAAACTTTGTTGTTGCATCAAAAATTGGAGTTTACAAAAGCAACGCAATCGTATGTGTTCGCGAATTTAGGTAAAGATTGGTGAATGATTTGTAAATACTAATGAAGTCTGAATGAGTACCTTTCCATGATTAAATGATAGACAATCTGAAACACAAAAATGACTCGGGTATGGGACAGTTCAGAGAATCCATTGGGAAATGAGGTGCATTTAATGAGGAACCCTAATTACATCTTTATAACTTTTAGTTTCAGCTCTATTTGCGGATATAAAATGTTCTTGTCGAATGCAGATGTTAGCTCAAGTATTTTCGCAGCTTTATATACATACAAACAGTGCATGTATGTGGTCAAATAGAGGTAGAATATACCTGCGGTCTGAAAGCCTATTGTTCGTATGTTTCATGAATTCGTCGCAAGCAAAGAAGAAATTTGCCTAAATCCAAGTCGCTGAACAGTTTCTCATTGTATGCTGGTTGCATTTGGCTACCGAATTAAAAAGTCACACAGGAAAGCATTGCTCTGTCTAAATCCTTTTTGATATTAGGAAACTAGATGATGTTTCTTTTCGTCTTGGTAGAGCAGCGATAAGTTTCCATCGACATCGTGGACAATTGAATAAGTTACAAAGAAATGCCAGGAATATACATTTCCAAATATTACTCGTCCCTTAGGACTCTATGATAATCAACCTGATTAGGTAATGAGTATGGAGTTTATAATTTTGGGCAGTCTCCGAGATCTGTGACAGATTCGGTTTTTTGTATAATTAGAGCGCGCTGATATACATACATCCTTCACATTGTAGGCATAGACGATCATTTAAAACAGCAGCAATGATTTTGAATGCGATGTATGCATATGTACATATGTGTAGCAATATACCTTGGTGCAATTTATGAGGTCTTTACTTCAGGACCCGACGGAGCTGCGTTCAATTATAGAAACTATTCCCATCAAAGTCGCAGTCTTATAAAAGACAAGAGAATCGGGATCATATCATAATGGCTCTCTGATTGACGCCACGGTTTGACCATTTACAATCGACCGATCATACGGTCCTGTTGAGTGGCAGGACTAAAGGTTGTTCTCACTCGATACCATGGGAATACTCGTAGATAGGGCTCCTAATAGGAGCATCATGGTGGCGGTGATTTAAACCTAAAGTTGCAGGAAGGGGCTTTCACAAATTAGTTGACCCGTTGAGGAGTAGCAAATAGTTGCTTGGCTGCATGACAATAAGAAAGGCCAGACATTTTAGGTTGGCATCGACTTATACCAAGCATGGAGCTTTTGCCCTCAACATATGTAAGTTCCGAGTCTGGGTTCGATTCCTGGCTGGGTCACCAACAATTTTTCAAATCGCCATCACCCTATCGGCGGCAAACTCCCGAAAGTAAAATTGCCTATGAAAATGCTCCTAAGGAGTGCCGTTCGAATTCGGCGATAAACCGTAGGCCCTGCTCAGATGTGACAAAAATGACAACATGAGCAACACAAATGAGTGTCAAGAAGCTAGGCCATGGTCCACACCGGGCTGCCAGCACCCCGCAGTGTTTTTTTTTTTTAAAGCACTGGCTAGGGGTCCATATTCTGGCCTCCATAGAAGAATAGGCATCTTCTCAACTTAAGTCAAACGGAATCAAACAGCGGATAATTCTGAAGTACCAGATCACCTCCCGTGGCTTTTGAAAACTCTACGCATAGGTATTTGGCACCCGTGGACTAGTTGCATTTGAACTTGTATATTGATATACTCACTTTGTTATGGATTTATGGTATTCGTCCAGTTTGATTGGACTAATAGTCTTGCCTATTAGTGGTGTTTTTGTCTACTTCCCCGCTTAACACAGTCCTCAGTGTTGAGCGTCTATAACATAATTTCTCCTTCTTCTTGTTTTCATGTTTTGCTTTGATTTTGTGGAGTTGTGATTTTTGTTTTATATTTTCATGAAATTTCCGAACCTCATTCCTACAGCAGCCAGTTCTAACCATTCGACGTTCAAACTTTTGCATAGTCTTTTTCTTTTACCTTTGAGACTCCACTGCCTCCTCCAGATGTTTAAGGATTCATACGCATACATCGCAGTCCTCGCAACATGGTCTAGGACAAGGAATTGGTCGTCAACCTTTTCGTTAGGGCATATGATACAGTAAGAGCTTCTTTTTATGACTTTTGAGATGCGTATTGCATTCAACCAAGTCAATAAAATGTGTTCCCCCACCTCGCCGTAAGTTTCTGATAGGGCTTCAGCCAGAGACACTCTTGGACATTCTGATGTGTTGGTACTGATATCTCACTCACTGAAGTTGAGTTGAACTTAAGGGCATCAGCCATACTTGATATACACAAATCGATGGTCCGTTGGACTATAGACAACACGAGAGAGTGATATTCCGACTTTGCCTACCTGCATCAATAACCTGGCCTTTGATAAGGAAAATTGTTATAAAGTTGTGGATTTAGAATAAGAAAACAAAAAATTGTAATCTGCCTACGCTTTTCAGCATCAGAATCACAACACAACTCAAGCCATGAGAAAACCATTTTTACCATACCAACGTCCCTTTAACCATTCAAGCACCGGTTGAATCTTCCCATCATCCCACCGAAACTAAATAAGTTGTCATTACGCCAGTCCAAAAACCAAAAAAAAAACGTACAAAATTGCATCCAGTTCTCCACGTTGCCACAAATTCATTAACATCATTCAGCTGACGTAAACATCCCTATCAACCTCGCTTACATGCAGCATTATTTTCACATGGTCACAATTCGGTATTTTCTTGGAAATTTTTTAAAACCACGCATTTTTCAAATAATTCAAGTGCATACTTTTGGTAAGATACCAACTACGAAAAACCGTTAAAAACAACCAGCTAGCAAGGTAATTTAAATAATTCCTTCTCTTCCGTCCAAATTAGAATTACAAAGCCTTCAAAAACGACACAAAAAAAGATGCCTCACCAATATTGGTGGCTGAAAATGGGAAGAAGAGAGATAACCTCACCAAGAAACACCAGCTTCATGTGAAGAGACTTGAAATTCGAAATTCCTTGATCTAAAGCATTTGCACATTCAAGCTTAACTATATGGATGCAGAGACGATCCATCCATAGGTCTCTCTACCCACCAATACTATCATTAAATCGAAAACTGGGCACACAAATATCGGTGCCCCACCCTAAAGCCCATCGATTAAATTCCACTTTGTTAAAGTAGCTAATCATTTCGGAGGTTTCTCCTTCAACTCTGTCGAGTTTTGATGTTTTTGTTTGCTTTGGTTTTTTGTGACCGACTCACTTTAAACTGTAGCGCAAAGTAATTTCTATTTTTTTTAGTGTCAGTCCGGTGATGCAACTTAACTTTAGTACTGCTAAATCGAATATTCCACAGAGAGCACCACCACCAAACTATCGGCATCTCAGCATCATCGGACAGATCGCAGTATCTTCGCAGCATCCCGACATCCGTGCATTAATTTATTTAGCTTTTTGCGGCTTTAGGTTTAATTGTTCGGATAGGAGCTGGAACGGAAAAACTTTTCAAACTACTGCCACTGGACAAAGAATTCATTGACGTTGTTGTTGTTGATGTTGATGTTGCTGTTTCTGTTGTTTGCGTTGTTGGTGCTGGTTGTCGTTTAAAAAGCATAACAACTACTCCATTCCGTGCATATTTTGGCGTTTCTTTCGAAAAGAAAGGGCGGCCAACTCAACCTCACATCATACTTGCACGATTCATTAACCAATACAATGTTAGTCGTATGAGTACTGTGTGTACTCGCACTCATATTCGGGACTGCTATTGGTATGCATGCGTGCACATTGCTCAGTACTTGCTCCCTTTTAATCAGCGCAACATTTTTGTGTCATTATCCTTTTATCCGAATATGCTTCCAACTCCATCATGAGCTGCCCATGAGCACCTCCTGCCTTAAATCAAAAGACAACAAAGCAAACCTGAAGACAAATGTAGAAAGACCAAAAGATAGAATGAAAGATAGAAAGAAGAAAAGAAGAACCACCGAATACCAACCATTTGGTTGATTTTTAATTGACCAACATATAGTCATGTAATTATGATGAATCTGTCCAATATCTATGGTTACTTTGTACTCACGGATACACTCGAAAACAACATTGTTTTGGCTTGTTGAGTTTGAATTGGGGTTTTTTTTTCGTTGGCCCCAAAAATAAATAAAAAATAATTTCCGAAAAAACCTCCAAAAGAATGACATAGTGCGAAGAGTATGAGTACTGCAGAACTTTGAGGACACACAGATATTCACAAGAGAAGATCGCAACCTGAATGATAACAACAACAATTACACACGAAAGATGTTGATGACGGGAGTTGCAATGTTAGGATGATCGAGACTACGACCAAGACCATGATGACGACGCTGACGACCATCAAGATGATTTTGATTCAGAATTCCATCTTAAGTGGTTTTAATTATCCAAAAGAATGCAGGCTTTCTGACTCTGGAATCCTTGTTTGTCATCATCGTCATCGTCATCGTCATCGTCATCTTCATAGCATAGCGCAAAACCATCGTCAGCCAACTGAGTTTAACTAAAGCTAACGAACAACCTTCTTACCAAACAGCCTATCGAGACACCACCATCATCAGAATCAGCAAATGGCTGCAATTTACAAATTTTCTCCGGCGGAAGGGTACAAAACTAAACAAAAAAAAAACATCAGTCAATGCAGCCCAAAACGGAGGTCGCCAAAGTAAGTGAAAAGGAAAGAAGCTGCGCAAAAAAAGTTGAAATCATTTGGAATGAGAGCCCAAGGAATGAGCATAAGAGAAGTTGTACAAACATTTTGATCCAATGTTCTTTGACTGACTTTTGTGTTGCAAGTACATTTGTTTTTGAATGTTCAGCATATATTTTCTAGAAATGTCAAAATTCCTCATAACCATGTGAAAGGTGTCCTTTTTCTCTTGACAAATGGTATTGAGAATGAGTCCTAGACAAAGCAAAGGTCTCATGGGATTAGCATTTCATTATGGTTTTCAATGCAAAAATCTGATTAGCAATTTCTCAATAGTCCTCTATCTCAGATTTCAACAGAATTTCAATGGCTCATTCGTGGGAGGATGTGTCTTCTGGGATTATGAAGGATTCCCAAGATCCAATGTCAGATCTTTAGGGAAAAGAAGTTTTGTCACCTTTATCCCGGAAAGTAAGTGTGTTATTTCAGATTAAGTCTTCACACCTGTTCTTGAGTGTATGGACGCAAATCAATAGAGCACGACTAAAAGGCTCCCTGATGTGAGTGACATTATGTGTTATTAGCAGGAGCTCAACAGTCATCTGCAAATGCAGATATATACACATACATGTAAGTGGGCTTTTATATTTACACAATTGATCCTTGCATCTAAAAAAATATTCATCACAGGGTTACTTAAGTAGCTAAATACAGTTGTAAAAAAGAAAGAGGATAACAAAGAGAATTCTGTGGACCTTCATTTCAAAGAAAAAGTATTCAATAAAATTCCTAAGCTTGAGCATATGCTAAAATTCAAACGTCCTCTTTGAATCCACTCAGAAAAAACCAGACCTAAATTGATTGACTAAAGATACGGAAAGATATAATAAAGATACAATCCATAACTTCTTAGCAATTAAGATTCTATGCAAAATAAGGAGGCTACAATACTATCTAATGGCCTAACGCCATCTACATTCAGTTACTTACATACCTAAAATTAGTCCTTTACCGTAGTGTTGTTTTCGCTAGCTTACTTTGATGGCCCTGAAGTTCGAACCACGATCTCGGCGTTAGTGGCTCTTCAGCTAGTGCGGCCTAACGCCATCTACATTCAGTTGCACACGTGAAGTTGGCCAAGGCCCCCTTCCATTTACGTGCGCCACCTAAGATGAGGTCCGTTCGGGATTGGAGTCACAAAGAAGGAATGGCTGACTCAATTACCTTCTATGCACAATCAGAAGTGTTTTTATTTCCTTTGATCTTCGGAGGACATTTATGGCCAAAATTATACTGAAAGTTACCGGTCATTATTGACTATAGGTCCAAGGCGCCCACATAATACGGCATGTTTCGTATCCAATCCGTATCCAATCCGTATCCAATCCGTATCTAATCCGTATCCAATCCGTATCCAATCCGTATCCAATCCGTATCCAATCATCACTTGCTGGTTGAAACAACTCGGTAGACAAACTCTCGAGTTCCGTATTGGACTTAAGTCATGATTCTGCTGTTCGTACTTCATCTGAGACGGGTGGATGGTAGTGTTGTCTCTCGTTCCTTAAGGTGAATGGTATATTAAGTCTGACAGTGTCATTTGTTCGTTATCACTGTTTATCGATCTAGAAATTTTTTTTTTAGATTCTCAGCCGGGATTTTGGTTTTACTATTAGATTTCCTCCATCCTTGGCATGTTTGTTCTATTTCTTGGTAAGACTGCCGTACTGTTTCTTTCTACATCTGTTATCTTTCGAAGCTTACTTGTGCGCATTCGTCATCGAACCATGGATTCTTTGTAAAAGCGAGTTCAAACCCAGCACATTGGATGCGTCTTTTCTATTTGCAGTGATGACAAAGCGCTTCCTCGGTTCTTGCTAACATCTTGAAGAGTTAAGAACGATTCAACGATTCAACGTTGACATTCCACATAATTATTCGCTATCTCTGACCTATCACAGATATCCGTATCGGTAACTTGGCTACAACATGGTAAAATGGAAGCTCTCGAAAATGTAAAACACTAAAGCTGAAGACGTGTTACTGGTTGAGCTGCTCATTAGCTCAATCTGTAAAAACAGTCATAATCTTGGGGCTTTACTTCTTGACGTGTGAGGATTTGTTAAACGAAGGACTTTTACCAAAGATTACTTTGTACTATATACTACGAGAAAGGAATACTACTCGTAGCTATGATAATATTTATTCGTGGTACAAAATTGTAAGCTTGAGTACGTTTTTGGAGCTGAGGAAGTTGTGTTAACCGAGCGAAAAATACCATAGCCTCTAGTGCACTAACAATGGTGTGGACGCATACAAATATCGTAAACATTGCTTCACTATTTTGCTTACCTCTCCTTATCTTGGTAATGGATCAAGAAGCTATGTTTTCTTTTATTGATTCCTCAATACAGTCCTAAGTTAACCAGAGTATTAACAAATGAACTTCTCTAGTTGATGCGGTCTTTGGCTTACTGCCTCCAGCTCATGCAATTAATGGGCTCTTTCCTGAGCTGGTCAATGCTTACATGTCACAAAGGGTGATTATCAAAGCAATCAAAAAATTCAGTTTCATCGGATAATCTTTATTATCATACAAAGAACTATTCAAATTTTCAACGACGCGTTCGAGTAGGACTCGATTAATGATGGCCTCAAACTCCTCTATCCTAACCAACTTATCCATGTAGACTTTGAACTTTATGTGCGATGTTACATGATCTGACGGCCAATTCACTGCTCCAAAGCGTGATATTAACTGTTCATCATTCTCGGAATAAAGACATGGTCTTACGAGCTGTATGGCAAGTGGACCCATTTTGTTGGAACTAAATGTCATCGAGAAAATGGGCTTCGAAGAAATATATATACACTCGTATTGTTCCGCGCACCAAAGATGGCTACTTTGCTTAATGATGTAGCCATTAAGCCGGAAATGGACCTCATCGCTTTACACAATTTTAGTCGAAAACATTGGATCTCTTGGGGCTTTTTCAGACTCAAACGACTGACACGGAGATGATTCGGGATATCGGTGGACTTCAGTTCTTGCATGGATTAAATTTTGCTTTGCACGAATGCAAAATACGTAAAGTTGTTCCATACGACAAGTCAAGCTGTTGAAAACTGTTCTGAATGGATTTATCATGGTCGTTGCGTACACTCTCCACTGTTGTAGCGATTTGTATGTTCAGTAGGACGATTATGTGGACCATAAGTTGCTCTAAGACTGTTTCGTGGATCCCCATAGACACTGTACTGGGCTAAATCTTTCTATAGGGGTGGCCGTGGTGTAGTGGTACCAGCCGTCGCTTCTCACTCGGAGGGTCAAGGTTCGAATCCTACTTATGTCAAGTTTTTCATTTGTGTAATTGGAACTCAGCCAAAAAAATCTGCGTTTGAAGGCATAACACTGGGATGTAGATTTGGCGGTTGTAGAGTTTCAAGCATAAAACAACCGTTAAAATCGATAACTTGAATCATTCCGAGTGAAGATAACGTCTCCGTCCTATTCGGGACTCCCACCCCTGGAGAGTCAATAACGAAACCAAATAAACCTGAGTTTCAAACCACACTACACAATGCTCTACCTTCTCTTCCTTCTATCTTGCCGCCCGCGCTCTGGCAACAGTAAAAGGCCATCAAAATCCCCTTGAGGCGCGCGTAAATTATAAAAAAAAAAAACGCACTAAAAACATGTCCTCATCGTCCAGACGGGAAGCTCCTCCTGGAACCACCGTTAGGTATTTCGTCAGAAGGATGTCCTGAGCAAAGGCTCACAGCGTTCGTCTAGTCGTCACTGTCAAGCTTGTGGAGAAGTTACACCTCGCTGGAAACGCTCACTCTCCCGGCGGCGTTGCTTGCCATTTTCGGGGGCAAGGTATACGTCCATCCACCGGTTTGGGAATGGCTCCATCTATTTTACCATGCACGAATTGTTTACGCCGGGCATCCTCTTTTGGCAGGTTGTCCAGTCGGATCTTCTGCAGCTCTTCCGCGATCAGGTCGATTGGCGACATGCCGGCCAGGATGCATGCAACGTCATCAGAGACGGTCCTATACTCGTATGCGCTCACTACACGGAACGCGCACAGGCACTGTGTGGAAGTTATTCCGGCCGCGTAAGTGCGCTTAGCCATTGCCGATTCCCAGATATAAATAAATTGTAAAAAAAAAAAAATCTTTCCATGATGAAATATTAAACAATATCATCAGTGTGACATCCCCAAAAAGTACTCTCAAAAGAATCATCCTTTACCTTTCCTACTATGCCCTTCTATGTGAACGGTACTACAAATTATTGAAAAACCACCAATGCTAGTCGTTTTAAAGTCCACTTTTGCAACGTCCAGGCATCAGCGTCAATGGAAAAGACCTTGTTATTCAGTAGGCTTCTTAAGGCAAAGAAACAGCTGTCAGCTATTAGTAACTGACACTACGACCTTCTTGGTATTATACACCTGGTTTCGCCCTCATTCGTAGTTTAATCAATTTTTCCCGCTCCTTTTTCAATGTTGTCAACATATGCGAGTAATAGAGCTTGTCAAAAAGTCTTGAATATGGTGTTAATTTACGAGCCTGTCGCAATTAAATTAAGTGTAGTGTTGAAGACACTGCTTCGGATATGCACGTGAAATGTTAGATCCCTTAATAGACCACGTGCAGCCGAGCAACTAGCGGAGGCCATAGACTGCTGCAAAGCAGACATAACCGCCATCCAAGAAATGCGATGGGATGGGCCGGACAAAAAGAAGATGAAAAACTGCGACATCTACTACGGCAATTGGTATTGACGGCAACAGCAGCGCTTATTTGGATGCGGATTTGTTGTCGGAGGAAGACTAAGACAAGAAGTCCTCAGCTTCCGGCATCTGAGCGAGCGCCTCGTAGCAATCCGCATCAAGGCTAAATTCACCAACATTAGCCTTATATGCGCGCATGCCCCCACAGAGGAGAAAGATGACGACACCAAGGATGCCTTCTATGAGCTCCTTAACAGGATCTACGAGGAATTTCTTAGCTATGACATTAAAATTGTCCTCGGTGATTTTAATGCAAAGCTAGGAAGAGAGGGTATCTTTGGTGGAACAATCGGAACATATAGCCTGCACAACACAACCTTCGATAACAGATTCAGGCTAATCGACTTTGCGGCGGGGCGAAACATTGCCGTGGCTAGCACGCGGTTCCCACATCTCGACATACACAAGGGGACTTGGAGCACTCCTGATCAATCAACAGTCAACCAGATTGATCACATTGCAATCTCCAGTATTATGGATGTCCGTACGTTCCGAGGAGCCAACATCGACTCGGACCATTACCTTGTTGTAGCCAAGGTACTATTGCGGATATCCCAAACTACGCCAAGACAAACTGCAAATAAACTGCTGTGAGAAAATTCGACGTCAGACGGCTACAATCGCAAGAGATCGCCAAGTCCTTTTCCGATCGAGTGTCTCTTAATCTATTAAGAGGTCCAATACCGCCAGCATCAAGCATCGAAAACCATTGGAAACACTCCCAAAACGCCATCAGAGATGCCGCTTCTGATGTGCTGGGTTTCAATCGTCCACCACAACGAAACCCCTGGTTCGATGATGAATGCCGGCAAGCACATGCAGCTTAGCAAGATGCATATAACGCGGCGCTGCTTAGAAAGACCAGAGCTGCTCATGACCTCTATGAGCGGAAGAAGAGAGACGAACACCGGCTTCTCAGGAGGAAGAAGAAAGAGCATGAGAAGAGCGCGATCGAGGAAATTGAGAGATGCTACTCCAGGAATGAGGTTCGGAAGTTTTACCAAAAGGTAAAAATAACATGTCGCGGAAACATACCCCGAACCGAATATCGTAGTAGAATCGCAGTCAATGCTGAGGATTTGGAAAGACCATTTCTGCAGACTGTATAACGGCGATGACGAACCAAATACCGCTGTCAGGCAGAATCAACCTTTCAACTTGGACGATGATGACCAACAATTCCGTCCACCCGACGTGGATGGAGTGAAGATAGATATATCGAAACTTAAGTCCAACAAGCTGCTGGCCTGACTGCCGAACTCTTCAATGCGAAGAATAACTCTTGCCAACCGCTGTTTCTTTGGGTTAAGAAGGTTATTGAGTAGCAAAGCCCACTCTCGGCCAACAAAAGTCACCCTTTATAAGACCTTAATAATCCCGGTCCTGCTCTATGGCGCAGAGGCATGGACATTATCAAAAATGGATGAGGGTGTTCTTGGTTGCTTCGAGAGAAAAATTCTTCGGGCGATCTTCGGTCCCGTCTGCATTAACGGTGAGTGGAGGAGAAGATACAACGACGAACTGTATGGACTGTACAGCGACATGGACCTAGATAGAAGAGTGAAGATCCAAAGACTGAGATGGCTGGGTCATGTAGAGCGCAAGAACACCAATGCTCCGGTCCGAAAAGTCTTCGAATCCTCACCCGAGGGACAGCGCAGTAGAAGAAGGCCAATACTCAGGTGGCGCACGCAAGTGGAAGAGGACCTCAGCCAACTTAGCGTGTGAAACTGGAGGCAGCTAGCCAGGGATCGACCTGGCTGGAGAAGCTTGTTGACTGAGGCCCAGGTCCACCCCGGACTGTAGCGCCACCTAAAGTAAGTAAGTAAGTAAGTAGTGTTGAAGAAGCCACATGGCGGCGCATCATCTTGCTTAAATCTTTTTCGACATCAAAGATCTCGATTGCTATCGACCCTTACGGACTAGACGAATTAAGTAGAGGTGCCAAAACTACACAGGGCTCGGCTTATTTCATCTCTAGGTTACCCTGAACTTCTTTAAGGGTCTTCCACAGTGTAAGTGATCACTTGCTTTCAATTCATCTCCTGCTTTCATCGCCCAAGTAGAATGTTTCGTCCTGTCCCACGATTTGGCATTCCGCAAAATAGCTTTTGCCGAAAAAACTAAAAAAGTGCCGGACTGATGGGAGCCGTACTTTGTTTATAACTTACTTAAGAATGTTGTTGCAAACCTATTTTGACTTCTGTACTCATACCTAGGATCAGTTTTTTAGTAGACGTATATATCAGAAAAAGATTGCCTTCTAAAAAAATTCAGCAGATTGAATTTATTCCCTATCATCGTAAGATCTGTCTGAAGTAAATTTTTAAAATAGCTTCAGACTTACAAATTTTGCCATTTAAATGTGTACATCCATATGAAACACTCGATTGTTGCATTGCCATTGAGGCTTCCTTCTATTTAAAGACGACTAAGGAACCTGCTCTAACCTCAAGAATTGGATTTTGTTCCCATAAATATAAATAAAACAAAGTAATGAATATCTTTTTGTATTATCTACTTTACAACAAACTTATTCGGGCTGAGTAGTTCAAAGACCATATACGAGTTAAAATAAAAATAAAATATGACTCGTGTTCCTTGCTACAATTATATCAATGCAAAGTGCTATTTCCTAGAATTCATCCAGAACACCTTCTTGAAATCTATTCTTTACACTACTTGACACCGGTTACGCCGCACCTTGACCATACCCCGTCACACTTGCGTCTCATTACGATAGACTAATATTTCTTCACCAATCAAGATCACCATATGTTTCTCTGCCCTTCAGAGTAAAGAAAATATTTTGATTAACCAAAACGGCCGGTGGTACACAGTGTTGCCCATGATGATTATCATGATGAAACAATTATCTACCAGAGAACTCTGAACTTCGCGCCGGTTTTCAGATTGAATAAACAAAGAAACACCGTCATATCTGCCTGCGGCCACTCGAGAGCTTCAGAACTTCAGAATTCCACAGAGCTCTAGAACTCTTAGTAATATAGGTACATGCCCGCACCTATCTCAGATGATACCATGGCGCTGCATGATACCATGGTCCGTTCGCACCATCTCCATCAGAACATCTCTTTGGAGCACTCAAAATCAAATCGAAGCCAAAAAAGTGCAAACAATGACATTTCATTCTGATTTATTTTGATTCCTCATGTTGCGCTTGTTAAGAAGAGGGTTAACCACTACGAATAATCGTGACCACTTAAACGCGATGTGTCATGCGCGTATGGGCTATCCACTTTGAAGCTTTATTGCTAGAGATATGGATCCAATTCTCTACCTGTAGATTGTAGAGTTTTGCTTAATTATTCCTATATACTCGTACGTACTTGTACGAGTATTGTTCAGCTGAATTCTGTAGCCATTTTGAAGTGGTGCAAATGCATAGTAAGTTGGCGATTCTACGAAACTCTCTATTGAAGACCTGCAACAGTTGCATAGTTCTGTTGATTTAGATCTACAAATTGTGCGAAAAAAATTTGCAAAAACAATCATATCACAGGAGATCCACTCAACAGTCAAGTGGGCGTGAGAAAGGGTTCTTAAGACTACCTTGTGTCTAGCATTGTAATAGTTACATCCTCCTACTCAAAGCAAAACGAACTATTAAGAGACCAAGCACTCACGGGAAGTTGCAATGTTAACAAAAGTGATAAATCACTTAAACCAATAATGGAATGGTACCTGGCAAAAATAAATTTTTGTTCGTCATGACCATTATACGAATAGGACGTTGATTTGTCGATTTCGGATATAGAGGATAAGGATATCTCGGCTACTGCTCGGAATAGGTGGGACAGTGGGATAGGCAGCAATTTTGTGCGTAAGCGGATTATGAAATTCCTCACTGAGTTCATTCAGTAGAAGTTGACAATAGCTACTCGTACCGTACCTACCTGAGTGAATTGAATGAATAGAATTTTAGGGAACAACGAGGACAGTGGGTATGCCAGGACAGATGTGTGTAAATGATTGTTGTTTTCGGAAATTTACCAAAGCAAGGTATGTTAGTGGAAAAATTCTATTCAGGCTGACCGATTGGACGTCGCCAAGGTATTGAAAAGAAAAAGTACAACTAATTTGAGTTTTTGGTATCTTTTTCCACAAAAACATTGAGATACCAGCAATGGAAAACGAATGATTCATTGCAGCATTGCCAAATGAGTCGTGATAAGTTATCACCATAGCTAATGGGTTTCTTTCTGGGCTGCAGAGGAAGTAGGTCAGAGGATTATGTTTTCTATTTGCGGTGGTCTAAAATTACATATTTCTTGGAATCGAATATTTTTGAGCACTTCCTTAAATGAAGTTGATAAAAAAAGGTATTTTGTGACGGTTTACCTTTATGTTGTAACTTAGGATGATAATTACAGAATTTAATAAAAATAGGAAGACAGTCTCTCGGAATTTGGACATGCGATGTTGAGTTATTGCTGGTGAAATACCTCCATTCAGTGTTTGTATGAAATCTTTCTATTTTTAGTTCGTAATAAACATATTGCAAAGTGACAAACAAATTCGGATAAAGATGATTTTTCTGTTGACGACCACATCTTTATAAGTACTGAATACCTGAGCTTTTTTCTACGAAGGAAATGCAGATAATTTGGGATGAGAGTAGCAAATCATAACATGCGCAAGACTACCAACAAAATAGGAATTGAAGCTAACCGGCTTTGCTGCGGATCAAAACGTTATCAAACCCTGTACACGTTGTTTACACTCCAACGTTCATAAAGGGATTTGGCACAATATGAAAGCCACAGAATTTGCAAAAATTTTCAGGAACCAACATTGATTATGAGTACATCACTACTTTTCTGTAAATAAAATATGAATGCAGAATCCTTGTTAGGAACTGCGATACTCAAAATCTATTATCTACAGGGCTTTGTTGAAAATCGAAAACGATTGCTTGCACACCAAGGTTTCGAAGCAGAAACAGAGGTCAGTGCAATCTTTTGGTGAGTAAGCCCAGTATCGACGATTTACCTTAGTGCTGTTAGAAAAACTTCAGTAACTTTAGTCTGTACTCATAACCTTTATATCGATTTAAAATATGGATTTATTCTGAACTCGCCCACCTAGTGGCTGGCGTTGCTTCCTGCTATATATATTTTTTTTTTAAGGAGAACAAAGAACTTAGGCAAAGAACTCTATTGTACTTCTTGAATATCCCTTTTACTGGAATTCCTCTCTTTTATATAGAAAAATAAGAAAACACCAAAGAAATCAAGTGCCTATGGTATGAGCGCTCCTATCAGAGAATCTGCAATCTTATAAGAGCACAGGCCGAATACTCTCAAAGATAAGGTTTCGCAGTTTGTTTATCCTAAAGACTATTTTAAAGATTAAGGTTGTCAAAAAACGTTTATCATTTATGTCTAGCGTACCTAGAGGCTCAACAAAACCGTAGTGCTCAATTACAATGCCAGTTTAGTAAGACAGTATAAAGTCTTTCTTACTGCTGCTTAGCAGAACAGTCGCTTATCCTTAAAGACGTCGGGAAGCATTCGCTTCTTCTACCTGCGATGTTTTTCCAATGGAATATTCATATTTTGTTCTCTCAACTATTTACGAGTATTTTTCAGTTAATTGCTAAATTGGGAATATTAAAGAACGGTTCAAGCCCGATGAGAAAATAAGCAAAACCGTTTCTAGCCAGTTCGTCGGGTTCTTAATTTGAAGTGCAAGACTGATTTGGAAAGAATCGGGTTAGAGCCCAGTGCTTTAATGGCTACTAAACCACCCATTATTATACGGATGGAGACACCTTGTATTCTTTTGTCGAGAATTAGATTGGTGCACATGTATCTATGATTGACATGTATTTCCATTGGTCGCGATATTCTAATATTTGAGCAAAATATACCCGCAACCACCAAGGTTTTCATATTTGATCCACTTTAAGGTTTGAGGTGAGATCATTATATTGAACATTCTGCCGCAGCACAAAATCTTAGGTAGGCGGTCATTTACTCGAAGATATCAGAAAGAACATTCATTGGATCCATGTGATCTGAGTGATTATACTTTCTGGTTTGTAGTATTTAGTCTGACCGAGCTGCGAATTGCAACTTTTTAGAAAAAGGTCTTAAAATAACGGCTTCTCCAGATGCTGTGGGATATGTGAGCATTCCGTCGGCGAAGCCGAGACATCCAAGTCTTTGTAGCCGCTGCAACTTTTGTACGACAATTTTCGCTTTGTTTTGTTCCACCATATTGCTGATGAGTAAGTGATGTTTGGTCGTATCGTCATTATGTATATTCAATGGGCGACCTTCGGAGTTAATTCCCAGGTCTTTCAGCCTTGCTTCACATGGCTTAAGTCTTTATAGTAGACTCAGATTTCATAAGTTGTGGTTTGATAGCCCGAATTACTAAGTCTTACCAGTATATCATCAATGGAAATTGACCACGAGAGCAATGACAGAACACGTTTTTGCGGACTACTATACCTTTGATGGCTGAGATAGAGATTCAGTCTCATCGGAAGATCTGGAGATTCTTTGGCTATTGAACATCGCTCTAACCCAGCGCTTAGTGGGATGGTCAATAGCTATTTCAGATGTGGCTTCCGAGATGGATTCATATTCGGTTTTATCGAAGGCATCTTGTATATCTAAAAAGGCACATAGTGCAAAATCATTTTGTCGGTTGTCCTCTCTATTATGTGCTACAAGATTCAGAAGAGTAGCTTCCGTGGATCTTTCTTTCCTGTTTGCGTATTAATGAGAATGTGAACTTTTGTTTAGAATATATCTAATGTGTAAATCGATAAGTCTTCAGCTTACTAGGTTGGTCTGGCTTCGGGATAACGACTACGTTTTCATCTCTCCAAGTTTACGGGATGTATCCCTTATTGAAGTTAGACCCAAATAAAGCAATTGGAAAGGAAAAAACTAGACAGGACACTTATGAATCAGTGCTGGCAGTCTGTTCCAAATGCTTTATGGCCCAATAAAGTTATATATAGATAGGCTGTGAATTCGGTTGCCGTAGAGAAAGCTTATGACTTCAGATGATAGATCTGACGAACATCTCTTGGATTTTCTCAATTCTTTATTGGACTTGATTAAAGCGAACTTCTATGGGTTTCATTTTTCGGTATGTTCGAATTTATTTAAAAATTTTCTCATCATTTTGCGCAATTGCTTAAGTTGAGAGTTCTACCATGATGCACACCTTTTAACCATATTACGTACCAATCTTCGACTGCATATACATGATGAGATCTATTCGCTCGATTTATTTGATTAATCCGCAGCGTCATTTACGTCCCCAAAGAACTGGAGAGATGAAGGCAAAGAGTCATCTTTTATAGCGAGAGCTTCCCTAAAAGTTTCATGAGTTTTTTCTGTATCATGGCCTTGTCTAACAGTGCATATTATATTTAACGGTGTGCATATGGTGTGATAGGGATATCTCATCAAACACATCAATAAATCCTGTACAAGAACAGGAGGAATCGCATCTGTATATTCGAAAGAATAGGTGGAGGCGCACACAATCTTTTGCAGTCCATTATCCCAAGGCAATTTGATTACTCCTGCCTCTAGATCTCTAAAATAAATAAAAAGTCATTCCTCATTTTGCATCCTGTTCAAATAATTCTCACTAGTTTGCAGTTCAACTCTTTTGTTTTCGTTATGTCTTTATATTTGTGTCAAAATCAATTAAATATTGTTTAACGTAGTCATTATTCAGTTAATGATTATCGAACATGCGGGATATGTTTATTTTTCGCGGTTATTTCTGAAACATCAGGAAATAAAGATACACACAACAGAGCCACTAAGAATGAAGTGGTTAATGTGGATTTTTTTTTTTATAAGCTGTCGGTAGTGTGCACTTCTTATTGGATTTAACAACTGTTGGCTAGGTAAGGATGTGGAAAGTTATTCAAACGGTTTTTAAGTAAATTGTTATATATAGTACGCTCTTTTATGAAGAAAATAAAGAGAGCTGGAAACAAAGAAATCAAATTTCAGCTTTAATTTCTATCTAGGCTGTTCTTACTGTTGTCTTTAAGTCTGACTAAGTCAGTCTTCTTTTTTGTTTTTTGTTTTAAAGAATCAGACTTAGTGTACTAATTAATTAATCTCAACTCTTAATTTCGCAGAACACGAACATTCAGGAATATGTCAGCAGGTTATAAGATCAAGCGATGACCGATACAATTGTCAGCATGGGGCAAATTTGTGAATATTCTCAACTTCAACTCCACAATGGACTTTCGTTTCATCTAAAGATTTTTTTATTTTCAGTCAAAAATTGGCATCTGCATGTGTCAGTTTCATTTTATTTATTTCCATCTTCTCATAAGATCCCATGTTGAAAAAAACTTCCCATTTTTCGAGATAAGTAATGTGATGCCTACATGCAAAGGAAGGGCCTTAGAAAAGGTATCCATTGTTTGGTAAAATAAATATTTAATAAATGAAAATGGTCAACGGTTCCTAAATATAAGACATAGTGTTTTTTGAATATGAATTGGCAATTTTTTATAGTGCCTTTATAGTAGTAGTAGCGTAATTGTTATTGCCTATGGGATTAAGTAGCACGTTGACGTGAGAAAACATATTCAGATAAATCCTTAATTGAAAACGTGTTAGTTGAAATTTTGGAGATTCTCACGTACTACTATTTGTACAGAGCTCAAAAGATAGAATGGGAAGAAA
This sequence comes from Volucella inflata, assembly GCA_928272305.1. Taxonomy (NCBI): domain Eukaryota; kingdom Metazoa; phylum Arthropoda; class Insecta; order Diptera; family Syrphidae; genus Volucella; species Volucella inflata. Next base: position 126,732,917 of record OV743717.1, read on the forward strand.
TTGTCGATTGTCATTGAGTGCAATTCGTTAGAAAGTATTAATTTTTTGTCCTGAAATTATTAACATTCTTCCGACAGATCTTGGACGACAATAATCCGTGGCTTCTTCCATGTAGAACTGCTCTGTATTATGACTTCATTTCTTCGCTAATTCTACTCCTATTACAGGATAGAAAGCAGCAATACTTCCACATTATATTATACCTATACGATCTCTGAAGTTGAATTTAACTGTCGTTTTGCTTGTTTTAGTAGTTTATAGGACTTGAAACCTCTTTAAAGCTCTATTATTACATACAACTAGCTTTATTCCTTAATTAAGTCATAAGTAAGACCAGCGATTGTGGGACTGAATTGTCACATCTTTGACCGATGCAAGGTTGACAAGATATCAAGTTGAGATTTCTTTACCACTGAGTCCGCTCACTACTGCTGATAGCGTCTATTGAAAATAATTCCTTGATTCTTTTCCTGGTGCCTCTAAAAGCCATATTCTTGGTTTCCGTGTGTTTTACACATATAGCTCTGCTCACTGGTTGGAAAATATTTTCTACAGATTTTCAGTGGCCGTCCACGATTGTGCTCCGAAGCTAAGATAGTTTCTGAGTATTAAGCGGACAGAGTAGTCTCTAAATCTGTCAGTACTGTGTGTGGGCTAACTAAGAATTCGTACGAAGGCTTATTTGTATGTACCTTCATACTATACTTGTTTCATGCAGATGCTTCAAAATTACCTGGTTTTAGATGCTTTTCAATGACAAACAAGCTAATGTTTTAGTAGTTCAGGTGGCTAAATAATTTGCAACGGAAACCTTGTTAGCGATCTCTTATTATAACTGCTATGTCACAGTGATGTAGCCAGCCGTAAAATTGTCTTCCTCGTTTTTAACCTGAGTAAAGTAAGCTTGGTCAGTATAGTGTTCCTACTACAATAGCTGGACTCATACACACCTTCAACTAGTTTCTAATAAAGATTGAAGGAGAGAGACAGTATTAAAAATCAGAAAAGAAGGTACTCACTAGCATACCTAACCCAGAAATGTCATCTCATGCCTGTTCATGAATTCTATCAAGTTGATTGTAGGGTTTTTGAATGTAGAGCCGGGTCTTCCCCAGTGTTTGCATTTGTTAAGCACAGGTCATCGACAATTCATATCAGTCCTTCCTTTAGGTGTTAATCTCCGTTTGAAGACAACGCTTACTTTGCGTATTACAGGGTGACATCTCAACATTTATGCGAAAAAAAGTTGTATGTCGCTGCGAAAGGGCGTCAAATAGAGTTTACTACTTACACTGTGAGTTGCTCCCATCCAGATACTTGTTTTCTCTATTAAGTGATCCAAAATTCGTCAAAGATACGATTTCTGAGAGAGCTAATATACATGAATAATGTTCAAGGGCTTGTGCAGCGCGTTTTATAACACTATTGCCTTAAGATTATTTTAAATATGCAACTGCAGTCACAAATTAACTTCTGAATGGTTGCAAGTGACTAAAAAAGATGCAAGAATTCCTGTATTAATGTCAAGCAGTAGCCGTTGAAAGGAAATAATGACACGGGTATGACGGCAAAACGAATTACCAAGCAAAATACAGTTAGTTGAAATAAGTCATAATTAACCATCGGATACAAGAACGCACAGAGATAAGAAATGATCAATGACACCAGTCGCAACATGAGACGCACGAACGAATAGCAGTAGTCACACAGCGTACCTACACTGGGTATCTTTTGGATTTTCCCCACATTTACTCATAGCCAGATGACAACCGACATGGGTAGATTTGCAGCCTCATGGGCTTGAAGATTGATTTTCTCTGTTATCTCAAATAGAATGTGCGGGAGCTGCATGTCTACACGATGCATGCAACAAGCCACCGTACACGGCTCATCTCTTAGGTTTGGTATTCGAGTGTGTAGGCACACACTGACAATTTCATCACAAATCAAGTGCCAAATTTTGATTCCAATTAGAAGACATTTGAGAAACAAGCAAAGCTTCAAAATGTATGATATCTAGTATCTACCACTGACACATTTAAAGATTGTTTGCTTGGGCAAGAAATTTCATAAGATTTTGTTTTGTAAATAAGACTCTTTCAAATATTTGCCCTAAGCTCGTAACTTGATACTCAGTATCAGTCGTTGATTTGTTTAGGGAAGACCGGTAAGTTACAGGGACTCATCCGCCTAACGTGGTTGTATCTATTATGAATTATGCATTAAGACGCAGCACTTCAGTGTGACTTTATTGATTTGAATTAAGAGTTTGACTGATAGTTTGACTATGGATATGGATATTTGCATTTTTTTTAAAAAAATATAAATTACAAAACATAAATCAAAATAATATTTTTTTTCTCTCATCTTTTGGATGTGAGGTGGAGAAGAAATCTTTCAATATCTGTAGGCGGTTTTGAAGGCTGAGTGACAATGAATCACCAGTTGGTTATGAATATTTTACATGAGATACGAGTGTCTTATTTGAATAGAAATGTATGCAATGTGGGTTTTTCTGGTGGAAAAGTCAAAGTTTGTAAGATCAGGGGGCATTTTTGTAGATTTTTAAAAAAAATGTTAAATGTCATTAAAAAGCCCGTAGTTTTAAGCCGTACTGCAAATTGAAAAACTATGTTGAAATTGCTGTGTTACAAAACAAAGACTAACAGTGACAACAGGTTTGCACATATTTCGCTTGCAAGCAGGTATAATATGCCATTCATGTGTGCCTTTCAATCTCAGTATCCGTGCTACTTCTAACAACTAGCGCTGTCAAACCAAGAGAAATTCTGTTCGAAATAGAGTATTATGTGAGGATTTTGTTTCTTAGGTGGTATGAACTCTATAGTATTATGTTGTATAAAGGCTATCAGTTTCGATTTCCACACTCTCCTGACACTAAACATATTGCACCTTAGGGGAGAACTGAGTAATTAAGCTGATGGGGTAGAGCTATGGTTAGTTTTGCATTTTAAATGAATATTGAGGGCCTTAAAGATAGTTAATACTAGATTCTCTACATAGCCGAAAACATTTAATAGCAAGATAGGTAGATAGAAGTTTAATGGCATATGTGTTTAACTTGCATTACACGTACTTAAGTTTGTCAAATTGCTCTATTGTGTTGCTGTGGAATACCTTCGATAGCAGAATCTGAGTCTTTGAGAGTTTGCGGTGATGAAAAAGGAGCAAGGCTGTGAGACACAATTCATCTTTATAGCATTAAGCCGGATTGGTCATAACTGCTGTTTAATCTATGAGCATTCTATCGTTTCGCTTCTGTTGGCCTTAACTCATTGTCAGATAACAATGTTTGCACCAGCATATTAAATATAAATAACGGTTTACAAAAAGTGATATTTTCGAAACTGCGCCGTTTATCAAAGCACTAATTGTCTGACATTGAGTACAAGACATTGTCCGCTGATTTATGTGACTGCCTGAAACAATTCTTTAATGATATCCTATCTATAAAGCTGAGACATACAATATCATCTGTAGTATTCGCAGGCCTACCAAACTTATTAAAATGTAGAAATTGGCATTGGGGATATCCGCTGCTCTATAGAGAAGGGAAGAATCTTCCCCGGTCATTTTATATCAAAAAATTCAGAAGGCTGTCATATGACGTTTTTAGCATCTTCACCTGCCATTAGAGTTGCCACTCCTGATGTGCTGAGTTTCACTCGGCCACCACAACGAAACCACTGATTTGAGGACGAATGCCGGCAAGCACATGCAGCTAAGCAAGACTCATGCAAAGCGGCGCTGGATAGAATGACAAGAGCTGCTTAAGAGATGCTTCTCCAGGAATAAGATTCGGAAGTTTTCCCAAAAGGTAAAGAAAACATGCCACGGATACAAGTCGATAATATTGTAGTAGAGTCGATGCTGAGAATTTGGAAAAGCATTTCTGTAGACTGTATAACGGCGATGTACAACCAAATATCGCAGTCAGGCAGAATTAACCTTTTAACTTGAACGATGTAGACCACCAATTCCATCCAAGCAGCCTGGATGAAGTGAAGATAGCCCTATCTACGCTTTATACCAATGAAGCTGCTGGAACGGACGGCCCGACTGTCGAGTTCTTCCAAGCGGCAGGCAAGAGCATACACCAGCTCATCTCTAAAATATGGCCGGATAAAAGTATGCCCGATGAATGGAACCTCAGCATTGTTACTCCGATCCTCAAGAAAGGAGACCCTCTGGATTGCGACAACTGCAGCAGCATCAGTCTCCTTAATCACATACAAGATCTTATCTGCCGTATTGTGTGAATGACAGAAGCCGTTCTTCAACAACTTGATAGTTCAATATTAGTGTAGTTTCAGGCCAGAAAAGTCCACCGATCATCGACCAAATATTCACACTACCGCAGATCTAAGAGAAATCTCATGAGCTTCAAATCGATAAACACTATCTGTTGATCGATTTAAAGTCCGCGTAGAGACGAGCTATACAGAGAAATAACTAGTTTTGGCATCCGTGCCAGTGCGCTTTTGCAAGTGTTGAGACGAAAGCGGCGAAAATGGGTTTAGCGGTCAACGAGGGCAAGACCAAGTATATGCTATCAAGCGAAAAGGACGCTCAACAACGATATAACTTTGAGGTAGTTAAGGACTTTGTCTACCTAGATTCCGCTTCAAATTCAGACAACGACACCAGCGCTGAGATCTTGTGAAGATCCAACGACTGATATAGCTGGGTCATTTAGAGCAGATGGACTGTAATGCTCCGGTAAGAAAAGTCTTCGAATCCACACCCGAGGAATAGCACAGTAGAGGAGGACCGAGAATCAGGTGGCGCACGCAAGTGAAAAGGGACCTTGACCAACTTAGCGGTGAAATTGGAGGCTGCTAGCTGGAGATGCTTATTGACTGAGGCCCAGGTCCACCCAGGACTGTAGCTCCACCTGAAGTAATTAAGTACAATTTTGCACTAAGGGCTTAAGCTAAGATGATAACTAAATTTGGCATTAAGCTTTCCAAAGTTGTCGCCATCCATTATGTCCCGTCTTCTCATTCGTATTTTGTTTTGATCAAAGCTTCGTTATAAATTGTCGACGATTTTTGCATATATTTCCAAACATCTGTGCCCTTGACATGGAAAACAATCAAATAAAATGAAATATGTATCATGTATGTACCAAAAATCCCATGTTTGTCCACAAAATCTCTCAAAGGAACACTTAAAACAACCTTCATGTGTCTACATTAAAATCTTCTAACTCCTTCCTCCAAACTTTACCAGAGCACGTGTATGCGACAAGCACAATGATTTCATTTTCATAATTAATTGCAACCATTAAAATTCCTCTCCTTCCCTTTGCCACAGTCACTGGCTTGGTAATCATCTCAAAATACGAGTCAAGGAATTCATATCAAAGCAGTAAAAATCCCGCTCACCTTCACACTTTTACCGCTGTCAAATCCGGTAAGTTATGTTTGATTCCTCTGTCGTGGTCTCACCCAGTCTCGACACTGAATTTGTCTCGAATGAAATCGAAAATGGTTTCTCTTCTTCTGAAAACAACACCATATAGGCATATGGCATATGGCATACTCGCACACCATCCGGCAGAATCTTTCCCAAATAAAGTTCTCAAATATCATCATCTCCTAAAGATACTACCTCTTCATCCCAAGGAAACTCCATCCAAGTCCATGGCTGTTTTCAGTGCTGTCATCATTGTCACTATTTCGTTGAGACATTGGAATTGTTATTGAATCTTGACTGCAACTACCAATACACCATCTCCATTACTACCATCTCCACCATCACCGCGAACAACAACAACAACAAATCGAATTCGATAAAACAACAATAAATTATGTCCAGGATCATTTAACCATTGTCCTCCACCTTCACCTTTCGAATAAAAATTTGAATACTGAGACACAAGATTCGAAACACGAGAGACTAGCATCCGGAATGTCCAAAGGAAAAGGGTTAACAAAAGCAAAGCATCTCGAAACACTATATGGAATCACAACAACAATACAAACGTCTAAAATGAGCAATTCATCGTCGATCTGAAGATACTGGTACTCGTATACTGAAACTGGACATGTCCATCGCCTGTGACGGTATGACGGTAACGGTGACGATGACGGTGACGCTGATGGTGACCATCGATTCATGATTTCCATTTCGCTTTTATTGGATTCGTTTCAGATTTTTTATTATACTTTTTGCGTTAAATGCATCCATTCGATTCCCCTCGTCTCACAGAATTCAACTTCATTTTCAATTTACAAAAACAACTCAACGTCCGCGAGGTGTACTCGTACTCGGATTGCAGTCCAACGGAGGAGAGTTGATTCGCGATCTATATCGCTGTGGACAAAACGATACACGCGATGAACACACCGACTGAACCGATGGTGGATCGCTCCTTTCCCGTCCACTTTGCCCTGCCCTTCATCATTGGACCAGACCCCGTTTTGGCCGCTTTAATTATGGTGTACGAAAATAATCACGGGATATTTATTATTTTAAAAGGGTAATTCGTTTTTCGGGTCGGGAACCCAAACAACACTTAGTGTCTCATCGTTTTGCGTAGAGCTGCGGTTCGCTGCGACCTCCCCACTGTCAATCGGCCAGCCACTACTCTGGTGAGGTACGGTACGGGTATGTGAAAGGATTTTGTTTTGTTCTTTTGAGGGGATTTTGTTGTAGTTGTTGCTTTTGTTGTTGTGTCTGAAGGACAGCGCGATGCCATGGCTGTGCAGTAGTTGTGATGTGAGAGCTTGAGACTGAGAGTGAATTGCAAGGCGGTAGCATTAGTCAGGTGTGAGTTTTGGCACTTGGTCTTGAGGTTGTCTTGTTGGGTTTGGGCCACGTTTGCGGTGGTTTTTATTTGGAAAGTAGGCGTGGTAGTGGTGTGCGGCAAGTAATTGATATTTCTGGAGGTGATGGAATTGTGAACCTCCGTCTCATGACGTAACATTGAAGAAATTTCCCCCCCTCCAACAACGATAACAGATTGATAAATTTGATTAAGGATGAGAAGGCAATCATTTCTGTTTGAAATTTTGAACAAAATAATTCTCCGGAATTTCTGATTCTAACGGGACGTTCTTTGTGATTTGTAGATATGAATTGTAAGCTGTTCCATTTAAGCACCTGTATCTAGCCTTGTCTATAAAATTATATTTGAGGATAGCCTATACAAGAAGGGTATCTAGGGTAAGTTTATAAAACCTACAGTTTCCTCAAGGGTCTCGGATAACCAGTAACAAGCAAATCTTGATTTTAAACTTTTAAGAGGATGCCGAATGTACTAACTTTCTACGGGTTGGGCACAGAACAACTCTTCTATTCATCAATACGGCGGAGTAATAATACTCAATATGCAGCTAGGCCTGATGCTGTATAGCGAATTGAGGTAAAAAGGAAACTTTACAGAACGAAACAAAGGGACATCAAAACTACGTTTAACCATATCTCATCTGAGGCATATTGGTTAAGTAATTTTATTTAAGAAGATGACTAACATCAAGGGCAAAGGCTCAACGCTTTACTTGCATATTCATCTCCTGCACCCTGAAGATCCCTCTATCAGAGCTCCACCATACTCCGCTTCATTTGAAGGAATTAATATTTTTACTAGAAATACTGCCGTTGAACTGGAAAATATGAATGACCGTGGGTCATACTAGTTTACTCAAGTATCACCACAGTCTTTCTGAATCAATAAGTTTTTAGTTTATTGATATTGGCACCATCTGATTTCATAAAAGAGTGAATGGAGGCAATGCCATAGATCTGGAATGTCCTAGAATTATTTCCTCTGAGAACCTCTACATACCGTATATCAATTCTTCAGTCTACTCAGCCTCGCTTGTTCCAATCTGAACTCTGGGATCCATTCGGCTGCTGCTTGGCTGAATTCGTAGACGAATATCCGAATATAAGTTTATGTCCATAGAGAGCCAAGCATCGAAAAGTTTCTGTTTTTGAACATCCTGATATAGAGTGGGTAAAAGTCTGCCTTGAGAAGATGACCAAAAACCAAAGAATCACTATGGTTTTCAGCATCCCAGGAAACTGATGAACTAACCAGCCACGTATCTCTAGGAGTATGTAGGCCGATTCAAAATATTTAGCCACCAATTTACTTCGCCAAATAATTGACGCTTTCTCAAGCATCTTAGGCAAGTCTGTTGGACTCGTTCTGTTCGGCTGTTCGACATCAGATTTTTATTACATTCGACGTTTTCGAGATTGAGTTGAAGGTCATAAATGTGCGCTTAAAGGATTTTTAGTATCTGCACATAGGGTAGACGAAAAGACTTAGTTTTAAAGTTAACATTCTGATTCTTATAACCAGTCTATTCAAAGATCTTTGTATTAGGTCTCTTATAGACCAAGGTATTCGTCAGTAATATCTACCATATTGTGATCTTCATAAGCGAATACTTTGCTTTTCACTAGAACCTTCCTATAAGTTTTCAAAGAAATATTTTTCTAAGAATTTCCTTGGACCACGCGATATTGCCTCACATTCACACAGTATGTGTGATGTCCTCAATCGCTTGTAGATCTCCGCGCAATCTACAAGTATCCGTATTTGTCAGTTTTAGACTCTTTGCGTGTTTCAGCAGTGGACAGTGTTCTGTTAGCGTCCTAAGCTTATCCCTATTCAGCTTATTAAGCTTCCTAGATCTGTTACCGTCGAGAAGTGGCCATAGAGCCTTTGATACCCTATGCCCTTCCAAATTCGACCACCTTATGCTGGCGGCGTTTATGGTTTTTTCTTCAATAGTGCCCCTTACCGTGCCTCTGCACGGTGGTGGTTTGACATCAGCAACCTCAATATTGTCGAGTAGCCCTCCTCTTCTTGCAAGCTCGGCATTTTCTTGCTAGTCCTTTCTCTCCGGATATATTATATCATACGGAATGTCGAAATCGATTAAAGAAGGGTTTACCAAAGTGATTTCGATAAGATTACGAAACGTCAAACGATCCGACATTAAGCATTTGACTATTTTCACTTATATGCCCTGATAGATATATGAATCACAATCAACCTCAAACAAATTTTTACAATGAATTAAAAGGGTCTCATATAAGCCTTTAGAGTAAACATTTCAGTTTTCACCTGCTTTCATATGAAAACAACATTGATCTCCATGCGTATAGGTACGATTGCAACAAAAGATCAATAGTTTCTTCTCCGAAAATTGTCCAATAGGTTAACAACAAGTCACAAGCAGCGTTGTCGTGGTGATGAAATCACTAGTTGTTTCTCCACAATTGTGGCTTCTTGCGGCGAACATTTTAAATACGCTCACGTAATACACCTTGGTTATTGTCTGGCCTGGCGGAAGAAATTCGGAGAGGAAAACACCACGGCAACCAAAGAAAACTGTCAACAAATGCTTGATTTTGGATCGATTCTATCGATGTTTTTTTGGGTTTTGCTCGTCTGAGAAGAGCTATTCCGATGATCCACGTTAGTCCACCGGTTATGATGCTATCGATAACCTTTTGGCTTAAACCAAACATTTCCTAAGTTGCATCAATGCGATGCTGTTTCTGCAACAAATTCAGCATTTTCGGCACAAGCCTCGCTTCAAATTGTCTTATGCCCAAAACATCGTGCATAATGCTCCCCACCCATCCAAACGACACACCAAGATCGACTGCTTCTCCCTGACACTCACACGACGATCTGCAAGGACAATTTTCTTAACTTCTACGATATGACTACAGTCAACAAATTTTTAGCAAGTTTAACTCTTGGAGAACAATTGAGGAGAACACGACAGTGCTTCGGCCTTTAAGATTCAAACGAATATGTTCCGAAATTCCAAAGGAAGCTCAAACGTACTTCAACAATTTAATGCCATCATTAATCCAATTCTTTATCTGCTATTTTGATGCCTGTCTGAGACCAGATAATATTAAGTGAAAATAAGTCCATTGAGTTGTCATTGCGATTAATGCTATTAACAGTGTTAGCTATACAGGCATGTCAGAGATTGCTTAGATTATAGAGAATGTTGTACCTTGATTGTAGTTGATCTGATAATGACTTGTGCAGTTCATGCGCACTTCTTACTCAAGATTGTCTTTTTTTATTGCTCGTGACCGCTGTTTCAACCTCAATCATTAAGCATTTTAGAGGTCTTTCAGTCAACAGTATAAATTAGATTAAAAGACATTTTTTTGGGAGGTACTATAAATCCTCGAATAAGTCTCCTTCAGTGAATGGACTCAGCACCTTTCTGTGTTAATAATTCATCCGAAATAATTGAGTGCTACCCGTAATTAAGAACGTTAGATCTTATCTGTCTGGTATAACAATTTAAGGCCTAGATGAAATGGATGTCTATAAATCGACGAATTTGGACAGAACATCTCAGATAAAAGCTATAATATCGAGAGAGTAAGGGACTAAACTCAGTAGAAATAAAACGAAGAACTACTCTTGCCAATCGGCGTTTCATTGGTCTAAGAATGCATAGTCTAACCCGAGTATGAGAAAACCTCACCATGGGTGGCTCATACAAGTTGAATGGGGCCGAGACCATCTTAAAAAGTCAAACTAAAGGCAGTTAGCTAAGAACCAAGCTAACTGGAAAGAAATGTTAGTTGAGGTCCAGGTTCACTTCAAACTAAAGCCCCACCTAAGTTAGCAAATGAGCAAGTTATCTAAGTCCTTCTATTGTTCTTAATCTGAGATGTTGGGTACTTGTTACCCAATGATACAGTTAGGTTAAAGTTTGGAATGCCTTTGCAGTACATCCATCCTTAGCAATGCACCATATATCTAATCTATTGGGATGTGGGCATCATCAACAGACCTAGTATCATGCAAAGATTATAAAGAAGCAACGAATTTTGTATCACCTACCGAAAAGAACCAAACCAATCTTAGTTCGGCTAGTACCATGGAAATGGTATATCATCACACCCTGCTATGAAAAGATTTTAAGTGCTTGTTTACACTGCAGAGTAATCTTTTAAAGCATAAGACAGGTTCTGTATTTTAACTGCAAGTGAAATCTCGAGATAAGTCACCTAAACCTAGTGAGTTGAGTGGCTTGACGCTGATAATAGCCAATTTGTCAATGAAAAGGCAAGGACAGGTTAACAGGACAGGGCGTTTTGAACCAAGTTTATTAAAGTTCTGCCGTATTTTAATTAAACTTTTAAGCAGTTGTATTTGCAAGTAAAAGGATTGGATGATCAAATTCCCACGCTCGTCACCCCACTTAAGATGAAATTCGTAAAGTGCTCATCATCAATCAGTTGATGCTTGTTTTGTTCCCATAAAATCGAGTCGATTTGCAAAGACAAACCTTCAGACACTCCATGACTGTTTTGGAAATTGCCCGATGCCAGTAATTTATCATTCATCCCAATCAATACCCTTAATTACTCGCAACACAACATTAGATGACTTTCCAAACAAAAATCCACCAAAATTGCATCATCATCGGATTCTCTCACGACTTCCACACCCAGTTCCAAATTCAAAGTCAAATCAAAATTTGAAGTCGTCCTCCAAAGAGAAACATTGAGAAACCAAGCACCGCCGCCAACCACTGGACCATGACATTCAAATGACACCCAAACAGGCACATTAGCCGATTAAATCCTCAAAAATTGCAACCAAAACAACTCAGCGACAATAAAAATCGAGTTGAAGCGCGAAGGAGAACACTAAAATCCGAAATCCCATCTTCTGCCGCAAAAGCGCATAACTTGATCAGCCTGACATTGAGAACCAGAATCACTGGGTCATTAATCAACGAATTACCCGTCGCGCGCGCCCGATTGTGACTAAGGATTCCAAGAACCAGATTCGATTTGTTTGTCGCTCTATAGAAACGAGTAGGTACGACTACTTATATGAATACGAATACAAATATGTATGAAATGAATATAGTGCCAGTGCTGCCCATGCAACTCCTCTTCACGCTCTACGATTTGCGTGTGTGCTTCGCTTTGCTTGTTTTGTTTAATTTATTGTTTCGCTTCGTTTCGGTTTATTTTTTTTCGGATTATTGCACACTCCTACGAATAGCACAACTCGAAATGGATGCCATAATCCGAATATCCGTAATCCATGTGTACCCCGCTGGCCTTATTCACAATTCACAAAGTAGTGCCATCGTGTTTATACCTGAATGTCCATTGGCAAATTTGGCATAAAATTAATGGATTACGGATCGGAGCAGATTTGCGCAGCCATCTTAACATCCAGTTTACAGCATCCGATCAACCTTTGCCTCGTATTCAAAATCCTAATGGATTTTACCGATTGTCGGACGGTTGGAAGCAAAGCGACATCTACTCGTACCACGACAAAGAAAATACAACGACTTTGGGTACTATGACTCAATTAAGTTGGTATTTTTGGTGCGGCAGGGTTCACTGAATTACTGGATCGTCTCCATTCAAGTGATAGATACGAATATAATCGTGATCAGATGCGCTAGCGCTGATCGCATCGTCCAACAATTCGTATTTATCGATCTCATGACGATGATAACCTAGTGAGAGAGTGGAGTGTGAAGTATGTCACTCTGGCGAAGTGACATATCACATAACGCGCGCCCTGTTAAGATAAATGAAACGTACCGCCCAGGAAATTGTCCATAAACTATCCCATGATTGCTTAGCCATGGTAAAGTAAAACAAAGACTTCACGTCATGTTTGCCGGAGGTAAATTCTTCCCTGGAAACTAGAACGTTGCCTCTTTCGTTGTCCAAACTGGCGTCGTCACATTCAGATTTCAGAGTATTTGTAGTTTTATCACAGGCGACTGCCATGGTTGTGTTCTTATCTTCGTGTGCCTGGGACTACGTCTTTGACTATTCCATTCAACCTTTTCGGCTTGTTTTGGGCAAACATTTCTATTTCCAGCCCAGGTTGGTACTCAGATAGTACAGCAAACGAGACGCACGACACTTCCCGGAGTGTGTGTGATATTTGGGAAGACAACAAAGTGAGGCAAAAACCATCTTTGTTTGTTGTTTGCGAGCGAGTTTGAATGAAGATCCTTTTGCAAACGGATCATCATTAGTCGTTGTCGCACAGTGAGGAGTCGCTCGGATCGAAGGAGATCGAGGAGGAACCTTTCATGTTTATGCTTACTTAGTAAACTGGACTAAAATTTGTGGGTATGGCAATGAATTTACGTACATCAGACCTCAGATGATGAGACAACCGACAATGTGTGGAATTTTCGTATTCTGGGCGGGCGAAGGAGATTTCTTTTGAACTGATGTTCACCGACCTGATATACGATTTTCTCTTCCTGTGAATTGTCTTTCTGGAGCGGCAATTTCAGGGAATTCCAATGTCTATTCATTGACAATTTGTTGAATTCCTGCTGACACCTGGTAGGCAGTTTCTATTATTTCTCAGGTTTTGTTTTTCATGCAGATTCTTAAAAAGTTTTGTGAGCTAGACCTGTGGAAGGGGAGTATAATTGTTTGTCACTGATAATTTTATGGTAATTTTGTGTATTTACTCGTAACTTAGTTTTTTTGAGAACCTAATTGTTTTGAATGAACCCTTTTTTCGCCAAAAAATTACTTCCACGTTACTAGAGCGAAAACTGGTACTCCTGGTAATTTTCATACCACAACTGCAAGAAACTGAAGCTTATGTGAGTGAAAGTGTCGCTGAAGGAACAGAGAAATAGCCGACGAAAATGTGGCTTTCTAAGAGAGGTTATGGATTGGGCTCTTCAGCTGGAAAATATTTGACTTTTGGTTGAAAATTTCAGTTTCTGTAGTGAGGCAAATCATGAAACTCACTTAAAATGTTAGGTGTCGCTTTCACGCTGGCGACATTGCGGGCCCTTAGTTTTTTTTTATGATTTGCGCGCGCACAATGGATTATGTACCCTTAAAATGTTTGCACATAGCGCGGGCGAACGTAATTCAAAGAGGGAGAAAAGAGAGGCAACGATGTACGTTGGTTTTAAATGTTTGAATGTTGTAATGCCTAGGAAATAAAGAGCTCGGCAGGGCATTGCATGAGCGAGTTGTTCGGCTATGGAAAGAATCACGATATTTCAAAGTGCGTCCAAAAGTGGGCTTGAGGGTTTACTGATGAGCATTCATTGCGAAACGGGTGTTACGATTGGAGGATTGAAGGGGCGGAATGCTACTGGCAATTTCAGAGGAGCACTGGTGGTGAAGATAGCGATGGAACAGGGTAAGACAGGAGACATTACGTCAGTGGTCGAGGGTGTCAATCGACTGCGTAATATTAGCATCACATATTAGTTTTATCGAACGGTTTTGAACCCTATCTAGTAGGCGCGAGGAAGTCTTGGGAGCACCTGACCAGATGTAAGCTTTGTACTCCAGTTTTGGGCGGATGAAAGCCTTATATATTGAAGCCAGATCAGTGGGGGTGAACATTTTGCAGCATTTTTGACGACTTCGAATGTGTAGTCATTCCAACGTAAGTTGTCAGTTGGAAAACTAGACCAGTACTCACTTTGTAGTCAACGGGTATCATTTTTGAACAATTTTCGGAGATTATTACTTCGAAATTCATCTGGACGATATGTGATTCCAGCATTCTACTGTCGATAGTATCTAGTGGCTGTCAACATAATGGACAGTGGGTTTACTAGAAACCGATTTTCAGACAATTTTTTCAAAGTCCAATTTATTCCCTTTATAAGAAGGACGATCAACATCATCTGTTTCTCCAACGAAGCTAACTGTGCCTTACACCTTGACGACTTCGAGAATTCAAGACTTTACTGAACGCAGTCGAACGAACGAAATCACTGAGTCTTGGGTGGGTGTGATATAGGGAAATGGAATCACAGATGAGCCGAATTTTCTATGACCTGAACTTACCAGGGTCTCACTGCGTCCACAGTTAAGCTTTACACTGACTGTTGGGTTTCATATGAGCGTAATTACAGATGACATGATCTTCCAGCCTGTCGGCAGACCAAATGAATGTTTCTCAACGTTCCCAGGAAATCAGCGTGCTTCCTCCTCTAACTCAGTTGAAAAGCTGCAGGCCGCTTACTGCCGTCGTTGCGTGGTACTATACTTTAGTGTGCTGGAAATAAAGGATACAACATTCTGCAACATTTGATATGAAAGTGATGATGACCCAGGAGCGTTAGCTCTGTGAATGTCTGGCTTACGCTAGAACCAACTTTAAGGTCAGGCGACTCGTCAGAAACAAGTGGAAAGGCCATGTTCCTGATGTTGGCATTAAAACACAATATACTCGTAATAAACTTTTCCACAAATTTAGTAAAATTGATTAAATTTGTTATTGATCAAGGAAATGTTAAATTTCGTAAATAAAAACTCATTTTTGATAGCTTTTGTAGCCCTACATATGAAAATCTGTATTTGAGTGATGAGCTGATATGGCTGAATCCGAAAAATAGTGCTAATTATACGTACGTTGGAGCGAAACATTCACAACTTGGTCTCACAACGCAGAACTTAACTTTCTAAGGATTTTGTCCAACAAAGTGAAAATCTGTAAAGGGCTTAACAAAAATAAGAGCCTTAGTTTTGAGCGCATTAACTTTAGCTCTACTCCATTTATATCAGCCATTAAGTTTAAGATTATCTGGTAGAAGACCATATTGCTTGAAAATGCTCTTTCAAACACCTTTAAATAGTTATCAATTTGACGCGCTATGCTATCAATATTTGCCGTCCATGAGATGGGTGCTCCTGCGGCATATCTTGGGTTTTTTGTAAATTTTCCTTGTCATTTTCAATTGGGATTTTCATTGGTTGGTAAGGCTGTACGATAGTTCCTTCTTACTCTTCTCTGGAATCTTGTCGCAAATGTTAGGTCACTGTACGGTTTCGTCTTCTCTTCCGTGATTCTAGTGTTACTACCTTGGTACCTTTGCATCTGGCTGGCCAAAGTAAAGTAAAACAATATTCTAAGTTGACGAAGTGTACTCGTCAGCATCCCAAAATTGTAAGGAATTACATCTTATCTCCGAGATATTTACAGTAGTTGTAGCATTAACCATGATTTTCCATTTGAAACAGTATTGATCAAATTGATTTAGTCTCTGCTGAAGGGGAAGTGAACACGTCTGAAAAATAGATACCAGAGGCAAAGTTAATAACGTATGGTGTGTTGGATAAAGTGGATACAGTAGAGAGTACTTGAGATTTGGTAGTCACTCAGGTGAGTTTGTTTTTGAATGCCAAGGTTTCTTCGTTTATAATTTTGTTGAGTATTCCTGTGTTATCATAAAAGCAATTGATTCGATAGCGAATCCATTTCCTTCTTTCTGTATTCCTGCTCCGTATGAGATCACGGATATAAGGAGAGATAAGTACCTTATTAAAGGTTGTAGCTGCACGCTTCGGGATTGCAAACTCAGCAGCAGTGCTTATGGTGGTAAAAAAATAATTTAAAAGTCTATCAACTTAATCACTAGTATTTGCTGCCACCGAAAGCAAGCCACTGGCAGAAATATTTCTGTTAAGGGCTACCTTAAACTTATTCCAATTTGCAGCACCATAGCAAAATTTTGTTTTAGCTGAATTTAAACTGGTAACCATATAAACGGGGGGATGGTCAGATCCTAAACTGTTTACTGTTCTGGGACAGGAGCAATATTCAGGAATTTTGGAGACAAAGAAAGCTAGTGTAGAAGGGATAGAAGAAGACGAGTATGGGATGTCCTCAGCCACAGTTTGGAGTAGTAGTGGAAATATCATAAAGAATCTCGCCCCATCGATTTGCCCTTTGGCACCCCATGTTCGATGATGACAATTTAGATCACCCCCGATAATTGGCTTATTGTTGCACCTGAACAGTTTATTGAGATCATTTTTAAACTGAGATCCACTTTCCGGATTACTATTTTCTCCAGGGAAGTAGGTGGGAATAATACTCAGGTTGGAACTATCTACCAGCTTCAACCAGGTGAAGATGGAATTATTTATGAAGAGAGTGACGTAGGTCTTTTTTGATAACTTTGCAGCAAAGCTTAAGACCTACGGGACTGCAAAATACTTGACTACTATTTCTCTTGTAGGTTATTTAACAAACTAATGCCATTCGAAAGGTATTTATGGGAATCTACATTCTACTTACGCCTATATGACTGCCATTCTTTACTTTGCTTGCAGTGCAAAAGCTATTTCCAGTTCCAGACCATCGAATTGTACCTGTGAGTCGCTGATTGATTTTAATCGATTCGATTGATAAAATTAATTCTCTAGATACGTCTGTTGAAATGTAAACAAGATTATAGATATCTGTTCTTGTTTCTGGAAGTTACTAATCTTGTCTTCGCCCTAAATGTATTGGACATGCTTTTTTGTAAAAGAATTAACAAATGTGCCCAAGTGTGACATTAAAAACTCAAGTATAGACTGTGCTAAGCACGCCGTGAATATTAAGAATTCAAATTATTCAAAAAGATTTAAAAGGTAATTTAAGCTTAAATCAGAAAACTTCAGATGCCACTTTCGTATGTTACTTACCCGATTGTGTCGTATCTATTCACTTATTCATAACGTGCAGCTTAATTTAAAATTTATACTAAAGTAGTATCTCAAATTTATAGCCAATTTCACTCGAATATACCCAATAGCGATAACATCAAGCCATTCCTGAGTCATAAATTGCTGTTAGCCTTCAACCAATTCTGCGGACCAGACATCCAGGCTTGTCTCACACTCCAACTTTTGATACAGGACAAATATTTCTATCAATTTAATGTATCACATGCGCGTATGGAAAACGCAATATAACCAAAGACCTTGCGGAAATAACTCATGCAATCGTCTCCAAGTGAGGCCACTTAACCGCAATGTCATTTCATTCTGTATCCTAGTGCTGCTCGTAGTTCTAGTCACCCTACAAATTGCGGTTTTCATCTCTGTAAAAAGTGACAGGCTTCTTTTAAAAAAAAAATAAGAAGACTTCTTAATTTGTTGAATATATAGTATTCAGAGTATCTAAACTTGCACGCGTACCAAATTGCGCATTCAACCACCTGTGGTTTTTGTCCACCTAGCGCAAAGACATCTCACCTTAGATCTGGAATTCCATTGGGACTATGAATTTAAATGGAATGGGGATACTGCTCTTTCTTAACATATGTCACTTAATTTATAAGCGCATCCATTACGCTCTTGCTTCCGTAGAAGTTAAGTGCTATCTCACGCACCCCCAAAGCCCTACGCGCAGCCCCAGTTCCAGCCATGTCCTCAGCCATAGCGCCTTCATACCTGAGCTAAGTTCTACTGCAAAAATGTCGCCTACTATCTTTCCCCACTTGTGATATCAAATAAATTGAATTGAGTGTTAAATATTCTTAATGCCAGAATTTTATCTGCGCATTTAACCGATGGACGGTGGATGGAAGATTTGCAGCAGCAACACCATCATCGTCCAGCAAGGATGTGCTGCGCAGTGAAGGCAGCCATATGCGTGTTTGTCCATCTCGCAAGGCAGGACATTCACTATCTCTATGGCTGACACTTTGTTTTCCAATGGCTATGACTGGCTAAAGAGCTATGGATATGGTCGGCCATAAGTAAAATAAATTTGATTGCGGAAAAGCGGGCCGCACGTCATATAATTTGTGTGGAGCATGTTGTCCGTTGTCTGTTGTCCTGCAGTGATGGTGGTTCTGATAGTGGATCGAGGGATCCAAGAATGGTTCATGGTTCGGGTAACAGTCTTGAATTCCATAATGTTGGTTCGATGGAACTATGGTGCGACGGCACGGGAGGTGTCCATTAAAAAAGTTGAAGGCGACCGACTATAAATGGACACGGCCATTAAATGTAATTTTCGTTGCTAACATAATATTGGACGTTTCCCTAAATAAAACTGTCAATCGAAGAATTTATGCTGCATGGAGAGCGGCGATGTGCGCCATAGGTATACCTGAACCTCTGCTGGGTAATAGCATTTCTCAATCGTCAACTTGCGAAATTAATTACCGTCAAACGTTACTAAATGATTAAGGGCATAAGGTGATGTTGTGAGTTAGTGGAAAAGACAAAGAATTTTATGAGCAGGGTGGATCTACTCGATTTACAGACAGGAAGTCTTTTTTCCAAGAGGCGTCAGTGATGATGAAAATAATTTAAACACAAAAAACATATAAAATATTTACAGTTTTGTCTAAGAATAGGTACACTTTGAACATTTTTAGACAGCAGAAGATGGGAAAGGAAATTTTAGTCACTTTTCTATCCTCCGGATTGAGTTTAACACCATATTTCCAGATTTTTTTTGAGGAAAGACCTGCTGAGTAAACCGAAATTCCACTTAAACTAAACCTTAAAAGCTCGTCAATTCTGTCTAGTTCAGACTGAGCACTCACGAGTCTGATTACTTGAAAGTTATTTATTGACTTTAACTGGGATTATTGATTTTTTATTTTTGTCGAAGAAGTTAGCATATACACTAAGCTCCCACAAACTGAAGTAAATTCTCTGCAAGCTTGTAGAGTACGTTAATTTAACTAAACTCTTCAAAACAAAACCCTTTTCTTCTGGTGATATTTCACAACAATTTGGGTTATGTCGTATAATAGGAGACTACTTAGTAAGAATTGATAGGAAAAGGACTGCAATTATCCTGCAAAATCCGGAGCTTCATACTTAAAATAATTTTTGCTTACCCTTTTCCAGCTACCAAGATTATTAGCATCAACTTATTACGTCAGGTTTGGATTGAGTGTTTCCTGTTAAGGTGCACTTAGACAAAATGCACGCGATGCGGCGCTGCTTAGAAAGACCAGAGCTGCTCTCAAGCTCTATGAGCAGAAGAGGAGAGACGAACACCGGCTTCTCAGGAGGAAAAAGAAAGAGCATGAGAAGCGCGTGGTCGAAGAAATTGAGAGATGCTATTCTAGGAATGTGATTCGGCAGTAGTTGATGCTGAGGATCTGGAGAGATCATTTCTGTAGAATCTATAATGGCGATGACAAAACAAATACCGCTGTCAGACAGAATGAACCTTTCAACCTGAACTATGTAGACAGATAATACCATCCACCCGACCTGAATGAATTGAAGATAGCAATATCCAAGCATAAGTCCAACAAAGCTGCTGGAGGTAATGAGCGTACACCAACTCATCTCTAAATATGGTCGGATGAAAGTATACCCGATGAATTGTTTGTCCGATCCCCAAGAAAGGAGATCTACTGAACTGCGTCAATTATAAGACATCAGTCTCCTTAACATACAAGATCTTATCTGCCGTATTGTGTGAACCCTTGGAGCAGTTCTTCAACAACCTAATAGGTCCATATCAGTGTGGTTCAGGCCAGGAAAGCATATCAAATAGTCTTGGAGCCTATGCGCTTCAAATTGATTAACACCATCAATTCATTGATTTTAGGGTTGAGTATGAAAGCATTTATAGAGAAAAGCTAAACAGAGGAATGTCTAGTTTTGGCATCCCTGCCAAACTCGTCCGTCTGTGCAGGATATCGATGGAGAATGCACGGTACTCCATCAAGGTCCGTAAAGATCGGATGAAATATGGGCTATATTTTTCTAGATAACATACAGCTATAACGATGAGTCCACCTTTATTGGCCTTTAGGCGTGCCTCAAAGTGTCTCTTTTATTTGCCGTAAACATTGATAGTTGCATGTTTTTTAGCTGCCTTCAATTTGTTCTTAGGGTTTCGAGTTGGACAAGCCCATCACAATTCCCTTTGACGTCTGAGTCTTTCATAAGTCGCCAACATGAAATCATCTGTACTTTAAAATCTCGATTAAAGATGTGCGCAGTCTCAAACCACTCTTAAGATCTTTAATCAGTCTTCTTCTTATCTTTTTATTAACCCTTTTCTCGTTATACGAACTTATGCGTAACGAGTTTCCCATTTTTACTGCATCGCTGCTTCTCCGCTTATGCGGTTGGATAATTTCGCAGACCGCAGAACGCGTCTACATACTTCTCGGTCCTGGATCGCTTCAGTGTTAGCCCCAGGCTTTGTTGCGCATTTGCCATCTGAAAAATCCAGGATTTCTTTTTCCGAACTCGTTTTCTTACAGTTGGAGTGGTTGTGGTTGATAGTGCCTTTTTGACCGGTTTTCCCACAGATCTTCTTATTCACCTCAAGCTGTAAGGTTACCGAATTCTTTAAATGTAGACTTCCTCTTATACGCGTAGATCTAATGCAATTGCGCTTAGTGACTCCACTAGACATCCTTAACGTTTTCATTTCCGCTGCCGTCATTTTGTTTTTAAATGCTCCGTACATTGTCCAGCACTGTGAACTGTACATAAAAGCTGGTCCAACAACCGTGGTGTAGAGTTTCCCCTTCAATTTAAGTGGAAATAGTCAGTCGCAAAGATTCCCGAATTTTCCCGCCATTTCATCTATCCCACACTCATTCTGTGGTTTACGTAACGATTGATGCTAAGTACTTAAAGATAGTGCTTTTCGGAAGAACTATTCCGTCCAACATTATATCCGGAACAGGTCGCGGGATACGCAAATGGGCACGTCAAATGCTCCGTCTTTGAACGACTTATTTCAAACCCGTTTCTCTCTAGCGCATTTTTCCATGAATCTAAGGCGTTCTGCAAATCTTCGACGTTATCGCTTAGTATAACTGCGTCGTCACAGAAGAGAATTGGCGTTATATTTGCTTCGCGCATGCAGTCTTTTAAAAGACAGTCGAATACTAAAAGGTCATTATTATTCATAGGCTTTGGATAGCGTCCACCGTCGATCTTCCTTTAACAAATCCACACTGGCTATTATCGAGCTTAATTATTTGCCGAAGACGTCCGTTTAAGACTCTTTCGACGATTTTCATCGTGTGTGACATCAGCTTGATTGAACGGTAGTTGTTGCATTCTCGAGTGTCGCCTTTTCCTTTGTATAATGGAACCAAGAAGCTACTTCTCCATTGATTCGGCATAGGTTGTCCACATTTTAATTTATTTAAAAGTTTCTATAGCCAATCGATGCCGATTCCCTCTATCTTCGACCAAAACTTTGATGGAATGCTGTCTGGTCCCGCCGCTCCCCCGCTTCATTTTTCCGATTGCTATACTTATTTCTTCGATTGAGAAGTCCGAAACTTTCTCCTCGAATAGACCAGCTGTGGGCACGATATCTCGTGGAAACTGTTTGTTAACCAACTCCTTGCAGTATTCAAGCTACCGGTCACAAATTTCCTTCATTTGTTAGTAAGCGACCGTCTGTGTTTTTTATGTATTTCGGCGAAGTTATTTCCATTGAATTTTTTCGCCTCTGTGCAGCACTTTAGTATTGTACGACGTTTGAACTTCTTGTATAGGTTGTCTTCTACATATCTGTCGATCGTGAGAATATTTGTTCCAACTCCAGATTCAGGTTTTCCGCTGCTGCCGCTCGTGATCGAGCCAGGACTTTCTTTGCGACGTTTTTAAGACGCTCGTATTCAAGAGCCAGTCGAGCTTTTTCGATACCGTCGCTCCGATCGCATTTTGTCTACGCTTGAAATGCATTCTTCTTGTTGGCCACAGCTCGTTTGGTTTCGTCATTCCACCACCATGTTTCGTTGCCGACGTGATGTTATCTCGATATAGTCCCCAGAAGGGACTTTGCAAGTGTTATGCATTCCTCGTGCATGCTGTTTTACATTTCTTGCGGGCTAAGTGAGTCTGCGGTACCGTTTATATTTCGAAGTACTTCTTTACTCAGTGCTATAAATCTTGCGCCTCGTTCCTTCGATAGATTATACCACCGGATTTTTGGCTTTCCAAACGACTGTACAAATAGAAAAGCAGGTAAGGGATAAGTCCGACTATATCTTGGCCATAAAAGCGCTTCATGCATCGTACTTATGGAAAAAAACATTAGAGCTTAATTCTACATAGCAAACTGACTTTCTTTTAACGGAATATTAATGCAGTCCAATAATCTAAATGTTCGATTAAGAGACTCTATTAGATGATGGCTTTTTAAGCCTCACTGCAGCAACGGATACTCCCCTTGACCTGATATCAGTATATCAAGACATGGTCTTGCAGCAGACTGTTTCCTCATTTTAGACTCCTAAAGAAAGTAAAAGATAAAAAACACGAGCATTTCGCCCTGTGAGTGAATAAGATTCAAAACAAATGATTCAGGACAAACAAACAGGACCCCAAAAAGGACCAAGAGTATTTATCGACTAAGAAAATGCCACAGACAATATTATTGCAAGCTGACAATAAAACAATCCCTGTCCACCTTCCCGGATGACGGATGGCATCACTTTAAAGTACGAGTATATCTGATTGTTAACAATGATTGGAAACTGACAAATAGCATAAAACAATGGTTCCAATGATTGAACATCTGTCAGTTTACTTTAAGCTACGACTTGCACTTAGTTATTAGAGCTGTAAAAGTAAACGACCCTTAAACATTCAAAACAGTTGAGTTTTAAATGTTGCAGTCTGAAATATGAAAGTTATCACGTAACTATTTTCAGGTATATCTGTTTCCTCGATTGATTGGAAAAGCAAAGTACCCGATTGTTGAGTTCCTTGAGATACTTATCGCCAAGGTTAATGAACATCTGGTTGTTACGAAATGAAAATAAGGTTGAGAGACACGAGCTTAGGAAGATTGTCACAGGGCTGCTATAAATTTATTGTGACTACTCGAAGCAGTAACTATTAACTTAATGGTTAGCTTACATTACACCAACAAAAACAAACGTCTACAACATTTCATTAAAGGAAAGTGCTTAAATCACAGCCCGTATCTAATTGAAAACTTCTCCAATCCTATTCGTTTTTCCTAATTTTAGAGGAGCCGATTTCACCTTTTTGAGATAGGAACGTAAGAGTGAGTTCTCATCCCAACATTATTGTGGCTGCAGACAGCGGTGGTCAGCTGCAAATGGTGCAATAATACTCATTACATATGGTATTCTATAACCAAAAGCACCTTTCAACGTTACAATGTTACAATCCCTTTCATTTGCATGTAAAATTTCAATATGATGCTTACTACGCACTACAATATCCCAAATATAGCAAACAATTCGTTTGACAATAATACTAAAAGTTCTCCCTCAGCTTCCATACCAACGGTCATTTATATTGACATTTTTGCTATCAGCTTTGTGTTAAGCCAATCTGCTTGCTGCACACTTTGCGGCTAGCTTAACATATCTAAATTTTCCTTTGTCTTCGCTAACACTGCTTCGAATCTTCAATAGGATGATTCCCCTTCGCACCTAAAGATCTTATTGTTCACAAATTCACTGGTGTAGATGGAACCTTCTTCTGAAGAGCTGTTCTTCCACGCTGGTAAAACACCCGTGGTTACACTCTTTCCGAGCAGGTCAAAAACAGCAATTGTCCAGCCCGTCCCTAAAATCTTCTTCACTCTCTTCGTAGACCCATTGCACTTACGTCCCTTCTTTCCAAGGTCATGGAAACGCTGATAAATCGTCAGCTCATGAAATATCTCGAAACATGAAAACTTCCAAATGACTAGCAGTACGGTTCTTGTACCAATAGGTCCACTGATGATTTGATGACATATCTCAACAAAAAGTTCTTCATAAACCTGTCTAAAGTAGGAACGTTGCATTCAGTATTTCTAAACCATTTGACGATGTTTGGCCTTATCCTTTGGTGTCATCGACATCTTTTGCCGAAAACGCATGCATTTAAGATCGACGACTCTCTTCTTCAATGGATTTCAAATTACCTCTCGGAACTCTCAATTCAAGTTGCATTGATCTGATATTCACAAACTAAATGCTGGAGTGTCCCAGGTTTCCGTCTTGTCTCCGATACTCTTCCTAATATTCATTAATGATCCAATGTATTCCTTTGCTGATGACAGTACATGAACTAGGAACCATGTTCATCTGAAGTAGAATAGAATACATAAGAATCGATCTAAGTTTACTTAATGTCAGAAAAGATCACCACTCGAATCAACGCAAGGTCTGCAATCAACTCTTACCGAACCGAACTTGCCAACAAATGAGACATAGAGATCAAATGCTTCTTTCATTTGTGTCACAAATTCAGTCTGGTACATAATTTCTTTATAAGTTTCAAGACACGTTCTTTGTTCTTCAAATCTAACCTTAACCAGTTACTTAATAGAGTAAATAACTTATCGCTTTCTCCCCATTAACATCTTAAAAGGATTTGACTGCGCGTAAGCGCTTTTAACACCAGACCCACATTAAACAATTAGTTGTTCATTAAATTATAAGTTTTCTGTAAACACGCCGCTAACACCTCATCATCATCGTTCTTCCCATCACCACCAGCACAACCACATTCCTCATAATCATCATCAACATCACCAAACTATTACAGGGCAGCAGCAATCAACATCCTCTTCATCAGCTTCAACAGAATCTTTTGCAGACTTACCGCTCACTCACGGCTAGTTCTACACGCTTTCATCATCCAATCACGCGTTGTAATCTTAATAAAATGATCTCATAAAACAGCGACGTGCCCATCGTCTTTTCACGTCCTCATCAGTGCCTGTTCCACCTCTTTCAATTAAACCAAACTTAGGCGTTCTTGACTTAAACAAACTATTGCGCAACATAAAACAACGAACGAACCACAATCAACAACATGCGCGCATCACATTCGTCTACGTGTGGCCTTCACGCATCCTCATCCTCGTCCTCATCATGACAGCCAGAGCCGCAGCCACAACCGCAGCTACAACCACAGACCGACAGCGTTCAGTGTAATTTTCCTGCAATTTTCTGTGCAAATATGATAACTCCATCGGAGCAAAGGTACGAGTATATGAAACCACCTTTGCTCGCCGCTTACGACCTTATTACGATGCGACGCCCAGAACCAGCCAATCAGGCACCTTGCCGCCGCACCAAACATCACCGATGAGCACATTAAATCCCAAAAGTGGCCAATTTCACGCTCATCAAAGGCAAACATTCCCAAATTAAATATCAATTGGTTGACTGACTAATTTTTCGGGCGACATAATTATAGGGCCGCCCGGTGTAAGCGCGGCAGCCTTACCATCGAGCATGCAATCAATGATCACATTACGTTTGTATTGTACCATGGAGTATGGAGTATAAGTTGTAGAGTGTGAGAGAGTGGAACTGCCAGATTCGTTTCCTCGGGTGTCGGAACAACCAACAATTCATGACGATTGAATCGTGCCACACCATGCTACCAGCGTGCCACACAGAGGTAGTCCACTAATTTGGTGGTAATAACTGTTTAGAGGCAATGATATCCGAATCAAATAGATGGCGGGTGAGTCCAATTTTCAAATTGCTGATTCTTGTTACTTGTAAAGTCTTACTGCTTTCCGCTCAGACATCATGGCGATGTGGTTGGCGATGCGGCCGCAATGGCGCTACCCTAACCCATTATTATATTGGATGAAATAATCATAAAGGCATTACCCGGTCGCAGGTTGGAGGTGCTCTTGCTTGCTTGCTTGCTTGCTTGCTCGATAAGCTGTGCAGAGGAGGAGATCTGGTGGATGTGCTGGATATGTTGGATGTCGACGTGCGGACACGATCAAGCGATCCTCCGCGTCATCGTCGTAAATTAGGGGTTCCGTGCACAACGGATAATTGAAGATGTTCTCGAGTTAATATGAAAATGATGAATTTACAACGCAATCGTAAAATTTGACTCAGTCTCGTTTATCTCCATAGCAATGGTGGTTTTTCAGTCAGTTGATCGGTTGGTTGATCATTTGCTCGATTGGTAAAGGTAAACGATGATGATTGCGCCAATTGTTGGTAATGGATCAGCAATTGCAAGTTGTTTGCCAACTAAAAGGTGCTACTCATGTTCATGTTTGCTACACTAAACTGTTATTTATCTTCTGTTGGTCATGCAATTTTTATAGACCATCTGCAATAGCTGCTGATTTATTAGTAAGCAATAGAGGGTAGTGTAACTCTCCCTATACATATAGTGTGTACATAAAAAAAACAATAGATAACAGAAGAGTGAAGCATATTGAAGATAAATTGAGTAAAGAAACTCATAATGAACATGAATAAAAAAATTAAGGATTTAAACGGTTGAAATCACGAGTATATGTATTTGCAATGATTCAATGAAGAGTGTTAAGGGCCTTAAGGGACATGCCAATCCAGCTTATTTGATATTTCAGAAAACATCCGACACTGAGCATTAGGGCAAGCTGATAAGACTTCATGGCGAGATCGGTGATGCAGTTGAAGGTTTAAAAGTGTCAGGACCACTGTCAACTAAAGTTGGGACAGAACAATATAACACTTGCGATATCTTAAGTTAGGTTTGATGGATGCTACATTTGTTACATTCCTTTAGAAAATCTTGACATTGTCCTGTACTTTTTGGCGACATTGTGTATGTCGACGTCTAAGCAGTCGATGCCACACAATGTGCAGTTAATGGATAATGGTTAAGTGGCTAAGTTTTGTTTTAACGACAGCAGCAGCATTGTCTTTTGGAAGCAATAAATTCGACGAGGTTTGCGCTTCCTCATTCAAGTATGTTAGTAATATCCGTTTTAAGTGTGGTTGACATACCCTACCAGTGCCGTTCCAAGAACAAAAGTCTAGGAATGAATATGGAACACATTGAGTACTTGATTATAAGTGATACAATGTAGGTACATGAGCTCCTTAATGGGTATTTAAACAGTTGTCGGAGACAGAACAATGTCCTGAGGTGCGCGAGCATCTATCTTGTGGATATCAGACTTGAAACCGTCCAATACAAATACAATTGAACGTTTTGAAAGATTGTTCATAGTCTATTGAAGAAAATATAAATCGATCCCAAATCCGTGCATAGCCTGAAGCCAAGTCAAATTGCTTGGAGATATTAAGCGCAGCTATCATGTTTTCCTAAGACAGGTGTACCTATTCATACGAAAATCGTAGTATCTCGGTCAATGAAAAGTTTTCGTGTTGCGAGATGTTTCCTTCCTTCTCTTGGTGAGCGTAAGTACTCTGGTTTTATAGGAGGAGAAAGAAGATTCGCCTTTTTTAAGGACAGGCTCTGATTTTCAAGTGACAAGGAGCTGTTATAATGATAGACGTTTTTGATACGCTTTATTCGGACAACTTCTTGAATATGAGTAAAATCAGCTTTATATGCAATTGACTGAATCCGACCGCCATTCTGCTCCTTATGGTCTTTGAAACCACATAACTTTGTTTCGCCGGCCATGAACATTTTATGTAGAATTTATTGCAGAAGAAGCTAATTATTATTTCATCCCAAGATATTTCTCGTTCGTGTTACGTTGAAAAAAAAAAGGTACTGTGACGCTGGCAACCAAGTATGGGCCATGGCCTATCTTCTTGGCACTCATTTGTGTTGCTTATGTTGTCATTTTTGTCACATCTAAGCGGGGTCGACGGTTTATCGCCGACGACTCCGAACGGCACTCCTTAAAAGCTTTTTCGTAGACATTTTTACTTTCGGAAGTTTGGCATTGCCCGCCGAAAGGGTGACGGCGATTTGAAAAATTGTTGGTGACCCAGCCAGGAATCGTGATAGTCCAATGACCTCATTTCATTCATTTTTAATGCATTTTTATTTAATTAAATTCAGGAATTCTTACAAGCTAGACAAAAAAACGCTTAAAAATTAGCTAAATTAACTTAAAATTATCTTATTCTAAGTAACTGGCTCCATGCGGGGACATAACGCTTAATCTATGTCTCTCGACGTTTCTTACAGTATTTTTTTTATTTTTTTTGCATTATTTAAAACTAAAACTAAGAACATGAATTTTGTTTTAAAAACTTTGTACATGGACTTGTTGGTAATCTTTTTATAAAACTTAGAGACTAAAACTTATACATAGCTACCTAAAACTAAATTCTACAACTACTTAGCCTACTTAAACTACTCGTATCTTGACAGTCACCCATCTCTGTTTTTCATTTTATATATTTTTTCTTAAAGCTATCCTTATCCTAATTAAATCTATGTAAGACGGCCATGACTAAAAATAAGGCAGACCGACTCTACTCCCTAACGAAGCTAGCTAGTATTGGAGGAATTCGACAAAGGAGTCCCCCCTCCTTCGGCAAGCCACCAAAAATTGCTGGTGCTGCCGAGCTCCATCCCTAATGTCGTGACTCCCTACCGTCCAAGTAAACCGGAGACGTTCCGCACTGCCGTGTGCGACGTCTCTGTCGTTGTTGAGTCGCCTGTTCGCAGCTTTTTGAGCGACGTGGAAGATTAACGGTACCGCTAATCTATCCTGGATCAGACCTTTTTTTCTAGGTAGAGGAACGCTTCTGGAGGAATAAAGCCGTCAAAGCAAACTCTTTCGTATTAAATATACTAGGTGGGGTGAAAAGTAACCTCCTTGACCGCCAGAATGCGCTGCTACTGCAAAAAAGGTTATGGTACCTTGAAGTCCGTTCATATTTAGTTAGTTAGTGTCTTTAGTTTCGTTTTGACAGCTGATTTTTGTTGACGTGTTTGGCATTATGTTGAGTATGGAGTTATATGAGTATGGAAACGATTTTCGTTCTCCAATAAAGCACTATTTTTTGAGAGGCAAAACGGCGACGGACACCAAAGAAAAGTTGGATAAATATTATGGGGCTAAAGCTCCGTCAGATTACACCTTCAAATATTGGTTTCGAGATTTTCGTGGTGGCCGCAACTCCACTACCGATCAAGTCCGCAGCGGCAGGCCCTCCGATGCGTTGACAGAGGACAATGTCAAAAAAAAATACATGAAATGGTGTTGGTTGACCGGTAAGTGAAGGTGCGCGAGCAAGCAGATAACACAAAGATTAGTACTGAGCGCACACGCTGCGCATCCTGCCTCTGGGTGCCGCGCGTGCTCATTCCTGACCAAAAACACGAACGCGAGAACACTTCGAAAGAGTGTTTGGACTTGCTGATGCGGAATCGGGTGGACTTTTGGCGTCGATTAAAACCTGGATCCACTATTACACAGCAGAGAACAGAATGAGTGCCCGGCAATGGACTGAAGCCGGCAAGAGTGCTCCGAAGCGGCCGAGGGAGGCTCAATGGGTCGGAAAGGTTATGGCGTCGGTTTTCTGGGATTGTCATGGCACACTCTTCGTGGACTACCTCGAAAAAAGAAAAAACATCAACGGCGAGTATAACTGTGCATTATTGGAGTGACTGAAGGCCGAAATCGCTGCAAAACAGCGCCACATGAAGCGAAAAAAAGCATCGAACACATAAGAGCATCGCAACCACGGCTAAAATCAATGACTTACGGCTCCGATTGCTGTCGCATCCACAGTATTCGCCCGATTTGGCTCCCTCGGACTATTATGTCTTCTCAAACCTCAAAAGATGGCTCATCAATACAAAATTCAGCTCACGCGAGGAAATCATCGACGCCACGGAGGAGTATTTTGCAGACCTTCCGGAATATTACTTTTCGAACGGGATCAAGAAGTTGGAAAATCGCTGGAATAAGTGTATCAATCTAAAAGGGGACTATATTGAATAAAATAAAAAAACATTTAAAAAAAAATTTTTTTTCATTCCCAAGGAGCTTACTTTTCACCCCACCTAGTAATTGGTACCTGACTACATTTCGACAAGCAAGTGGCTGCCCGTGTCGTGGGACAACACGGAAACTTTCGCCAATTCTTTCTGGTATCCGTAGAGGCCCCAGACAAAGGCGTCCTAAAAAGAATGATTTCCGACTTTTGAAAGTTTATCCTCAACTTCCAGTCGTCGCAATATTGTTTAATTTTATCGAAGTCACGTTGCCAGAGAAAGTCGTCTGCGCACGCTATGGCATGGTGAAGTGAACCTATCAGATCTTTTGTGTAAATGTTGAAAAGGATTGGCGAATTAACCGCTCCTTGTCGCAGACCGTTTTTAATGTTGAATATACCAGTAGAAGTCACGTCGCCATTCTTCACGATGAACTGCCTATCGGTGAGCATATCGAAAAGAATATGTAGCAGTGGTTTACTAATCCCTAGTTTGTTTAGCTTGTAGAAGAGTCCCTCTAACCATACGGTATCGAAGGGCTTCTCCAAGTCAATCAGGCAGGCACCCGTGCACTGTTTCGTGGCTTTATTCCATTGGACATCAGAAATCAGTTTAGACGCGACATGAATAACATCATGTCCAGTCCAATGAGCTAACTATCGCGCCATCGCCATCGCCTCGTGTTATGTTGATGCGCGTTATAAGTTAGTACCATTTGAAGCTGCTTCAATATGTTTACGTATTGTGCCATAAAGGCCCAAGTGATTAATAAACAAACTTGACTAAGGTTTTATGGTGACGTACTTTAAGGTATACCCATTTTCGGACTTTATCAAAAATTATTTATTCAACCTGCCTCTACTCATCTGTAGAAGATAGATATTTATTTCTGGGGAAATAAGAAACCGCAACACACTGTGATATTTGATTTCACAACGGACGGCAGCAGAAACTAACCAAAAACAGAATCCATGTGGCTTAGTAAGTTTCGTAGATCTCTGTTTAGGCTGACACTGACTAACAAATGTACAATACATATTTTGAAATATAATTTTTTTCTTAATAATCCTGCGACATGTGTCATATCTTGTATAGTTTCAGTGCACCCTCAGATAGTACCTGTTAAAGTATACTGAAGGCCTAAAGTATAAATATGTTCCTTCCAAAAAATGCCCAGTCAAATTTTTTTAACCACAAGCCAGCTTACCTTTTAAGGCCAACCCTGTTCCCTTCTTCGACTATTATACCAAACTTGAACATGTTTAAATGCAACCCAGGCATGTTATGATGTAATACTACAGCACTCCTCAGCTAAAACCAATTAAGACTGTAAACTATTTTAGGAAAGTGAAGATAAGGCCATGCATGCCTATCATCTAACCATGAGGAATGATTGAGATCATCAAGCTTTTCCCAGTAAAAATAAACTAAGACAAAAGACAAAACGCTGATACCTTATACAACTTTCTTTATCTACCACCATATTCATTGCCGATAGAAAAGTGTAATTCTACTGATATAACCGGTTTCCCCCCATCACTCATTTCGGCCAGCACCTGATAATTCGATTTGGGCACGAATCCAGGAACATAATCCAAAGTCACTGGCAAATTGGTTACGCTCACGTTACCCTAAAACGATTCAGACAGTAAGAAATCAAAGAACAGAACTCGTATCTTACCTGAAAAGGACATTTAAAACTATTCATGTACAAAGAAACACTTTCAAATATCCTGGCCATGGCCTGAGAACGAGTCGTCTTCCTTACAACTTTACACAGGTTCTCCCTGGTTTTGACTAAAACTTCATATTTCTTACCATTCTTTCGCTGCAATGTGAGATCAGCCTGCAAACAATATTTCTTAGCAAAAGAGTTTCAAGAAATTGAAGACATTACCGTAATATTGTAGAGAGGACGCGATAGCACACAACCACAGTTGATCGTCTGAAGTCTTTTGCGGAACACATTAATAGCACAAGTCATATTTGGACAGAGTTCCTTGCCTTGGATACAGTCGATGGAGTTGATAGTTATGATGTTGCTACTCTGGTAGATGAAGAGAAAAAAATCAAAAGTAAAAAAAAAACATTTTAGAAAATCCGGAAAAATCTTTTGTTTATCGAGAGAAACATGGTTTGGTTACGAAAGACGTTACGTTAGCGCTTACACTCTTTTCAAATGAAACAACACCAAGGAGGAGGACAAATACCAACAGCGCAGACCCCATGGCACAGTGGTGATCTGAATTTCCAACCAGGCAATGGCTGACCGATTTGCCAGTAAGACGCAGACGATTTCAGGCAACACCAACCGAGAGTATCTGTATGTTCGTGCATCTTGAAATTCAGATAAAACCAATTTGGGAAAATATTTGTTAGGCATAATTTGGCTGATAGAATCAATTAATTTGGCAGTTTGAAGTTTAAAAATTATGCCGTGTTATGGCAAATGATGACGCGGGGGATCGGGGTACAAACCTCTTTCTCTCGATGGCATACAATTACAACTAAATGCCAAGGTATCGTACCCCGGAAAACAATTGCGTAGATTAAATTGTACAATTATATATATGTAATTTGGTACCCTTCACCGGGGCTAATGCCAATTAACTAAATGGTAAAACCTATTGAGAGGGTTTATCTATTCAAATGTATTTAGCTACGGACATACTCTAGGGAATGCTCTATTTACAGCAAAGTTTAAAGGAAGATGCTATTCTAGACTGTAAGAACTTAATTTGCTTAACTTGTATGTATATAAGCGCGAGTACTGTCCAAAAGAAAAAAGGGGGAAAAACAAGATGAATTTAATGTTGACGCGAACACTTCCGCCAGTATCAAATAGGCCAATAGGAATACCAAACAAATTTTCAGGTCTTCTTCCAGTTCTCATATCCCGAATTGGTTTACTGACAACAGTTTCAACAAACCTTTTCTGCCCGGATTTTACTAAAATCAAAAATTCTGGATTATGCCTTTAAAGAAACATCTTAGGCACAAGAATGAGAGAAACCGTAAGCCTGAATTCAAATAGGTCCGTTGCCATAAGTTAGAATCGTCAATGAACCATGATTTGGAAATATAGACTCAAACGCAATGGCGTTGAATAGCGGATGGAATTACATGGCCGATGAACTTGGAGCACTTGTTGACTTGAATTTGAGTTGAGACTAACTGGGACTTCTATGTTAAACGACATCTAGGCTGGATGTCTAATGAGCTTCTCCTGACTGTGGTTTAGCTTGACTCCTCGGGTTCAATTCACACCAAAATAAGTCGGAGGGCTTTCTGTTGTAAAATTTGCTGTGAGAGTCACGACGACGATGCAGAGAAATATTTCTGGAAATGTTTAACTTTCACTAAAATTTAAGATACTTTATTTATAGAGAAATTATTTTTATTTTTTAGAGAGTTTAAGAAATCCTATTACGAGATACTAAGGTTGGACTACATCCGTAAAGAAAAAAATTAAAATAAGAAGAGAAGTTCCTGTCAAAGAAAAAAAAAGAAAAAGTAGTCCTCTATTTTTAGGAAATCAAAGTATCAAACAAGTTCTTACTGAATACATAACAAAATTAAACCACCGATGATAAAGCACTGAAATATGATGAATATATGATTAAAGGATTTAAAAACACAGCAGCAGAAGTCGAGAATATTGATAAGGAGCCAGAAAAAACAGCGACCCAGCATTTTATAAAAATAATTTTTTGATGGTGATACGTCCAAGAAATATACAATAGCTCGTCGAGAAAATCGTCGTGGATCCTATGAAGGCTTTAGATCAAACACGGTAAAGTAAGTGCCAATGGTTTTTCAGTTCATCCTCTCAAAACTGACTGGTCTAAGTCATCTAGCACTTAATGGCATCACCATCCAATTCTCCATAGAAGATACGTATTTAGGTGTCATCCTGGATAGTAAACTTTTATGGACATGTTCAGTCGAAAGGCTCCAAGATGCTGTCGACAATGTCAACAAAACATGGACCTATCACCGAGATGGGTAATTTGGATGTACTCTGCTGCTCAATCCTTCATCCCAAAGCTAATTTATAAAGACATTCGTGCTATCAGCTTTCTTAACAAAGCCAATTTAGTTGCTGCACATTTTGTGTCCCGATCAACACTTCCAAATGTTCTTTGACTCCGCCTTCATCTCGACTCATCGAATCTTCAATGTGACAAATCCACTTTCACACTCGTGTAGAAGCAAGACTACTTAAAGATCCTAACATTCACAAATCCAGATCGACTGTATATCTCCTCTCCTTCTGAACTTCTTCCACGCTGGCAAAATAACTGCGTAAGCTTTTTAATTAATCCTATTCTTTAGGATGTACTCAGACACATGGAAAACAGATTTTTCCAGCCTAAAAAGGCAAATCTTCGGCTTTTTCTCCTCTTACAGACCCATTGCCCTAACTTCCCTGTTTTTCAAGGCCACTGAAACACTGATAAATCGTCAGCTCATGAAATATTTCGAAACACAAAAACTTCTTGATGACCGGCAGAATGGTTTTCGTAGCAACAGATTCATTGGTGATTTGTTGGCACGTCTCACCGAAAGTGGAACCAAATTTTCATCAATCTACCGAAAGCAAGATAGTTACGCTTGATATTTCCAAGGCATTTAATAGAGTTTGGCATCAGACTCTTTTGTCGAAAATACTTCCATTTAGTATCGACGACTCTCTTCTTCAATGGATTAGAAATTACCTTCCGGAACGTTCAATTCATGTTGTCTTAGATGGTTTCCAGTCTGATATTCACAAAATAAATGCTGGTGTGCCACAAGGCTGTCTCCGACCCATTTTTAATTTTCATCAATAATCTCTTATCTGCGACTTCTAATCCAATATATTCGTTTGCTGACGAGAGTAATCTCTGCTTTTCATATTCGTTTCTGGACTCACGTGCATGCCTTCGGCTGTAGAATGGGAGGGCCCCTGTCCAATTATCAAGGCTTCGCCCATCAATGACGTTGTCTAATAAAAAGCGGGGGCAGAGTAAATCAGACCTTTCCCTTCTGATGGTTGCTATGATTTGTCCAGTTACAAGCTGCCGTTCATAGGTCTTGTTGAGTGGCAAGACCACCGGTAGTCCATACTAGGACTTAAAACACGGTACCGTGGGAGTTAGGAGCCCCCCGGACTTCGGTTCGGGCCTAACTTGTTGAGGTGTAGGAGCGTCACGGTGGCTGTGGTTTAAGCCTAAATCGCAGTGAGGGTGGCCCTGATAGGGCTCAATACCCGGAGTGGAGTGGCTATAAATGCTGGGTACTGAGACCCTAAGATCAGTAAGAGGTTTTAGGTGGGCCTCGACTCTTACCAAGGGTGGATTTGTGCCCTCAACACATTTCCGCATTGGTATTTATTTGTTAAGTAGGAAATAAGAGATAGCAAGGCGTATCCTTGCTCCCATGGATGTATGGGCATCCCGTGAGTTTAAGTCTCCACGACAGGTACTCACGATAATCATAAGATGTTCTGTAGAATGGGAACTACAGGGTACGTTGACCTCATTCATTTCCGATATTAACAACATAACTACTTGGGGAACTTTCAACAAAGTGAAATTTAATGCTTCCAAAATACAATGCTGTCTGCTGTTGCTAAACATAATCCCAGCCATTATCCATGATTGGCACTTGCATTGTTGAAACTAAAAAACCTTACATTCTCACTATTTGTATCAATGAAAACTTACGTTCGAATGACCATGTAGTCGTCAAAAATCCTGCGAAATATTTGGGTTTCCTCAATTGATGCAAGAAATATTTCATCCCCTCTGATCTGTCTTCAATACATAAGGCTTTTATCTGCCCACAATTGAAGTACAACGCTCGCATCTGGTCGGGTGCCCGCTCGATTAAACTCTTATAGGTGATGTCAATATTGATATCAATTGATACCCTCGACCACCGACGTACTCGTAATGTCTCCTACCTCATCCTGTTCTATCGCTATTTTCACCAACAGTGCTCCAGAGAAATTGCCCGTAGCACTCAGCGTCTTCAAACCCCCGGCAATTACACCTGCTATATTTCGCTATGAAAGCTCATTAATACACTTTCAAGCCCACTTTCGGACGTACCCTGAAACATCGTGACTCTTTCCTAAGCCGAACAACTCGCTTCCTACTGAAATCTTTATTTCCTAGTCATTATAACCTGCAATCATTCAAAACCAACGCACATCGGTACCTCTCTTTCTAACTTCCCTAACTTTCCACAGCCTGCGCAGTGTATAATCATTTTTAAGGGTGCTTAAAACCCCCTGAGCGCACGCTAATTATAAAAAAAAGTAAGCCTTATCATATCCTACGAGTATCCTAAGGGTCTGTCTCGACAGGATTCGGGCTTTTTCTAGCACACCTGACTCCACTCTAAATGAATTTATGCATCTCCCTCTCCGTGATATTGATATCATGTACTGCACTCCCAAAGCCATCTTTCGTTAAAAAAGAAGTGTTCCTCGGTATAACACCGCACTGCAACCTTGATGGTTGTCTTAACGCTTCATCTAATGCAATGACACAAGAATTCGATTGACTTTTCCTGTGCCCATCTCGTCTTTAAGGACGACCCTAAAACCGCTCCAGTGCAAGGTAATATCCAAGGGGATATAAACGCAATCCTGATGGCAATGTTCTATGTCGTGAAAAATCGATGGAAAGGGTGAAATATTTGCATCTGCAACGACAATTATACTGGCATCGTGACGGGCGCTGCACCTTTACTAAGCACTTGATAAGTGATGCAACATCGTGGAGTACTACCTCGGTGCATGTCCGTATTACACTCATGTCAGGCTGCAGGATCTCGAAAGAGTCTACTTATAACTTTATATGTATGTGGGTCTATATAGTGAACGTGAAATAGATTTCTAACAAAGCAAGCGCACATTGTTTATATGTCGCACTAAATTGCCTACACTTTGGGCCTAAAATCAACATGAATTTACGAGTTGGAGTACATCATTGTATTCGTACTTAAATTATTAACACATCTATGTGATATTAATGAAGCATTGTATTGTATCTAAAATACTGCCTAATCTCCTTACCTGCTTGCTCAGTTTACTTTTTCCATTTATTCTGATACTCACTTCTCTACAACTTATACACTTTAAATTCAGTAGCAATTTCCAATTAAATTACATAAAGGGAAATCCAAGATCTCACTTATGAATGTGCCTAGCAACTATACGCCTCCACACTATTTCTCTTTCAATTAGATCAATCACACCTTCCAAGACAATCTCAATCTCCAAATTCCACCAATGAGCACCACTTTTGAATTACGAATACTTCATATATTCCATTTTCTGCGTAGGACGCAACACCTCAAAATTCAAACTGTAGCAACACGCTTCCAGTCATCAATTCAAATCACGTACGTACTTAAGACCGTCAAAACTATCACACCGCAGACATTGATACCATTCAACGAGTCACGTCAAGTAGCTGGAATAAAAAAAACAAAAAAAAAACAGAAAAGCCTCTCAATCGATTCAATCTAAAATGCAAAATGAAATCACTAAACAAAAACCATTGCTCCCTTAGAATTGATGTATTCCGCCACGCCTTGATGTTCATGCGAAATGTCACTTTCGTTAACTTTATTCTTCAAGAAGAGCAAGGAAACCTTCGCAAGTACCAGTAGATAGTATAGCGCGGAAACATCTTATCTCAGATTAGCGATACTCGTACTAAACAATGGGTCATCGCTCACTCACTCACCCTTCCCTGCGAATGAATTTATATCTGACCTCCAACGACTATGACAGTGACAGTGACAGTGACAGTTGTTAAGAAGTTCCGAAATCGCCTGACAGTTGAACTGTCAAAAGATCATTTTTCTCAATTCTCAAGACCAAGCAGCAATCCCTTTCCTGGGAATGTTCACCAACTGAATGAATGGGTTCAGTGGTCAAACCTAACACCGGCGCTCAACGGTCAGTGGCCAGCAGTTAGTGGTCACTGGCTACATTGACTTTTCGATTTCCCGCCTTAGATTTGAATAATTCGGATCAAAGCGAGAAGGGCTCTGAAAAATTAATTTGAACATCATGTCCGCTGTCGGCTGACCGATGTCCGATGTCCGATGTTGACTCTGGAAGTCCAACCAAACGCTCGGGAATAAAAATGAAAACGAAAACCGAAACTGAAATTTGTAAATTGTAAATTGTAAATTTTTTTTCCGAAAATTACCATTTTTCGAAAATTAATCACAAGTATCCGAAAGAGGTCGAGTGGTCTGGCCGTTTTGCTTTGTGCTGTGCGAGTGAGCATGTCGGTGAGATAAATTGCCGCGGCACAGTGTGGGGTACTTGGGGTACGTGTCAGTTGTTGGGTTTGGTCAGAGGGCGATGTGGGGATTGTATATTTTTCTATTCGGCACATAATGTAAAACAATTTTTTGAGACTACTCTGTTGATCGTTTGTTTTCTGTTTTATTTTATTTGACTTGGAAATTAATTAATCTTGTGGTGGTGTCTTTGAATTGAGCTGGTATCTTGACAACCTTCATGAGTACTAATGAGTGCAATTAGTGTCCACATTTTGTAGATAAATGGTTTTGTTTTGTTAAGTCGTTGGGTACACTAAGTTGATGGACTTTGTTTGATCATAGTATAGGGCACGTTATAGATCTGAGTTTTATCTTCAAATTGTTAAAAACAATTCCAGCCGATTCGAGTTACTGATAGACTTTCTCCTTTTGTGAGGAACTCCAACAGTACGATAAAATGACATATTATAGGCTTGAACATAAATTCGGAGTTCGGCGTTAGCTACAGATCTACTCATGAAAGAATAATTTTTGAAAATATTATGAAGGTATTCTTAGATTATCAAAGAAGCTAAATGCATGACTTCTTAGTGGACTTACTACATGTAACATACATACATAATTTGAAAAAAAAAATGTATTCACACAAACGATAGTGGCTTACAAGTTTTTTTCATCTAGATATATGGAAATCTTAGATTTATACAGTATGTAAGTAAGAGTCTATCTTAATTTACAGCCTTAATGCATCGATTCAACCCTTGAGAATATACTCGTACAAGAAATAGTATTTCAACGTATTGTATCTAGGGATTTTTTGCTCTAGGAGCTCCTAAAACAACTGAACAAGGATGGTCTCTAGCCTTGCCATAAGCGTAGATATCTTGGCAGTAGATATAAATATAAATGCTCCATTCTGTACGCTGCATCATACTTACACTTTCCACTGCTTTAGGTTTCGACTCAGAAGTTGTTGGATTGAAGATTCCTATGTTTCCTCTGATTTGTCAAGACCATTTGGTAAATTGAGCAGAAAGAATGCGGAGACAGACTTTATTTAAAGTGCTGTTAAGAGATAGAAAATCTATGGAAACCATTTACTCTTAAGTTTCCGTAGGGAAACTGCAATTGCAATCAAAGTCATGTTAAATAGGGCCATGGGGAAGAAAACTTCTAAAATACCAATTGTGCATAAATTTCCAAGCACATTATGCCCTGATAGCGAAGGTTAAAGGTTCGAGTGGATAGAGTTATCCTGGGATACATCTGTGGAACTGCAAATGTGGTAAAGCGTCTTGATTTCAAGATTCAACGACTCTCTCCCAGTGCAAAAATCTTCAGATAAAACCTCTAGGTTTACTTATGATCCATGTCCATAATAACAGAAAAGGATAAGTGTAAGCTCAATTTTCAGAGAAAAGAAAAGAGTGTTGCGGTAAAATTTACCACAACAAGTTCTACTCTTTCCCTTCCTTCGTCTTTCCACTTACATTCTTTTCCGTTGGTTCTTCAAAATTCTAGAAGGGTGGTGGGCAGCCATGGGTTCATCAGCCATTGGTGCACCCTCTTAGTATCATGAAGGATCAACCATCGCAGGTAGGACGGACGGTCCATTATGGAAGCGACCAGAGGAAGGGCGCAGGAACCGCGCCCAACGAATTAATATTTAAGAGCCTTTACCGAAGTTGTCGGCTCTTGCCCTTGTGTGGTGTCGTCTTCCCCATCAGATAGTCTCCTTTGCCTTAGAAGGCATCTCCGCTCCACCCATTTCTTTCCTGCCCAATCCGTTGTTTTGGCCCACCCCTTCATTTTATGTCCGTTGTCACCTTGGAGAAGCATATTGGCGGGAGAAGAATTTGTGGGTTCTTGAACTCTGTCTTTCTGCTTCTATGCTTGTCGAAGGGGACAACCAATAGGTCTGCGAGAAGGCAGAAACAGAAGTCTCTTTGGTAGTGACGGACGGTCACTTACTAAAAGCCCATTACGTCTGGAGCCAGATGGACGGTCTGGAACCCTCTGTGTGCCATAAACTCCAGAAGATTGAAAACTACTGACGAACTATTCAGTGACGGACGGTCGCCCATCGAACCACAAATAAAAAATTGTAAAAGAAATATAATTGTAAAGACTGGACCCCCATTTGCGTGCCCCGCACTTACGAAATTTAAGACAAAAGCATTCACCGGGATGTCGTTGGTTAGTCTACATTAGGTAGCGCTCAGAGGTAGAACTCCTTCCAATGGTCTCATCATATGAGTAGTTCCTTGTTTCGCCCCCACGATACCCCATCCGATCATTATCAGAAACGGATAATGATCAGGACATATAAACGCGAGTAGGCCGTATATTGTTTGGCAAATTATCTTTTTCCTTTTTTTATCTTTTGGGAAGGACTGGTGTTGACTGAATGCAACCCCAATGATTGATCGTAAGGGAAATATTAGCTCGGACCAAAGGGAAATCCCAATCTAGAGAAAATTTTCCCCAGATGCGGGAAATAAGAATGAGACCTTCATGGGTGTGTGTGTGTGTGAGTGGAAGCAACGGAGGTCCAAAGCATGGTGGTACACTTCTGCAAAATTGCGGACTGTTGCACACAAAGGCCAAGAAATTAGCCCGTTGCATCGGTATGAACGGTTGTACGAATAGACGTATATGTGAGTGCTACGGTCCGAGTCAATATCGATGGTATAGGGTTAACCACTTCTTGGTTGACCATCAATAAGTTAAAGCAAGTTTTTTGCAAAAACAGAAAAAAAGCGAAAAAGAAAAAATAAAGGAAAAAGTTCGATCGTTTTTTTTTAAAAAGAAACAAAAAGAGAAGAAAAAAAGGAAGGAGAAGCCTAGAGAGGAAAAGGGAAGAAACAGTGAGGAGGAAACAAGGAAGAACTTAGGACTAGAAAGGAGAAGACTAGGAGGTAGTTCTACGGGCAAGGAACTTTCTGGAAAATTAGGAAAGAAAGATAAGTACCCTTTTGTATTAGAACTAGTTGTGTTTATCGTGTTCCCCGGGGTGAATCCTTTCGATAAAAAAAATAAAACATATCGCGTTTTAGTGTCGGGCTCCGCAAGTAGCGGTTCAGGCTATTTGGTGGTACCTTCAGTACCATCCTTGAGAAAAAAACATCCTGTTGTCTCCGCCTTACGGCTGTTAGAATATCCACCAATCTTTGATTAATAAAAAGATCTATTTTATAACGTATAACAAAAAAAGATTCTTTTTCTTTCTGGTGTGGGTTTCGGTTTATTTCTTTTGCAGCATACGGTTTTGCACTTCCTATCGGAAAAAGTGGATGGCGCCTACTTTAAACAACGAAAATTCTTTTAAACTGAAATTCCCTACATATTTACTTCTCTGAACCCAGCCCAGCTGAGCAGCCAATAAGGCTCAGCAAACAATTTGCTGCCAGTGCAAATTTCCCCAGGGCATTTTTTTTTCATTCCATCCCAAGTGACAGATCGTCATACTGATATTAACCACCAACCGCGTGGTTCCCTTTTGTGCAGATTTCGTAAGATTCGTGTGTTTAGTTTTGGAATAGTTTTTTTCTACTTTGCCGGCAAGCCGGCCATCCTAAATATTAATAACTGCCTATAGTATTGTTACCCCAGGAAAATTTTGCACCAAGAGAAAGGAAAGAAAAGAGGGAGACCCCTTGCATTGCGCCTACTACAGAGGTGCTTAGAAGATCTTATCTGGTGTATTGTGTGAACGAGTGGAGCCGTCTACTAACAACCTTATAAGTCCATTACTGCATGGTTCAGGCCAGGATGTCATAAAAAGATTTAGCCATGCGATTTCTTGAACATCATTCTTGAAAAAAAGTGCAAAGCTCACGCGGAACCACAAGAGGTCCAGTTCAGTTACTCCCGTCCAGTTACTCACATATGCCGGCGATATTGACAAAAACAAAAACACTGTGGCGCTGGCAGCCCGGTGTGGGGCATGGCCTAGCTTCTTGACACTCATTTGTGTTGCTCATGTGGTCATTTTTGTCACATCTGAGCGGGGCCTACAGTTTATCGCCGAGTCCGAACGGCACTCCTTAGAAGCTTTTTCGTAGGCGATTTTACTTTCAGCAGTTTGCTATTGCCCGCCGAAAGAGTGATGGCGATTTGAAAAATTGTTGGTGACCCAGCCAGGAATCGAACCCAGACTGTCTGCATGATAGTCCAATGAGCTAACTATCGCGCCATCGCCATCGCCGATATTGACATAATAAGAAAAAATCAGCGGGATGTCAGTTGCGCGTTTGCAAGTATTGAGAAGGAAATGGCGAAAATGGGTTTAGTGGTTGACAAGGACAAGACCAAGTATATGCTGTCAAGCAAAAAGGACACTCAACACCGATGATGAGGATGCTCTTGGGTGCTTCGATAGAAAAGTTCTTAGAGTGGAGGAGAATATTCAAGGACGAACTGTACGGACTGTACAGCGACATCGACTTAGCCAGAAGAGTGAAGAACCAACGAATAAGATGGCTGGGTCATGCAGAGCAGATAGACACCAACGCTTAAGTCCGAAAAGTCTTTGAATCCGCCCCCAAGGGATAGCGTAGTAGAGGAAGTAGAGAAAGCCCGAGACTCAGACAGTTTGAGACGTTTATTAACCCCGGACTGTAGCGCCACCTTTAGAAAGTAAGTAGAATTTCGGAATGATGAGAGGTGTCAAATACTTAGATTAACTGCTGTCTGATACTCGTATCATAATTTGATAACGAAACGAAGACACCAGAAATACGATTACACCCAACATCGACCAAATCCTAATCTCTCAACTTAGCTGATATCTCATATATCATAAAGGAAAATTGCAAGCCAGAAAGTACTGTCGACAGGATAAATTTCATAAGGCAATACACCGAATTTCGAATCAATTTTAAAGCTCAGAACTCAAGCAGACGTCCAAATAGTGCCCTGACTTATAAAGAATTTATTTCTGGAATTTATTCAGAAAATTAAAAATGCAAGTTTATTCATCTAAATCTATATTGTCCCCTTCAAAGTGATCCCCATCGACAACAACACACATATGCCAGCGCTTGATCCAATCCTCGAAACATTTTTTATATTCGGTTTTCGGTATGTCCATCAGTGCTTCCTGCGATTTTTCCATTACTTCTTCTCGGCTGCTGAAACGCGTTCCCCGTAGTGGTTTCTTAACTCGATTGAACAGAAAGAAGTGACAGGGAGCCAAATCAGGTGATTCATTCAAATTCGGTGGCTGTTGGATGGTATTTGTTGCATTTTTCGTCAAAAAAATTACGAGTAAAGATGGCACTGTGCGACGGTGCGTTATCATGGTGCAAACGTTTTCTGCCCACAATTCTCGTCTCTTCGGCGAATTGCAATGTTCAAATACTCCGCTATTTCTCTGATGGTTAATTTGCGGTTATTGACCAACATTTCTTTTACTTCATCAGTGTTTTTAACGTCGATGGTCTGCCACTGAGTTCATCATCTTCGATTGACTCACGACCACTTTTGAACCGCCCATGCCACTGGTAAGCGACCGTTTTCTTAAGAGAATCGTTGCCGAAAC
Organism: Volucella inflata; assembly: GCA_928272305.1. Classification (NCBI taxonomy): domain Eukaryota; kingdom Metazoa; phylum Arthropoda; class Insecta; order Diptera; family Syrphidae; genus Volucella; species Volucella inflata. Next base: position 126,777,174 of record OV743717.1, read on the forward strand.
ACTTTTCCAACATTTCCAACGCTCGCGCACCATTAAATCCGTTTTTATACCAGTTCGTTGTTGCAAATTAAAATTCATTTCTAAAATTGTAAAAAAATCGCCAGCACACACAGTGATAGATATACTCTTGGCTACGTAACTTTTGCGAATGTCAAGCTATGACGCTAAGATTTAGAGAGAATATCAACAACAAATGTACCAACTTAAAGAGAACTCAAATCGGAACAATGGGAGCGCCACACGGTCAAGGTGGTATTTCAACAATATTACAGCCCAAAAATGGAGTAACTTCTACCTAGCTCTGACCTACAAACCAAACACTTTAAAAGCAGGGAAGAACTTGTCTTCCAGTAGTCTAACTAAAGGGAAATAAAAGAACCTTATGTGCCCAACAATGTGAATACACTAACTTATACCGCCCGTAACATACATTATTAGTTAACATTTTAATTGAGAGATAATTCAATGCACACCTATCGTTTTGAAGCCTTTTTTTAATGGAGGATTAAAACACTCTTTTATCAAATAATCGATTAGTTCATAAAGGTCACAATATTTGGTTGCTCTTGAAGCGTCATGTTAAAAAAATTGCCAAACAATATACACATGAATGTATAGGTATACCAATGGAGAATGCATTGGCCAATAATTGGCGTCATTTGTCAAATTTGGTTGCTGTTTCGAAACCTGCTAAACGCCACCAACACTCATCAAAACTCAACTCAGCAACTGATAAGTGCGCAAATCGAAAAGTAAAACCAAACCAAATAACAAAATCCGCATCACAACTCGAAGAGCACCTTTTTTCACGGCAATAAAAATTAACTCGAACAGAATTCCACATCCCGTAAATGGTATAAATGGACACATTTAATGGACATTTTAACATTTGCCAAAAGCAATTTACTTTTTAATTGATAATTTTTTGTTGATCCTCCTCCATCTCTGTGTCCTCTGTTTGCTTATTGTTTGGTTTCCTTTCCTTGACCATGCAATGCGTTCTCTCCAAACCTCATTCGTATGGTCTTATCGGGTCGTATTCGTGTGTGCGTAGCGCATCACATAAAATGACTTTCAGTGAATTTTCAACCAAATGCATGTGGCATGGCAAAAGGGACACAGGGACACAGGGACGTCAGACGTCAAACCAAAACGAAAGAAGAAAAAATAAATAAAACAAAATCCAATAAAATAAAACAGAAAATCGACTTTTGTCAAATGAGGAATAAGATTAGTGATGATACTAAGAAGGAATTTTAAAAGTTTCAGTTCTGTGGAATGAATAAGACAAGCCAACAAACAACCATTGAGCCAACAAAAATGGAAATCATGCTTCGTCTCTGAGGTGTACCTGTGTATGTGTATGGAAGGGAACCGCAAATTAATCGCCCAAAATATTTGTATCTGCAAAATGCTTTCAGCACGGCCGATTGATTTATTCCCCAAATCCAATAATGTGACAATTTGGTTATCGCGCGCTATATAAGAGGCAGAAAGCGACGGCGCGGGAGTGCATGAGTGCAAGCATGATGAATTTTCGGATACCTGAATTTGCTCTGGCTCTGAGTATAGACAAGATACTCGGTATTCAGATTGAGGGCTCTTCGGCCTTTGCAAGTTATCATTAAATGCAAATTGAGGTAACTTTGAGGTATACAATGTAAGTCGATGCATAAGTAATTTTGCTTCGTGGAGATGTTTTTTTTTTTCGTCAAACTTTGACCGATAAGAATGAGATCGGGGTAGGTGTTGAATTTGGAAGCAATCCTCGGGAAAGGAGGATATGTGCCATGTGTGTCTGACTGCAGATTTTGGAACAGTGCTGGGAAATTTGTATTGTAGCTTGAATTGGTATTTAATTTATTACAAGTTTACAGCTCAACTTTTTCGTTTGGCTGACTGTCATACATGAATGTTTTTAACTTATTTTAGTATGACAGTGTAGTGTGTAGCTTTTTGGCTCTTACCAAGTGCTTTAAGTTCAGGAAAAGGAATGTCAACAATTGTCGTATGCCCTATCCCATATTATAGTTAATACAACATACTTGTACGTGTTTACTATATATCTGTGTATGTATATGTGATGTTTTGAGATTTCGACCTCCTCTTGAAGTAACCTTTCCATCTTGATGAACTACAATTAACATTTACCTAACTTGTAATAGAAACCAATGTGCTATCTTACAGATTTTTAACATTTTTTGAATTTTACTGCAAGGGCTAAGAGTGTCATAGCAATGTCAATGTTGAACGCTGAAGGACCATTTGTCCAATTCATCATCCGTAAACTTTTCTTGTGCTTCCTAACTTTTTAGCGTCATTACAGAAATCTAACATTCGGAGGACATAATCAGTATAGTCCGAGAAAGGTTTTAATTTTTTTTTTTTTCAAACGCATAAATAATTTATAACTAATTACTTACTCCACCTGAAGCCACAGTCCTGGGTGGAACTTGGCCCAGTCAACAAGCGTCTCTAGCTGGCTCGATTCTTTGCTAGCTGCCTCCAGTTTCGCACGGTGAGTTCGCTGAGGTCCCCTTCCACTTGCGTGCGCCACCTGAATCTTGGTCTTCCTTTACTGCGCTGTCTTTCGGGTGCGGATTTGAAGACTTTCAGACTGGGGAATTGGGGTCCATCTGCCTTGCATGACCCAGCGATCTTACTCGTTGGATCTTTTTTTTGGCTAAGTCGATGGCACTGTACAGTCCGAGTGTACGTCATTGTATCTTCTCGCCTATTTACCGTCAATGCAGACTGGACCGAAAACCACTCGAAGAATTTTTCCCTCAAAGCAGCCAAGAGCACCCTCATCCATTTTTGATAATGTTCCTGCCTCTGCGCCATAGAGTAGAACTGGGATTATAAAGGTCTTTTATAGTGTAATTTTAGTTGTTTTCTTAGCCCAAAGAAGCAGCGATTTGCGAGAGTTATTCTTCATTTAGTCTGAGCGCTGGTATCGTTGTCTGAATTCATAGCGGAGCCTAGTCCTTAAGTACCTCAAAGTCATATCTGTCAAAGGTGATGTTCTGTCCGAAACCTCGGTGTTGAGTATCCTTTTTGCTTGACAGCATATACGAGTACTTGGTCTTGCCCTCGTTGATCACTTAACCCACTTTCGCCACTTCCGTCTCAATACTTGCAAAGCTGCCACTGATATCATGGTGCTTTCTCCCGATTATGTCAATATCGTCGGCGTATGCGAGTAATTGGACGGACTTTTGAAAGATTGTGCCTCTTCTATTTGTGCGTGAGTTTTGCATTATTCCTTCAAGTATGATGTTCAAGAAATCGCATGGCAGCGCATTACCTTGTCCTAATCCATTTTTGAGTTCTTAATGGAGCACCGTGCATTCTCCATCGTCATCCTGCACGTCTGAGTTTAGCAGGGATACCGAAACCAGACATTGCTCCGTATGGCTCGTCTCTATAGATACTGTCATACGCGGCCTTAAAATCGCTAAATAGGTGGTGTGTATCGATCTGAAGCTCATGGGTTTTCTCCAAGAACTGCCATTATTAGATGTTAAGAAAACTGATGCCTATGTTGTTGACGCAGTTCCGAGGGTCTCCCTCTGCTGAGGCTCAAATCATCGGGCATACTTCCGTCGGGGCATATTTTAGAGATGACTTGGTGTATGGTCCTAACCAAGTTGTCGCCTGCTGTTTTGGAGAGCGTGGCAGTCAAGTCGTTCGCTTCACCTTTATTGGACTTCAGCTTAGATATTGCTATCTTCATTTTATCCAGGTTGGGTCGACGGAATATTGGTCTTCATCGCATGGTCTTAAAGGCAACAAATTCAACCATCGACAACTTTTTCCAAGTCAACTAAACTATTTCTCGGTTCACATCAGGTAAAGAAATTTGCTATCACTTTGCCTTTTTAATTCTTTAAAAGCCTTTATCACAAAAATGCGCACGAGTGGCTTGAAATACACACGTAAAGCAACCAGCTCAGTGACATTGCTCCCAGGCTACTTTCACCAGTAAACACTCTGTACAACTGTTTAACCTCAGTCGTAGTTTTTTCCGTGCAGCATCAAAGATAGATTTGCATATTTGTGATTAAGTAAGTCAATGGAGCGTTCTTTAAAAATCAATTGTTGATGTTATATCTGCACCCTCTAAATTTTCTTTAACCCCATAGTTGTCAGGTTTCCTTTAGCCGATCGATTCCATTCCACTATGGCGTGTGTCACACTTTTAATATTGAAAAAGCGCGACAATAAGGTCATAAGCACGTCCTTTAAGAAAATTGTATGCTAGTGCTTTGCTTTGCTTATTCGTTCGCGATCGGAATTATGAGAATGTAGCCATAGTGGTCATTATAGTACTTAAAAGGTAATAAGCTATTAAGGGTGTAGTGATCGTTCAATTTTAATGTCTTTTAGGACTTTAGGGAGCCAATTGATAAGAATGTTTCATCATGAGCAATAGAAGTTGGCATATAATCACTAGCTGACACTTTCAGTTGTGTAAAGACTGAACGAAAGAAGAAAGTAAAGAAAAGATCCTGGACTGCTTCTTATATTTAAGAGTGTGTGGGGTGGTGAACAAAAATGGAATTCTTTCAGACCAATAGTATGATCTCAGAAAATTGCTTTTACCGTCGCAGCTTGAGCAGTAGATGGAAAAACATATGGAAGTGGGACAGAGAATTATTAGGAAGGCCTTGTGCTCAACGAGCTAGTTGTACACTTGGATTTTCTAGGCCAGACTACTTCTAAAGTACAAGTATAGTACTGACAATGCCGCTTGTGCGATAAATATTGCTCAAAGAAGGACTGAGACTGATCGGATTTGTGGACGACACACTTCACCATGGTCAGCGTGACCACGCATGAAAAAAGTCTGTCACAGTTGAGACTGTTAATCAGGTATTGGAGTCTTTGGCTTGTACGATCTTCCAATAACAATAAGCCCAATAGTAAGACAACCCCTAAAAAAACTTGTGTGATGATAGTTAACAGGTTGTGCTTCGAAGCCTACGTCGAGTAAACAAAGTCCACCCACAAGACATTGCTGATGCAGGCAGCACTTTTTCGATAAAGCTGGATTCGCCTGAAGGATCATATCATATTAAACAGAGTTGTCAGTCGGGTCTTCCTATACATTGCTCCAGTATTCCAGTATTGGTGAAAGAGTTAAAAAAAAGGCTGACTTCAGTATACAGACTTTGCATGATAAGGAATATTACCGTTCCTTAAACAGTCTTGGAGAAGCCAGCTAATTTTTATTATCCAGCATGGTCCCCCTTTGCTGGTGATATACAGCCGATGTTTCGTAAGTGATTTTGAAAGCAGTTTAGATTGAAATAAAGGCGAAGGAAGAAAAGCATCTGGAGCGTTAGGGCAAGTAAGGTGCGACAGCTCTATAAAAAGTAGATAAGCTAATCCGCAACTTTGAATCGTGCACAAAGCGGGTAAAAGGTGAATTAACTTTCACTTGGATTGTTTTTGTCTGGGTGCGTGGGCTTTCAGAAATGTACCCAAAGGACACACTTGTTCACCATTGTGTCTAGAATCTTCAAGCGAATAGAGGGTGCATATTGCAGACTCTTCTAAGTTGACAACAAAATCCTGCTAAGTTCAGAATACCACGTAAATCACATGATGACTTTAGAGAGAGATCTGGAACTAGCTAAAACCTTGAAAAGAGTTCAAAGAAAAAGCAAAATTGCTAACCGTTCACATGAATGTACCTAACGCCAGACCCATACAGAAAGTAGCTTACGACTGCAGATGTGTGGTGAAGTATCCAGGCGCTAGTGCTAGTGGATCCCTTGATCCATCCATATAAACACCACGACATGCAGCAGGTTACTCTTAGTATTCAGCCGATTACTTATATGTGCCATATGCCTTACGTTTAATTCGCTGGCTATAAATTGACTATTGTATTTTGATTAGAGCTAGAAACATAGAAAGAAAATATCATTAAGACTTCTCTATTTTTCTGGTCTTTGATGCGCATGAACTGCATGTAGGAGTTAGGTGTGTCATGCCGAACGATATGCCCTTTCAGATCGAACGAAATTGAATTAGGGTTAACTTGGTGGTCATGAAGGTATGTTAATTCTTTTTTTGTTAGTCTTGTCAAATGCAAGTTCAAGTTTCATTAGTTCGTTACTCAACTCTTTTGTTTCAACTCCCCAAAGAAATTTTATTTACAATTTCAGAGAAATTCTTTTATCTACTGTTTGAATAGAAATTCTTTAATAATGAATTGGAATTGAAAATAATTATAGGTTAAGCCACGTCAAATGATATCCGTTCAGAGAAATTCTCATGCCGTCATTAGGCACCACAAAAATGTCACAGTCTCTCGTTAGCTTGTTTCGTTTGCTTGTTCATTTCTTTAGTTTCAAAAATCATTTTAATTAATAACCATCTTATTTGACAGCGTTTGTACAAGTAATAAATAATATATCGATTGTATAAATCATTCGTGGCTTCCGATAGAACGAGCTATACAATGTTCTCACAGAAACAAGCACACAACGGCACCGCAGTGAGTTGCAGAGAAAAGAAAATACCCAAGGCTCCTAAAATCAACCAACAATTTGCTTAGAAAAATGATTTACTAACATTCCCACAAGAAGCCCAGCAACAAAGACAACACCAACAACAACTTTGATGATAATGATGACGATGGTTGTGATGATGTACGAGTAGTGTCCATAAGTGCGTCTTCCTCATCTTCATCGTCTTGGTCTTTGCCTTCGTTGTCTTTGGTGTTGTTGTTTTTCTTTCTTTCTTTCTCTGACTTCTATGCGCACCAATCGTCGCATTTACATGCGGATTTTCTGATTTTCTTCATGCTCCCACCATTGGAAGGCCAACTAAACGTTGGTAGGTTACATGTACTTAATTGTTGATACCACTGGCACATGTGTACACATATGCTGCAACAACAGCAGCCAGGCTATCGGTGTACTATCTGCATGTCCATAGTTTTGCATAAAAATCCCTGACATCATGTTTTCTTGTTTCCTTAGCATTAATCGGCTTGTAGCATGCGAACTGGCGACCGATGGAAGTAGCTGGTTGCCGCGATTTCTGATTAAAATCCACACACACATACTATCGTGTTGTATCTATCAGCTCCTACCTAAGATGGGTTTACAACCTTATACGGCTTTTGGGGTTTGGCTGGGTGAGAACAGTAAGAAAAGTGAGAAAAACTATGCACGAGGGGGAGTTTACTATCAATTCTTTAGTTGGACGAACCAGAATTTGATTTTCCTCATTTTGTAGCTCATTCCACGCATTCTACGCAATTTATGTTAAACAACTCTGTTAGCTGATTGGACAACGAGAAAGACAAGTTGCCTACAAAATAGGAAATACTAAATACGGAATACGGATACGACTCAAATGACCAGTGACCATCTTTCTTGAAACTATTTATGGCTGAAGCTGGCGCTTTGACATGCTTTTGGTGTACTCGTATGTGTTAGGAAGTGAAAAGGCCCACTTTCACGTAATTAGTTAAAAAAAAGTCAGCTCAGCATCAGACAAGATCGATAGGCGAATCGTAATTTTCTGATCATGTCGTTAATAAAATTCGCCAGCGAATCCGCTTGTATCCATGCGAAAAAAGTGACGCCACTTGAGAATGTACACGTACGTATTAACGAGTATGTAGATACTTTTACTAGGGTTTGGTGCCTGGTAGAAAAATTCAGTCTCCCATAGCATCGAGATATAAGTGGGCTCGTAGCCAGCGATCTATCCTTGACATATGGGATCGCAATTACAATTGAATTAGATTAATTTTTGTTGTATTGTTTGTGGCCACGCTCATTGATTGCGCCGACCAGGCTGCGAAACCTCATATGATTTGCGGCTGACGATAAACGTATCCGACTTGGAGTGGCGCATGGGTGTAAGTGAGCGTGTTTGGTCACCTCAATTGGTCGCCCATTATCGTACTGTTTGAGATGGCTATCGAAATGAATAATTGAATTTTGAATACGAGTATATGGCTCATTGTGGTATGCCGAGCGAACTGGAGAGATCAAATGAAATTAAGCCATTGTTCGGTGGCTAATATGGAACAAGTCATTTGTTCAAAATCAATTTGACGGACGGAATAATTTATTCACGGAAATGATATTTATTTTTGTCGACTAGACGGTGGAAAAAGCTTAGAATTCGTAAGTGAGCGGAACCAGTTTTATTTACCTTATATCTGCGAGGCTTAAGCTCTTTAACCTATGGCGCCAACGTGGAGACAATGTTAAACATGCATTGTCACTTGGTTGACAAACACTCAAGTGTTGGTATTACAAGTGCATTTTCATAGAATGATAAGTCAGCTAAATATAGCTTCAAGGCCGGTGGCTGCGTGAAGTTTATAACTTACAGAGATTGACCATAATCATTAAGACCTCTGCTACAATAGAAAGATAATCTCCTCTGTCTGATTGAACTCATCGGATTTAAGCCACCTGGACAAGGTAGTCGATTTCACGAATAAACTATCATCAGGAGTCCCAATTTCATAACTACTTCTGTTCCAGGAAATATATCGTAAAAACGTTCTAGACTTATACAACTTTCCTATTTACAGATTACTCAAAAGGGTTAATGTAAAACTAGATATTTGTAACTTTGTAAAGCACCCAAACTGCTTTGATTCTTAACTTAAGAATTAAGAAAAGTCCTCCTTGCTATATTGGGTCACATGAAACCTAATATGGCATCAAGTTCAATATTCTCCAAAGCTTTGGTTTAGTTGAACCCATCTCCAAAAATCTGAATTCTTCCTCGAATTCATGTGTGCCTCAGGCGGTCTATTCATCTACCTCATTGGCAAAAGAATCTCATCATATTGCGTTTTCGCAACATAACTTTGCTCCGTTTTCTTCTTCATACTCTAACTTTAATTGGTTCTTGGTCCAGTATCGCGTCGAGTTGGTCCTTCGATGTCAAGACATCTAATTATGGTTTACAGCTTTCTTGTGACGATCTTGGTAGCTTTCAGGTACTACACACAAAAAGTGTCCAAACTAATGATATTTGTGCTGAAAATCTGGCACTAAATATGTGGTTAGTTAGAGACTAGTGTTATGGTTAGAGACTAAGCCCCTTAGGACCCGTTTTGCACTTTTTTATATTAAATCTTACGTTGTAGGCTCTGATTTTAAATTCTAGGTAATCTCATACAGGTCCAAACCCCTATTTGAGTGCATCAAACATCATTGGAGTATTCGATAATCCATCCAAGACTCATGTTACCCCAAGACAGAACAGCACTGGCTTCAAAAAATATAACCTTTCCGTATCTCGCTGCGAACTTCAATAATTTTCCGACTTCTCACCACTGAGCAAAATATGACATTTACAAACATCGTTAATGTGCGCAAGGCCTGCTTCACAACGTTTTGTTTCATGTTCCAGAAATCCTTCTCCAAATCTTAAAATCACTGGGAAAGGTTTCGGTTTCACAAGTTCTCCTGATTAGCGCCATACAGCCATTTGTTGCTGCGAGAAACTCGCCTAAGCTTAGGTATACGGTAAAGAGATATTAAATATGCTAACTGGCAGGCTTCATAAATCTAGAAAGAGCCATAATTACTAGAGCTCTTTAGCAAAACTCCTTTACCGCGAAAATCGTAAAAAACAATTATTTCACTTTTCAATTCGCTCGAGATATATGTGCTTATTACGTTGTTGGGTCCCCAGGTGTGCTTTAACATTTACAGCAGCCATAAATATGGTAAATTGTAAAGCACTACCACAATCATTGATCCAGGAAACATGTACAAAGTGGAAACAATAGAATTTACGACTCAGAAAAATGGTGCATAGCAAATGCAAATTTGAACACAACATACATGTGTAGCCGCTGTCCCTTCAGAAATGTACAAGCTACCCTAAGAAACACCAAATGAGTCTTGGAGTCATGGCGCTATGTAGTTTTTGTCACAATAAATGTGACTAGCCAAATAAAATGTACACCAGTCACATCAATTTGATGTCCTCTTACAAAGCACCAACTTTGTGCTCTCTCTGTTTATTATCGGACAACGCCATTGAAAATACTCAGGCTGTGTAGATAGGATCCATCTATCCGAAATAACAACTTTCCTTATTTTTAACGTGAACTCATGTCGTCTGTAAAAACATAGGAATAAGCCTCCGTAATTTCTCTAATACAAATTTGGAACTCATGTTTGGAGGCACACACCCACCTCTAGTTTAAAACGAAGCCGAATTAATCCTCGTGGTAATCTTAGTGTCACGGTACCCAGAACTTTTAGCTGCTCTACATCGGTGTGAAATCAACAGGAAAACCCTTCCTGTGATAAAGGCTTAAGCCACAGCCACCACAATTATCTGAAATTATCTGAAATAAGTCAGGCCCGGACCGAAGTCTGGAGGAGCCTGAATCCCACGGTTCCATGTTTTAAGTCCTGGCGTGGATTACTAGGTGTCCTGCCACTCAACAGGACTTATGACTGGCAGTTTGTAACTAGTCAAATCGTAGCAATTTTAAGTAACCTTAAGTTCTAAAGATATTTATGAAATGAAGAGTATTGCGCTATCCTCGCTGTTCATTACAAAAATCCCATAATGCAGGAAGCCTGATAACTGGGCGAGCCCCCCTTTCAAAAGACAAATATTTTTTCGTAGATATAACAGCCATTTTAGTATTTTATTTAAGAGTAATGAGAAATGTAATGAAGAATTACAAAGATCATAAGCCGACTGGCCCAGTACCACCAGCTGCAATAAATTACGATATTTCAGAGTATCTCCGAAAGTGGGCTTGTCATTGGACTGATGAGCATTCATTTCTAGACGGATGTTACAGTTGAAAATTTGAAAGGGTGGCAATTTCAGTGGAGCTCTGGTTGCAAATATAGCGGTAGAACAGAATGAAGCAAGAGTTATTACAACGATGCTCAAGGATGTCCATTGAAAGCAACACCTACGAGTATTAGTTATCTCACATGGTTTTGAATCTATTAAGTGCAAAGAAGTCTTAGAGGCACCTTTCTAGATTTGAGCATTGTACTCCAATTTCGAGCGGTTGTGGCTTATATATTGAGTCCGGAACAGAGAGGTTGAAATATTTTCTACATCGTTTTAAGAAATCTATACATTTTGCAGCATTTTTAGCGACATTGACAGCAGATACCAATCTCTCGAATGGTCGATTCAGTATTGGATTCTCTGTACAAGGTGGCGCAAAATTAATCGTCCTATCGGAAGATGTTAAAAATTTTCCAAACGGCGTCGTACCCCAATCATATTTGACATTTGTGAACTAGACAGCTGCAGATTACAAACAGACAAGCAATGGAGAGCTATAGTATACTCCTCTGTCAGGCCATCCTCAATCTCAACAACGGAAAGGACGATTTTGTTTCGAAAATCATCATGAGCGACGAGGCGCATTTCCACTTAAGCGGTAACGTCAATAAGCAAAGTCTTCATTTATGGGGCACATAAAATCCGCTTGTGATGCACGAAGAGCCATTACATCCACTCAAATCCACAGGACGTCATCGGCAATACGGTCAGTGTTACTGGCGAACGCTACAGAGCCATGATAAACGACTTCTTACTGCCGGAATTAGATGAGCGAGGCTTAGTGAACATGTGGTCTCAATAAGACCGTGCAACCGCACACAGAGCACGAGCCACAATGGATATTGTGAAGGAAGCGTTTCCTGGTCACGTAATCTTTCGTTTTGGCGATTTGGCATGCCCAGCAAGATCGCCCGATTTAACCATCCTAGAATTCTTTATTTGGGGCTACTTAAAGTCGTGGGCTTATGCCAACAAGCCTCAGACAACCGCAGCGCTTAAGGAGAATATCCGACAGGAATGCGAACAGTTATCACCGGAAATTTTGAGGAAAGTTTTGGAAAATGCGATAAAACGGGCACAAATTTGTATCAACGCTGGCGGCAGCCATTTGGCGGATATCATCTTTTCCACTTAACAGAAAAAATTTTAAAGGTCTAAATAAAGACTCAGACATTACTCAAAATCTTTTTTTTTTTTTTAAGTATAAAAGTAGTTCAAAAACAAAATTGGATGATTAATTTTGCGCCACCTTGTGTATGAATTAAATGAGCGTAATATACGCTGCCATTTCCATTATACAGCCAAAAGCAGGGACTTGAGTTCGCGAACGAATTTAAATAAAAGAGACTACTGTCATCAACAAAGGAATATATTGGATATTTAATGAATATTAAGAAGAGTATCGGAGACAGGACGGAGCCCTGGGGCACTCCATTCAAGAAGAGAGTCATCGATCCCAAATGTATGCGTTTTTGACAAAAGATATCGATGATACCAAACTCGGTCAAATGCTTTAGCAATACTGCGTGAAATATTCTTACTTTCGCGAGATTGAAGTAGACATCACTGACTTTGAAGTGTTCGGCTGTGTTTTTAATTTTCTCCTGAGTTGTGATTCAATTTCTTGCGAAAAACGTATTTATTTATCAATAAATTCGAAATAAACCATAAGGTATCAAAGACAGTGACTTTTTAAACCTTTTCTTAATAAAATAAATTCATAAGCCCTTTGTGAAAACAGTGAAAGTATAATTTATTTTTGCTTTATAACTCAAACAGTAATTTCCTTCCCTTTTACAAATTTTATTTCCCGCTAAACTATACACCCACACCACTATTCCCATATGTATAATATGGATACGTGCAATGAGTGCTTCTCTGACCTCCCCGCCGATGGAGACTTTGTAACATGTTATAGATGTGAAAGGAAAATGCATTATGGATGTACCACCATTTCCGAAAAATCCTACCGAAAAATGAATATTGCCCGAAAGGAGGAATGGAGATGTTCCACCTGTAGAAAAGAACTTGCAGCGCTCTCCGCACCCAGGACCCCTGCTGAATTAGCATCAGTTCAGCCTATATCCAAGCGAATGAGAAGTGTAAGTTCTCCAGAAGCACTCCCGCAACAAACTCCAATACCAACACCATTCACTAAATCAGCAACAGACAGTAATAATCATGAAATAATATTAAATGAAATGCGCAAGATGAGAAAAGAGATGACAGATATAAACACAAGTTGTGAATTTATGGCGAACAAATACGAAGACATAAAGCAACACATGACATTAAGCAATGTAACACTACAAAAACTTACAAACGAAATAAAAGAGCTCAAAGAGAGCAACCAGAAAAAAGATCAACAAATACATGCAATGGAAACCAAAATCAATACTCTCGAACAACAATTACTAAAAAACAACATTGAAATAAAAAACATTCCGCAGACACAAAATGAAAACTTAATGGATATTGTCCAAGCACTAGGAAAAACAATAGATCACGATATACTAAATTCAGACATCACTGACGTTTACAGAACGAACATAAAAAATCCAAATAAAACAACAATAATAGTTTCGTTTGCAAGTCACGCGTGCAAAACAAATGTAATTAAAAAGGCAAGAGCCATCCGTAATATTCCCCTTAAGAGAATTAGAGAAAATATTTCTAATGGCTCTGCTTCAAGTGTAACTCCCGAAACTGATGCAATCATATATGTCAACAATCAGCTCACACCTACCAATAAACACCTTCTCTGGCTAGCAAAAAACAGAGCCAGAGAGTGCAATTGGAGATTTGTGTGGGAGTCGACCGGTAAGGTACTTGCGAAAAAAAACGAAAACGGCGAGACCATACACATCGGGTCTTGCAACGATGTAAACAAAATGAACAACTAAGCATTGTTGTTGTACGTAATTCTAATTGAGAGATTCGAAATAGAAGAAAATAAAATGGAAAACACATGCAGTGAAGCTGATGTCGACTTTGACTTTAGGGTAATACATGGTGTTGGCGGCATCGAAAAAAAATATTTGGAAAAAATGAATTTTTGTTGCGTAAGTTTTAATATAAGATCCATTACAAAAAATTGGGATATCTTTTTAGCAGAAATTGAAAATGTGCTTTCTTACATCGATATATTAGTACTGAATGAAATTAATATACCGAAGAAAAAAAAATGACTTTTATCGCATTGACGGCTTTAATACTGAATTTATAAACCGTGACGCGACGAAAGGTGGAGGAGTTGCAATATATATAAAAGGTAATATTTCTTACACAATAATACCAGCGAATCCAATCAACTACGAGGGCATGCACCTGGAAATCAATCATCAAGGTGGTCAAAAGCATATACATGCAATATACAGGCGACCTAGCTCTAGTGTTGGAAGGTTCATTGACGAATTAGATGAAATTATAAAAGAAAGAAAAGAAAACATTGTACTAGGGGATGTCAATATTAATATCATAGATGAGAATAACTCACTTGTTCTTAAATACATGGAGATGATGGCGTCGAAAGGGTTGATAAGTGTTATTAAACAACCGACACGTGTTGACATATCAAATAATACGGCGATGTTAATTGATCATATATATGTTAGCATTACCAAGCTCAACATATTCTCTGCAATTATTGTAACCGATCTATCTGATCATTACGCCGTCTTATATGCAACAGAAGACTTGGATAGAACAGAAACCTCTCGGGAAACGGAAGTTAAACACATTAATCAGCAGAAAGTTAATGAGCTTATAGAGCAAACAAACTGGCAACATCTAATCCAAGAAAATGACGTCGAGGTACTATACAACAATTTTGTACGAGAAATGAATAAAATATACGCTGAAGCATTCAAAACGACCACAACAAAAAGAACACGTAAACATAAGCCATGGATCACGCCAGAAATAATACCAATGTGCAAACAAAGGGATGAGCTATATAGGAGGTGGAAAAACAGCCCCAGATGCAAGACTTTTGAGGGTGAATACAAGAAATTTCGAAACACAGTTAACAAGAATATTCAATTAATAAAAGCCAATTTTTACAAACGAAAATTCATAAATGCTAATAACGACCCGAGGAAAACGTGGAGAATTGTGAATGAACTGCTTGGAAGAAAGAGATGTTCAGTAGACGAAATTATAAAAATCAATTTTCCAAAGGCGTCTGAATCCGAAGGCTTAAAAGACATTGTTGAGGACTTCGCGGAGCTGTTTTCGAATCAAGCAGCGAACATTATGCATATGTGTGACACCAAAACCTCAAACCATGACAACCGGCAACTTCAACAAAGTATCTACTTAGAAGAAGCAACGGAACCTGAAGTTTACGAGATATTGTGTCAACTAAGTAGCACAAAAGGTCCTGGAGCAGACAACATAAGACCAGTCGATCTCAAAGTTAATGCCATGAGTCTCACCCCTATAATCACGAAGATTATAAACCTTAGTTTGTGTCAGTCATGTGTACCTAAGCTCATGAAAACGTCTATAATTCGCCCAATATACAAGGGAGGAATAAAACAAGACATGGCAAATTATAGGCCAATTTCAATTCTGCCAGCGGTTGAAAAATGTTTGGAAGAGATAGTCGTTAAACGTGTAAATTGTTTTATGTTGAAGTATAGAGTGATTCACCCAAACCAGTTTGGATTTCAAAAATACAAGAGCACCCAATTGCTACTGGGAGAGTTTACCAATGTGGTTAATGCAGGGCTAAATAAAAATCATCACGTACTTGTTCTTTTTATAGACTTCAGCAAAGCCTTCGATACCTTGACACCCGAAAAACTCATGGAAAGTGTCAACAAATTGGGATTAAGAGGATTGCTGGCAAGCTGGCTCAAAAGCTATCTGACTGATAGAGTAATCCAAGTCAAGGTATCTGACACATTAAGTCTAAAAAAATCTAGCAAATACGGTGTACCACAAGGTTCCAAATTGGGGCCCATTTTATTCATTCTGTTCACAAATGAACTGTTAAGGACATTTAAGAAATCGATTGCCTATGCTTATGCTGATGATATTGCAATCGTTGTAAGACACAAGGACTTGCATTTAGCCATGAAGATATTGCAAGATGAATTTGACGCTGTATCTGAATGGTGTCATGATAACGGTCTGGTGATAAACGCAGACAAAACCAAGGTGATGCACATTAGGACCCCTTCTAAGTCAACGGAAGCTATAGAAATTGTTCATCGTAATGATCACTGTCCATTACTAAGAAGCAGCAACACAATTGAGGTAGTCAAAGCCATCAAATATCTTGGAGTTACCATCGACGAGCATTTTCTGTGGCGTGAACACATCAACATCCTGCGTCTTCAACTTAAGAGCACGATATTTGCAATGGTGCATCTTAAGCGTTACTCTCATATGGAGGTACAAAAGCAAGTGTACTACTCGATGGCAGAGTCACGCATTAGATACGGAATTATGGCCTGGGGAAACGCAGCGAAATCCCATCTGGATAAGATATCTAAATTACAACATCGTCTTGTCAAAATAATTAGACCTATTAATTCAACTTTTAAAGTTTTAGATGTAAAGGCACTTTTCCAGATGACAACATTGCTTACCTATATGAACGACCAACGGTTTCTCCGTCCCATAAACCACCCACAAAACACCCGAAGACGAGCCCAAGGGATGCTAGAAGTTCCGGAAGCTTACAATACGTATGGTGATAGAGAACTGCAATGCACCGTTCCTAATTTAGTTAATTCGCTACCACAATTTCTAAAAGTGATTCCGAATTTTAAAAAAAGAAAAAAAGAGTTAAAAAAGCATTTAATTGAACTTTATTTTGTGAAGTAGACCGTCAAAGAAGACTTTAACGGCACTATATTGAATGTAACCTAATTGTAAACAAACTTTTTTCAATTTAAATCATTTCAAAAGTTAATTTAGTCAATTTATGTCCAACCACCTGCAGATAAGCACTCTGCTTTGCAGGTAATACATGTAAATGAAAAACTTCTTTTGTGCAAATAAAATCCATTGAATTGAATTGAATTGAATTGAATTGACTTTAGTTCCACTTATTGTTGAGACATGTCATCAAATCACCAGTGGACCTGTTGCTACGAAAACCCTGCTGCCGGTCATCATGGATTATCAGCGTTTCCGTGACCTTGAAAAGATGGACGTAAATGCAACGGGTCAATAGCAGGAAAGAGAAGATGATTTGCCGTCCTAAAGAGTAATATTAATGAAAAAGCTAATTTATTTTATTTTTGGCAGTTGTTTGGCCATCGTGGAATAGCACATTTTCAGAAGAAGGGGAGGTAGTTGTACATTACCTAGACAAGCGGATTGGGAGATAAATACATAGATTTTTAACTGCCATAGTGGATTCGTCCCAATTGAGATTCGATGCATATAGTCTGGAAGTCTGGAGCTGGCCGCAAAGTGAAATTGAAATTTCACGCGCCCTGGAAAGGCGTGGCAGTCATTTCTGGCTATTTTGAGCTTTCTTCGACTCTCCTCTGTAAGGTTACTCTTGTATGACCAAAACAATATTTTATCTAAGCCCTAAGAGAGTCTTAACGCCCGATTCGTACCAGTCATTTTGTTTTGGTCTAAGGGGGTGAAGGATATTATCTCAAAAAGATAAGAATCTGTGATTGTGTCACAAGTTGTATTCACGTCATTTTCAAGGAAACATGCAAACGAATTAAAATTCTTAAGAAGGTGTTAAGTAAGACAGTATACGGCACTACCCGTATTGCCCCAATTATCTCCTATCGAGGACTTTCTCTAGAAATCCTCACATAAAATGGTGCAAAACGGAATCGCATTTCACTAAGGATGGCTCATATTCGGATTTGACATTTCAGACCACCGAGATAAATTGAGCAATTTCTCAAAACTTCAGAAAATTGTTGCATTTCATTGCATTCGCGTTCTTCTTTTGCCTCTGATTAAAAATTTACAAGAAAAAATTACAGTTAAGCAAGTTTGTTGTTCACTTGACACTATCATGCTGTACTTCCAGGAATCCATGCTCTCATACCCAATTTCTGGGATCATACTCGGACTTCTCATCCACATCTCGATCGGATCTGAACATTGTTCAACATCCGAATTTATCCCTGAATTTGTATTCTAGATTCTGGATTAAACGTAAGCCACTTACCACACAGGGCATTCGGACTTGACACAGGGCCAACAAAAACACAGCATCCAATGTATGACGCTAACAAATCGCTAACAAATGGCATCAGGGGTCCCTGGATCGCTACAGCATCTCATTCCAAAATCTGACCGTATCTGTGTACCATTGTATCCATCTGTGTGTATGTTAGTTTTGCGAAATTATTGATTCGTATATAAATAAAATGTCAAAATAATAAAGAAGTAAATTACGGCCATCGGAATGTGCACACAGCAAACAGCACACAGCGTGTCTAAAGATTTGTTGAGAGAGGCGAGGCATCAGGCCAGATCGCCAGAGAATCCCAGAACTCCGAGTCAGATTGGAGAAATTAGTGTGCACGCGGATGAAGTTGCCAGTGCACCATGAATACAGCGGTTTGCGCAGTTTATTTATTGATTTCGTGTTTACCGAAGATGATATTCAATTGGAGTTTTGGGCGCATCTGCGAAGTTGTCCGGCACTGTCGGGAAGGGGGTGATGCTCTCACCCTCACCGTGCCTTAGATGGGTACACATCCCGATGATGTTAGCTCAAGGAAAACCAATTATTTTCGTAAGAATGACTATTACTGTCCGTGAGCACATACGATATGAAATTTATGAGCGAATAAGTGCTGCCCTTTGTTCTGTGGCTGTGGGCCAGTGTTGGCTTTCCGACTCCCCAACGGGAAGGGTGTGGAGGAAATGTATCGATTTGGTTGTAATCAGAAAGAAATTGGGTCAGATGAGATGAGATTTGGGGAGTTTCTTGTAGAGATTTAATTTCGGGGGATCGATGATTAATACTTGGCTACTAGTACTTGTCAGTGAAATTGGGATCGCGCTGATCAAACTGATCAAGCTGATCGCAATGATCAGTTGTTTGTGGGTTTGTTTTTGTGCTTAACATTGCAGAGAAGTATTCGTAATGGGAATCATTTTGATCTCTCTGCAGGAGTATTCCCGATGTGGTTATGGTAGGAAGAAAAATTTCAGCAGATGATTGGTCGGGGAAATCGGAGACTTCCGGGCCATACAATTACTGCGAGAAGTTTACTTTCATTTGGCAGCTTACACTAACAAGGGTTATGTTTTTTCTTGCTGACATTTTACCTTGGTTCATGGACAGTCCATGGTCTGCAGATGACATTGCAGATGGATGGGGGTAATTTAAAATTTGAATTGTTTTTCTCACAAGGATAAAGTGACGAAAATTATTTACTTTTTCGAATGAAGGTGGAAATTGATTCAGCTCTCTTAACCGTGCTAATAAAACATTTTATTGCCAAAAGGGAGATTTTTTGTAGAATTAAAGAGAACTCCATAAGCAAATCCATGTCAATTGGTTCAAACACACAATCTTAAATCAAAACGCAGCTGGAAGACGATGTCGTTCGATGATCTACCAACTTCTATTACTTCAATTCTTGTATTAGTATTAGAACAACGCAACTATAAAAATGTAACTATTATACAAAAACATACCACCTTGATCAAAAAGTTCCCGAAATCGCCAACACACACAGAGATAGATGTACTCTTGGCTACGTAACTTTTGTAAATGTCAAGCTATGACGCTAAGATTTAGAGAGAATATCAACAACAGATGTTCCAACTTAACAAAAAAAAAACAGAACTCAAATCGGAATAATGGAGGAGCCACACTTTTTGATCAAGTTAGTATAGTAGTATACCAATAAATAAATTTTAGAAACCACTTCACACAAGAAGTCTCCAAATTGAATAGAAGACTGTTAACTATATAAAACCGAAACTAGATACATATATGAGAAGCTCACCATTGGGATCCCATTTTATCTGCTCGTTATAAACGATGTCCCAAAACGCAAGCAAGATATGAACCTCACGCCATTTCTGCTGCAAAGTGTTGCCAA
This sequence comes from Volucella inflata, assembly GCA_928272305.1. Taxonomy (NCBI): domain Eukaryota; kingdom Metazoa; phylum Arthropoda; class Insecta; order Diptera; family Syrphidae; genus Volucella; species Volucella inflata. The sequence continues at coordinate 126,797,045 of OV743717.1, forward strand.
TAAAAAAAAAAACTTAGCGCGACAGCTGACAATTTCATTAAAAATGGGATGTCACCGGAAGGAAAAATGCTTTTTGATAGTTAGGCAACATTTTCAAAACAATGAAGGGAAATTGGATCAATTCGTGATTTACTCGTAAAATGCTCTAAACTTCATTCAACCAGTTCTTTAACACGAAGTATCGAAGCGGCTCGTGAGAGTGTTGCCAAGAGTTCAGAACCATCAATTCGTCACCGTGGTCAAGAATTGAACATTTCGGGAAGCTCTTAACATCATCTCCCCATAAAATATTTTCGTCTTCACGCATAGAAAGTACAATTAATTAAAGTACTGAAACGTATTGACCACGCACAGCGAAGAGAGTTCGTAAGGATTATGGAACAATACCAACTGGATCCTGATTTTTCAAACAAAATCTTCTTCATTTTCATCTTGAGGACTATTGACTAACATTAATAGTGTCAATTTTAGGGTTCAACAAATCCACGAATGATTGTTAAGAAACAAATACTTCCACTACCTTCCAATTCTTTGTTGCGGATTCTGTGTTCTTTATAAATACTGCTGGTCAGGCTATGGCAACATGATAAAAACATCGATGTGGGTTCAAGATGGTTTCGTATGGCATGCCCAAGAAACAATTCTATTACTGCATGAGTCATTTCCTGGTCGTGTAATTTACAATTTTGGTATCTATATATAAATACGTGCTGCCTATTTTTGTCGTACACTTTTACACCGTTCTACTGAACCGAATAGCATGATACTTACACCATTGGAAAGGTAATTTCGCGTAGATGTGCAGAATGCAGAATGCCAAACGGTCTTACCAAGCCTTGGTAAAACATTTAAAAGATTAGGTTATCTTACAAGTATCTATAGATATAGATGTTGCAAAATCAGGAATCCAGTGTTGCATAACTTAAGGATCATACATCATTAATAAACTCTCTCTCTCTCTCTATTGAGTTCATTTATTACCCCAGTTTCAAACCAGAAGATACGAGGAAGGACTTACTTACTTACTTTAGGTGGCGCTACAGTCCGGGGTGGACCTGGGCCTCAGTCAACAAGCTTCTCCAGCCAGCTCAATCCCTGGCTAGCTGTCTCCAGTTTCGCACGCTAAGTTGGCTGAGGTCCTCTTCCACTTGCGTGCGCCACCTGAGTCTTGGCCTTCCTCTACTGCGCTGTCCCTCAGGAGCGGATTCGAAGACTTTTCGGACAGGAGCATTGGTGTCCATGCGCTTTACATGACCCAGCCGCCTCAGTCTTTGGATCTTCACTCTTCTGGCTAGGTCCATGTCGCTGTACAGTCCATACAATTCGTCGTTGTATCTCCTCCTCCACTCACCGTCAATGCAGATGGGACCGAAGATCGCCCGAAGAATTTTTCTCTCGAAGCAACCAAGAACACCCTCATCTATTTTTGATAATGTCCATGCCTCTGCGCCATAGAGCCGGACCGGGATTATTAAAGTCTTATAAAGGATGACTTTTGTTGGCCGAGAGAGGGCTTTGCTACTCAATTGCCTTCTTAACCCAAAGAAACAGCGGTTGGCAAGAGTTATTCTTCGCTTGGTCTCAGCGCTGGTGCCGTTGTCTGTATTTATAGCGGAGCCTAGGTAGACAAAGTCCTTAACTACCTCAAAGTTATATCTGTCGAGGGTGACGTTCTGTCCGAGACGTCGGTGTTGGTTGTCCTTTTTGCTTGACAGCATATACTTGGTCTTGCCCTCATTGACCGCTAAACCCATTTTCGCCGCTTCCGTCTCAATACTCGCGAAAGCGCCACTGACATAACGCTGCTTTCTCCCGATTATGTCAATATCGTCGGCGTATGCGAGTAGTTGGACGGACTTTTGAAAGATAGTGCCTCTTGTGTTTGCTCCTGAGTTTTGCACTATTGTCTCAAGTAAGATGCTGTCTAAATCCTTTCTGGACATCAAAAGTCTCGGTGAGACTTTTACCGACCTTCATGGAACAGCGTGCATTCTCCATCGTCATCCTGCACAGACGGACGAGTTTGGCAGGGATGCCAAAACTAGACATTGCTCTATATAGCTCGTCTCTATAGATGCTGTCATACGCGGCCTTAAAATCGATGAATAGGTGGTGGGTATCGATCTGAAGCTCATGGGTCTTTTCCAAGATCTGCCGTAGTGTGAATATCTGGTCGATGATGGACTTTCCTGGCCTGAAGCCACACTGATATGGACCTATCAGGCTGTTGACGAACGGCTTTAGGCGTTCACACAATACGGCGGATAAGATCTTATATGCGATGTTGAGGAGACTGATGCCTCTGTAGTTTGCGCAGTTCAGAGGGTCTCCTTTCTTGAGAATTTGACAAACAATGCTGAGGTTCCATTCATCGGGCATACTTTCGTCTGACCATATTTTACAGATGAGTTGGTGTATGCTCCTTACCAAGTCATCGCCTGCCGCTTTGAAGAGCTCGGCAGTCAGGCCATCCGCTCCAGCAGTTTTGTTGGACTTAAGCTTCGATATGGCTATCTTCACTTCATCCAGGTCGGGTGGACGGAATTGTTGGTCATCATCGTCCAGGTTGAAAGGTTGATTCTGCCTGACAGCGGTATTTGGTCCGTCATCGCCGTTATACAGTCTGCAGAAATGAGCTTCTAAAATCCTCAGCATCGACTGCGATTCTACTACGATGTTCCCTTGTTCATCTCTACAGGCTTCGGTTCGGGGTCTGTTTCCGCGGCATGTTATTTTTACCTTTTCGTAAAACTTCCGAACCTCATTCCTGCAGTAGCATCTCTCGATTTCCTCAATCGCGCGCTTCTCATGCTCTTTCTTCTTCCTCCTGAGAAGCCGGTGCTCTCTTCTTCCGCTCATAGAGCTCATGAGCAGCTCTGGTCTTTCTAAGCAGCGCCGCGTTATATGCATCTTGCTTAGCTGCATGTTCTTGCCGGCATTCATCATCAAACCAGGGGTTTCGTTGTGGTAGACGAGTGAAACCCAGCACATCAGAAGCGGCATCTCTGATGACGTTTTGGCAGTGTTTCCAATGGTCTTCGATGCTTGATGCTGGCGGCATTGGACCTCTTAAGAGATTAAGAGACACTTGATCGGAAAGGACTTGGCGATCTCTTGCGATTGTAGCCGTCTGACGTCGAATTTTCTCACAGCAGTTTATTTGCAGTTTGTCTTGGCGTAGTTTGGGATATCCGCAACCGTACCTTGGCTACAACAAGGTAATGGTCCGAGTCGATGTTGGCTCCTCGGAACGTACGGACATCCATAATGCTGGAGGAGCGTCTTGCGTCGATCGCAATGTGATCAATCTGGTTGACTGTTGATTGATTGTTGAGTTCTCCAAGTCCCCTTGTGTATGTCGAGATGTGGGAACCGCGTGCTAGCCATGACAATGTTTCGCCACGCCGCAAGGTCGATTAGCCTGAATCCGTTATCGGAGGTTGTGTTGTGCAGGTTATATTTTCCGATTGTTCCACCAAAGATACCCTCTCTTCCTAGCTTTGCATTAAAATCACCGAGGACAATTTTAATGTCATAGCTAGGGCATTGCTCGTAGGTCTTGTTGAGGAGCTCGTAGAAGGCATCCTTGGTGTCGTCATCTTTCTCCTCTGTGGGGGCATGCGCGCATATAAGGCTTATGTTGGCGAATTTAGCCTTGATGCGGATTGCTACGAGGCGCTCGCTCACATGCCGGAAGCTGAGGACTTCTCGTCTTAGTCTGCCTCCGACAACAGATCCGCATCCAAATAAGCGCTGCTTTTGCCGTCGATAGCAATTGCCGTAGTAGATGTCGCAGTTTTTCATCTTCTTTTTGTCCGGCCCATCCCATCGCATTTCTTGGATGGCGGTTATGTCTGCTTTGCAGCAGTCTAGGGCTTCCGCTAGTTGCTCGGCTGCACGTGGTCTATTAAGGGATCTAACATTCGACGTGCATATCCGAAGCTCATTGTCCTTAAATCGTTTGCGTGGGTTGTCAACAGTAGATCCGTCCATATCCGAGGCTTGTTGATACTTCGTAACTTAATCTTTTTTAAATGGCCGGGCAGTTAGCCCGGCGGCACAACCCCCAACCTGGAGGACGAGAAAGTTCTTGAACCCTACAAATGTGGTATAAATACAGGATGAGAAACAGTGTGAGTTAAGTTGATTTTTGGAAAACGACAAAAAAGGAGCTTAAGGGCTGAACAGAATGTGAATCTGTATCTGATATCGAACTTTCAAAAGTTCAATAATGTATAATCTGTATCTTCGAGTTACAGATGCAGATTCATATTCTGTTCAGCCCTTAAGTCTTAATAGTGAACGATAAGAGATTTGAATTGTGAGATAGTAAAATCGTTTGTGAATTACTTGGAAGTTATTGTAAATAAAAGTAAATTAAGTGTTTTGAAATAGAATAACGTTTTATCATTTCGAACCCTGAAATATTACAATATTTACAATTTTACGTAGCTTAAGCTGGCCATACAAGACGAATATGTTCGTGCGATTTTTTCGTTGACATTTGGCCCCACATGACGAGCCGATTTGCGGAACATCACTTTTGCTGTAACTTTCAACAAGAAAATATGGAGAACGCACACGCGGATGATGCTTGCATTATTAACAGTGTATATATGCAAAAAGCGAAAGCAAGAAAAAAATAATAAACAAAAAAGGCGAGAGGGGGTGAAAGAGTGGCTGTATGGTAGAAACGATCGCATTCATACTAAATTGTTGAGAAAATTATAAATGTCTGCACCAGAAGATTTTAAAAAATTTCTTAAAATGGATTCAGAAACTTATATTGGATTGCTGAGTTTGGTCGGTCCAGTTATTGGAAAACAAAACACAGGAATGCGAGTAGCAATTACTGCAAACGAGAGACTGTCAGCAACTTTAAGATTCCTCGCAACTGGACAAAGTTTCGGGGAAATAAAATTTTAAACAAATATTTCTAAGAATTTCGATAAATTCCAAAAGAAACGTTTTGCTAAAACTTGTCATTTTTTATCTTCCGCTGATGTGCACGCAAAAAAATTTATTTAAAAAAGAAAATGTTTTCGAACAACGTCACAAACGGCGAACATGCTCGCGAACAAATCCACAAATTTTGAAATTTTTCATAAACATTGGATCGGTTCGTCTAGAGCACCACAAATGTCGAACAAGACCATGAACATCAACAGATCGCACGAACATGTTCGTCGTGTATGGCCAGCTATACTAAGAGAAAAAAACACCGATAACCGTATAGTCGAATCGTTTTTGTGCATGTGGTTCTACATAAGGAATTTGTTTGACTGCCTTGACTTATGAAATGTATTGTTTTCTTTTTTTATGTAAGTTTGGCACTGTTAAAGTAGTTACTACGATTGCAAAAGAGTTTCCCTACTCTAAAGGCAGACCCATAATAGGCGTACCCGTACGACTACGTACGTAAGTGTAACATTACAAGTGATTTGTATCTCGCACCCATAATGTCGGATTGCTCTGTTTCGTCGATTTTCGATCACTTTCGCTTTCGTACGTAAATTGCGATCAGGATCGCATTTCGTACGAAAATTTGACAGCTAAGCATCTGTTGAATTTTTATAATTCAAAAAGCTGTTTTTTTTTTTGCGAAAAAGGTGTAATTTCTTTCAAAAACATTTATATTAGAAGGAAACCCATATATTTGATGATCAAAATCATCCAAAGTGCTTTTTCTGTGGATTTGTGCCTTTTTCTTGCGAGGTGAATTCCAAAAAGCAAGTGTGTGGGAACAAATTGCTGTAAGAAATTTTAATTCGGTTCGAAAATTTATTAAAGTAATTGTTGAGTTAAAATGTCGACATCAAATATGTAAGTTTAGAAATAGTTGGTTGTGATGTGTTTAGAAATGTTGGTTTGAACAAAATCGTGCTATAAACAATGTAAACAAAGCACTTGTGGAACATAAAGAAACTGTTGTGTTGTTTTTTTTTCCTTTTAATATTTAGTTAGAAGTGTATAATAGAAAGTTGTCTTTTAATATATAGTTAAACAAGACAATATCCGAGACAGTGAAATGCGACTGAAAATTTCCACAGTACGAAATTTCTAAACACTTTACAAGCACTTATTTTACAACTTACACATTTGTTTTCAACGTTTTACTTCTATAAATATTAGAAACAACAATTACTTTAACAAATTTTCCAATTTTAATCCGCACCGAATTAAAAGTTTGCAAAACACAAAAACAAATGACAACATGACTTGACAGATTGATACGTTTTCAAACCCCTATTATGGGCAACTTGCCCATTTGAAGTAACGTAAAGAAACTTTTCGTCCAGTTCTGACAGTTGCTTCAGCCTTTAAGTGGAAGAGATTAAACAAAATGAAAAAAAGAAAAACATAGTGACGAGTGACGATACTTTTGTTGTATACACGAAAACTCTTGCTTTTGTGAATCGTCGAACTTCGGCGACGGGAGAGCCTAGTATTAATAATTGGCCGCCTAGATCATGGGATTTGATTTCGTTGAACTCTCTTTCTTTGAAGTTTTTTGAAGTCTACAATGTATGCCAACAGCTTGGTATCAAGTAGAATCATATACGTTTTGGCAAAACTGCCATGGAAATTTCGACAAAATAGTGCGTATATGCCGACAAATCCGTGGAGGCCATGATCTCATATTCTACTCAATGCATAGCTCCTGTTCTGTGTTAGAATGAACACACAATAAGGAACAGAAAATATTTAACTAAAAATTTATATATTTATCAAAATAACATGTTGCTTGAATATTGGCGGACTCTTTAGCTAAGGACCCTCCTTAAAAAAAATCAGTCAGAAAGGTAATAGTATATTATGAACGAATACTGAAGACTTCTTGCAAAATTGTGATGGTGCACCCTTTTATGCCTTAAGTCTGGATTCTGAACACCAAACAGCAGGGAAAATTAACAAATGGAATAACAAAAATAAATTAAACTTTCTTAACAAAAGAAACCAAGGAAACGACTTTGAAGTTGCAACTGACATTCAGTTGAACCATTTCCATTTCCGTTTAAAATTGAAGGATCACTTTGTTCAGAAACTATACATCGTTGGTTTCATTATTGAAACTCCTTCACGACTTGACATCTAATTGAGACTTGACAGGTTGGATAACTAAGTTCGCTTACAAATATGACTTATTTTCTTTTATAAACCACTAGCTGTTGCCCGCAAATAAAATTTTGTCAAAATCGATTCAGTAGTTTAGCCGTGAAAGCTTTACAGATAGACAGATAGGCAGAGTTACTTCAAAAACTGTTATAACATGCTCGTAGCTGTCCACCGCGGTTTCACCCACGTTTTGTGGGAAAACTTACAAAAAATGGAACTATAATAAAAAAAGGTCACGAGAACAGGAATAATAAAGGAACGTTACCCAGCGTACTGGAGGTCTAGTATTTTTAGTAGTAATTTTGTAGAAAGTATTTGAGAGTACTTATGCGTAAATGATATTTTTAGTTTTATTTTCTTGTGGTAGAAAAACATACTAGTTTTCTCCGCAACCTGTCTTGATAACGGGGGGGAAGGCCACTCGGGTTTAAAGAATTAAGAAACTCTTGTGGGTTAATGGACCGCAACTTCTTGATCCATTACATTATCAATAGTTGTGTAGTTAACAGTATCTCCTGGAAGTTTAGTTAAAATTAGGTCGTTAATTTCGTCAACACTACTGTTTTTCGCAGCCAATATTTCCTTTTGACACATCCATTGATAATCCTTTTTTTCTTCTTCGACTATATCTGTGTAGACTTTCGATATTAAGTCTTCAATACTGGTTACTTTTTCACCTAAACCGCTATCAATTTCAATTTTGTTTTCAAAATGCGGGTAATGTGTACTGTCTCCACCCAAATATGCTCCCATATTAGTATATAGTTTTAGGCTATGAACAGTTTATATTATTGAAAAAATATCCTTCGCAAATAATGCATTAATATCGAACAAATTCGATTACCATAAAAAATGTGAGTCAATCTTAAAAGATCGACATATGCTGTAACGGACTTTTTTTTAGAAATTTTAAAGAGATATAATTCTATTATACTCGTACGTAATTTTTGCGTAACCGTTTACGCAGCGCACGCAACGGAAACTCTCAAAAAGGAATAATTTATCCCGTTTTTGCAACATTTTTCGTTGATGCTTCGCTCTTATTGGTCGCAACGTAATGTTATAAGATATTCTGAAATTAGCGCGTTCAACCGAACAAACTCGTCAGCTTTATAATATTGGTATAAATAAATATTTTTGTCACGCATATTATTACATCTAATGCTGCATATTTTTCCTACCTATTTGCATTGCTACTTGTATGGTTGCTGTCTCTACAAGTCTCTCTATTATGTTCAGTCTTGCTACTGAAACAAGGATTTTATGATGTTTTGCATTAACGTGATCCAAATATTCCTTCGTCGGTCTTTGTCGAGCCCTGGTTGTCTCAGCATGCTTTTGATGAGATAATACAGTCAGTATAACACCCACTTACAACTGAATAACTGGCGAGAAATCCTGCAGAAGTATTTCTTCAGGTTTTTAGTGCTTACAGCGAACCGACTGCCTTACTCTCTAAGCATTTGCTTTGACTTCATAGCCCTGGCATGTTATTTTTGCCTTCTGATAAGTCTCCAGTATTCGCGGCCGAACTTTTCTTAAGGTTTTTCCTCTTCTTTCTAATTTTATTTTTGCTATTTATTTTCTTTGGTTGGTTCTTATCCTCTTAGACAAGGCCGTGTTCCATCTAACAAATTTTGCTGCCAGTATTCGTCGTCCAACAGGAAGTTTCGTTTAGAGGTGTACAAATTGCAAGCATATCAGGGTATTACTATATCTTTTAAATGTTCAAAGCAGCAAAGGGATTGTCCACAAATGCTTGTACCCTTATAGACGATCCTTGAGGTCCATTGTGATTTTATCACTTCAGCGTTGTATTTCCCTTTCTCATTGAATATGTACAAAAGTAATCGTATCTTGCGCGGATGACACACCATATTATAGTCTCACTGATGGACCGACAGCCTCTTCGTAAATGTTTTGGTACTTATTTTATACGCTAGCTTTCTTAAGCCTTAGCATCACAGTAAAGCTGACCAGAAGTTCTCACACAAATAGGCTATCATACAAGCCCTGCATAGCTACTGCTATTGCAAAAATGCCTTTTTTTCCTTACATTTTTGTACGCAAAAAACTCTTTGATTGATCTATTATTTTATTATCTGTAGGTCATGTCAGGAAGTCCGTAGATGAAATTGAGGCAATGACATCTTTTCTTGGTGCGGGCACACATGATACAATCGTTGGAAGGATTAAAATATTCAGTCACCAAGGCTGGTTGACTACAGACACACATAAAATGGCAGTACAACTGAGCTTGGAAGAACATAGAAAAATATCATAGAAAAAGATCCTGAAGGTCTTGATTCAAGAAAGAGGAAACGTTTGACGTAAGCCCACTTACTCGTAGTTATATCGCTTCATAAAGGGTGAGCCAACAGCAAGAGCATGTTACATACACATTTATTATCAAAATAATAAAATTCTTGATTAATAAAATTCGGTCTATGGCAATTTTGAATAAAATACAACATGGTTTATTGCGACCATTCGAATGACAAAATTATCGATGACTTTTGGAAGAATGAGTTGTTAAACAGCCGCAATTTCAGTTTGAATGTTATGCTCGGAGTCCTAAATTCCCCTGGGTTATTGCCATATATCCTACTCTTCAAATAACTTAACAGAAAGAATTCTAAAGGTATCAAATCTCATAAACTTGGAGGCCAATCAACTTCTCCTCTAATCGAAATAATGCAATTTTCACATTTCGTATGCAATAAATTGATTGATTGATGGCTTGTGGCAGTTGGTCCAAATTCTTCAATTGTTGTTTTATTTGGATTTACTCGTAATATGAGTGTAAATGAAGATCAACTTTTAAGGTTCGCCGTAAATTGCCACAAGTGAGGTGGATGGTTCTCAACATTTTCACTCACAGTGGTGATGTTTTGGCGTCTACAGTACGACCAGCACGGTCATGCATGCTGATATGGAGTTTGACCAAATACAGGACCACTTTCTCCAAAACGCTTCACTACTGCAAGAATTTCGGACTCACTAGGGCGACTATTTTGACTGAAAAAATCACGAATTTTACGAAATGTTGCTTCTACAGATCCCCCATTTTCGTAAGAATATTGAATAACAAATACGCATTGTTGCGTGATAAACATGGCCAATGGTTGTATGACCTTTTATCAAAAAGATGAACCACATTGAATTTGATTATTGACAGTAATTGACAGCCAACACCCATACCATTTGTTGGCTCACCCTTTACAATAGTAAAAACTTTTCAATTCGCTGAATTTTAGCCAGAAAAGCACCAGATCTCCAGTCTCTCAACAATGAGTTTTGTATGACAATTTCAAAGAACGAATTAGCGTTGTTCAAATGCAAGACGGATGAATTTTGCGTCGTTTCATAATCGTGGACGAAACATGAATCCCATACAGCACGCAGAAAATCAAGCAAAATTCAAAACAGGGAGGTTCTTCCGGAGAATTGGCGGCAAAAATATCTAAATGAAGTATAGAGCACTATCATATTTCATAAATGCATGCGCAAAGAGAAAACAATTGACAAAAAATGTAGCAGCATTTTTTGACAAAGTCACCATTTACGTATGTAATTGTCATGATGAAATTTTATAAATTGTGCTACAAATTGATGTTCGATCTCCCATATTTTCCAACTAAGCCTTCAATGACTCGTTTGTGTTTCCACACCTGAAGAAATGGCTCGGCGAAAAGAGATTTGACTCCAACCATGAAATCATCTTTCAAATGAACGAATATTTTGAGGACCTCGGCAAATCATATCATTGAACAGGTTCTGATTTCACCATAATTGATGAAGGAGGAAGCACAAATTTCTACGTATCGACTTCTAGATCAGATGAATTATATGATGCTCATTTCATGCACTTAGGGAATGCAACTTCAAGGTATGACTGTTTGGCATAAACTTAGCGTTATGATCAGTTATAAGCAAGATTTTCTAACTTAAACAACTCTTCTCAACACCGGTACTCTATAGTTGCGTGGCACAGGATCCATTTGTTCTTAAAATAAAGAACCAATTCAAAATAAGAAATTATCGAAATACAAACATACTTCATACAAGCTTACCACTTAAAGCTTGACACATAAACAGGTGCCAGTAATCATCTTCTTTTCCTCATACCCTGTTTTTATACAAGCAATCTTATCGAGCTGTATCCATGCGGCTGTATCCAAATCGTTACAGGAAAAATAAAATTCACTATCTTAACTACGTCGAATTGGACACCTTCACTAGTATAAACAAACAACAACATGACTTTACTCAAAACCTATGGAGATGTGAGACTTCCCGTGAATATCTTTGACTCTCTGTGATTCCCTGATTTGCACCAATTAACATCACTTCTCGAGCTCGAATTTTGTCATAAATTTCACATCTAGCTGCGATCGTTACACACTCGTTTGGTGTTTAATTTAATCCCTTCGATATCAGGGAATAATATTCATATCCTTGCACTACTTGGCACATGTTATATTCTGCTAGAGATGGAAACGCACATCTTCCGACGACAAAAGAGCACACAAAACAAACGGCGAGAGTATTCAAAGAATTCGATTCAACCAAGTACGAGTTCCAATCGCAAGGAGTAGAAGAAGAGATTATCATAAATGTCCAAGGACTAAATTCATTTCCACACCCTGCACCGTGTGGTCGCACATATCTTATTTTATTGCTGGCCTTCCTTCTTCCCAGTCTTCAGCCACCCGCCACCGCCTTCACCGCCTCCATCGCAACCGCAACCGTTCTTGCCGCACCATCATCCTTCCAACTGCGCGTTTAACGTTTTGTAAATCAATTCAACATTCAGTTTGTGTCCGAGAGGTGTTTTGTAATTTAATATTGCGAAATTGTTTATGGAGTTCCACCATTGACAACTTTTATGGGAATCCATCCCGCACAGCTGCAGAGGCAGAGGCAGAAGCAGAAACTGAGAAACTAAAGCTGAAGCTGAATCAAAAGCAGAACGTAAAAGTAGAGGTAGAGGAGGAGATAGAGGATACCAGCGCATTGCGTTTCGGCCAACGCCAAATGATTTCCATCGGTGCTCTAGTAGATATTTCATGGGCACACGTTATTCGTATTTGCAGATATAACGATTGAAAACGGATGGTCCAGTCGATGTTCCAGCACTAGAAGCTAGCAGGCATACTGCGTTGATCTTCATGTGAAATGAAGACTTCTCTGCGTCTGTGGCCTCACCATGGAGGCTCAAAATGCAAATATTTCTTTTAGTCTCGTGAGGAATATCGAAAGTAATAAAAACTCGACGAGACTACACAGACTTTTACGAAGAGCGAAAGATTCATGAAAACAAAAAGCGAATACGAATGAGAAACCAACTTAAAATGATGTCTTGTTTTTCTCAGATGCTTCACTCGCGTACAGATGTTAGATGTGCTGAGCTAAACTGAGTGCGGTTGGGGTGAGGTAAAGATACAAAATCTCAAATAGATTGGTTTTTAAGTGGACACATGTGTAAAGTGTGGAATATACTTGTACATGACTACGACTACGGATACGAATACGGATACGGATACGGATACGGATACGGATACGGATACATATAAAACATCGTGCGGATGCTTTAGTCAATTTAACATATTATACCATTGGTAGTGTGGCATAATCAATTAGATTACTGGTTAAATAGGCGCAAACGATTAGTTTTGTTAAGTGGCGTAAAAGAGCTTGCAGATATTTCTATTAACATTTTCTATAAATCGTTCACCATTGCTTTATTTTTACTCCTAAGTGTATACACACATTAAGACTCATGAAAGAATGGTGTGTTATCGTATATAACCAAAGAGATTTGGTCCATCATCTCTAATATCAATGAGAGCATTATTTATTGTACAATTGACTTTGATAACTTCTCCCAACTAGCTGACTTGTATTTTGAGGTTTGTCATCCCAGGCATAATTTAAAAACAAGCTATACTATCTTAATTCTGAAAATTAATCTAAATTCGTGTGTACTGCTTTAGAAAACACTTCTAGGATATTCGTACCATATTTCAAACACATACACCACGAACACATCATGGAATTTTATTTCTTCGTTACGCTGCTTCTGTAGCACTTTGTATATTACGGGCGCTATGTAGCAGGATATTTCAAATCCAAGTTTATTTTTGAAATATATGTTATTTTGACACTGACAACTTTTTCCCGCTGTGTGTTAGTGTCATACATCCGTAGAAGGAAATCAATCGTTTTATGCTTAAACAACGCTGGGAATGTGGCTGCTGTGGTTGAGAGGGCTCGACTCAATCTAAAAACTTCGACCCATCATCGATCTCAACAACTCAACATTTCACGCATCAGCCTAATAAGAATTTTGCCCATAATTATTCTCTTGACAAAGCATTAAAAATAAACTACCTAGCGCTTCTTATTATGGGACTTGAAGCAGCCCAAATGGGACATCGAATTGGACCCAGAAATCATTCTTGATTAGCAAAGAGTGACAGTTTGGTGGGAATTATCAAGAAGTGGCCCATTTTATTTGAAAGAGACTGCTGAAAACGATATTTCGGCCAACAACCAAATTTTTTTCTACTGAAAGTAGACGACCTTTGGTTTTAGCACGATGCCGGGCAATGGCACACAGCTTATCAGAAAGTCGATCAGCTGGTTTTCGTAATTGCGATGGGAATAATATTATCATTTTTAAATTTATTATAAAACCAGAAGATACGGATTCTTAGCTAAAGGAAATTTAGTTATATTAAAGAAAGAAGTACCTACCCAGGAGGAGATAGGCAAAGAAACCAATAGATTGGAAATGGAAAAATCTCCAGCACCCTACGAATCACTTTCTGCGGAACTGTACAAAACATTTACGAACCGAATTTCAGGAGATGAATATTAGCCCCATATGTGGCATAAATGTTAAGTAAAAGAAGATTTTCTCATGCATATCTTTGTTTCTGTAGCCGCCAATTTTCTATACATCAAATCTTCACATCAACACTAATCTTAAAAATGATTTCCAGTTAATGTGCTCAAAATTACATCTTTCGTCTAGGAGTCTATAAGAGCTATCTGGTCAGCTATACGTCTTGAAAGAACTCTCTAAGATAATGGTTGAACAGTACTAAGGTAAGCCTATTCGAACTAGGGGTACTGCAAAAACATCGTCAAGCGGTTATGCTGTATTGACATCATCGGTTTCACGGGAGTTTAAGAAAAGTAGTTATAAAACTATCACCCACTCAGTGCAGTTTTTCGCTGCAGAAAAATAAAGTTTTCGGCCATTTGTCGTTTGAGACATATGTCATCGCCGTCGATAGCCTGGGAGGTTACCATCAGCGCAGTGTGAAATTTCTCTACTTACTTAATTACTTTAGGTGACGCTACAGTCCGGGGTGGACCGGGGCCTCAGTCAACAAGCTTCTCCAGCCAGCTCGATCCCTGGATAGCTGCCTCCAGTTTCGCACGCTAGGTTGGCTGAGGTCCTCTTCCACATGCGTGCGCCACCTGAGTCTTGGCCTTCCTCTACTGCGCTGTCACTCGGGAGCGGGTTCATGCACTCCACATGACCCAGCCATCTCAGTCTTTGGATCTTCACTCTCCTGGCTAGGTTCATGTCGCTGTACAGTCCATACAGTTCGTCGTTGTATCTCCTCCTTCACTCACCGTCAATGCAGACGGGACCGAAGATCGCCCGAAGAATTTTTCTCTCGAAGCAACCAAGAACACCTTCATTCATTTTTGATAATGTCCATGCCTCTGGGCCATAGAGGAGGACCGGGACTATTAAAGTCTTATAAAGGGTGACTTTCGTTGGCCGAGAGAGGGCTTTGCTGCTCAATTGCCTTCCTAACCCAAAGAAACAGCGGTTAGAAAGAGTTATTCTTCGCCTAGGTAGACAAAGTCCTTAACTACCTCAAAGTTATATCTGTCGAGGGTGACGTTCTGCCCGAGATGTCGGTGTAGGTTGTCCTCTTAGCTTGAGAGCATATACTTCGTCTTGCCCTCATTGACCGCTAAACCCATTTTCGCCGTTTCCATCTCAATACTCAAATCCTCACAGCATTAGTTTGTCTTGGCGTAGTTTGGGATATCCGCATCCGTACCTTGGCTACAACAAGGTAATGGTCCGAGTCAATGTTAGCTCCTCGGAACGTACGGACATCCATAATTCTGGAGGAGTGTCTTGCAATGTGACCAATCTGTTTGACTGTTGATTGATCAGGAGTTCTCCAAGTCCCCTTGTGAATGTCGAGATGTGGGAACCGCGTGCTAACCAGGACAATGTTTCGCCCCGCCTGAATCCGTTACCGGAGGTGGTGCTGTGTAGGCTATATTTTCCGATTATTCCACTAAAGATACCCTCTCTTCCTAGCTTTGCATTAAAATCACCGAGGACAATTTTAATGTCATAGCTAGGGCATTGCTCATAGGTCTTGTTAAGGAGCTCATAGAAGGCATCTTTGGTGTCGTCATCTTTCTCTTCTATGGGGGCATGCGCGCATATAATGCTTATGTTGGCAAATTTAGCCTTCTCTTTTCCAAGACCCTGACTAAGTCCTGGAAATCCTTACCGGCCTGAGCTCCAAATATGTTGGAGTAGCCCGGATAAGGTCTTGTTTTGTTCTTTCGACAATAATCCTGATTTATGGCGCAGGAAACTCGCCATTTGCCCCCTTCACTTGAAGTAGGGCTTATTAGCAGAGCTGCAAGATGTTCGGCTGCAGAGGCTCATTCTCGTCATTTAAAGAACCAGCACCTGTCGGAAGATGCTACTTCTACGAGGCCTATTGGCCTTGCGGCAAAGTACGAAATAAGCAATTCGCATCGGGTTTATATTCCCTTTTGAGTTAAATTTAAAACAAACAATTGGATGTAGCCTCAACAATGAGATACGACAGCCAAATCATAGCCCACATCAAACAAATGGACGATAGCTCTATACTATAATTATAAGTGCATTCCAATTTAAGGCCGAAAAAGACTTAATTACCAAAAAACTTTTTAACAAGTCGTGTGCTGGCAACTGAAGATATGTGCCAGGATCTAGAAGCCAGTAAGGTGTCGGCATCTTAGATACCACAACTTCCATATTTTAATGAATTCACTACAAAGAGTAGTCGAAAAATTGGCGATAAGTGTCCTGTTTCCATCTGTTTAACGCATTTTAAGAGTTTTATTCTAAAAACATTGCAATCAGACACCTTATAGGGGTGGTTTTTAAACTACTATAGACATTTGTTAAACGGTAACGACAGGAGTTTACAACAATTGACTGAGTCAGGAAAATGTGTTCCTTGACTGTTTTTCATGAAGTGCATCCTTTTCAATTTATTTTGGGGAGTAATCTCATCAATAATGCGAATTAATGGAACAGCAACAAATAGCACGATCAAGTTGCCCAATTCACTCATTCATTTCAATGCCAAAGGTAGTTAAAATCGTTTCCCTTTCTTAAAAGAAAACAGTCATTATTCAAAATTTGCTGGCTACCAAATCACTGAGATTTGCGGGAAAAGTGTGAAGCTTGTAAACTTGCGACAGCCATAGATATGTTTTATTCCCTAAAAAAAATTCACAATTGCTGGAAATCTGTGCCATGCCACCAAACCAGACAGGTCTTGTTTTATTTGTATCTGAGATACGCAAAAAGTGCCTTACCAGTATAATGGTTACACATGGAAGCTATAGTAAGCGCCATCACAAGCCATTCTATAACTTCCACATACATCGATAACCTTGATGGCTTCCTCCCTATTAAAAGGGGTTAAGTTTTGTAAAAGCTGTGTCTTCCTCAAAAATGTTAGGGAAGCGCCCACTACATACCCGGTTTTACTAAAAGGAATGTGTTTTACTGCTCAATACTCGTATCATACAAGCAACTTTTTATTCAAGATTCAACGACTGATGGTAACACAATCCTCCACCCAACATCTGACCATAACAACAAACAATTAAGCTCAAAGGGGTCAGTATACTTGCAGATACAATTTATTGTTATTCAGTTATGGAAACATTTCATAGCCGGAGTTGAACCCCAACCTGACCAAGCTCGATCAAATATCAGAGGTTGACATATTGTCCCTTGGGCTTCCAGTCTATTAAGGATGACTGATCTTCCGCCGATCGACCTGTCCGTAGGTGGTTTCAGTTTGCAATTCTCAAAATTCTACGGCCCTAATATACGAGTAACAAGGAATTAAAGAGCAAAGTGTTCTATTTCTGGTCTGAAGAAATACTCGATTTTTCGCCTAATTCAATGAAAAACTTATATAGTCAAATCAATGACGGACGCACATACCTTGAGGTTTAGTTCCTTTCTAACATATGATTGAGCGAATCGTCATTTCTCATTGCCCGGAGCCAGCACGTGCATAAACACAGCCTTTCTCCAGCAAAACTCAAACAAAACTTTCACTGCTAATAGTCCAAACACTAATCCGCAAGAACAAGAACGTGACTGACAAACTAATCTCCTAACAAATTCAAACCAAAATAACTTTCAAAACAACTTCCATTTCTAGTTTCTGGATTTCCTTGGAAACAAAAGAGTTGAACAGCGAACTAGACATTTCACATAAATCATACTAAGTCTCGGAATTGATACCTTCCTCAGAGAAAATCACTCCTACTGTCGTATATTAAAAGTCCCGCACAAAACAAATACAAAACTGCCATTCAGTAGCTATTCCCGTTGATAAATGTGATCCGATAAAATATTCGAAAACGATCACATATGTGAATGTTCGACCGATCCAGCCGACAAATCAACCAGCCTAGCAGTCACATATATATACGTATTTGAGTATATCTGCGTTACCGGTAAAACGTATTTAACTATTATTGTCACTAATTAGTTGTAGCAACATTTTTGCTGAGATTAACATGATTTAAGAATTACAACATGCCACATCGACATCGCCTGGGAGTCATATGGTAGGCAAATTGAAATCACACTGGCAATACGAATACTTGTATTAGTATATTGCCTGTAGTTGTGCGGTGAACATGCATGCCACTGACATTTCAACAGAGATTATTGAAATAAATCATTTTCTTTGGACATAGTCGCGCCAGTTGAATTGAATTCTCTTGACAATGGTGTCTCTGGCTGGTTCTGTGTCTGTTTCTATTTCTATCTTTAAGTCTGTTGGTGCTGTTCATTGTAGGTGCAGGAATTTGTTATGTATTCCCAAATGCGGGGGTCAGCTGGTCTGAGTATTTCCTTCCATGGCTAAGACATTATCACGGGGTCAGTTTGCTTTACCTAATGCCTTGACAGATATAATTTTTATAGACACAAGGGAGTGCCATGCATATCATTCATATTGAAAACAAGAGAAACGTCCTTCTTTCAACCCTTTTGGAATTAACAGTGCAGAAATCATTTCCCTTGACAGCTTCACGAACAACTTGACGCCAAATACATGATTGAAAACTATTATTAGAACAATTATAATCGTGTTAACACCATAAATGGTATCAAAGAATGCTGCTTGTCAAGACATTTGACACCTAAGTGGATTTATTCGACGACGATGGCGATGGCGACAATGACGCCAGCCCGCCAGTAACTGCTTTTTTGCATGCACACGATTCAATGTCTTTTATGTAGGTCAGGATCAAGAGCCACACGACCACACGCCGCTCAACAATAACATGGCAGCTATGCAATTTTCTTTCCATTTTACAGTTACTAATTAATTACGCGCTAAATTTGAATTACGATTCTTACACCTACATACATATGTATATTTGTAAATGCATACAGCTACCCAAAGCATACTCGACATTATATGACGACTCTACCCGCGCACATTGGTTCCGTTTCAATGAAACAAACGCAAAAATAAAATTTATTTGTATTTTCACCATCAGTCGACTACGTCCAGATATGCTGAGGTTCCACTACTCTTGGCTCTTCGAATTTAGCATGTATAGATACAGACAGCCCGAGACACAGAATGGTCTACGACTAGCAATTTTCCGATGTTGACACAAAAATTATCACATTTTAGCAAAGTTAAAACAGCAACAAGAATATAAGAACAGAAAAACACCTTTTAACGCCATTTTAATGTTTGCATGTTAATTTGTTAAGGCCAACGTGAGATGGCAGCTGAAGTGGGTTCAAGCAATTTAGCCAAAGTGGTAGGAGTACGGCAACTAATATAATATACCTTCACTATCGCGCACACAACGGACTTGGTGAACGCAATAAATCGTGAGATTTACTTGCATTTATTCGTACAGCAGACCGCTACCACTGCCATCATTGTAAATGGTATCCATAGCACTGCTGCTGCTGCTTTTACTTTAGATCCTATCTTTAGTTTTTTTTTTTTTTTTTTAATGCTAATGCATCGAAGTCAAGGCTTGTAAAAATTGTGGTTTTATAGTGACTAACAGAATCTTCAAATGTAGAGCAGATTCTATTTGAATTTAGTGAATTTTTTTTTAAAAACTTTAAAGCAAATGCCATAATTTAAGACTTGAAATTTGCCCGTTCAATCTAGGATTTCGTACGAGTAGGTAGTCATGTCGCTGTAGTCGAGCAACAAAAAATATGAACTACCTACATCCAAATTTTCTTTTCATATTCGCGCAGTACGGATTCACCCATGGGTGGATGCACGATATTGTTCTGTGGCGATGTTTGGCAAATCTTATCAGTGGTAACAAGAGGGACCCTTGCTGATAAAATCAATACTTCATTGAAAAGGTCTTTTCTCTGGCCGTGTGGGAATAGATTATAACTCAAAACAAATATAAGAGTGACGTTGTCAACACCCGAAAACCGGCATTTTTCAGAGTTGTTGCTCAAAATAGGAAATTGACAGATGTCGCAAAAGAATGAGAAATTTAATCTAGATAATCAAAGCTTTGCATTTTAGTAAATGATCTTCAAGAATAAGTCAACAACTTTTATCCAGAAATTAATAATATAAGTTCCTAGACTATAACTTGGTTCAAGGAGAGAGCTATTTTGTCACCTACTAACGATCAAGAAGGGGTAAAGTGAACGATTTGGTTATCTCTAAAATGAAAACACAGGCGCGAACATACTACTTTGTAGATACCATTCTGGACCAAAAGAATTTCTCAATTGCTTCCAGCCTTCTGGATTGCCACCACATAAATTGGTCTTTAAAGAAGGGTGTCCTGTTATTTCATTGCGAAACCTTAATCCACTCAAATTGTGTAACAGAACACGTCTCAAGGTTAAACGTCTAAAAACTTTTACTTTTTAGAAATCGTGTTAATTCCCCGGGTTTCATTGATACCAATGGATCTTCCATTCCAATTCAAAAGCTTGTAGTTTGCAATGAAATTGCCACTTTCAATTACTATTAACAAATCACAACTTCAGACATTCAACGCTGCGGGCTTAGGCCTAAGCGTTGAGTGCTTTTCCTACAGCTCTCCGACAGCTATACGTAGCTCTTTCACGCGTCACTTCCAAACAAAATTTGTTCGTATTGTGTAACCAAAAGTCAGCTACAAACATTGTTTATAAAGAAATTCTATAATCAAAGGCAGTACTTCACATTATTTACGTCTTTTGTTATCTAAATTACAGTCGTGCAAAGCCGGGACGGGTCGCTAGTATAGGTACATGTGTAATAACCATTTATGCGGGAAAGTTAGAAATCCGCAATTGTGAACGAAATCCAAAATCTATATTACTCGTCATACATTCATAAGTGTGAAGATATCAGAAGGACTCAGAAAAGGTTGACTCTTAAGTAGTCTGTCGCCTGCTGCTTGTTTTATCGAAATTTAAGCAAACGGAGGATTCTTCAAACTCGTACCATTTTAACTTGTCTTTCTTAGCCTTATTTTAGGTCGCAAATGATCTTTTCACAGACGAGTTATACTAAAGATCGTTTTATTTAGATAAGAAATGGCCTTGAAGTATAATAGTGATATGATAATCGGAGGACGCAGAAAAATAATAATGACGAAATAAGTGTTGTTTTTAGAGTCTGCCTTTCATCAAACAAAATAACTATAAAGCGTTTGAAGATCCAAAGTGCCCTTCAATGCGGTAACAAGCCCCTTCCCTGATGGAAGCTAGCATTTTCGCACGAATTTTCTCTACAAGCTATGTAACATACTCGTATGTCCACCCCAGGAACTCAGTCGTTTTTTAATTCTCTCAAAAAAAACAACCCCAATTTTAAGAGAATGAAATAAAAACCCTTCGCATCTGGACTTGTATTTTTTTTCCGTAGTGTACATATATTTACGTGCACACACTGAAAAATTCATGTCAATCCGGTGAGCATTCTCGAAGTTGCACGCGCATTTGTAAAGACGTGTCAGAGCTTTTGAAAGCTAGGAAGAATGGTTCGCGGACAAGAAGTATGAGTTATTATAAGCCGCTGGAGGGGTGGAGAATTTATTATAAAGCCCTGAAAAAAACGACTTGATCTAAGTTGGAAAAAAATTTGTTTACTAAATATACAGTAAAGTGTTTTTGAAACTGTTTTTTTCTCGAAACTGTGTTTAAAAAGTCGGTAAGCAAGGTTTCTCGGAAACGGCCGAACAGATCAGTTTTCAATTTTAACACAAGCTTCTTAGTATATTATTTAGTAATTGATCAAAGATTTTCCCTCACCGGACTAATTTTTTTTATTTTTGACAAGCCACCATTTTGTCAAAAATTATTCTTCTTCTTCTTATCCTTTTATTAACCCTTTCCTCGTTATACGAACTTATGCATAACGAGTTTCCCATTTTTACTGCATCGCTGCTGCTCCGCTTATGGGGTTGGCTAATGTCGCAGACCGCAGAACGCGTCTACATAATGCTCGGTCCTGGATCGCTTCAGTGGTTAGCCCCAGGCGTTGTTGCGCATTTGCCATCTGAGAATTCCAGGAATTCTTTTTCCGACCTCGTTTTCTTACAGTTGGAGTGACCGTAGTTGATAGTGCCTTTTTGACCGGATTTTCCGCAGATCTTCTTTGAACGTGGCAATACCAGCTTATTCCATTCGCCTCAAGCTGTTCGGTTACCGAATTCTTTATATGTAGACTTCTTCTTATACGCATAGATCTAATTCAATCGCGTTTAGTGACTCCACTAGACATCCTTAACATTTTCATTTCCGCTGCCGTCATTTTGTTTTTAAACGCTTCGTACATTGTCCAGCACTGTGAACCGTATATAAGAGCTGGTCTAACAACCGTGGTGTAGAGTTTCCCCTTTAATTTAAGTGGAAATTTTCGGTCGCAAAAGATTCCCGAATTTTCTCGCCATTTCATCCATCCCACACTCACTCTGTGGTTTACATCGTCGTCACATTTCGCTTCCATGTTAACGATTGATCCTAAGTACTTAAAGATAGTGCTTTTCGGAAGAACTATTCCGTCTAACATTATATTCGAAACAGGTCGCAACGGATGCGCAAATGGGCACGTCAACGAACGACTTATTTTAAATCCGTTTCTCTCTAGCGCATTTCTCCATGAATCTAAGGCGTTCTGCAAATCTTCGACGTTATCGCTAAGTATAACTGCGTCGTCAGCGAAGAGAATTGGCGTTACATTTGCTTCGCGCATGCAATATTTTAAAAGATAGTCGAATACTACGTTAAAGAGGAAAGGGCTAAGTACGCTCCCTTGATGCACTCCGATATTAACTGGAAATTCTCTCGTTAGTCCGGCAGAGCTTTTAACCGCAGTTTTTACGTTTCCGTACATGTCTTGTATTATTCTAACATACGTTTTCGGTACGTTTTGAGACCTCAGCGCGGCCCATATGAGATCCCTAGGCACTCGATCGAATGCTTTCTCGAGGTCGATAAATACCATGTGTAAATCCTTAGACGAATCTCGGTGCTTTTCCATTTTTATTCGTAGGCTTTGGATAGCGTCCACCGTCGATCTTCCTTCAACAAATCCACACTGGCTATTATCGAGCTTTATTATTTGCCGAAGACGTTCGTTTAAGACTCTTTCGACGATTTTCATTGTGTGTGACATAAGCTTGATTGAACGGTAGTTGTTGCGTTCTCGAGTGTCGCCTTTTCCTTTGTATAATGGAACCAAGAAGCTACTTCTCCATTGATTCGGCATAGGTTGTCCACATTTTAATTTATTTAAAAGTTTCGATAGCCAAACGCTGCCGATCCCCTCCATCTTCGACCAAAACTCTGATGGAATGCTGTCTGGTCCCGCCGCTTTCCCCCGCTTCATTTTTCCAGTTGCTATACTTATTTCTTCGATTGAAAAGTCCGAAACTTCCTCCTCGAATAGACCAGCTGTTGGCACGATATCACGTGGAAACTGTTTGTTAAACAACTCCTCGCAGTATTCAAGCCACCGGTCACAAATTTCCTTTTCATTTGTTAATAAGCGACCGTCTGCGTTTTTGATGTATTTCGGCGAGGTTATTTCCATTGAGCTTAAAAATATTTGGCATTTTAGTACTGTACGGCGTTTGAACTTCTTGGATAGCTTGTCTTCTATCCGCCGATCGTGAGGATATTTGTTCGAACTCCTGGTACAGGTTTTCCGCTTCTGCCGCTCGAGTTCGAGCCAGGACTTTCTTTGCGATCTTTTTAAGACGCTCGTATTCAAGAGCCAGTCGAGCTTTTTCGATATCCTCGCTCCGATCGCATTTTGTCCACGCTTGGAATGCACTCTTCTTGTCGGCCACAGTTCGTTTGGTTTCGTCATTCCACCACCATGTTTCTTTGCCGACGTAATGGTATTTCGATATAGTCCCCAGATGGGACTTTGCGAGTGCTATGCATTCCTCGTGCATGCTGTTCCACATTTCTTGCGGGCTAAGTGAGTCTGCGATACCGTTTATATTGTGAAATACTTCTTTAGCCAGTGCGATAAATCTTGCGCTTCGTTCCTTCGATAGATTATACCACCGGATTTTTGCCTTTCCAAACGATGCCCGTGTTTTCGGTGGTTCCGCTGTGAAGAATTCTGTAATGAGCAGACGGTGTTGGCTTACTAACGATTCTCCAAGTATTACTTTACAGTCCTTAACACGGTTTCTCATCGACATTTTGCAGAGGTGATAATCTATTTGCGTTTCGTGGCCTCCACTGCTAAAGGTGATAAGATGTCGTTGATGTTTAATAAACATTGTATTTAAGACGGTTAAGCCGTAAGCCCTACACGCTACAAGGATGTCTTCGCCAGCTAAATTTCTGGTTCCAAAGCCTTTACCGCCGTGGCAGTCCTCATAATCAACATTTGTTTCTCCGACGTGGCCATTTAAATCTCCGCCTACGAAGAGCATCTCATCGATAGGTATATTTCTAAGCAAATTACCGAACTCTGACCAAAATGTATCTTTTTCCGATTGGTCGCATCCATTTTGTGGAGCGTACGCGCTAACAATGTTCCACGTTTCATTGTGTATGACGAGTTTAACACTCATCAAGCGGTCGCTTATTTTCAAGATACCAACGATGTTGGTTAGAAGATCCGCTGCAACAACAATTCCAACACCGTTTCGTCCATTGACCGTTCCATGGTAGAACATCTTAAATGCCTTAGTTTTTAAATCTATTTCCTGTATTACACCACTTCGTTTCCAGTACGCACAGGATTTGTAGAGTTCTGCGACGCATAATCGCTTCCAGTTCTAAACTTTTTGAGGTCATCGATCCGACGTTCCAACTTGCAAACCGAAGCTTATGAAAATATTTTGGAAACTTCATTTTGCCCGCCCCCGGAATCCGTCGGGCTCTGACACAAGTACTTCTGCTTGCTCTGGGATCACCCGAGTGCGTTGCAATCGTGGTGCCCAGCGGTGTAGTGCTATTAATTGCGATCATTTCCATGAAGCTTAAAGTTTGAGTGGTTTGACACTTGTATGCTCATTTCGAATTGATTGACTGTTCTTTTACTCCACCGGTAGTCTCCAGACGTGGGAACCCACTGATTGCATACAAACTTGTGGGAAAGTTTTAAGATGTTAAAGTGTCACAGGCTCATTTTTGATGTCATAGTTGCCTGTATATGATTGGTGTCCCATTTAGTCGCCTCTTACGACAAGCTGGGACGCACTGCGGCACTATTCTTTATCCGATGCCGCACGGATTCATGGCGATTATAACCAAAGATTTTAAAGTCATACAGATGACGCATCAGCAATGATTTTTTATTTTCATCCTGTTGAGCGTTTTTTGCCTATTCTCCATTTGCAATATTTTCTCAAAAGAATCAAAAGAAGAAAATCTACAACATCGATTTTGTAAACCACTCAGGAGTGGAACTTTTACATAGTTGTATCATATGGTTCTCGATGTCAAAAATTATTATTTTGCTATATATATAATACATTATATTAGCCAAATTTATTTCGGTTTTTTTATTTAAAATGATTTAAAATTAAAATATTTAAAATGCCAGACACCTTTTTTTAAGGAGCTCCCCGAGGTCAGCTATAGCAACTTTCAAAATAATTATTTTTACAAATAAAAAATGTTTAAATGTAGTAACATTTAAGTTAATAAGTTAAGAGGTCTTTCCAAAAAGTTATTCTTTTAAAACCAATGTTTTTGGGCCTCCAAATTGTATATAACCCTTACCGTTACAATACGACACGGAGAGTACCGGCTGGAGCTGGAAATAATTATCAGAAAAAGTGACAGAAGTGTACTTCCATTTTAAATTATTTGAAAAAGTCGAACATTGCACAGCTCTCTAGTGGGAACAGATATTGTACGTTTTTGATTTAAGTGGCGTCTGTTTGGACTTTCATAATACTGGAGGATGTCCTCCGTCGAACGTAATGTGTTCAATCTGGTTTATGATTGATTAAGTCGGAGTTCTCCAAGTCCTCTTGCATTAAAATCACCGTGGATGATTTTTATGTCAAAGGAGGAGCAATGCTGGTATTTATTATCCAAAAGCTCGTAGAAGCTGTCTTTGGTGTTATCACTTTTTCCTTTGCCGAGGTCGTGCGAGCTTTTTGACAAATTTGTGACTCGTAATTGTTCACAACCTGTTGAAGTATTCTCATACTAATTTTTATTCGTTTTGTCTATGGGAGAACCTCGTCAAAACATTTATTATACCCTTTATACTCGTAACATACTCTATAAATGTATACTGCAGCCTAGACCCATTGCCTCAACGTAAGTTGCAAGTGGCCTTCAGTTATAAGTTGTACTATATCCATGCTTTACGAAGGTTTAATCATGTCTTTGGGAGTTTACTTCGTTATCTTCTTCAGCAGCTTCTTAATGACAGAAACTGCACGTTTAAAAAAAAAAATCGTTATAAACAAAACGTTACCTTACTTGTTTTGGAGTCAATGGTGGCACCTACAGTTCCAGTAAGGTAGATCAGGCTATCCCCATATAAGCTGCTTCGACATATTTTAATCGCAGGTCTGTAAGAATCTTCCGGGATATTGGAAAATGAACGCTTAATGGGCCAACGACAACTCTCATTTTCCTGAAGTGAATTACTGGCACCACGATTTTCAAGGGAAATCCTGGAACTGGCGCTCTAGGTTTGGGGTTGTGGTGTCAGAGTAACTTCAGCACCAGTTAAAAAAGACACAGATATGAGAGAGATGTCAGCCTCGGATACAGACCCCCCACGTCAGTGGACGTTGAATGAATTGAGAGTATGCTGCTACCCAATAGCTTGAATCTGTCATTAAGCGGAACAAGGGATATATTAACGCGATCCAGGAGATACTTTGGATAGGATCAGGTAAACAAAAACGACAATGCAGATTCGTAGTGGGAAATTGGCTAAAATAAGCTTTTATTGAAGGTTCTATCAAGGAGGACTTTAATGACCTCCTGGATGGAGCTGACGGAGCCTGTGCGCAGTACCACTCAAAATCGTACTTGGAGACTTTAATGCCAAAATCGAACAACTTTGGCGGATTGGTTGGTAAATTCAGCCTCCGTGACAGGACAACAGACACCCGCTTCCGACTGATTCCGACTTGGAATAAGCCACCTTAATACAGTGATAACTTGCACTAGATTTCCAATGCTAAGTATCCACACAGCAAGCTGGCGCTTTTCATATGGTTAAATCACCAATCAAACCGACTTCTACTACTGTGATACGTGGACGATATCGATAACACCGGCCGCTCGCAGTGTGCCGTAAAAGAGGCTTTCACGACGTTTGAAGATCAGGCGAAATTGGCAGGCTTTGTAATGAATGAGGACAAAACGAAATACATTCCATCAATAAACTCAGAGACATCTGTTCACCGTTTAGGACTAAACGCCACTGTTGGTAGCAACAAGTTCGAAGTAGTTAAGGAGTTCATCTACATACCTCGGGGTCAACATCAACTGCACGAATGAGACCTTTGTGGAGATCTGACGAAAAATTACCCTGAGAAGCCGCAGCTACTTCGCTATAACTAAACTAAACTCCTAACTCGACAGAACAAGTGCGAGCTCCTCTCAGTTCTACTTTACGCCGCTAACTGCTAGACGACAAGCAGAAAAGGAGAGAACAAATTTTCGGCGGATATTCGGTCCCGTGGCGAGAGGAGCGAATGGAGTAGAAGATACAATCACGAACTCTACGAGCTGTAACAAGATGTGCATGTAGTCCAAAAGGCTAAAACTTGTTGGCTATATTGACTCGGCCACTTCGAGCGAATGTTCAATAATGCTCCAGCCAAGAGAATCTTCGATTTCCAGCCCCCGGATTCGAGACGACAATGGAGGAAGACTTAACCTCTATTTTAAGGTCATACCTTCGTAAATGCCAGAGCGTTTGGACAACTAGAAACATTGTGATCGAAATCGCAAAGGATGGAGAGTTGAATTGTCAGCAGACCTTCTTCACTAGTCGAGGGCCTTTTGACGAAGTTAATAAGACCAACTACCTTTCAGTATTGTATGTATCTACGAGGCCTAATGTTAATCATTTTTAAATCTATCTTATCTTAAGATGACTCGCTGTGACGCCTTCAACATTTTCAGCTTTTTTTCTTTTGAAATGCTTGTACAAAAATAGGTTGTCTTAGGACAAACTCTATTCTGCTTACCAAATCATTATTGCACTTGTGTAAATGTACGAGTATCTGCATCCGCATTTTTATTCAAATGATTTACTTCTTAAATGCAACCACAAGTCTGGCAAGGATGTTCGTAGCCGTAACCGTAACCGTATCTGTATCGATTTCCATCGACTAAATAGCCAATCTTATAGACCCTGTTGGCCTTTGCATCTGGCAAGAGGTTTTCCCCTCCGCAAACGAATACTTTCCAAAGGTAAGAAAACAACAGCAGATTGTGTTTTGTTCCAAATTAAATATTTTGATAGTGACTTGGCATCGGTTCGTTAACGAAAACAAAACAAATTGTTACAGTTCAAGTTGATAGCAGCATTGCGATGTCTTACGAATACCATACTACCAATACCACCATTCAAGTTGGATGGGTCACACCCTTGGAATATCCATACAAAAAGATAAGTACTTGCTTTCGATTATTACCCTTCTGTTCCCCGCACTGTAAGCACTCTTTTCCATAACCAAACCACACACACAATCGATTCTTCAGGTCATTTGGGTAAACACTTGACAAAGTCGAAACCAGAAAATGATTCCTAGTCCCGCTCTTGTTGTTGGATTGGACAACCGAAAGTCAGCATTTTTGAAAATTAAAACGCAAACGCAAACGCAACTCAGTGACAGCATTTTTCCATTGAATCAATCGTTCTTCACCATGAGACAATTGTTTCCAATTCTCACACATGGCTTCAACCCATTGCTGGGATCGATTTGAATTTGGATAGAGATTTCTCGATTTGGGTATGGGCTTGAGTTTGGGTATCTTTTGTTATTCTTCTACTTTTCCTCTGCTTACATTTCGTCAATTTCTTTCATTTTCAATATTTTTCTTTTTCTTTTTTATTTTCTTTTTTTTTAAGAAGTCTCCAGAGGATTGTGACTTGGATTGGATAGAAATTAGAATTTTATTTGAAAAGCTTACCATAAAGGTCTCATCTTAGGCTTTACAGTTTGAGTTGGGTTTGTGGTTTTAGATGTTGGGATTGCCGCCGCTGTTGGGAGTGATTGAAAAGTGGAAGTACTTGAGAATCGAAATCGTTTTGAGACCTGTTTTGATTGACTGAAAACACTTTTATTAAATTTTTTTTTCTTCGGGTATTGGGGCCTTTTTTCACTTTTTGTTTACATAGGGTGTTTTGAAGAAGTTTCACATGTGAAATGGCTTTAATTAAGAATATAATGGAGGTCGATTTTGTATCTAATGGGCGATTAATTTATTTTCATTGGAAAAATTCAATAATGCCTTGGGGTCATACCTCATTTTACATTCTCCAATAATTATAAGCTATACTACATTATATAGGGACAAATAAGCAATATTAGTTTAGATACAATAGTCAGGGATGCTATTTCAACCAAAAACTGCCAAAAGCCTAGTACCGTGAAACATACCGCAGAATATAGCACTATCGATCATACCAAATCCCAGAACATTGTCTAAGCGAGAAAATGTAACTAAACAAATACAGCTGATGTCGAATGGATTCACCACGCACCACATGTAGAACTATGCAGTGAACAATGGGAACTATTCCTGGGAAGGTTGGGTTTTACACATGAAGTAACAAGAGTAAATTACCATGACGGTAATCTCCATGGAGATGTCTCCTTCTAAAAATTCTCGATCGCATATACTAGCATGGCTCTAAGTACGATGGCCTAAATGGCGAATGATCAGGAAACTGCTTACTGTCATATAACTTAGATTGGGCCAAGAGTGCAACAATCTTGCCTAATTTGATTGCATTACCTTCAAATGTTTGTACCAGGTAGCTTGTTAGGAAAACTCTTACTATTACAAGGCTAAAACGGCAGGGCATGCTTGGCCAGCAGCATAATTCTAACTTAGGGCATCGTAGGGGTCCAAACCAACTAATGGTCTGGGTTGAAAATGAATTCACTGTTGCCTACCATACAATCGAGTAAAGGACAGCTACCATCAGATCTGCACGTGGAATATGTTTACACTTAACAATCCACTACCAGCCGAGCAATTTGAGGAGGCCCTTGACATCTGTTATGCAGATATCACTGAAATCCAGTGCGATGGGATGTTTCGGACATAAGGAGGATGCAAAACTGTTTCGCATACATACTATGGTGAGTCCCTTAGGGAAAAGAAACAGCGCTTATTCGGATGGGGGTTTGCTGAAAGCAGCAAGCTTAGGAAATAAGTCTTGAGCTTTAGACACGCAAGCGAGTATCCTATGATAATCCGTATCAACGCTTATAAAAAAATAAGGGTTGTACGAGCTTCTATCAGCAATGGCGACGTAACGCCAGGCCATCTTATCTTTTATATGACAGTTGGTGCTCACAGCCTACATGACACCATGCCTCGCAGCTGGAGTAGGCTTATTGACCTTATGGCGAGACAAAATATTTCTATACACAAGAGGACAATGTCGTCTCTGCCACATAAAACGTTAAATCAAATCAATACACACTATGATAGGTGTAAGGCATGTCCTCTCCAGTATTTTGGAAGTCCGAAAGTTATGGGCATCCAACATAGACTCAGATCACCACCTTGTTACAGTCAAGGTACGAATGCGGATTTCCTAAGCGCAACAACAAAAAATGATTACATTCATAAAGTAGCACGTAAAGAAACTGCGATCACAAGAGCCCTCCAGAATCTACGACAAGCGCGTATCCAGAATTTTCATACCAACTCCTATCAAGTACTGATGTGCTGGGTTCCGCACTGGATGACATCCTGGTCTGACGAAGAATGTTGGCAAGCACGTGCAGCTAAACAAGAAGCTTATAAAGGCGGAACTGTCATGAAGAAAAAGAGGCTTATTTCTCCTTAACATCGAATACAAAATCTTATCAGCCATATTGCCTGGACATTAATGCGGTCTTAGGCCAAAAAAGTCAGCAATCGGCAAAATCTTCACATTTCGACATAACCTGGAAAAAAATCAAGAATAGGGCCAGACCGAAACACACCATCACTTTGTCAATTTCAAGGCAACATATGATAGCATTTATAGAGACGCGCTGTATGGAGTCATGCAGAATGACGATTGTAGACGCTCACTTCAAGACAATTGACGCGCTTTCAATTGTATTTTCTGTAGAATATTAAAAAAATTGTGCAGAACTGAAAAGTAATCACTGGAGGCGAAATCTTGATAAAATTGGAGGAACACAATGGGCTGTCGTCGAGTAAAAAACAATGTCGAAGAATTGGACAGAACGTCACATTTGACAGCTATAATTTCACTGTGGTAAAAGATTTTATCTACTTTGGCTCTGCTACTAATTCTGCCTGCTTCTTTGAGGAAAGAAGGCAATTAAGTTGAGAAGCCCCTATTCTGAACAACTAAGGAGACCCCACCAAGGACCCTGAACATGCAAGCCCTACTTTATGACGCTGAAGGCTAAACTTAATCGAAAGTAGATAAAGGTATTTTCATTCGTTTCAAGAGAAAAATAATCCATTTGCAATGGAGGGCGTTTGGAGGAGAATATTAAACGATAAACAATATAACTACACAGTGGAATCGACTTAGTCAGAAAATTGCACATCAGTCACCGAAGTTGTCCCAATCTCTAATCTTGAAAATGTTCCTATATGCTGTTGACTGAGAACTAATCAAGTCAAAACAGAGCTAGTTTACTTTACACCCAGGCTAAATGGCCCCGCCCTGAGTGTCTTTAGGCTACCAGGTCTCATCCCTGATTACAAACAGAGGTGGAAAGACAAAACATTACAGAATTACATATTTTCCCTCTACTCGTTCAAAAGCGACCGAGGCCTTCTTTTGGTCTGAAACCCAAAGTCATACTCTAAGTCTGCACTGTAATCATTAGAACAATTCTCATAAATCGCACAGTTGTCTGGTGGTGTGGTGTGTAAAACACAGATAACATCAACTTGCTGCATATGCATCAGTCCTGCCTTCTGAACTCTGTCTTTCAATAAATACGAGAGTTGTCTGACCGCAACGTAGAGATAGCGGCACTCGTCAATTAAAGCTAGTGAATGCTAGTTATGCATCTTTTGACAGTTACTTACCGAAGTTTCAGTCATTTTGCACGCGCAGTTTTTAG
The DNA here is from genome assembly GCA_928272305.1 of Volucella inflata. Classification (NCBI taxonomy): domain Eukaryota; kingdom Metazoa; phylum Arthropoda; class Insecta; order Diptera; family Syrphidae; genus Volucella; species Volucella inflata. Next base: position 126,829,238 of record OV743717.1, read on the forward strand.
ATGACAGTCGTTTGAGTGAGTCGATGTGAGTGTTTTTTGTGAAAATGGAAAAAATTGAGTATAGAGTTGTTATTAAATTCTTGTTTTTGAAAGGCAATACGTCTACGCAAATCAAAAATGAGTTGGACTCTGTATATGGGGACTCTGCACCATTATTAACCACAGTAAATGCTGAATTTAAAAGTGGCCCCAAGAGCTTGGGAGATGATGAACGTTCGGGACGTCCAAAAACTGCAACCACTGACGATAGCATTGCTAAAGTTCCCCAAATGGTGTTAGACGACCGCCGAATCGAAGTGAGTGAGATAGAAGAGATTATGACAATGCCCAAAGAATGTGTTTGTTACATATTAAATCAAGATTTAGGCATGAGAATGCTGCCCGCGCGTTGGGTGCCGCGTTTGCCTACGTTAGACCAAAAACGTGTTCGAATGAACACTTCCAACGATCTGTTGGCGCAGTTTAGGTGCAATAAATCCGATTAATTACTGTAGATGAATGAATTCACCATTATATGCCCTAAACAAAAATTCATTCAAAACAGTGGACTGCAAAGGGCGAGCCGGCTACAAAATAAGCAAAAACTGTTTTTTCGGCTGGGAAAGTTATGGCGACTGTTTTTTGGTATAGTAAAGGAAATATCTTAATCGATTATCTTCAAAAAGGAAAAACCATTACAGGAGCATACTACGCATCATTACTTGCCAAGCTGAAGGCAGAAATTGCGGAAAAACGGCCACATTTGCAGAAAAAGAAAATCCTGTTTCACCTCAGCGGTTGCCATGGCGAAAGTCCATGAATTACGGTTTGAACTGCTTGACCATCCGCCTTATTTACCAGATCCAGCCCCAAGCGACTTCTTTTTATTCCCTCATCTAAAAACTGCGCTTAGAGGACAGAGATTTTCGTCAAATAAGGAGGCAATCACCTACGTGAACAAACGCCAAGTACTATTTTGGACGGGTTAGAGAGATAGGAGCATTGCTGCGAGAAGTGTGTAGAGTTACAAGGAGACTATGTAGAAAAATAAAAAAAAATGTCTTGTATCATCATCGTTCGGTCGGAAACTTTTCAGACAACCGTCGTAAATCTCTGCACTTACACTGAATTTCTCTCAGCAAAGAAAAGAAAAAAATTTGGTGTCTGACATTTTCCTTAATCTACACCGAAGACATCTGCTTGCTTCCGTTTAGATTGAAAGGTTTGAACACTCTTTCTTTAAGAATCTCCCACTCTGGTAACTTATCCAAAATAAAATGTCGAAAGAGATTATTGTATTATCCATCCTGAAACTTTACTCGTATCTCTGCAGATGCTGGGAATAAACGACATAGGGGCGACGGATATGTACAAAATTTTTTGGGAAAAAAATAACCACAGAGGATAGGAGAAAGTGACTGCACTGCCTTTTAGCAACGTTCCAGCTTTTTTTTTATTTAAGTAAACCACAATTTCGTATGAGTCGTGTAAATGCATCTGGTTATGAAGCCATAACTACGATAATTCTTAAGTTACTAGGTATAGCTGAATAACTTTTCGACCATCAATTGCATAATCTTCCCATGTTGCAGCAGCAATAAATTCCTGCTTTTCAAATGGCCATTGAACTAACCGACATAATATCTATACATAAGTCTACAAAACAAAAAAAACTCCAATTCTTACGGCTGTCTAACCCTTTTGCACCACAATACAACTTAAGCTCTTTACCTCCCTCTCCTTTCAATCACATTCGTTCTTTTCTGTTTTTGGAAAAAAAGAAAAAAAATCTGTTGCACTGTATTGTTCGGTTCCTATCGGGATCTTTTGAAAACCATAATTTTCCCTGGGTGACTAAAGGTTTCACGGCAAAAGTTACGCCATTCGAGACCAGCAACAACAACAATATGAAAAACCTATTCCACCACAGAATACACAAACAATAAATACAATAACAACAATGGTGCAAAAATGTATCCACCTTTCGCTTGCCATAATTATTCTTTGTTTTTGTCTGAATTCCCGACAATGTCCCAGGGGCTGGATTCAACTCTTACTGCACCAACCTGATCAACAGAAAGAAGCAACAGCAGCAGAACACCACACACCACACAGCATCAGAAAAAACAGACTGCAACTAAAAACAAAAATAAAAACGAAAAATAGTTTTACCAATTCATCGATATACATAATTTGAGCAAAGAACTAAACGATCGATACCTTCTCCAGATCGCACCAAACGGCCAAACCACTACCAACAATGTTCACATCGTATCTTCTACTCTATTCACCTTGCGCGCACGCGATCACAGGGAAAGCCTAAAAGGAAGCACAAACCACACTAAACCAGAGAGAGAGAGAGCTAAAAGCTAACAACGAAGACGTGGAGCAAGACGTAAAAGGAGATGATGCACAAGGCAAAGAGGTGGATCTGCATGACCATTCAGTGATGCACTCTCATGCAAATTTCTTTGCAAAACATTATAATTTCATACAACCAAAATAAAAAAAAAATTAAAAAAACAGAGGAAGATCCCCAAAAGGACGAACAAAATGATAAAATGTCTGTTGGCGTTTATTTATTTATTTATTTTTTTTGTTTCTCTTAGTTCCTCCTCAGTTCAAGCTTGTGGTTGTTGCTTCCTGCTGCTGCTGCTTCTACTTCTTATTCTTCTGCTCTTTTTACCGACTCTATTGGCAGAATGGAATTCCAATTTCGATACACTTCCACCTAAATATAGATCAACTTTTCACTGGGCTTTTGTTTTATTTTTTAATTTTCTTAAAAATTTAACTAGGGACCGCTGTAAGGTAGTGCGAGGATATGCGTTTTGTCTAATATTTAAAAAGTACCAGGATGATCTTGATTTTTGTTAGACTGTCGCTGCTGCTCCTGCCCCTGTTGATGGTACTTAAGTTGAGCTATAAATAAACGGAGATATATTTGCAAGGATGCAGATGACGCTGCACCATCATTAAGATCTAGTTCTGCTACGGTAAACACTTTGATTTTGGTTTTATTTTCATTTTTCAAATGGAAGCAATCGTTTATTGAAAGCAACTAAGAAGTTACTCAAGAATTTCGCCGCAAGGATGTTGCAATCGAAACAATCGATCATGTCAAATTACTAGCTCAGCTGTTGCGCAATGTAGGTCTAGCTTATGGTAAACTACTTTTAAATTGCATTGATTGATTTTTTTTAAATGGAATTACTTTGCGAGGGTTAACTGATGAGGGAGTAAAATTGTTTTATCGTAGGAAATACAATGCAATCAAAGTTCGCAGCTCAACTCTTTTGTTTATTTAAATCAAATTGGTTTGTATTTCTTCCAAAGTGATCGTACTCGTAAGACCTTCAGTGTATACTTTAACTCTTTAAACAGGAATATATGATTGTGCATATCGTTGGAAAACATTGTCCAATATAAGAAACAAAAAATTGCTACTGATAGCTTGGAGCGGAAAAAGCGCACCAGACTTTGTTCAGCAAAAGATAAGCGATTGACAGAAAATAAAAGAGATTATTGGCTTATACAATTAAGTGACAATTTACTTATAGATTAAGATCAAGAGAAACTTAAACTAGATTTTTGAGCTCTCCACTCAATTCCTGCCGCAGAGGATATATACGGAAGCAGTTACAAAAACTTAGTGCAAGAGATGATCCTAATAGTTCACAGAGCCGATGATGTTCTAGTTACGTCTACTGTTGAACAGTTACATAAATGGAGAACTCGAATGTCAATTAATAAAAGGAGAGTGTAAAGACACTGTTATATATATTTACAGTAAAGACACTGTTATATATATTTACAGAGCATACCTAGTCAAGTCATAAATACTGGTACACAACTGAACTCACTGATTACGAATGTAACACTGGGCACGTCCATTTCGTATTGATTGCGATTTGACAGTTGATACTTATGCTTCATTGTGACGTAAACAGTTTTTGACATTAATTGCTTACAATAATGGAATGGGGCGACATCGAAAATCGTATTGTTGTAGTTGGCCTACTTAAATGCAATATGGAAAAAGGCGATATCTTTAGGACGTTGCGACCGCCTGGAATCACTCGCAATTGCGAATCGTGTATCGTGCTGGGAAGTTGTTTGAGGATACTGGTCGAGTATGAGACCGTCAAAGATCCCGCCGTCCGCACACTGTGAGAACTCCGAAAGCGATCAAAGCCGTGAATCGACCGAAAACCGCTACGAAAACAAAAAATCTTTTCGGGGGAAATGCAAATTTCGCAAAAATCCATGTCTCGCATTATCAAAGAAGATTTAGGACTCAGCGCGTACAAGCGACACACTGGACACCTGCTCACGGCCGCATTGAAGGAAAAACGAAAGCAAAGATCGAAAGCGTTACTCAGTCGGTACGCGAAGAATGCTCACAGACAAATTCTGTTTACTGACGAGAAAATCTTCACCGTAGAAGAATCGTTCAATAAGCAGAACAATCGTGTGTATGCTTTGTCATCCAGAGAAGCATCCCAACTCATCCTGAGGGTTTAAAGAGGCCACCATCCCGCACGTTCCGGACTTTATATCAACGGATGATTGGCCAGCTGGTAGTCCAGACCTCAACCCGTTGGATTACAAGTTTTGGTCCGTATTAGAGGGCATGGCTTACTCTACTCGACACTCAAATATTGACTCGTTGAAGCGAGCCCTTGTCCGTGCAGTGGACAATTTCCCCATGCATGGAGTGCGTCTCGCAATCGATGAGTGGCCATATCGTCTTAAGTCATGCTGAAAGGCAAATGGAAGTCATTTCGAATAAGTTGTTCTAAGATTTGTAGCCCTTGAATAACCCAAAAAAAAAAAAAAAAAATTGTTTAAATATTACCTCGTTTTCATTTGGCACTGATTTTTCTGTGTACCAGTATTTATGACTTGACTAGGTATATACACCTCAAAGCAAAGCAGCACTGTGCGATTATTTTTTCAGAACTTCCATAGAACGGTTAATAATAATAAATTCCCGCGAAGTGGTGTTATCTCTTTTAGAGTAGGCGGTCACAGGTGATGAGTCACTTGATGAGTCTTGAATTATGGAGATCTTGGATATTCTGATGACCTAGTAATCATACTTCCTTCAATAAGAGAGTACGATGTGTGTGAGGGACCTAATTAAATGCGAACAATAATCGTAAATATCAGACTGTTGAATGGCAAAAAAGCTCAAAATCCGATTGTCAAGCAGAACAAACCATTAAACCTAATAGACGATGATAACCAAAAGTTCAAAGTCCATCTATTCAAAATAAAACAAGAACAGCAATTTCTAAGGTGTAATTAAACAAAGTTGCTCGATCTGATGGCTTACCGATCGAGATGTTTAAAGCTGTTGAAAATGACTCTGTGAAGAGCGTACACTAATTTATTTCACATTTCCACTCAGAAAAGTGTATGCCTGATGATAGAAATCCAAGCATCGTTCACCCGACCCACCAAAGAGGAGACCTCCTCATCTGCGCCAACTAAAGAGGTATCTCAAAATCATACTCAAGATCTTATTTACCATGTGTGAACGACGACATTTCGTTGCATACCGTGACTCTGGTTTACATTCTGTCAGCAATACTGAATCAAACTCGGAGGAGTAGATGAAGCAGGACTCATCTTAGGTGGAGCGCACAAATAGAAGGAGCCGAAACCGACGAAACTGCAACCCAATTAATTAAGTGTTCTAAGCAAAAAACGGAACTGGCCCATTCAAAAAAATAAGCAGAACAGTCGAAAGCATAAAATGAGTTTCGACGCACATACTCTAAGACCAGGACTGTGCACTTAATAAACAATTGGTTTGCTTTATTTAATAGTCGTAAGCATCGTTGGCAAAAATTTAATCGAAACGGCTTTGACTATAAGTATTACAGAGCCCATACGAACTTACACCACGACCATCTTGGAGGACTTAATTTGGCTGACTTTCTTATAGATTTTAAATATACATATTTGGATGCCGAATGGCTCTATGAGATGGAAAAAGCCTAAAATACATACATATATACTGTGAACCTGTGTTACTAAAGAAGACATATATTTCCCAATGTAACAAGCACAGCAACTAGCGGAGGCCCTAGACTGCTGCAAAGCAGACATAACCGCCATCCAAGAAATGCGATGGGATTGGCCGGACAATAAGAAGATGAAAAACTGCGACATCTACTACGGCAATTGCTATCGACGGCAAAAGCAGCGCTTATTTGGATGCGGATTTGTTGTCGGAGGCAGACTAAGACAAGAAGTCCTCAGCTTCCGGCATGTGAGCGAGCGCCTCGTAGCAATCCGCATCAAGGCTAAATTCGCCAACATAAGCCTCATATGCGCGCATGCCCCCACAGAGGAGAAAGATGACGACACCAAGGATGCCTTCTACGAGCTCCTCAACAAGACCTACGAGCAATGCCCTAGCTATGACATTAAAATTGTCCTCGGTGATTTTAATGCAAAGCTAGGAAGAGAAGGTATCTTTGGTGGAACAATCGGAAAATATAGCCTGCACAACACCACCTCCGATAACGGATTCAGGCTAATCGACTTTGCGGCGGGGCGAAACATTGTCGTGGCTAGCACGCTGTTCCCACATCTCGACATACACAAGGCGACTTGGAGAACTCCTGATCAATCAACAGTCAACCAGATTGATCACATTGCGATCGACGCAAGACACTCCTCCAGCATTATGGAAGTCCGTACGTTCCGAGGAGCCAACATCGACTCGGACCATTACCTTGTTGTAGCCAAGGTACGGTTGCGGATATCCCAAACTACGCCAAGACAAACTAATGCTGTGAGAAAATTCGACGTCAGACGGCTACAATCGCAAGAGATCGCCAAGTGCTTTTCCGATCAAGTGTCTCTTAATCTCTTAAGAGGTCCAATGCCGCCAGCATCAAGCATCGAAGACCATTGGAAACACTGCCAAAACGCCATCAGAGATGCCGCTTCTGATGTGCTGGGTTTCACTCGTCCACCACAACGAAACCCCTAGTTCGATGATGAATGCCGACAAGCACATGCAGCTAAGCAAGATGCATATAACGCGGCGCTGCTTAGAAAGACCAGAGCTGCTCATGAGCTCTATGAGCGGAAGAGGAGAGACGAGCACCGGCTTCTCAGGAGGAAGAAGAAAGAGCATGAGAAGCGCGCGATCGAGGAAATTGAGAGATGCTACTCCAGGAATGAGGTTCGGAAGTTTTACCAAAAGGTAAAAATAACATGCCTCGGAAACGAACCCCGAACCGAAGCCTGTAGAAATGAACAAGGGAACATCGTAGTAGAATCGCAGTCGATGCTGAGGATTTTAGAAGCTCATTTCTGCAGACTGTATAACGGCGATGACGGACCAAATACCGCTGTCAGGCAGAATCAACCTTTCAACCTGAACGATGATGACCAACAATTCCGTCCACCCGACCTGGATGAAGTCAAGATAGCCATATCGAAGCTTAAGTCCAACAAAGCTGCTGGAGCGGATGGCCTGACTGCCGAGCTCTTCAAAGCGGCAGGCGATGACTTGGTAAGGAGCATACACCAACTCATCTGTAAAATATGGTCGGACGGAAGTATGCCCAATGAATGGAACCTCAGCATTGTTTGTCCAATTCTCAAGAAAGGAGACCCTCTGAACTGCGCCAACTACAGAGGCATCAGTCTCCTTAACATCGCATATAAGATCTTATCTACCGTATTGTGTGAACGCCTGAAGCCGTTTGTCAACAACCTGATAGGTCCATATCAGTGTGGCTTCAGGCCAGGAAAGTCCACCATCGACCAGATATTCACACTACGGCAGATCTTGGAGAAGACCCATGAACTTCAGATCGATACCCACCACCTATACATCGATTTTAAGGCCGCGTATGACAGCATCTATAGAGACGAGCTCTATAGAGCAATGTCTAGTTTTGGCATCCCTGCCAAACTCGTCCGTCCGTGCAGGATGACGATGGAGAATGCACGCTGCTCCATCAAGGTCGGTAAAGATCTCACCGAGACCTTTGATGTCCAGAAAGGATTTAGACAAGGCGATGCGCTGTCATGCGATTTTTTCAACATCGTACTTGAAAGAATAGTGCAAAACTCACGATCAAACACAAGAGGCACTATCTTTCAAAAGTCCGTCCAACTACTCGCATACGCCGACGATATTGACATAATCGGGAGAAAGCAGCGTGTTGTCAGTGGCGCTTTCGCGAGTATTGAGACGGAAGCGGCGAAAATGGGTTTAGCGGTCAATGAGGGCAAGACCAAGTATATGCTGTCAAGCAAAAAGGACAACCAACACCGACGTCTCGGACAGAACGTCACCCTCGACAGATATAACTTTGAGGTAGTTAAGGACTTTGTCTACCTAGACTCCGCTATAAATACAGACAACGACACCAGCGCTGAGATCAAGCGAAGAATAACTCTTGCCAACCGCTGTTTCTTTGGGTTAAGAAGGCAATTGAGTAGCAAAGCCCTCTCTTGGACAACAAAAGTCACCCTTTATAAGACTTTAATAATCCCGGTCCTGCTCTATGGCGCAGAGGCATGGACATTATCAAAAATGGATGAGGGTGTTCTTGGTTGCTTCGAGAGAAAAATTCTTCGGGCGATCTTCGGTCCCGTCTGCATTGACGGTGAGTGGAGGAGGAGATACAACGACGAACTGTATGGACTGTACAGCGACATGGACCTAGCCAGAAGAGTGAAGATCCAAAGACTGAGATGGCTGGGTCATGTAGAGCGCATGGACACCAATGCTCCGGTCCGAAAAGTCTTCGAATCCGCCCCCGAGGGACAGCGCAGTAGAGGAAGGCCAAGACTCAGGTGGCGCACGCAAGTGGAAGAGGACCTCAGCCAACTTAGCGTGCGAAACTGGAGACAGCTAGCCAGGGATTGAGCTAGCTGGAGAAGCTTGTTGACTGAGGCCCAGGTCCACCCCAGACTGTAGCGCCACCTAAAGTAAGTAAGTAAGTAACAAGCACAGACAAATAACTAACTTGAAATTACAGTCAACCATCTGCATCAAGCTCAAAATATTCCTGCTATTGGTGGAGGAATTACGAACAGTTTGCACAGGACTATCTCAGAGCATGTGTACTAATTGTAGTCCCTATTTGATCAAGATGCTTCTGCTGTCCAACATCTTTCAATACCACCTTTGGGACCATTTCAAACAATGGCCTCAAGCTCCAGATGTCAACCAATTGGATTGAATTGTGTTGAAGATATGCCAGATTCTGACGATTTCGAGTATCTACTTTTAAACATTCTTGCTTTCATCTTGAGATGAGGAAGATAACTAGAATCTTTGTTGTATGCCCTCAATGACAAAACTTTAAAATGATACAAATTCATAGGAAAAGAGAAAGGCTTCATAGCAAGTGATCTAATAAAGTCATTGCCGAGTACATTATCCCATAACAAAAGCGCGACATGCCACCATACCACCATGCAACAAACACTGTATTACCTGTGGCGAATGTGCCTACACAAACACATTTAACAATTCCCCCTACTCGAAGACATAATGTCATTGGAAACACCTGTCAATCTTTGATCATAACAAATCGTGACCCTTCACTTTATACCTCTGCGGCTAATGTCTGCAATATCTCAATATCTCAAGTGATTGGTTCTCATTCATTGCTTTGGATTAATTCGCAATGAATCATTTAGCAATCAACTTCCTGTGGCATCTTCTCCACAATACCACACCTCTAAGGGGAAAATCTTCAAAAACAATTGCACAATCTCTCCACCAAAGGCGCAATTCGAAAGCCGGGAAATGTCACAACCGATTTGTCTGTTCCTCAAACAAACAGAGACACTGCTGGCATCCGTATTCAAATGATCCATCGCATGACGAAGAGCTTAATTTATAACAGTTCAGAGAAGATTTATGGTATAATCCGCCGATGCTGCCGTCAAGATCGATCCATAGTGTCACACCTTTGAGGTGAGTGAGTTTCCCTACTCCCAAGGGAGCGACAGATAATAGCAACTAAGGCTATGACTGAGGCTGAGAATCCCTTGTCCACCTACGCTGCGCGCGCACACCTCACCTGTGATTGTAATTGGGATTGGGATTGGGAGTCTGAGATTGGGATACAGTTGACGATGATAATGTGATTTCGCTACTTTTCTGGCGCGACATGAAGCTGACTTAAGTACTGGGAGTTTGTCTTTTTTTATTTAATTTTTTTTTTCTTCATTTGGTGTCTAATTAGTTGTCCATTGTTGTTAAGAGGAACCGTTCCCTAAAAGAAAGATCATAACAGTGATGATGATGATGATGGGGAAAAATTGAAATGAGGGTTATCTAAGAGGTGTGGCTTTATACAGCTACCAAATGCAATTGACCCACATTTGCATTTTGATCGGTTGATCCATGCTTCATGGTTCTTAGTATACCCACGTCATTACGCCGCCGGGGACATGATGCATTCTCGGATTTTCAATTATCAATGTGATTGTTTGGTGGGGGATTAGATAATGATGCTAAATGCATCTCGATGACGCATTCATTTTGAGATCGGATTACTTGTATTGTGGTCATTATTTCCTTTCTTCTTATTTGTTAAATCTTCTTTGATATTGAAAGCATTACTGTCGCTTGAAATCCGGTTATACCCAATATACGTCAAGACCAAGAAATACTGTTCATGGAAAATTTAAAAAAGAACTTTTCGTAAAATTAAATAATCTACAAAGACACTTCACTTTAAGGTGTGGTAAATTAAAAGGCAAGTCATTGCCCAGATGTATTTCTTTTTACCATGATTCATGGCCAAATGCTTCGTAATCAAAGCTGAGACCCATCTAGCGGGAGTACCCTCATATCCTTAGGATATGATATACATCCTGATGTGACCCATCTTTCAAGAATCTCCACTATGCTTCGTCTGATCCAATATTGTTTTTCACCGATGGTGGAACACTTTGCTTTTTATGTTCGTTTCCGGACTCATTTCCCTGCTCTTCGGATGTAAAACTGGAACAACATAACTAATTGAAGGAACTACAACAGAGAATATTTTGCAGCTCTCAAAGCTTCAAAAATACAATGCTGTTTACAATCGTTAAAGCGAAATCTAAACACTCAGCCGTTATCTATGAAAGGCTTGTAACATCAAAAAGAAATTTTCATCCCCTATCGATGAAAAGAAAGCTAGTTCTCACTGATCTGACCTTAATATGGGTTGTTAGAGACTTATCCACCCAAAAATGGACTACAATACCTCTATCTTCTCAGGAGCTCTTAAGATCTCCCTGCACTTGCTGGAAAAGATTGAAAACAGTGCAATTTAATTCATTAACGTTTTCAACACAAGTTGCACTATCGAAATTACTATTAGCACTCCGACCCTTGAAACTTTGTAAAGGCTCATCAATTTACCTCAAAACGCTCTTTCGAATGTAATCTTTTTTTGGCTGTACAATTCACTTATAAAAGTGAGCTCTTTTTGCCTTGCCATTAAGATATGCAAACATTCAAAACCAACGAACATTGGCACCTCTCTTATTATTCGCCCTAACTTACACATTTAACTTAAACATTTAGTATATAAGATATTGGGTCTGGGAAAAAGTTCGTAGCATTTCTTATGATCCAAATAAATCGGAAACAGCTAATGGCACTTACAACTGTGGGCTCGAAACGTATCGCATTTGAAAAAATTAAAAAAATTATGAGAAATTTTGTAAGGCATGAAAAGACCGCTGAGCAGGCTTGTAAAACAATTTTTTTGATCTTTAGGGGAACTTTACCAAAACTAGTATCAAAGTATTTTTGAAACGAATCATAATCGGTGGCAACACCAATGGCAATCGAAAGGTTCAAAGATCGTGGCGAAAAATGAGCTGTTTTAAGTTCTGCCTAAACCGAATAGACCATGAGGTCATGCTGCGTGTGTAGTCAGACTGAAATGAAATCGTTCATCATGATGTACTTCCAAATGTGTAAACAGTGGATTGTAGATGTACTCCATATCTGAAAGTCAACCGCCCAAATTGGCCATTAATCGTAGGAATGGTAATGTCCTCCATCTTTGATGACCAGTCGGCTATTGCGAGAGCTTTGGTAGAAAACTTTAATGTACCTACCGTATAGTTAAGACATAGCTCGTACTGACTACCACTTATTACAGTATCTGCAGAACTCTCTCATAGGGATTAAACTGCCTTAAAATCTGTAAAATCACTTTACTTAATTTTTCAACCAGAAACCACAGAAGGTCTTTACCGACGGCATCATGACTTCATCCCAAAAAGACGAGACACTTTCAATAATTATGGAGTGTATTTGTACACTCTACGAAAGCCAATTGAATTGTAATAAAAAGAAAGGAATGCAATCTTCCTCACAATAATATTTTGTGTTCCATTGTAAAGGCGTTTCTTTAAGAAATATGGAACCACATTTTGTTAAGTATATCAACAGGATTAAAAATCGCTCGTCAAGGGCATGAGACTTAATCAAGTCCATTACGTACTGAAAGTGGCTCAGAATCTGAATAGTTTACGGTTTACAAGAATGCATCAAAGATTTTACAAAGCCACACAACAAAGAGTGAGTGAGGTGAGAGCGCCGATTTTCACTGTCTCAGAGGCCAGTTAACTGGTCTGTTTCGGTATTTAACACCATCCATCTCGAACCCAGGTCACAAACATTAAAGAAAAAATAACTCCTCATTAAAGCAATAACTTTGGCCATTATCTGTAACGGGAGCTCTGGCCTATTTTTTTTGTAAATTAAAAACCTATGACTGCAGATCCGAAGAGTCTGTCAGAAATAGCTATTTTCCTTGTTTACAAAGACATTGAGCCATAAGTGAATTTCATCATAAAATAAACGTTTCAATGAAAATAAACATCGACTTCCAGCTTCAAGAGCCCAATCCGTGACAGGCCCTAGAAATTTATTCGCAAAAATTTGCGCATAAACATAATGTACGTATTCGTAGTAGGCGGCATTTGTACTCACAAAAGTTTCAGTATTACTTTAATACGCTGTTGACGTGGCATTATGCTGATCAAAGAATCAATTGTCCTCTTACACATTTCGCGAATTGAAAACCGATTTTCAAAATAAGTTTCAATAAATAGTTGACGCTCTACTATGTATGATGGAATAAAGAATACATATGTAGTATCTCCAATTCAACTTGTTTTGGGGGACTTAATGTCTTATGTTTACCATATACTCAAAATTGATACTAGCGTATGCAATTAACTGGTGGTTAAGTGTATCATACTTGAAAGGGATGCCCAAACAACTGTTCATCAACCTTCAATAAAGTTAGGCAGCGATTACTGGGATACAGATTTGTTGCCCGAGTAAGACTAATAGTCTTATTAGTGTGCACTATATTCACATGTTACCAAGGAATCCTTTTACGAGTTCTTCCACAAGACTTTTGAGATAACTTTAGTCGATTTTAACCAAAACTAACTAAGAAAACACTTTTGGTAGCAATGTCAGAATATACATGCCCCATTTCTTTTTTTCTTTTTTTTCCATCACTCCACTTGGCAGCATAGAGGTTCCACTTGGCATCTCCATCTCAGTCGGTTGGTTGCAGGTTTCTTTACACTGTTCCAAGTGAGGTTGAGTTTTCCTAGTTCTAGGAGTATTGATCGTCTCCAGGTGTTCTTGGGACGGCCTCTTGATCTTTTGCCTTGAAAGTTCCACTCTAACGCCATTCTGGTAATGCTGTCACCTTTTTTCCTGATATGTCCGATCCATTTCCATTTGCGTCGCTTAATCCGTATCGCAATTGGTTCCTCTCTTGACATTTCCAACATATCCACGTTCCTGGTGATGTTTGGCCAGAATATTCGGCATGATGTTGTTGGAAATCAACCAGGTTTCGTTGCCATATATCAACGTATCGTACACCTCACTATGGTGTATTTTGCATTTGGATTTCCATCTCCACCCTTATAAAGTTCAACTTACGCAACAATTGAAGCCCGCTGACCATTCACAACGCCGTAGATACTCTTCTTGGGTGTTGGAACAGTGATAAGGAACATTTCTCACTCGATGGGTATATAAACAAACAAAATTGCCGCATATGGGGCTCAAAAAACCCACAAGTGATCGAAGAAGTGCCATTGCATCCAGACAAAGTGACTGTTTGGCGTTCTCTATGACCGAAAGGTGTCATTGGTCCGCATTTCTTCGAAGATGCCAATGGGCGGACGGTTACAGTCAATTCGGAGCGATATGGTCGAATGATAGCCGATTTTTTTTTTGGCGGCGATCATGATCATGACCTGGACGATATGTGGTTCCAAGAAGACGGGGCAACAAACCACACAACACGACCAATTATGGCGTTATTGCGTGAGAAGTTTCGCGTAATTTCACGCTTTGGCGACATCAATTGGCCTCCATCAATTGCGATTTGACATCGTTACATTTTTTTCTGTGATGCTACGCGAAAGACCGTGTTTACGCAAATAATCCCCGAACTCTAGACGCATTAAAAACCAACATTTCTCAAGTTATGGCCGAGATACCGCCCGAAATGTGCGATAAAGTTGTTAATCTTCCCTAGGCGGCCATTCGACATTCACACTTAATAGCAAAGTCCAAACTTTATAATGAATTAACATTTTCATCAAAAATGTATCACTGTATGTGTTTTATTTAGCCTTACTTTCGAAATCGAAAAATGAATGACCCTCTACATACAGCTGCCATAGTGACTTTGGATAAGAATCTTTATGAAAATTTACTCCGATGTTTTGAGGTGAGTTGTCCTCGCGATACATACAACATGTTTAAATAAAGAATAGGGAAGATAAAGTCTATGTCGAAGAGGTGCACCGATATACGGTGATAATGATGATGCTACAGTTTGGGGTGAACCCGGGCCTCGATTAACAAGCCTCTCCAGATAACCCAATTTAGCTTATTGGCCCCAGCTTGCTACTTCCAATTAGTTAATACGCCCTTGTAAGCACTTGTGCGCGTCATGTAAGATGAGGCCTCTCTGTACTACGTTGTCCTTCCGGGTTAGATTCGAAGACTGGAGCATTGGTGTCCATCACTCATGCGCAGTTTTCTGACTAGGTTAATGTCGCTGTACAAATCGTATAGCTCATCGTTCAATCTTCTTCTCCAAAGACTGTCAACGCAAACTTAATCATAATAATAAAAATGTATATATTATTATTTGCGGCCTTGATGATGGGTATACGAAGTGGGCCAGTATTAGATTACTCGCCGAGCATGCTCTCACCCATAAATGTATGACTCCTAAACATGCCTCGTGATTCATCATTGATCTATGACGTTCAACCGTTCTACGGGTGAAAATGTGTTGATGTCAAGACGAAATTCATACGAATGATATGATAATCGTGTGAAAATCAAGGATTCTGTAGACACCATTGTCAAAGCTTTTGCTGTTGCCCATGTCATCATGTCTTTAGCTTCCGTCCTTCTGTTTTCTGCATTAATTCACTTGGCACGCATCTATTTCATGAGTGCTGGTCTCCCTCTTTCCCAGCATTTGGCTAGTGAATCTCGGCCATCTACAATATAATGCCGCCACTGGGGTACAAGAAAAAAATCTGTTAAAATAATGTCTTCACACTTCTGTGATCAACAAAACAAAAATTTCCAACAAAAAACTGGACAAATTGGACCACAGTAGGATGGGACACTGAGGCATTCAAGACGAGTGAAACTTCACGAATGGACCAAGTAGTCAAAGAACGTACAAATACATCGATGTATATAAGAACCCAAAAAAGGGCTCTGGCGGGTACGGTTTATGGAATTCGCACAGCAGGATACAACCACCATCGCCGCCGCAGCCACTGGTCGCTGTCGCTTACTATCGCTCCGAAGGTTAACCGGTAAAATATCCGACATCTCCCCCGCACCTAGTATCCCGCTAGTGGTGAAAATCGAACTGTCTCTGGTGTGCCTTGTCTCCTGTCCCGACGCACTCGAATATCTATCTATCTATGTATATAATGAAAAGAATGCTTCGGTTTATCTGGTTTATGATTTTTTATTTTTTTAGGTTTTAGGTTTTTTGTTATATTATTTGCAGTGCTTGACGCTCGTGACGAACAGAGTGTGTTGTTTATTTTCGACATGTCAAATTTGTCCTCGCGTTCCCCAGAAATGGCGAAATAGAGCCTGTGACGTCCATTAGTCACAGATAAAGGTCCGAACATCATGTAACCTTGGCGGGTAAAGCGCCATATTACATGCGATCTCCAACATGCTTAGAGGTTAGACTTCTATTGCAGCAGCCAGTTCTCTAGTATACGAATGTCTTAAAAGCATTCCTTCAAGTCTTGAATTTGTCTTGTCCTTTCTGTTCGTCCTCCTTCGCATCTAATCACTTGTGGTGTTAAGTTCGAAAAGGTGAATGTAATTCGATTGTTTCCAGACGAATTAACACAATCGGTTCTTTCTTGCAAAATGGAATGTAAATGAGAATATGAGTAAAATGAAGGCGCAAGGGATGACGGTGGCGGTTCTTGGTTGTCAGTTGTCGGTTGTCGGTTGTAGGCTGTCCGTTGTTCGTTGTTGGTTGTTGGCTGTCGGTGTTGCGAGACAATTATAAACAATTCACTTGACACGAATGTGGCTCCGATTTTTAGTCTGGAACTGGAACAGAACTCGCAAGGATACTCATATATCTGACTGAGAGGGGAGCGCTCTCAACCGCAAGAGACGTCATCATCGTTATATCTTTGAAAAGATCTTTGTTTTTTGTGTTGTTGTTTTGTATGTTTATGCGGAGTTTTATTAGATGATTTTTTTTCCTACATGCACCTATATCCGGTTCACACCTCGAGAGAGCGGTGAGAGATTGTTTTACATTTTTGCACAGAACAACGCAGGCAAGCAATGTCAAGCAAATGTAATTTGAATTTTGATGGAAAAGGGATCGCATCGAGCTTGACATATCCCAAGGACCAATGCCGCACGTTGCAGCTGCATATTAATTCCTGTTCTGCATAAGATCACTTACGTCGAAATCGCGAAGGTTGTTGTGAAGCTACCAAAAGGGGAGTCTACCTTAAACAGAGATAGATTATCGCTTATCTCGTTGGATCTACTACAATATGTACGAAGCTAAAGCCTACAGCATTTAGGCAAATTCTCAAAAAAGAGATTATGATAGAGAAATCGCAAGCGAACCATTGATAACACTTTAACTCCTGTATAGGAATGGGAATAGACTATAATCCCCTCAACTAAAAAGGCTAAACCGGCCTAGTTTTCATATTCCTTATTGACTACATCCATATTGATACAGATCAAAGAACTTGCGATTGTCTTTACCTTGTATGCGACGTATAGGTCCAAAGGACCCCAATATCGACTTAACTCATCAGCTCACTGTCCAACCCTTAGTGGGTGGCCGTGGCTCAAGTGGTAGTCCGAAGGAAGGTTCGGTGTTCCAGTCCCAGCCGTGCCCGAAAGACTTGCATTTTTTCAGTCAACAAAAATCAAGTAAGATGTGTACAACAAAGTGTAATCAAGTGTTGTCTGATGTTGAGCAGCCAGACTAAATGTTTGTGGAAGATAAACCTGGATCACAAGAGTTTTTACTGATATTTCGCCAAACTCTAGTAGAACCGGAGACCTATAATCAATGATGGTTAAATGGCTAACAGTGTTTGGCAACTGATCTAGGTACAACCACATATATTGCTAAATTAATTGTTTTCTTGTTCTAGTCATTTATTTCACATAGTAACGCTACCTCATTTATATCGTAACTAGTTAGGTGTAGTCGATGACTTCGGTTACATGAGCGTAGTTACTTTTATCGTATCTTCATACCAAAACTAAAAATAAGAGCCTCACCGGAATGTAACATCGAAAACAGTGTTACTTACTTATTTACTTAAATTGGCGCTTCAGGAGGGTCTGGGCCTGGGCTTCAGCTAACAAGCTTCTCAGCCAGCTCAATGTTTCGCTAGCTGCCTCATTTATCAGGTAAGGTGAGGTCTCCTTCCACATGCGTGGGCCACCTGAATGGCGGTCCGTATTGCGCTTTCCCTTGAAAGCGGATTCTAAAGTTTTTCAGATTGAAGTGTTGATGTCCATCCACTCTACACGATGAATTGATGGTGTATATTAATCGGAAGCTGATGGGCTTCAAGATCGGCCGTAGAGTGAATATTTGGTCGACGGTGGCATTCCCGTGGCCTGAAGCCACACTGATATGGACCAATCATGTTTTTGGCGATGTTTTTAATACTGATGCCTCTGTAGTTAGAGCAGTTCGAAGAGTCTCCTTTCTTGAGTACCGGACAAACAATGCTGAGGTCTCACTCATCGGATATATATTGGTCCTCCGATATTCTACAGTGAGTTGGTGAATGCTTCTTGCCAAGTCATTGCCTTCCGCTTTGAAGAGCTCAGAAATCAGGCCGTCCTCTACAGCAGCGTTGTTTAGTTTATTTATGACTATCTTCACTTCACCCAGGTCGGGTGAACAGAATTGTTGATCGTCTAGATGGAAGGCTTTATTTTGCTTGATATCGGTATTTGGTTCATCATCACCTCTATATAGTTCACAGAAATACTCGTACAAAATCATTAGCATCGACTGCGGCTCTATTATAATGTTCCTTTCTTTGTCTCTACAGCCTTCGTTGTCAAGCTAGTTGTGAAAACCTACACATCAGAGGCGACATCTCTGATGGCTTTTCGGAAGTGTTGCTACTGGTTTTCGATGCTTGATGCTGGCGGCTGTGAACCTCTTAAGAGATAAGGAGACACTCAATCGGAAAAAACATTTTCGATCCTTTGTTCGACCCACAGGGATCGGATGGGCCCGTTTTGGTGCCTAGTGGTGCGTCTTACGACATACCCTGTTTATGCAACCTAACCCAAACTTGTTTATGTAGCCATCTGACGCCAAAATTCCTTACAGCATAAGCTTGTCTCTGCGCTGTTAGAATATCTGCAACCGTACCTTGGCTACAAGGTTAGTCGTGTCGATGTTAAATCTTCTAAAAGTTCAGTCATCCATAATACTGGAGAAGTGTCTAGTGTCGATCACCACCGCAAAGTCGATTAGTCTGAATCAGATACTGGAGGTGGTATCGTGCATCTCAGACCTTCTAACAGTACTACAAAAGCGCTCTCTCTTCCTAGCTTTGCATTATTGTCGAGGATAATCATAATGTCAAAGCTATTGTATTACACGAAAGTCTTGTTCAAGAGTTCGTCGAAGCTATCTTTGGTGTTGTCGTTTTTCTCCTCGGCGATTTCTTGGATTATGGTAATATATGCTCTACAACAGTCCAGGGCCTCCTATAGTAGTTCGGCTGCACGTTACCTAATAAGGGATACAACATTCTACTTACATATCCGAAATTCTTTGTTTCGTTTGAAGGGGCTGTCAACAGTAGATTCGTCCATAACAGGGACTTATTCTTGCTTTGCATCGGTCGTCTTTTTTCCATGGACCATCAGTTACCCCGGCGGTGCAACCCCAACAGAACTTGATAAAAATCTTTTGATCAAATTATTTTTGCGCAATTGAAGCTCCATTCCATCGATAGCAGCTCGAAAGGAGGGCTCTGAGGAGTTGACATAAACCTTGATTTCACATTGCCCAATAAAAGAAGTCTATTTTGTTACTTTTTTGAGAAATGACACCGATAAGAAACCTTTCTAGCAAAAGAGACATGATTTCGCCACCTACATAGCTCGGTCTTGTTGGAAACAAATGTCGCCTGAATCCATGTCTTCAAGTACAAGGTCGAATGATGCACCCTCAAAAAAAAAAGGTAAAATCTACAATAATTCTTAATGACTCTACTCCTCAACGAAGCCTAAAAGATGAAAATGTGCCTCGTTGTCCTTTTTCTTAAATTTTTGATCAATTTCATACATTCCCAACGCCATGTTGAGAAAGTCTGAACGCTGTTAATTGTCAGCAAGCTTAATTTTTACATCAATTGTCATAATTGGTCAAATTTTGGAACCGATCAAAAAATTGCTGAGCGAGAACGTGTCGACTAAAATTAAACTTTAGCAGGAGGAATCCCATGACATACCCTTACTTTTAGCTCAGTTGAAATTTATTTTTGATTCAAATTCTCCCTACAGAGTGACCCTTTCATTCAGGGCCAACGCCTCGCTATCATTAAAGAGTGGTCCAACAAGTGGTGTAAGATTTGTTCTTTGAATAATACGAACGATTGTTGAGATATTTCTAAAACCTCTATAAAGTAGAAACATAGGAATTATTTCTGTAAATACTGAAGTACGGAATTTCTATCTATGAATTTTTATTCCATGAAAAAATGCAATGTGACTGCACAGATACATGGCAAGTTTTGCACCTTCAATCATAGAAACAAAATGCACCTGTCGAATCCTTCTTACAATTGAATAAACCTTTCACATTTTTGGTTACTTGAATTCAATACATCAGACCACTCACCGTTCACCTTCTAAAATCGATTCATAAAAGAATAATCTTCAATTATTTACAATTAAGATTGTATCTCTTCGAAAGCCAACTTAAACATTTACTACCAGCTAGCTAATCTCTATCAAAAGCTTGTACTTACTAAACACAAAGCTATCATGTCAGCTACTGGTATGGACACTCATAAGCCCGATAAGCTCTTCGGTCATAAGAAGACATCATAACAACCGGAAATACTATCCACTTGCATTGCATAATCCTGAACTGCTTCATGTATATACAGTTTCCACTAACTTCACCATCGCGATACTCGAATCTCTAAATCAAAGCCGATCCTCTACAATCTGCCATCAACTGTCACCTTAATATACTGAACAGACTGCAGCGCTTTTCCAAGCCATCCACATCAATTAAGTCATTTGCAAATCAAACTAGACATTCATCTAATTTGACAGTTCCATGTTCGACACTGAAATCAATTTGTAATTACAAAGTAGGTACCACCATACGGCCGTGCACGAGTATGTGTACTATGGGCCGTCTGTTGCTCTTTTAAATGTATACTGTGTGTGTTTGTGTTCCTGATGGTTATATCTGTGCCTCTGCCTGTGTCAATGCAAAGCAACTATCGTTGATTGTCGATCTACAACAGCGAACAACGTCACCGATGTTATTGCCGCTCATTTGCAGAGCCAGTGCAGAAATTCAGTCACCTCAAAGTCATTTCATAATGATGGTGCGGAGTGGCGCGGCGCTGCGGTGAAATCACCAGACAGTCCCAGCATCGTTAGAGTGAAATTCACCAGAGTAAGAGTATAAAACGTCCCAGCAGCTTGTAGCCCCTCCACTCTTTCGTCAACTACCAACTAACCATTCGATCCCGATTCGTACTCGATGGGTATAATGTCGTGACATTACCAACCTACCTACCTTTCAGTCTACCCCCCTCATCAACCTCATCATCCACTTTAGCCCCATTGGGAGCTCTGTGCTGGCTTGCAGATCTTCAGACTGAAACCATCTTATGGTGATTCGATACAAATCTGACAACTTTTCGAATTGGTAATTAAAGTTTAGCCATCGCAAGAAGATGAGGTATGAAAGAGAAGTTGTATGCATCTGCCTTTGCGGATGATCGAGGGGGGAGGGGAGGGCGAAGATGCAAATGCAAGCCATGGAGTGCACATTGTTGGATATGGTCCACCAAGTTAGCTGGTGGAATGGTACATGCAAGCCTGTGACCAAAATCGCGCGCGCATACCAGGAAGAAAAGAATGAAACAAAACAAATGCCGGATCAATGCCGAAAGATAGAAACAGAGGAAGACGAAAAGAGAGATTGGGAAAAGGACGAGAAAGCGCCTCTCAAGTTCAGTCGTTGTGTCGTGATTCTGATCGATTAGGAGTCGGCACTCAAAAGTTAATGCGCGCAATTTGGAAGACTGGATCAGATTTGGTGTCTTCGGAGGGAAATTAATTGCACTTCGAATAAATGATCAATTAAGATGGCTTCAATGTTCAGTAGAAATAAAAGAAACCAATTGGAAATTGCCGAAAGAGAAAAAGGTAAAGAAAGAGGAAAGGAAGTAAAACCCCCATCAGGACTTTAGTGGAATTGGCTGCCATATATTCACGGAAAAGAACAGATTCAAATATTTCTGTTGTCCCATATGAATATGTTTCTAACACTTCTGCATCCATTGTCTGATCCATCAAATTTTTCCCTAATTTTCTTAGATTTGAAGTAGAATGGGAAATGATTTTCCCTCCTAAAGGTAAGAGCTTCGTATGAAAACTAAAGAACAGTTAGGACCGCTGCATACCAATAATTGTATTACTGCCGAACAGTTCCTCAGATTTTTAAGAATCATTACAATACATTACAAAATAAGAGAACTTTTGAATATTTTATTCCTCAAACCCAACCTAATTTTCGGCCTAAATCTCGGCCGATTTTTGAAATCTAACCGCTACACACCGGAGCATTGGGGTCCCAGATGTCCCAGAAAACTCAGGGTGCTGATGTGCAGTTTTCTTCGTCCCCAAAGCTCGTTGAAGCGAGCGGGATCGACATTTTTCTAAAGATTTTTCTCTCAAAACGGAAAAGCATGCCGCCAAAAGGTTTTACTGGGATAAGAAAGGTCTTATATAGAATCTCCTTAGTTTTTCTGAAAAGGTCTTTACCACGCGTTTGCCATCTTAACCCAAAAGAAAAAGTGAAGAGTTGTTTGTAGAATTTATAGCAGAGCCAAGGTAGAGTCCCTTACTTCCTTGAAACAACAGCCGTCGACTGTGACGCTGTCTGTCCAATTTGTCCCTCCTAGTCGACAGCATTTACTTAGTTTTGCCCTCATTTACTGCCAAGCCCATTCTTCTTCTGCTTCTGTTTCAATACTAGGAAACGAACTCGTCACAGCTCATTGTGATTTGCCAATTTTATTGATATCATAGGCGTACGCTAGTGATCGCAAAGTTGAGTAGACCTTTGTGTCTATTGTTTGGCGCAGTTGAGGTGGTCTCTTTGTTTGTCAATCGGACAAATGATGCTGCGATTGCACTTATCAGGCATACAATCATATAACCAGATCTAATGAAAAAGTTGGTGCATGCTCTCTATAAAGTAATTTCCAGCTCTAAATACCTCTGCCGATAAGCTGTCTGATCCAGCTATTTTGATTTCAGCTTAGATATTACTACCTCATTTCATTTTGTTCAGGTGGACGTTACTTTTGGCCACCATCTGCTAAGTTAAATGGTTTATTCTGCATGATGCGGGAGGATAATTGGCTTCGTCGGTTTCGGTTTCGGTTCTTGATTCAAGTGACATAGGAATCCGGCGAGGTCTTTAACTATTGCGGCGGTCCTACGTCATACCAAACCATACAGAACAACTGTTCTACCAAAATTCAAATCATCTTCTTAATCCTGGTGATAAAATCACATAGTGCCATTTTTGCATCACACTTCGGACATTGCTCAAATATCTTGTCGAAGAGGTCAAAGAAACATCCTTTGGTGGAGGGGTCCCTGTCTTGTGTAAAGCGTATTAGATTTATGCTAGAGAATTTACGCTTGATTTGGTTTGACCATTTGTTGATTCGTCATATCGTTTCATCCCTGTCTTAAAAGGTTGTAAACCCTTAGTTGGCGTAAGCTAGTATATTGCTACTGGCCGAGCATGTCTTCGACATCTTAGCCTACATGAGTAGGGGTTTACTCATGCAGTTACCAGGGTTCACCACTAGGAGCTAAGTCAAACACTTCGCTATGAATTTGATTGTTGCGAATCTGGCCTAATTCAAAATAAAACACAGTCAAAATATTCCCAATCAATCAGCTACTCAAGTCCTCAACCTTATGCCTTTGTTATGCACCTCTCGTATTAATTCATAGATTAAGTGTAAAGTTCTTCAAAGCTACAAAATACGTTAAAACGCCATATCAACATCACGTCGTAGAACTAATGCTGACACCAGCCAAGAAATACCTGGAATCTTAAAAACTATGAGTTAACCGTATATTGACGCCAAAATATGAAAGATCACCATCATACCATTATTCACATCGCGGGCTTTATTGAGTTGGAATAAGAAAAACACATTTTGTGGCCAAGCTTACATTGCTAATACATCTTAACGAGAAACATTACCACAAAAATTGGGTCAGGAGATTCAGACTCGAAGGTAGAAAGTGACGCCAAGAGAGCTCTCCCATATACCTAAATTCTTCGAAAGTATTTTGTATAAAAATTTAAGCTTCCAATGCAAGTCACTTATCTCCTCTAGACAACACGTGTTCCTGAAGGGCAGGTCAACAACCACAAATCTCATTGAATTCGTATTCTTTGCCTTTTCAGCCCTAGAGAATGGCATTAAAGTCGATGTAATTGCAACCGGTTTTAGCAAGGTCTGCTCTCGGCTTTGCTTTGCAAATCATTTCTACAATGTTTGTTTTAGATCAGTCCATTCGGCTTCATTTTTGGCCTCTGAAGTTCCACAAGGCAACCATCTAGGTCCTCTTCTTTTTATAGTAGTTATAAGTGATCTCAATAGGATCATAATGACTCGTCTGCCTCACTTAACGCCGACGATACCAAATTTTTCAAAACCGTTTCCTCACGCCATGTGAGGACAGATTTCCGATCTGGTGCCTCAAAAGTTATAAAGAACTTAATATCAACATCGTACTTGAAAGAATAAATATTCACCAGTAAACACATGAGGGACTATCATTCAAAAGTCCGTCCCACTACTCGCATACGCCGACGATATTGACATAATCGGAAGAAAGCAAAGTGATGTCAGTGGCGCTTTCGCGAGTATTGAGACGGAAGCGGCAAAAATGGGCTTAGTGTTCAATGAGGGCAAGACCAAGCAAAAAGGACAACCAAGACCGACGTCTCGTGCAGAACGTCACCCTCGACAGATACTACTTTGAGGTAGTTAAGGACTTTGTCTATCTAGACTCCGCTATAAATACAGACAACGACAACAGCGCTGAGATCAGGCGAAGAATAACTCTTGCCAACCGCTGTTTCTTTGGTACCAATCTCCTCTCCGACTCTACATTCTCAACAACCAACCTTTTTTCTCCATTCAATTCCCTCGCGACCTTGGCATTTTGTATGATAAGGAGATCAACAAAACTAGGTTTTGTAAAACGATGGTCCAGAGAACTCACCCAACCATGTCCCTCTATATTAACTTTGTTCGCCCCCTCTTAAAGTTCGCCGGTCAAGTGTGGTCCCCATATTATCGTGTTCCTCTCACGAAAATCGAAAGCATCCAGGGCCGTTCTCTTCGATTTGCATTTCGAGGTATGCCATGGAACGATCCTTTTATTTTGACCCCCTATCAAAACTGTTTCAACTTTATTAACTTAAATACCCTTAAGGAACGCAGAGATGCAGCCGACTTTCTCTTTATTCACCGACTCTTTTCAGGTCACGTTGATTGCGCGTCCCTTCACAACTCTATCTTCCTCAACACTAACCCTCGTAATCTACATACACCTCGTCTCTTCTATTTACCAACCCACCACACCTCCGATGGCGCGAACGAACCAATCTATCGTATGCTACGAAAGATCAGTTCAAACCTTACCACCACTCCATGCCTCAAATCTGATTGCCTTCACCACCCCAATCAACTTTAGTCTTAAGTTTAATTTCAGTTAGATTTTATAGCTTGTATTATACTGAATAAATGGAGACTCTCGCATCCACCAAAATCAAAGACGGAGGGAACGGAGCAGCCGATGTGCCAAAAAATTACCTAGAATCGTATCTGATAAGCAGTGACGACCAACCTGCAAGGTCACACAGCAATTAGTCGGCAAACTACTAGATTACTTTCTGACGCCCGAAACTAGCAGAATGGAACGCGACGGTACATATATATAGGTATGATTGCTATCATTACTCTTTTAGTTTCTAAAAAATACAATCTTATTTACAGTGGAAATAAGCGGGTTGTATACATATGTTTTCACATCTGAGATCAAAATTTGTTAATGCAGAAAATAGTCCCGGCGAGATTAAATAAGTTCCGGTGTCGAATAGGCAGTCTTCGGCTCAGATTTTTCCCGCATAATCATTAAAAAAAAGATTCCACAGACCAAGTGTACATATGCGCGGCTGACATGAAATTATCATCGATTTTAACAGTGAAAAAATGTTTCGTTGGACATATGCCGATGCACTGTCAAACGGAAGCAAGTGTATTTAGAGGATAATAACATTTTACCCAAAACAATCGGACTACTCTGACACCTACACTGATATCAACCTGGTTTTAGCCTACAGCATAAGGTTTTCAAGCAAACAGCCAATTTTGGAATTACACCAGCCTGGCTAATGAAAGCCTTCAAAGAGACACTGATTGGATGAATGGAAATTATCCCCCAAGGTTTGAAAAGTAAATCATTATGTTTCTTTCAGGGCACTTTAATTTATTCCCTCTTCAAAATGACAGCTTAAATGCATTCAATATTCAGTAGAGCAAAAAGTAAGCGAATGAGCCAATTATACAGGCAAAACACTTGACTTATTCTGTAATTATCAACAATAACAAATTCGCATTAAAACTGCAACAATGTATTAAATATCTTGTAAATTTTCATGTTCTGTCCTTCCATCGATGACTACAAAAGGTGTTGTACAAAGATTTTTAAAAAAGGCGGAAAAAAACATCATTCGTGCGTTCGTAATAAGCCATCAATATTGTACAATATCTACAAGATACACTCATTTTAGAAAGAAATCATCATCCCATACAATGCCGTCCATGTCTTGAAAAAAAAAAATCTAAATACGCTTTGTTGCGAAATATGGTGGCAGAAATGCCATTTCAATGGCAGAACGCACACTCTCGAACTACAAGTAATCCTCTCGTTTTCATTTATAAGACCGGTTTACACCGGATCCAATCTCTCAGACTCAGTAAGCAAACTTAAGACCTAGGAACCTTTTGTACACAATGAGAATTCGAGTCAAACAACAACAAAAAAAAATATGAAGCCAGTAACGAAGAAAGAAAAAGAATAAACAGAGTACACGGTATGTCATGTCAATGTTGCCATTAAAAATAAAACAAAAACTTACCACTGACCAGAGGTCTGCTTTGTGGATCAAGGAAATGGAAACCGAAAGGATGCAATAAAATGAACTGACATTGAATGGTACATTTGAATTTTTCACGCGATCCACCTTTTCAGGATACAAGGGATCACATTTCAAAGGAACTAGAAGTTTACGATTCAACTACAATATTGAGGATTCCAAAACAAATAGAGACCATCAAACTATGACAGCTTTAGCAAGAATCAGACTTACGAATAGGGAGTTGGTTGCCTAACAAATCCCTTTCAAGGTCCATTATGTTTCCATGTCCTTTTAACACGACAGGTACCAAAACACCCTTTAATATCGACTCCACTTGATGTCCTTGTTTCAATTCCTACATCACTCCGCCACTTGATCGAAAGTTTTGGTGCCCATCCATCCATCCGTTTCGAAGTGGCTGATCTGCTTCTGTAAGTTGATATCTTTGCTATATCGTCCCTCATTTTTAACCATTTCTCTTGCCTACTCTCCTTCCAAGGGGTGTTTAAAGCACCAGACATATCCAAACAAACACACACATCAAATCCTTCGTTCCTTTTCCCTTGAATGACCATGCGCTGTTGAATAGCCTTCCTCTATCGGACGACACCATCTCTCGGTACCATCTCAGTCTAGAGTTCGGTTTCATATTCGTAATTCCACGAAAAGGTGTTGAACGGTGATGTACCGACAGCCAGCAGCTCATAAGTATCAGTTTCATCTCCCCACACACACGCACGTTAACTTATCTGACTCATAGCTGACATACAAGAGTGGTGACCCCCAATTCGATAAATTCTATTCACAACCAGCACCAACAGTACACATACCAATACCAGAGGCGAACATTTTTTTTGTTGTTGTTATATTCTTGAGAAATCCTAAAACGTATTCCAAATCGATTCGGCATTCCAATGTAATTTATGTCAAATCACTTTCAAATCAGTCAAATTGACTATTGACTTTTATTACATTGTCCCAGGGGACGAGCGCAATACACTACTTGAAACTCAGCCAGTCGTATCTACTATAGACTATAGCCAAAGCCAAATCAGAGCAGATATATGGATAAATATAACCATTCCCAAAGTACTCGTACTCGTACTCGTATCTATACCAGTACGGTCGTCGCATGGACCGATTTGACAAGTGTCTTGTTGCTTATTAAATAATAAAACGTTTATGGAACTGGGTGCGAGCATAAGAAACCAATTCAATGACCAGCAGTTACCAGTTGGTCAGTCAAAGGGGATAAGTTACGCAGTACCGTTTCCACTGCAGGCCCAAGAAAAACAAAATGAAGCAAAAAAAACCCACAACCACCAACTAAGCCGAGGACTTGAAAATGGGCAAATTCCAAGCTTGGCGAATATCTGATGTGCTGCTTTCGTGGCCAATAAATGGGGTAGGCGAAGGCAAGAAACGCCTGGCGGTTCAGTTCAAACACTTTAGATGGATGCTTATGCTGAGCAAACATCGATCTCTGCCACAATTAGCCATAGAGCGTGTTGGCAGATTTGTTCGGCCAACACTTGTTGATGGTAATTTTTGGTGCTTTGCTGTTGCTTGATCTCCGTTAAGTGGTGGGCAAAATTGTTGCACTTAAATCGGTAATTAGGTGCCAGTAGTCTATGGCTACAGCTGATGACTGGAGTTACAGCACCAGATCAGCAAAAGACCATGTTTGATGGCTTTATTTGCGTGAAATGAGAGATTATGATCGAATTTATGAGATCATATACTGAACTATGTCTAACAGATCATTTGTCGTTGTTTAACATTAATCGCTGCACACACATATACTATGCTTAGAGCGCTACCTAATGCAGTAATGTTCTCGTACTCGTACCAACACGAGTGTGAGCATTTTTAAGGCCTTCACAGTTTAACTGTCAATGACTGATGGAAATTACATGTTAGCTACATTGACGAGCAAATTGAACTTATCACTTCCGTTTCTACAGATGTTGATGGCTTAATTCACAGTTATACAGCGAAATGTACGAGATATCTTACATTAAGAATGCCCCATGAATATATGTGAAAAGTGGTTCAAGTTTCAGGGCCTAGCATTTCTAAATTTTCTTCCCTTAATACGATGAAAAACAGTAGAGGTCTGCTTTAAGGAAATTTGTTTTCCGAAATCCCAGTGGATAAGCCCTAGTGGCTTCTTGCAGCACTGACTTATTCTCTAAGAGTTAATACCGCGCATCGTATATGAATATTGGTAATATAATAATTCATAAAGTAGGTATCGAAAGCTTTCAACAAAAAATGTGGTTATTCCGAACTTCAGGTTCAATTTCCCTTTTTACATATCGAACAACCCCTTTAACAATTTAATAAAAGAAAAAATACTAAAATACATTGTGTGTTTCTTGTTTTCTGTTCTTTATAAAGGCTTGGTATATATTCTATATTTTGCATTCTTTTGACTTATTACGGAAGCCCTTCTACTGTACTTTTGTGGAAAAGCGTCCTCATTCAAAAACGCCAATTACTACCTTTGTAAAGGGTGATTCTTTTCGAGGTATTCGTTCCAGTATGGATTTTATGAGAGATTAAGCACCCACCGGCTCACACTGATGTGGTACTTTTGTTCAGAACTGTTTGCCACTTAATCACGAAAATACATAGCCCGACATAGGGTGTAAAAATTACTCAACTGTATTACGAAATGTGTTTCGTCGGTACAAAAAAAACACTGTGGCGCTGGCAGCCCGGTGTGGACCACGGCCTAGCTTCTTGACACTCATTTGTGTTGCTCATGTTGTCATTTTTGTCACATCTGAGCGGGGCCTACGGTTTATCGCCGAATCCGAACGGCACTCCTTAGAGGCTTTTTTATAGGCAATTTTACTTTCGGGAATTTGCTATTGCCCGCCGAAACGGTGATGACGATTCGAAAATGTAGTCGAAAAAAATAATATCGTTACCAACTTGTTTATGAGACTGTGTCACACAGTAGTTCTCTCTAAATTTTTACCACTCTTTGTCTGGCCACCTGATCGCATGATTTTCCCGAAAACTCTCCAATGTGTTTAAGCCTAAGTAATGGAACACTTGATGTGAATTAAAGTTTAGAACGTAGAGACGAGACAAAAAATTGTCGGCGATCGAACCATCGGGACATCGCCACCAGCACAACCATAGCTAATTTGGAACTATTCAGAGAAGGATATGAGCAATTTTTACGATCTTACAGTTAAATTTTACTGAAGTCCTCCTGTTAGAAAAGCTGAAGGAAGATACGCTTTTTTATCCAAAAATTCTCTACAGCGACGAAGATCATTTTGAGAATTTTAATAAACAAACAAAACTACCATATTTGGTCCGATGAGCTCCCTCAGGCAATACAAGAGCTGTCATTGCACCTATCACTATGAGAACAACGTTACCGTCAATGGGGTCCGCTATCGCTCAATGATTTCGAATTTTTTTCTACCCAAAATGCACGAGCTGAACCTGGTTCCAGCAAAACGGAGCTTCATGCCACACAGCACGCGAATCCATGGAGGACCAATCGAGAAATGAATTCACTGAGCAATTTATATCTCGTTTTGGACCGGCGAATTGACCGGTTAGATCGTGCGATTTAACACCTTTGACTACTTTTTATGGGTATACGTCAAATCACTCGTTCCGATAAGCCAGCGTCAATTGCAGCTTTGGAAAATAACATTACAAATAGCTTCAAGCTTCTCTGAAAGTCCTTAGACCTATTGATTTTAAAGTGCAATCATACCATGAAGGAGTCCGACTAGAAAAAACACCTGTTTTAACTTCGAAATCAATTTTCACACCTTAAACTCACTTTAAGCTAGAGCCATTTTGAGAAATTTCAGTTAAGCAGGGCCTTCAAGAACCTTTCCTATTTCCAAAAACTGCAATCAGTTATTTCCAAAAACACACCACCCCATACGGGTAATAAATTCAACTTTATCCAGCAAAGGTGTTTCGAAATATGCAAACAATTCGCAATGCTAGCCATATTAGCTCATCGGACACATGTCGTTGGGGGGCTGCTTAATATGCGCACATTCAGCCTATGACGAGGATGACCAAAGACAGATTGACTAGCAATTGCTTAGCATGTACGAGTACGAGTAACTGCTTGCGCTTACGTTTATGACAAGTGTAAACGCAGGCACACAATCGGGCTGGTTAGGAATTTATTCTGTTTCCACAATTGGCAAGTAGACAGTTACCAGTACCCAGTTGCCGGCACGAGTACGGTACCCCCACAATAATTAAAAACCAAATACGGATTGAGAATTGAAGTGAGATGATTGTGCTGCAGCACATAGAGCTTTTCCAGTTTCCAGAAGATCTTACATCGGATCTACACCGGCTTCTAATGGTAAAATCTGGTTTTGGTCGAGTGAAAACTGGCAATTCTCGTGACTGATACTGTTTGTCTATTAGGGTTAGGTAATGTGGTGCTTCCTGATCTTGGTTTTGTCTTAAGTCCATTACAAGAATTTCGAAAATATTTTAAAATATCACTTTCAACAACTGCATGTAGTGTGAGAATGGGAACAGGTGGGCTCTCGCATTTTATCCAGGGTCAAGTGTTTAGATCTGACAATTACAAAACCTCTCATTATCATTAAAATCTCTTTACATACAACATCAATGCGATGCTATCGATGTGCGATGCAGTGTTTTCTCATACTTGGACAAGATCTAGCTGAGATCTGTTCACAAACATCCAACTATGAAACCAACTACAAAACTAACTACTGCCACAAGTACCGCTTTCATACTTAACAGAGCCTAGTGCAAGTACGACACCTTTAATTATCCCAATCGATTTAAATGTCCCCATCCATAGGCGTAAGTATCGTAACCTTACATCTATGTAGCTACGGCATGCATAGAAGAAGAGCTCTCTACCATACTTTGCCACTCAAGACTATGCTGCTGTTGCTATGGCTATTGCTGTGCTGTCGTAGGCAGATTTCTCCCAGCTACCCGTTCCTAGTTGCGGCTGAGTCTATTTTCAAAATGAAGACGAAGAAGAAAGGAAATGATCGAAGATTATACTCAAATAGATTACAGAAATTTACCGAATGCTCCAATCCGCTAAATGATTACCTCCGCCACGGCAGCAGAAGCAGAACCAACAGAAACAACCTGGTGTTGTACTACGATGAAGGTCCCATGCAACGGCTCATTTGGGGGCTCGGTTTCTTTAGGATTCGTTGGTGTGTGCCTGTACCTTTACCTTTGCCTTTGCCTTTGCCTTTGCCTTTGCCATCTTCGGCGGGACAAGTCAATTTAATTAATTAATTAGGAATAATTAGTAAGTGGCGTTTGGTAAATGCGGAGGAACTGCAGGACATTTATTTCCACCAATTGAATTACCTTCTGCCATTTGGCCACTGATACAGGCAAATTCCTGTAGAGCCCCAGCACCAGTATGGTGTTTCTCTTTGGGTCTGGACTGTGTTGTGTTCCGTGCGATTTCTCGCATTATTCACATCCTTTCTCTGGGCTGGGTTGCTGAGATGGCAGAAGTGTGTTCCAATGGCCATGGAGGAGAATGGCTGTGATTGCATTGTTGCTGTGCGGTTGTTCAAAGTTGTCAGTGGGAACATGTCCTAATGAATATGAGGTGATCTTGAAAGTTTCCATTAATTATGACACTGCGAGTGGCTTGGAGGCGTTCAACGGTATATGCGAGAATACTGGGCTTGTGAGTAAACTTGTAGACTTGTGTGCTCTCACTTCGGCGGAAAGTATGAGTTTGGTACCCGTTTGGTAATGACATCGACACAGTCGCCACCACCGAACATCGGATTATTGTGGGCTTAATGGCCAAGATTGGGAAGAGTTAATGAATTGCGTGGTGATAGTGAAGCTATGGAGGAAACTTTTGCCCAATCGTGAATATTATGTATATTAGTGCTATGCATTGAGGGTGCGACTTTCACGAAATATTATTTTGGAGTTCCTAATACTGGACCGCAGCTACTTACAATTTGGATAAGAAAGAAATTTCTGTTATAACAGTTTTGGATATTTACGACGTTGCTGGACTTTAGATTGAGTCCCTGCACAAAGGAACAGAGGAGCTATTGGAAATGTCAGATCTTGTTTTGAAAAAATAGAAAACGAATGTTGGTGAATGTTTAAAGTTATAGAAGATGCCAGAGTGGCTATCGTTTTTGTAAATGCATTTTAAGAAAAGTTACCCCCTACCACAATATCAGCAAAAAAGCACTTCAAGGAAACAAAATGTTCATCAATCTTGTAGTTGACATAAATGAAGATTTTTCACTGAACGACAAATAAGAACATACCAGGAGGGGAAACCCGATTATGTAATATGAGTAGTTCTAATCATTAAATTGAATTTTCTCTTCAGACTGTTTGTAATGTTGATTCAATAATTCGAACACCTCTTGAGATATATAAGCCGTAAGCAATCTGCATTTCTCCTTACCGATGCCAAACTGCAAGCCGAGGAGGTAAGCTCGTGTTTGATCTTTGCCTAGGACGTTCATCGGCGATGTTGGGAAATACGATCCTACTGTGACCTGTGACCCAAATAAGTTTCAGTGGATTTAGTTAACCGTCTATCTGTAGAGAAATCTTGTCCTCTCGAACTAGTTTGAAGGAGAAAAAAGGGATCAGCAGCGGTTAGAACCGAATCGCTCTCAATAGAGATGCCACTTCATCTGATTGGTAAAGGGGTGCGTAGAAGTAATCTTTGAGAAAATCACATTTTTCTTCGAAGAACTAAACCTAATTATTCTCGGACATCAGTGTTGATCACAACTTTGGAATTCCTCCACAGAAATGTTCATATTATACTTTGTTTAGGTCCAGCTTATATAGTAAAGTGTAGCTTTATTGTACCTGCGCGGGCCGAAGAATGCAACTAATCTGATAGTGATATTATGTTCCTTAAGTTCCTTGACATATTATAGCAAAATTTTTATTTAAAAGAAGTGTCATTCATTAATTTTTAAGCCTAGCAAGGCTAATGTGTCACATCATGAAAATTACGAATGAAGTGATGGAGCAGAGAGGCCATTTATTTGAAATTAAATCATTGCAAATATTTCAAAATCTTAAAGGGTACGACGGTCATCGCTTCTTCTCCACATTGACTGATGTTCAACGTTCATCCATCCCACAACCAGTACGTTACTTGGGGACCTACCAAGAGAGCTTATGTAATCAATGTCTTTATTGTATATCACTTCCGGTCTTTAGCATATCAGCACTTACTTTAGGTGCCACTATAGTCCGGGGTATACCTGAGCCGCAGCCAACAAGCGTTTCCAGGCTTGATTATTCGCTACATGCCTCCAGTCTCTTACCCTAAGTTGGCACTAATTGAGTGCCTAAATGAGTCTCTGGTTAAGTCGATGTCACCGTAAGGTCTATACAGTTTGCCGTTGTATCTCTTCCTACACTAACAGTTTATGGAGACGGGATTTTCCTCCCAAGGCAGCCAAGAGCACCTCCATCCATTTATGATAGCGCCATAAACAGGACTGTGATTGTTAAGGTCTGGTCAATTGGATTCTTAACCCAAAAGAACAGCGATTGGCAAGAATTACTCTTCGTTTGATATTAGCGCTGGTGTCGTTGTTTGAATTTATACCTCATAGCTATTAGGTAGACAAAGTCCTAGACTAACTAGCTCAGACGAGACATCTGTGTTGGGTGTTCCTTTTGTTTGACAGTATATACTAAATCTTGCCCTCTTTAACCGCTCAGTCCAATTCCACCGCATCTATCTCAATACTTGCGAAAATGGCACTGAGATCATACTGTTTTCATTCGATTATGTGAATATTATTGGCGTATACGGATAATTGGGCGGATTTTTGAAAAGTGTTTCCTCTTGTGTTGGCGCATAGGCTTTGACTATTGTTTCAAGGATGATGTTAAGCAAATGGCATGACACCGCATCACCTAGTCTAAATACTTTTTTGGCATCAAAGGTCTCTGCGAGATGTTTACCGATATATATGGAAAGGCGTCATTCTCCATCGTCATCCTGCACAGACGGACAGGTTTGGTAGGGGTGCAAAAACTAGACATTGCTCTTTATAGGTCGTCTGTATACTCGTAGATGCTGTCATACGCGACCCAAAATTCGATGAATAGGTGATGTGTTTCTGGGTTTTTTCCAAAATTTGCCCTAATGTGAACTGTTGGTTGACATTGATAGGGTTGACGAACTACTCCAGGCATTCCCACAGTACGATCATGTATATCGCACGTGCAGTTATATAAGGGATTTTTGAATTATACAAACCACCTACGTCTTTCTAAAGATATACAGCTCCAACTTTATTCCAGAAATTGAAAAAGCATTCCTTCCCACTACAAAATCAATCTTCATGCTATGACACTTGATACCGAGTTACTTCTCCGATCTAATTGATTTCATCTTGATCCTCTTCAAGTCGCATTCATTACCAGCCCAAAAGTGCCACTTGGCTCCCCACAGCAGTCGATCAGAAATGCAATACCATCTCAAATCACATCCCGGAAAATCTCTCAGATATTTGTCAAAATTAACATAACAAAGCGGCCACATACTTCCTCATGCAACACAAACACAAACCTTGAGTGTCACTTTCGTCTCCCACACGCGTGTTCGTACTTGGACGAAGGAACTTGGGACTACAACTCGCATCCGACATGTTCCCATCCCAAATTGCATCGCATCTCCAAGTAAATTTATCAACCATTCAGAGACCAAACAGTCAAAAGGACACAACAATACAATGTCAAAGAATGCCCAAAACAACTGTCAAAGAATCCCATCCCGAAACAGAACGCACATCATTAGTCAGCAGAAACCAAGACGAACAACAAAAAAACGCACTCCACGGATTCGGATTGGGATTCTGAGTAGCTTGTCGGGGGATGTGCTGCTACAACTGAGGCTGAGACTCAAACTTGGATGCCTGATTATATTGCATGGTGGCATTATTAGTGAGGTACGTGCCCGGTTTTGTGTTGCGCAGGATCAACTTTTTTCGGATGCGGTTATCTAAATCAATCTTTAGGACCGAGCAACTAACCGACTCGGCCGACTGCCATATCCAAAAAAAAGACACACAAAAATGGATTTTTGAATTCACATTGAACTGGGAGAGAGGGGTTTTGGATGGGGAATAACGTGCACAGTCATGAATTCCATCGATTTGTAACTTTTTGTTGTTGTTAGAGCTCCGTAGAGCACATAAGAGTGGGAATGGAAAATGAAGGCCAATACGATTGCACTTACTTGATACACTCTGTTCGTGAAGCAGGAAAAGGATTAATCTGCGTAGCTGTGGGTTGAAGTATGTAGAGAACCTGCTTCTGATATAGCTGCCACCAAAGCCATGATCATATGAAGGGATTATGCTTTTTGACAACTGCGTTAATCATCGAGAGAGGTTGTTTTTTATTTCATTTAGCATGGGGGAATCTAAGGTCTCGATTTTGGAGAATCGAATGAGGGATGCATGGTGAGGCCTTTTGAAATATCAATGAGTGCGGTTAAGTGAAATAATTTTTCATTAACTTTGTTCCGCAAGCCTTTTTACATATCATCATTGGATACACCTCATTAGTGTGTCAAAGTGGGCAACAAAGTTTCGAGTAATGAGTTTGATATGAGGTAGTTTAAAGTAACTCCTTAGCCGGCCGGTTGAAAAGCGAAAGGTTGTCGGTACAAAACTTGAAAGAGAAAGTAACAAAAAATAATTTCATCCAGATAACAGAGCGATTTTTTAAGGAATACGAGTATCGTTTAACTTCGAGTATATCTCTCATTTCCCATGGACGGTTTGTGGTTTAAAGGCAAGTTGAGCAGTAAAGATATCCGGGATAACCGATAAGTGGATGGTTAGAGAAATGGATTCACTTGGATTTCGATATGTTTATTTAATTTTTGCTGCTTTTGAAACACCTGAAGCTCTTACTTATGTGAAACCATTTTTCTATATAAGAATTAAAATATTATAATTTATAAGAAAAATCTTCAAAAAGTGTCCTCTCAGAATTAGAATTTTTCCCTGGAATCTTAAGAGACGACTTGTTCAAATAGAAATAGAATCTGAAATGGTAATTTATTTAGCTTAGAAAGTTCTATACTCAAAAATACACCAATAGTTCTTTTAAAATTAACCTCCCGGGACAATTTGTGTTGATAGGTTTGTGGCAGATTTTACTAACAGGGGAAGACAACATGATTTTGATCACCGAATTGTAAAAACATTAACAAACGTATGCCCTTACTAACAAGGTCATCTAAAATACAGTAACCTGTAGAATGGTTTTAAAATCCGCAAATTTTGCAAAATTATCACACAGACAATGCAATACAATGAGAGAAACATGCGAAAATTTATAGCACTACTTACTTACTTTCTTAGGTGGCACTACAGTCCGGGGTTGAACAGGGACTCAATAACCATGTCTCACAAGAAGCCTGAGGTCCAGTTCTACTTCTTTGTGCAACCTATCATGGAACCATTTTCCATTGCGTTGCCCGTTTCTGATTTGGATTCGAAAACTTTTCCGGCTTGAGCAGTTTTGTTCATGGGCTTGAGATGACCTCGCCATTTAAACCGAGTTTTCGAAGCTTTTCTGACGACATCGGTATTGCTGCATTGATCGGTCATTTTGAAACGTTTCTAGCATGCTTAATTGTCCAAGCTTCTGCGCCGTGAGACAGGATTGTGATGTGCACAGTTGCTTGAGAGAGAGCTTAACTACTAGGTGGGGTGAAAAGTAACCTCCTTGACCGCCAGAATGCGCCGCTATTGCAAAAAAGGTTATGGTGCCTTGAAGTCCGTTCGTATTTAGGCAGACATGCCAAGCTTCAGTGCGATACTGACTTTAGTTTTATTTCAACAAACTATTGTTGTTGACGTGTTTGGCATCATGTTGAGTATGGACAAAAACGATTTTCGTTCTCTCATAAAACATTATTTTTTGAGAGGCAAAACGGCAAAGGAAACAAAAGAAAAGTTGGATAAATATTATGGGGCTCATTAGCCTGTCAGATTACACCGTCAAATATTGGTTTCGAGAGTTTCGTTATGGCCGCAACTCCACTACCGATCAAGTCCGCAGCGGCAGGCCCTCCGATGCAGTTACAGAGGACAATGTCAAAAAAATACATGAAATGGTGTTGGCTGACCGGAAAGTGAAGGTGCGCGAGCTAGCAGATACCACAAAGATTAGTAGAGAGCACATGTCATATTTTGGGCAATATTCTGCGAATGAAAAAGTTATCCTGCAGCTGGGTGCCGCGCATGCTCACTCCTGACCAAAAACACGAACGCGAGAGCACTTCGAAAGATTATTTGGACTTGCTGATGCGGAATCGGACGGACTTTTGGCGTCGATTGATAACTGTTGATGAAACCTGGTTCCACTATTACACACCAGAGAACAGAATGAGTACCCGGCAATGGATTGAAGCCGGCGACACGAGTGCTCCGAAGCGGCCGAGGTAGGCTCAATGGGTCGGAAAGGTTATGTCGCCGGTTTTCTGGGATTGTCATTTCATACTCTTCATGGACTACCTCGAAAAAGGAAAAACCATCAACAGCGAGTATTACTGTGCATTATTGGAGGGACTAAAGGCCGAAATCGCTGCAAAACGGACTCACATGAAGCGAAAAAAAAAGTTGTTTTTGCAAGACAATGCGCCGGCGCATAAGAGCATCGCAACCACGGCTAAAATGAATGACTTACGGCTCCAATTGGTATGGCATCCACCGTATTTGCCCGATTTGGCTTTCTCGGAATCATTATCTCTTCCCAAACCTCAAAAGAGGAAATCATTGACGGCACGGAGGAGTATTTTGCAGACCTTCCGGAAAATTACTTTTCGGACGGGATCAAGAAGTTGAAAAATCGCTGGAATAAGTGTATCAATCTAAAAGGGGACTATATTGAATAAAATAAAAAAACATTTAAAAAAATTTTTTTTTTGTCATTCCCAAGGAGGTTACTTTTCACCCACTTAGTACTCAATAAACTTTAAGGCCCAAATAAATAGCGATAGGCCAGACTAATTTCCCCACTGATGTGGGTGTCAGAGCTGATAGCGAAGCCGAGGTAAATAAAGTCCTTTTTGTCCTAGGTGCCGACATTGTTTGTCCCCATTTGATGACAGCACATACTTTGTGCTTCATTTTTTGAAGCTTAACCCAACTTTGCCTCTTCTAAATTACGTACTTCAGTAGCTGTTAGCCCTTCGTAATGACTTTTTGAGTTCTTTTCCGACATAGAAGGTCTCGGTTTTGTCGTTATCGGCTTTGACAGGGCAGCGTGCATTCTTCATCGCCATCCTGCGTAGTCGAATAAGATTGGTTTTGTATAGTTCGTCTCTTGAAATCAGTGAAAATGTGGTGTTTATCAATTTTGAACCTTTGTGTATTCTCAAGATCTGCCGTAATGTAAAAATTCGATCTATTGTCGATCGATCTATTTTTCCTCTCTAGTTGGCACAGTTCAGGAGGTATCTCTTCCATAGAATCTGGCAACAAACTTAGGATTGCGGCTATTTCTGTTTTAGGACGTGTTACGGCCTCTTTGATTGCCATTTGACTGTGACGCTACTGGTTTTCTTGGACTACGGTTTAGGTAAAGATTAAGAAGGACTCAATTGAAAAAGAACCCGGCAATCTCTGCCGAATGTTCGCCTTTTTATTCCCCACATAAGTTCGCTGGCTTCAGACTGATAAGAATATCCTTGTCCTTTTTGAGTTGATGTAAGCTGATCGAAACTTTCAGACATCCGAATTGCTGCAAGAATGTCTTGCCTCTATGGCAATTTTATTGATTTGCTTGACGATTTGATGTTGTACCGGCTATAGTTACATAAAGCCCCGTTGCAAAATCAGCAGGTGTTGTACCTTTCTGCAGGTGATGTCATGAAGGCTATACCCACCGATTATATTACAAAAGGTATCCCTCTTGCTTACTATGGCCTTAAATGCGTTCTTGACAACGACCGTGGGTAATTCGTCCTTCTCCTCCATTGAAGAATAGAAAATGTTGTCTTTATGCGAATCGTCATTTGGTATCCATGCCTGTTGCTCAAGACTTGTTCCTTAAGTCTTCCAATGATTGCAAACACGGATGTTAAACAAAATGGTACGACCGCTGTTTATCTAGCAGCAATTGTTTGTAAAAGCCCATATAGAAGATATCACATTTGTTCATTTACACTCCATTCCAATAAGTATTCCTTAGATAGCATTTATATCTGCTTTGTTGCAGTCAAAGTTCTCCGCCAGTTGCTCGGCTGTATTCTCTGGCGTCCAGGCTCCAAATATTCCATATCCGGATCCGAAGATCGATGTTCATTACATATTTGCCTAAACAATCAGCAGCAAATCTCTCATTATCCGAGGTTATTAGCTAGTTCGTCACATTTTAATCTCTTCTGTACTATGCTACTGATCGAGAACACACATGACGTTTATTTTTTCTGTTACCAAGGACAACTACTCGTACTTCAATTATACAAATTCAAAAAACAGAAGATGTAAACGAATTTTATACGTAGAACACAATATATTAAATAACAGATAGAATTGTGATAATTAATTAAAATTTCTAGACTATTATGCTAGAGGTCCGCAGTTTGATTTCCAGGCCAAGCACCAAAAAAAAACCACGATAAATTATTTCTGATATCATTATCCCTTTGACAGACAATGGAAAGCCTATAAAACAGAGCCAGTGCATATTGGAGAGCAGTTTTATTATCACACGCAAACCTTTACGTGAAATCTTGTTTTTGAGGGGCGAAAGGAATGAGCATTCTCGAAAATTTATTTATACAAATACAAGCTTATGTTCATAAAGTTTTGAGGTTTGATTAAAATGTCACATAGCAATGATATATTCTGGCTGGGGTTGCTGATGTAACTTAACTAAAAACCATAAGAGGA
Organism: Volucella inflata; assembly: GCA_928272305.1. Taxonomy (NCBI): domain Eukaryota; kingdom Metazoa; phylum Arthropoda; class Insecta; order Diptera; family Syrphidae; genus Volucella; species Volucella inflata. The sequence continues at coordinate 126,870,189 of OV743717.1, forward strand.
GAGGATAAAGTCAGCATACTTATGAAGAATTTAAGCATTTCTAAGATTGATTTATCTAACACATTGTCATTTAACTAAGTCTGGGTTCTTCAAATGTCTTTGCTTCGTACTCGTTTAGAGATAAATAATAATTGGACAAGTCATTTAGCGTAAGAGCTCGATATTTGATGAGTTTGTAACCAGTCAAAATCTAAGAGTTAATCTAAAGGTTTTCAAATTCTTGAATTCATTTATTGTATATCATAATATTGCCGTAAATTTTTATGACACAAATAAGTCCATTACAGTGGCTAAAAGCTGAACTTCGTCCATTGGAGGCCCTTTATTATAGCTGGCATACTCACGCTTTTCATATTTGGGTTTTGTTTTACATCGTAGCTTGTTAGTGTTTTAACATTTATAGGTTAAGAGCATATAATTTTAGATAAGTTGTCGGGGGAAAAACTGTGCGATAAAATTCATCACGGTTCCGAATATATTTATTGTTTCAAATACACCGAATGGTAAGCCTCCTTTCCTTTGAAATTGGCTATAATGTGCTCTTTAGTCTTCGTTTGTCGTAAACATTTTACCATTTTCACTCAAACCCACCAACCCACGGTTATTACTTATTTAAGTGTGACTGGTGACTCTTGACTGTTGACTGTTGACTGCTGACTATTGTCAAGGTGAAACAACTGATTTCCATAACAAGAGCGCAAGAACATGAGCCTTCAGCCGAACCGTATCGGAATGATAGGAAACCCCACATAAAATATTTATGGTGCTTCGGAAGCAGCAGCAGCAGCTTCTGTTTTATATGCCAAGCAGTGCGTTTTCTTCCTTCGCTCCGAAATTGGTTTCGATAAAGCCCACCATTGCCTGCCAACTGTATCTGGAATGTGTTTTTACGAGTATTGTTGTCGCATAGAAATTACTTGAGCCATTTTCATTTTCGAGAGCACAACAAAAATAGAAAGGTTAAAGATACCATAAAAGAGGAAATCAAAACTAAAAACCAAAACTCAGCAGGGTCTCCTACTCTTTAGTTTCGAGTGCGCAGTTTCTCCCTCATAATTTATAGGACAACATTATATTTTAAGCAGACGAGGCAGTGGACGAAACTCTTCCCACGTCAACTGGATGATACCCACCAATTTCAACAACAAAGACTGACTCTGTCTGTGTGTCTGTATGTCTGTCTTTCTGGGTATTTGTCCATCGCGTTATATTAGTAGCTGCTGCTCTGTCGCGCCACCAATGTCCATTATTATTTAAAGCGTTCAATACAAATTTTTATAACATAATTTCCGATCATTTATCTGTATCCGCGTTCGTAGGTTATTTTTGTCAGGGGTTTAATGTGAGTCGCATATGGTGGTGGTGATGGTGAGGCTTCTGTAGAAGAATTCATTGTTTGAGGTTCAGTCCAGATAGCGATTAGTGCCAGGGTCGCCAACACATCTCCATGGATATGGAAACGTTCGCAATGGTTTCATAGTTATTGCCGGTTTATGGCTATTGTTCGCAGGTGCAGGTAAGGAATTTCGTTGGGGGTTTCGCTTTTTTATTTTCAGAATAATAATGGATAAATTTATTGGAGCCATTTGTACAATAATCGAATATTGTTGATGGTATAGAGGCAGAAAAGTGCTGCATAAAAGTCTGTAGAGGTGCCACCCTGATGTGTGAGGTTAATGATGAGAAGGACCATCTTGTTGGCAAAAAACAGCCAAGCAAGTGTGGTGAAATTTCAAGTTTAAACTGTTAAGGAGTAAATAGGATTAACAACCCACACATGCCGAAGCTGTTTTAAGTAGATCGTTAAATTTGTAGGTTATAGTTGAAGTTTCTCTACATACTCGTAAATAAGTAGCACGTCTGACAGTTTATGAAATACGATAGAGAAGGTAACAGACAAACCTAAAAAAAAAAGTGACAGTAAAACAGAGCAGAGAAATTTCTTGGAAACTTGCAAATCGCTGAAGATCGTAATGAAATGCTGGCATCAATTACAATATATCATCTTTATTGCTATTTATTTTCACTGGCATATTTCTGGCACGACATACTGCAGAGTATTTATTTACTCATAAAGAAAATATTTGACTTTTATAGATGAACAAACACACGCGGATTAGTTGGTAAATTTAGATTAATTTGGCGACTTTTTAAATCACGTTTTGGAATATTTGTCGCAGCATTTAGTGTCTAATGCAGAAGAAGGTGTTCAGCCGCATGGACTGAGCTTCCATTTCTCGTGGCCAAAATGGAAAAGAAAATTGCATGGTCAGTGACTGATCCTGTTGAAACAACTTCCATTTGAGGCACAAAAATTGGTTATCGTTTGCCGATATCATTTGTCATTGACTGATTGATTATACATTCCCGATAGCGAGTTTAAAGAAAAATGGTTACATGATGTCTTCAGCCTAAATAAACACAACGCTTATAGTGCATATTCTTTTCATGGTTTGATTTACTCGAAATCTCACAATTTGACTCATTTACGAAGCTTACAACACAAAAACGGGCCTCATCGCCTACCGAGGTTAGAATTGAGGAAAATTCTGTTGAAGAACCCATAGTTCAAGTGGTGTGGATTATTGAACGAATTGACGGACATTTCTCGCTATGTACAGCTTTTGGACTTACGTTACAGAGCCAGTTGGATTAAAGATACATATTTTCATGAGAAGACCCTGACTAGTGCTTCTTCCTGTACTCGTACTCTCGCACACATTTTACCGAAGACAAGTGATGTCGAAGCCAAGGATGTAGAGTTATGAAACTTATTTTTAAACAATAATAACAACAATCGATTGTACATCAAATATTTTAATTAATTGCAAAGAATCTTTCAGGAAATTATGTTTAAAATACTACATATCTCAATCATATGGATTCTTCCGCTGTTTTTGACAAAGCGCATCCAGTCCGCCCAATTTTAGGCCTCCCTTAAAGGCATATACTAGGAAATTAGCATAGCTTTCAAAAAGGGATTTAAATGCCATCAAACCACACGATAATGGTGGTCAATTTACTGTATATACTGGCACCCTCCTAGAGTAGCAAATCGTAAGGAACAATGACTTTAGGATTTTCGAAAAAATCACTTATTACTGTCTAATAACGTTGACTACTGACTACAACGCGAGCTCCACTTTTGTGGATATAATTGAGTCTTATGCGTCTCTTATGGAGACACAAGCCCATTGAGCCAAAGCGGGCGTCGTCACTAAACAGGTTTAGCATCGGCTTTAAGCTGCTTGAAAACCCAATACGCAAGCCATACTCCGGCGACCTTAGTTTCCGCGTTCACAAGATTTTATACAGTTTAGTCCGAGATCGTTATTTCCCCAGTTTGAAAAAGCCTTTGGTTTCAGTTTTTATTAGAACGCACCGGTGAATCTCTTGCTATAAAAATTGTACTGCATCTCCTTATTGCTAAGGACCTAATTGCATTAGGTACAGTTTTCCCTTTCTGGAAGAAGTCTTAAGGAAATGATTGATAGACAAGTTTACGCAATGGCTGAAGTGCACAACCTTGGAAACTAAGGAACTATTAGCGGGATTACTGTCAATGTCAGTTTTGCAGTTGGGCTCATTTGTGCATATTTTTTTTGCTGCAACCTGAAACAACGATTGAACTATGAATATAGAATCCTATACTCTATAATAAAATAGATTTGTCACCCCTTTTTAATTTCGAACTGCAGTTCAATTTTTACTTTTTACAAGAATCATGCCACAAGCATATTTAGATCCCATAATTTCAGCTGGCATGGCAAGGGCCTACTGAAAATTGATCCATAAATAAATAAGTAAAGCTAGCCCTAAACGATGAACATGCTCGCTATGTTTTTCTCTTGTAGGGGCTGGTTCGCGAACCGCCCGCTGTTGGCGAAAATTTTCGATTTTTTCGTGTTCGTTGGCTTCGATGTTCGCCGTATAGGGCCATGTTCGCGAACAAACCTCATTTTTTGCTGTGAACGCCGCCTAGTTCATATCGCGGATGAAAGACAATGGCAACAGTCAGTCAGGATTCTGTAAAAGAATTTATTGAATTATTGCGGAATGAAAGTGCGATTTGGGATATAAAAAGCCAGTCCTTCATCCACTTTCTTTTTTTTATTTTTTTATTTGTTTTGTTTTCTTTTTTCTTACATAAATAAATAATTATAATTTATATTCTTTATCGCACATGTTTACACTGTGAAGAATCAACACGATATGAATGCTCGCCAAATGTGCTCGTCCTGTAGGGGATAATGCAAACGAGCAAGTTCGGCGAACATGTTCGTCGTTTAGGGCTAGCTTAAGTGAATCTACGGCAATTTTTATTTTCTATGCCAACGATTTGCCAACTTTAAGAACTATCTACTACTTGTGGTTCGAGCCATAAATCTTCATCGCCCGTTATTTAAGTTACTGAATATTCAAGAATTTATTAGCTGGAAAAGTAATAATATTCCCGCGAAGCCTTATAGTTAAAACGAAATATGTACATATAAGGTTCCTTACAATATACTTTCAAAAAATAAAAATATTTAATATTATGATACTCGAACTGATTCTTCCTTTAGTTGAAAGCGATTTTTCAGTCAATGATGCAACTACTCGTATCACAAATCCCACCTAACTTGTTGGACAAATTTTCTCAAACAAACACTCGTAATCCTTTCTCCAAAACATCTATGTATCTCCTCGTTAAGATACGAAAACGTAATTCAAATCGGGTGGTCCCTCTTAGCCAATGAATCCGAAGAAAAATGTCCTCCAATTATTCTTTAACTAAGTCCCGATGCACCAGACTACGAAGCGAATAACAACAAAACCTTCCATGATTGCCGACACAAAAATAATCCCTCAATTCCCGGGATTCCTAGACAGATGAGTCATCCTGATAGCGCAATCCTAACAAAAGACAATTAAAACACCAAAACGTTCAGCATTCCCAAATTTAAAGAAATCAAAAAAAAAAAAAAAAAAAATCCCCTCAATGTTATTTTTTACCTTCTCGAGAACTCTCAACAAAAAAAAAGGACAGCTCAGTCTTAACTCAGAGGTTCAGATTCAGAAGGACAGGTAGAAATGTCGCTCATTGACTGTGTCCATTAAAACGCACCCCGAAATAAATGGATCGCTGTTGCCATAGCGATAGCAATCCATTTGTACTTCTCCTTTTCACCTTTCCGTATCATCTGGCATTGATATCGAAAGTAAAGAGAAAACAAAATTCGAAGGATCCTCACTTGTTGGACCTTAAGAGGTCATAACTCTGCACCTTATCAACCAACAGTCATGTGACACTCATTACCTGAAAGTATATGAGAAGCCTTTTTTTTTGGTGCTTCCTCCATCCTATATAGGTACAATCCTTGACCAACTTCGATTGAATACTAGAAAAAACAAGAAATCCAATAAATTTTCATTTTTGTCATCTAAAGAGAAATGGTGACAGTCCCAAAGTAAAAGATACCAATCATCAAATGGGCGGCACTATGTACGAGTTCTCGTACTCTATACACAGGATGCAAACCGATCAATTTTCGAGCATTCAACCACAGGAACTGCATCAAAATATCCTAAATGAAAGTCACGTAGAAGAATTAACCGACATTTATGCGAAGTTATGGGCTGAAAATTGCTCAGCAGGGTAATAAATTTTGTTGTTTACCCAAAGCCGGGTGGAATCAAAGCAGAATGACATCTCTTTGACAGAGGTGGGCCCGATAAATGTCACACGTCAACTTCCGGTTCGATTTGACAGTTTATTGCATTTCTTGATGTCACAATGTCAGGACAAAGTGAGACAAATCTGCTTGAGAATTCCAAGCCATCCAAGTTTGCTGGACAATAAACAAATTTGTCCGAGAGGTGCAAACAAATTGCGACCTCCACTTATGGTTGACGGTTGGGGATAAAATTGTAGTGGCACGGATGCGGTATTGGTATCGGTGGCGGCGGCAGCAGCGTCATCGGAAGCCAAAGTTGCAGACACACAAATCCCTTTTGTTCCATGCGAATTGCTTTTAGAGTTCCGAATGTCGTCTGTAGACCATTAAATCGGTGGCATGAATAAGCACTGCGTATAGAGATATGTGTCCATGTATATCACAGAGACAGGGTCTTGAGATGGATGAGAGAGGAGAAATCGAAGATTGTGGTTTAGTTGGAGAGTGTTGGATTGGAATTGGTCGTGAAGGGAAAAATTTGCATACCATTGGGATACTCTGTAAATTCATCTGCTTTGCGTGGAAGGTTGACAACAGAAGGAAGAATGGTTTTGAGTTCATTAAAGGGTCGAAAGTTAATCTCCTAATTTTGGGGACATCACAAATTTGTGTATTAAAAATGAAATTAGATAGAAGCCAATAGACCTTTTATTCACATAATTAAGTCTTTTTAACATTAAATTAATTGTACTATGGATGACATTCTGTAATAGATATAATAAAAATAGAAGAAGACAAAGCAAAACTAGTTGCAACAAACTTAGAATGGGACAAAAAGAAAATAAATATTCACTCAACCTGCTATGGGAAGGACCAGCTCCCTTGCGAGTTATTGAATCCAGAAACCTCTCCTGCTGTCGGAAATTTAAATTTTTCAATAATGGGGTTATTTTGATCAATAACTATTATTTTTTGATTTGCTATACAATGTGGCATAGGAGGAACTTTTTTCGAACCAAAAATAAAAGCATTAGTTGCCCAAATGCGGTAGATAAACGTAAACAATATCTTTTGTGTTTCACCAAGTGTCAAAGACGGTTTACTTTGCTAATGAATGAGGATGTTATTGCAAGTAATAGAAGTTTTTTTAAGATGCAAAACCTTAACTAAGGGTCTAATGTAGTATATTCTTTGGATGTTGCTCTACTTTCGGTTAAAAGCATTGTCTGGTGTCAGGGTAAGCCCTTTTATTTTATGGTTTTCTTATGCCTTAGTTGCGGTAAAAGTTAATAACTCACCAGATCATATTGATAGGTCCAATGGAAAAAAACAGTGCACATATATTATGGCCTCAACCTCGACAACTGAAGAAACGCTACCTTGATAAAAATTGCAAAATCCACTGCAAGATTCATTGGATACCATGGTTACGCAGACGAGCCTATAGTATAATTATTTTGGTCTTCCCTGTATTCAAGATATTAGAACGCCTTCTAACAAATAGCGATTGTACTCCATGTAATAGTTCTCATAGAACGAATTAATATTTTTAGTCTAAGACGGAGAAGGTTATTATATACCATACACTAACACACTCAACCAATTCTAAGGATCTCTTATACTTAAAACATAGTGGTAATGGATATAAATTTAAAGCAGAAGTTTAACGTTTTGGAATAGGGGGTTCTGAAGGAGGGCCCTTATTAAATCTGAGCTAATTAGTACATTCTGAAGCTTCTAATCAAGAATATCCAATCTCAACAGCGATAGGATCAAAGAAGTCGTTTCTATGCCTGATGTAGTAGTTCAAATATCTGTACAAAGATCAATGAAATCGTAAGAAAGCTTTTAAGACTTGACATTGATCGGACTTGATGGTACTAACTTTAATGCCCGCAATGCATTGGCGAGTTCTGGGTTATTCACAGTTTACCTTAAGGCTTCGTGATCCAGGTACTAGAATTTGCATTAAGTTTTCTGACCAATCATGGATGCTTAATCTTTGCATCAGATGTTGCATTTTCCTTTACTTCTCGAACCAGGGACATTATTCATTTGTTTCATGTTTCCTGCCAATGCCTTGGGATCACCACAGGGGATTCATATTGTCAGTCTTTTGAGCAAGAGTACTGAACATTAAGTGAGCACTGTTTAGCAAGCAATATCTTAATGTCTTCCAATTAATTTTTCCTCTATAATATAAGCTAAATAGCCAAGTTGCGTTTAGCCCTGCTCAATCAATTTTCCACTTCTACAATAGTTAGAGAATGTAAACCTTCTCTGAACATGATCAGATGGTTGAATAGAAGAACTTCTCAGAGCCAAATGGAGTGTTATACGAAAAAAGGTTTGTCAGCTACAGTTGAACAAAATCATCTTCAGTGATGAAGCTCATTTTCATCTTGATGGCTTCGTTAGTCGTCAAAATTGTCGCATTTGGATTTCAGAAAACCCATGAGTAATTGCTGAGAAACAAATGCATCCACAACGCGTGACTGTTTGTTGTAGATTTTGAGCTGGGGACATTATCGGACCATTCTTCTTCGAAAATACGGCTGGTCAGGCAATAACAATTAATGGTATCCGTAACCGTGACATGATAACACAGTTTTTAGTGCGTAAATTACAAGACATGGATGTGACCAACATGTGGTTTCAACAAGACGGTACCACATGTCAAACCAGAGGAACTTTTCAATTACTGCATGAATCATTTCTTTATCGTGTAATCGGCCGTTTTTGCCATCAGAATTGGCCATCCAGATCTTGTGATCTATCGCCATTGGACTTTTTTCTTTGGAGTTTTTTGAAGTCAAAGGTCTATGCAAATAAGCGCACAACCATCAACGCCTTGAAAGAGGAAATTGGGAGGTGTATGTATTAACAAAATTCAGCCACATTTATGTGAGACGGTAACAGAAAATTTCAATAAAAGAGTACGTGCTTGCCAGCAAAGCTGTGGCGGCTGTTTATCCGATGTGCTATTCCATACATAACTCCAATCTGTATGCTCTATGAATCAATCATAGCGCTGCAGTCCGGGGTGGACCTGGGCCTCAGTCAGCAAGTGTCTCCAGGCAGCTCGATCACTGGCTAGCTGCCTCAAGTTTCGCACGCCAAGTTGGCTGTGGTCGCCTTCCACTTGCATGCGCCACCTGAGTCTTGGCCTTCCTCTGCGCTGTCCCTCGAGAGCGGATTCGAAGTGATTTCATCTTGCTTATTAAAAATTGTCTATCAAAATTTCATTTGGCGTGAATTATGGGACACCCGATATTAATCCGAAAGATCAAAGAAGACTGAACATTTCTTTCCATTCCATTCCATTTCAATGTCTCTTTTTTTGTATGAAAAAATTGGACAAAACAACGAAAAAATGTATGAAAATTACTCTCTATGCATTCCCTCAAAATAATTTTTGGCAAAAAGTGGGGAATGTAACCAGAATATGATTCCACATTGTGACAGTTAAAGATGACTAATATAGTTGGTTGGACTTACGAGTAGTAATCCAACTCAATAGAACTGAACATAGCAGAATGGCAGTAATTATTGCTACGGCCACGACAATAGTATCAACTTTCCACCTAGACCTTTGACCTCATATTTCCATTACAATTTGAAGAAAAATCTAAAATCTAATCTGCTCGGGTAACGAATTGAATTTAATTTTTGTAAAATTGATTCAGAGTCCTTGTTCAAACAAGCGCAAGTGCTTCTCAGTCTCAACCTTACACCCAAAGATGTGCATTGACAGGGAAATGCTTTCCCCAGCCGTAAAAAAATATATAACCCAGATCAGCAATCAGCTTAAAATGACTCTGTATTCCAAAATACTTTGATATAGAGGGTCATAAGAAAGCCAATGAACCAGCCATATGCGGTTCTTTTCTTTATATCTACACACACACTGTGGCGCTGGCAGCCCGGTATGGGCCATTGCCTAGCTTCTTGACACTCATTTGTGTTGCTAATATTGTCATTTTTGTCACATGTGAATTCGAACGCTACTCCTAAGAAGCTTATTCATAAGCAATTTTACTTTCGGGAGTTTGCCATTGCCTGCCGAAAGGATAATGACGATTCGAAAAATTGTTGGTAATGCAGGGAATTGAACCACGGATCCTCTGCGTGATAGTCCAATGATCTAACCATCGCATCATCGTCACCACCGTCCTTACATCTCCCGTGGAAAATAAGTCATCTCTCCTTCGGAGCGATATTTGAGGTTGCATTCATTTTATGATATTGGTTACCCAGATAACTTCTTTCTTAGATAGATATACTTTTCAACATAAGATACATATTTACCTATTCAGTCAATTACAGTAGATAATTTTTCTGACTATTACCCACATGGCCTGCATCTAAGAAGTCTTCGGCAACCGTGGGATTGGCAACTATACTCATAAGAAAAAGCAACAAAATTTGTGGAAGCTATTTCTATGTGAATATATATAATTGACTTCTTCCCTGAAGCTTATTGAAAAGGAATTTATTCCCTTCTTCCGCGAGTCATATATCATGTAAGCTCCAAACCCTGAAACAAAGTAATGTCATCGATCAATCGCATTCATGTGCTCATGTATCGAACATCTGCTGACCATTGACCCCCAGTGGCTTCAGTGGCTATTTGCATAAATATACAACTATTCACTAGATCATCCTCTACCTATGCCCCGTTTTTCTTTCGTCTTTCTCTGCCTCTGTCTCACTGTCTTTTAATCGACATTCTGATGATCCCTGGAAACAATTTTTTGTATAAATCGTTGCAACTGCACAGCATTCAGCCCCGAAATACTTTGCTAATCATTATCATTACGTTCACTTATAACCGCACACAAACCGGCACACCAACATCTGCATATGAGTGAAAATTGACATTGACAAATGACTTCATATTGCCACTTTATTTTGCTAGATCTTAACCTGGTCTAGGCTAGCTCTCCGAACGGCTTGATCTTCATCAATAATTTGTGCTGGTACAAAATTATTCCAACTAAATCTTGGGATACTTATAAGCGTCCTGTGTAGTGTGTATCGAGTTGTTACTACTACAGGATGCTTGACTCTCGTTTGAAGCGAATTCCATCTCCATCACCGAATCGATCGATTTTCTTCCCTGCCACGCCTGAGAGCCCTAAAGTCTTAGTCTGCGTAGCCATCTTCTAAAAGCGAGAAACGATTATAATAATTTTGTACCCGATTGCAATAAATAAAATCCCGTCAAAGTGGTGGTGGTGCATATGACAGGGAGCAGCGCAAGGGTTTCGGTCAAGTAGCGATGATCATCACTCCAGGATACAACCGAAGAGCGATTTGCAAAAAGAAAAATTCAAATAAAAATGAGAGAAGAACGGAAAACGTCTATCTGCGGCCATCATCGTCATCTGCATAAAGGACTTCCCAACAAATACACAAGCGAACACACGGGCGATCTGACGGATCGACATCATGGGGGCTACCAATAAATATCGATCAAAACGTCAACCTTTTATCTAGGCCCTCAATCAAGGGAGCGCGCAAAATCCGCCACCAATATGAATACTCATACCATCGCACGCATCATCTGCCTATTCTTTGATAGCGTTTCTTTCACTCCATCAGTGATCAGTGATCACTGGATCTAAACATGTGTATGTGTGTGCCGTTTTGTGGGTATTTGCGTTCATTGTCGAATCTTGGCATAATTTTTGAATAAATTGTGGTTTCGCAAAGGAATTAAGCCTGAGAGAAATTATTTGCTTCTGCCGCTGTCGCTGCTTCTGCTCCTGCTGATGGTGCTTTTGCTGTTGCTTCTGATGCTGTAGCCATAAAAGTAATTTCCCCACCGCATATTGTTCTATCAGATACACACCCCCTTTTGATCAAGATCTTCAGAAAGTCTCCCGCGTCTGACGAACAATCTGACAACAACAGGCATATGCACTCATACCTACAGTCACTTTGCATTGGGCATTGTGATGTACCAAACAGGGTAAGGTGACGGTGACGGCGGTATGGTGATTATTATGCTCTGCCTTGATTTAAGAAGTTTGATGTCCTCTCACATGACAGATGCCCACCAATTCACCGGAAGGCATCATCTGGTTCGGCTTTAATAAGAATTCCATTTGAGATGTGCGCTGCACTGTGCCTCACTACTCTGCCAACTGCAGGAATGACGATGACGACAAAGATTTTGCGATTGATTGGTGATGGTCTGGTAGTTCCAATGACTTTGATGGTATGAACTTGTACGCTGATAGTGATCAATTCTAAATAAAATTTAAAGCCCTTCCCCCCCAATTCAGCCTTACACACATGAAGAGATGGAAACACCAGATACTTCGTATCGCACCAACTTGAGGCCCTGCTTTATGATAGATAATTGAAGGTGCGGGTTGTCCAAAATTAGTGTTATTAGGTATCTTTTAAAGATAACAGGAATGTGGAATCGGATGGGCTGGGGTTTACTGGTTTCCCCGCATTCGGAATTAAAGCATTTTACGCGGTGTCGGTCCATGTACTGCTTTATCGGGTAAATAGATGGCATCCCGATGGATTGCGGTCAATGATATGGGTGAATTCGTGTTTTTTTTTTGTCAAGAATGGAGGAGTGCTTACCCAGCGGCGATTCGATTGTAGTGGTTAGATTGCTGCAAATACAGTTAACGTAAATAATTTGCGGTGATCAAAAGCTCTCTGCGGATTTTGGAAGACTCAATGCAAGTATTACATGCAAATGATACTAACGCACCAGGAAATCCGAATCTCTACATTCTGGTAACAATTTTTCAGAAAAATTCAACACACATTTCTAATGAATACACGATGGTCCTCAATATCGATATAACTCCTCAAATTATCGGATTGTCTCATTGTCAGCGTTTTTATGTTGAACTCTTAGAAAAATGATCAGAACCCTCAGTTTCAGTTTTCCCATCCCAGAGAGTCCAATGAGGCTTCTTTAGAAGGACCTTTAATTAGAGTGGAACTCCAAGAAATACCAAGTCAACCGTTGCAGCAAACATCGATTTCTGCTGCGGGTATTGAAGACACAAGATCAACTTTGGTGGAATTTGATTCACTTTCTACGATAAACTGTTGTTCCATGATGGCACTCACTGCTTATCTCAGAGACCCTGACGAATTTGAAGCAAAACAATGCTAAAGGTGATCCTTCAGCTACAGATGCAAATGATATAAAGCGAAATGTCACCGTTTATAACGCCCGATACAGAGCATTGTATATATATACTTTTCTTTCCAAAAGTACATAGGCATGGTCTGCATGCCATTTGGTTTCAATAGGATAGTGCCACATGCCATACTACTATCGAAACCATCCACTTACTAAACGGAGTGTTCGATGACAATATTATCTCTAGATACAACGATGAAGATTTTAAGTAACCAATTTCCAGGCTGTGTGGTTTCTCTTCTTGCGATTTGAATTGGCCGGCCAGATCGTCCCATCTGCCTTCGCCAGACTTCTTCCTTTGAGACTTTTTAAATGCCAACATTGAAGAAGAAATCCCCAATTTGCGCCAGATATTTTGCCAGCAACAATCCAAAATGCTGTAAAACCAGCACAAATGTGTATCAACTCAGGAGGTAGGTATTTGGCCGATATCATTTTTTCAACGTAATGTCATCAATTCTACATCTTTGAGTACTTTTCGCGAAAACTGAGCTCAATTTTATGCATTTCTAACAAAATGACCACCAATTCACATTATGACATTACTTTGGCGCACTTTGTGTATATCAGTGGCCTGGCTTCAAGATCGTGTTTTTTCAATCAGCTGCTTATTTTTTTTGGGTCACTTGAAGCCGTTGGTGTATGCAAAACGCAGTTGCTGAGATGCTCGGCTTGTCTTGGATTTCTTCCTCAACTTGTGGGTGTTTTCTATCAATTTCAAATCTTACTGCTCTTAAAAAAAAACACAACCTTTATGATTCGAACTCCAGACCGAGCTAAGAACATATCTTAAGGATACGAGCTCAGGAAAAACATTACCGACATACCTCACCAGTTGCTTATTACCATATGGAAGGCATATGGGCACTTCCACCAAAATGCCACCGAGACAAACAAATTAAAAGTTTTTTTTTATCATATTTTTATAGGGAAACAATCTAATTTAACTAATGTAAACAAATTTTACATTTATTCATAACCCATTTCAAGATATTCGAAAACACAGTCGCGTAATCCCAGCTTTGCTCATTTATATTTCTATTACACGCTATGTTTTTATTAAAATTCTTGAAGAGAGATATACCATAATGCAATGACTTTTGTTTTCTTAAATAGATCTGTTATGTAAAAATAAAAACATTGAATACTTCTGTTGATTTAAAAACCATTTTTAATAAGCTTGTTTATATATTATTTCATAAAGAGGACAACAGAAACAACATAAATATCAAGATGGAAGAAAGTGTCCCGTGCGACAGTGATTAAAATTAAATTTAAAAAAAGTATAAATTATTTTTGCGTAAAATCAAAACCGTTTTTAAGAAACATCAGTGCACAAAATTCTAAGTCATATTGAAACATTGTGTTAGGTTTCGCTGATATAGGTTTTTGAATTATTGTCCACGAAACCAACTTCTGTTTTTTGTCCCGTGCGAATGTCTTAATTTTTTGCAATTATCTTAAAAACGAAAAAATTGCCTAAAATCAACATTAGCACTAATTATACGACTAATGAAGAGTTATAAGTTAAACCTTTTGTCAAAATAAAAATCCCTTCACATTCGACATAATGCCCATATGCACATTCGCTAAGAGGATACATAATTACGCCGTTTTATTATAAAATTTTCAAAAAATATTGTTGTTCGTTTTTTCCATAAAATGTTTGTACAATTTAACATGTAAAGAAAATGTCATCAAAATATTTCTCCCGTTATAATTTGTAATCGTGTCCCTCCTACACATGAGTTCGAACGCAGTCAGAAGTAAATTTGAGTGCCATTGAAAATGTAGTTTATCGTCACTATTCAATGACTGAATTTTTTATGTGTCCAAACTTTAAATGCATTTATCTCAAAACCATATTTTTCAAATCGGGGGGAATGATAACTCAATAATAGAATTATTTTTCTGAACCTTTTATCAAAAACAATTGGAAAATTTGGTGTTATTTAATCCGCAATTTTTTTTTGTTAATTTTTTTAGGTTCATCTACAAAATATAATATTAATAAACACTCCGAATTTTTGTTTGTTATTTCACATCAATACAACAGAAGCTAGAAGCTACACCAATCAACAACTCTCGCTGCGACCTGGCCGGAAGACTAGATTTTAAATCGGACATTTAAAAATGTTACAAAAAAAATTTTGTAAGAGGTAAAAATATTACTTACTTTAGGTGGCGCTACAGTCCGGGGTGGACCTGGGCCTCAGTCAACAAGCTTCTCCAGCCAGCTCGATCCCTGGCTAGCTGTCTCCAGTTTCGCACGCTAAGTTGGCTGAGGTCCTCTTCCACTTGCGTGCGCCACCTGAGTCTTGGCCTTTCTCTACTGCGCTGTCCCTCGGGGGCGGATTCGAAGACTTTTCGGACCGGAGCATTGGTGTCCATGCGCTCTACATGACCCAGCCATCTCAGTCTTTGGATCATCACTCTTCTGGCTAGGTCCATGTCGCTGTACAGTCCATACAGTTCGTCGTTGTATCTCCTCCTCCACTCACCGTCAATGCAGACGGGACCGAAGATCGCCCGAAGAATTTTTCTCTCGAAGCAACCAAGAACACCCTCATCCGTTTTTGATAATGTCCATGCCTCTGCGCCATAGAGCAGGACCGGGATTATTAAAGTCTTATAAAGGGTGACTTTTGTTGTCCGAGAGAGGGCTTTGCTACTCAATTGCTTTCTTAACCCAAAAAACAAGCGGTTGGCAAGAGTTATTCTTCGCTTGATCTCAGCGCTGGTGTCGTTGTCTGTATTTATAGCGGAGCCTAGGTAGACAAAGTCCTTAACTACCTCAAAGTTATATCTGTCGAGGGTGACGTTCTGTCCGAGACGTCGGTGTTGGTTGTCCTTTTTGCTTGACAGCATATACTTGGTCTTGCCCTCATTGGCCGCTAAACCCAATGCATGACAGCGCATCGCCTTGTCTAAATCCTTTCTGGACATCAAAGGTCTCGGTGAGATCTTTACCGACCTTGATAGAGCAGCGTGCATTCTCCATCGTCATCCTGCACAGACGGACGAGTTTGGCAGGGATGGTAAAAGGTAAAATATTAATAACCTATAAAAACATCGAATGAATTATTATTTAAAAAAAAAAAAAAATAATCAAAACCTATTTTACTAAAAAGCACGTGCTTATGGCGAAATTTGTCACCACTTAAGGGTATGGTCACAGATATTCAGATTTAGAATGGTTAGGATGGTAATATACAGAACACATGAAGTTGGTGAGAAAATGTATATAGCATTTGCTTATAACAAAAATAACCTTATCGTAAAGAATAATAACTAAATGGACTGATAAAGCTAGTGTTGGCACTGATCCATAAAAGAATAATCTTGAATTTTTTTTTATTTATAAAGGAACTTAACACTCAGAGAGAAGAAAGATAGAGAGCTGGCTTGTTGTTATATTCTAGTCAACTACACATCTTATTTGACTTTTGTTGACTGAAAAAATACAAGTCTTTCGGGCACGGCTGGGATTTCAACACCAAATCCCCCGACTTTGAAGCCAGTTCACAACCACTTGAACCACGGCCACGCAGATATGCTCACTAAATATCGTCCATCCGAAGTTAAATGCCACAAAACTACATACTACTACAAACTATGTCAAATACTTTGATATAATCCAAGAAAGAAAACTTGATTGTGCTGAAAAACGCAATTGACAAGAACGTGTTTTGCTTCCGAAAGGGCAAAAGACAGAATAAAAATTCAAGTGGAAAGCCACAACAATGAGATCGGCCTCTGTTTGTATCTCAACCTCGGCAAAACAAAAATCCAAATTCAATTCCTTTTGACTGTCATAATAAGAAGGTTCCAGGCAATAAGTTTAAATAAGTTTCCCCCCTCCAATTTTTTTTAGATCTACTATTTTTGACGTCACTAACAAGCAGCTTATGTTTAGAAACCTAGTTTCTATGCTGCACATCACTGCGGCTAGTGCGATGATCGTTATTTTGTGCTAATTTTTATTGCTTATTTTTTTAAATTCATTGATCTCTATTTATATCATGGTGTGTTGACTACACTTTTACAACACTCTGTTTTTAGCCCATTCAGTTATTATGATGGTATACTAATTTGCCGATGACTACCATTGTACAACCGAACAGAGCTTTAATATTGGTGCCAGGATGCCGCTGCACTCCTACTTCAATTTTCAATAGATCAAAATAAGGACAATAAAAGTATATTAAAGTTTCGAGCTGGGAGTGATGTTCTTTGTATAAAATTTCTTTATGACAAACATTGCCACCTTCGAGGCACCGCCTTAGGCCAAATTGGTTTTGGCCAATAGGTCAATATATGAGATCCCACATTATGTGGCTGGCTTAGAAACTATGCTCACTTGAATTACTTTCAAATGTCTGGGAAAGTGCTTTAATCGAAATGAAATTTTGACTTAATTTGTGGATTCGAACAATTCTATGATCAGACCATGCCCTGATTCTTTCTTTGGTTTCCTGTATATCTTTCTTGATTTCAGTAACTGGAGGAACATCCTTTTATATAAATTAACATGGATAAAGTGCAGTTAGAAGATATTTGAGGATAATTCCAAAACAGCTCTTTGCATTTGCTATTTTTTCATTACATAGAATTGTTGTCTGTTTTGTCGTTATTCTCAGAGAATGGGCAGGATTTTTATCAGGTATTAATTATTTTAGACATCTTCTTATAGATTCGCTTTTCACTACTGTGAGTGCACAGCGTAGTTTCTGTGAGATTCTATTGAAGTTAAGTTTTTTCTTTAATAACGTGTTCGTACCTATTTGTCTGCAAGTCTCTATTTCTGTGCTATGGTGTCATATAATACATATTTTTTCTGTGTGCTATTGTGACCCATATCCTGCCTTGAATCCATCAGACATAAATGGCCAGTGCTAATTTAAAAACAAACAAAAGTATATGCACCATTTTTCAACCGAAAACTTGCTCCTTAACTCTAAATCAATCAAACACTGCAATTATACATCTTCGAGGTTACGACATAGAGTCGGAAACCGAATTTAATCAAAACCCACGAAATGATGTCGATTAGGAATTAAAACTGAAGCATTAGTAGTGAACGATTAAGGGGAGTTGGTATTCCACCCTACAGCTCATAGCAAAAAATTGGTACAGAAAATTCTGAGAAGAAATATAATTATCAGAAATACTGATATTTGTCGAATTCTTTTTCAAGAATTTTTTTTTTTTAACTTATTCTTGTACTATTTTTTTGCCCACCTATATTGCACCTTTTTCGTTAACCTTGATATTTATTTCATCATAAGTAATTTCCCCCCACTATAACATATAGGTATAAACGAGTACCAAGTTACAATGTTCATGGCAGTATTTCTCATGTATGCCAATCGCGATATACATATATTCACCTGCGAGTGCTAAACCAAGGTGGGATCTCTTAGATGCATGATTTTCGTCACTACGTTTCTTGAAAAAGAAGAACAAATTTTGCACTAAATATACGAGTATAACACGCGCAAGATGATCCTGCATGTACCTTGCACTAGTAAAAACTACCATCCTAACCATTCTACATCTTACCTTCATTGATATCCTAGATGCTTCAGACGTTCGTGATAAATTTGTTAAAAGAACCTTCACATCGAATTTCATCGAATTGGCAAACCGAATGGCAAACTCTTTCTTTGGCAACAACTCGGACTTGGGTTACAATTCCTTTGGATTTCAAGATTTCCAAATTCCTGGTTTGAAACTTAAAAATTATTCAGCAATTCATGGGAAGATTGCGAGATGAGAAGGACTTCTTCGACACATTTGCTTCCTCCTTTGATAAGATCAAGCCTTCAGATAAACTTAAGCCCATTCTCGTATATTGAAATAGACGATATATATTTTATCTCGTTGGAAACAACAAACATACCTTACGACGTTATAGTTTCGCTAAATTTATTTATTTTCACTGAATATGGTATGTATAGTATATGTACCGTCTTAGTACAAATACTTAAAAGTCATGCAACTTTCTTTTGTAAAATTATGGCATAGATATTTAAATATATTACAGGTAAATCATTTTCTTTGGCGAACTACTGTAGTGTTAGAAACTTTAAATCACAACACTAAAGTGGACTTTCACATGGGCGGTAAACTTCACAGAGATCTCAATGAAAGCACCAACCCTCACGCAGTTAACAAATCACACTATCCAATACCAAACACACTTCTCGCTTCAAAAATATATTCAATGAATTTATTACACACATGTAATTGCAAAAGTTTTTCCCCTCAGTATCTGTGTATCTTCAAAGTAAGAAACAAAAAAGAAATAAACTTCTCAACTTCTAGGTTTCATCTGAATCTTTTTACATGTACATGCCTCTACCTCTCAATGGGCACTGTATCCCAATAGCAGCACAACATCATCAGAGAGAGATCCTCTTATCTATGCATTGATCTTTAATTAATGCTCGATAAATAATCGAATCGAATGGGTGGATGTCATTATTGGATTCCATAGAATATCTAGATCCCCACTAGAAGACTACAGACAGGGGGATGCCTAGGCTAAGCACACCAAATCCTACCTGCAGTGGAGTACGCGGTATTCGAGTGTTAGCTTAAATGGCCTGATTGTCGCCTCTTCATGGCGTACGCTCTAATAAAAAAAAAGACTCCTCTCATTCAGTCCCCCTCATCAAGTTGCCGGCAAACCGAGAATGCACACGCACTCCAGTGCCAAAGGCCCATCCAAGCTAGAGTAGCAACACCAAACGCTTTAAGATGAAATAGAAAATAATGGGACAGAGTTTATGGCGAGCTGAAGTATGTAGATACTGCGGTAGGCCCGGGCACAGCACCAGCGTAACTGGGTGGTCAATATGGTGAGCCCTGTGTTGGGACATTCCACAGATGATGTGGGATTTACTGGACAAGAGGATGAAACTGAATTTACCTTGAAATAGTTTACTCGAAATTTATCTTTCCCTAATGAGTTAATTTGTTGTTTGACATTTCGACATTGTTGACACTGTTTGGTTGTTTGATTCTTTTAGGTATTCGGGGCTCTTTCGTTGCGCTGGCTTTTCTTGTTTGCCTTATGCCGAATTTCCATTTCATGGCTAATGCTTTCGATGTTTGAGAATAGACATTGGATCATTTGCATGAGAATTACAAGAAATTTGTTTGACAATTTTCTAAGTCTCTCTATTTTTTTTCTAATTTTCTCGGTTGTTTTGTTTAATCGGAGCGTGAAAGCGTTCGACAGAATTACCCAAAGCAAATTGATATTGTGTATTTGTATACACATTATACGCGGTCAATGAAATCGATTGAAAGTGAAATCAGAGTTTTCATTCCTTTTTAATTAATCACTAACGGGGTCTCTGTTTTATTGAAGGGAAGTGAGTCGTGTTTTTTTTAGGAAAGGTGAGAAGAGGTATTAATTAGTAGAGGGAAGAAAGCTAAATTTCTGTTAAGACTTTAGTACAAATCTGTTGAAACAGGTGATACTTTTCAATAGATATTTATTAGTTAGACTGTGAGATTACATAGTCCTAAACGCTGGCATATTCATTACTGACAACTCACTTCCTAAAGCCAATGCTTTTTGCGTCTCGGAAGTTTCTGCAGGGACCTCTTCTTCTTCTTCTTATCCTTTTATTAACCCTTTCCTCGTTATACGAACTTATGCGTAACGAGTTTCCCATTTTTACTGCATCGCTGCTGCTCCGCTTATGGGGTTGGCTAATGTCGCAGACCGCAGAACGCGTCTACATAATGATCGGTCCTGGATCGCTTCAGTGGTTAGCCCCAGGCGTTGTTGCGCATTTGCCATCTGAGAATTCCAGGAATTCTTTTTCCGACCTCGTTTTCTTACAGTTGGAGTGACCGTAGTTGATAGTGCCTTTTTGACCGGATTTTCCGCAGATCTTCTTTGAACGTGGCAATACCAGCTTATTCCATTCGCCTCAAGCTGTTCGGTTACCGAATTCTTTATATGTAGACTTCCTCTTATACGCGTAGATCTTATGCAATCGCGTTTAGTGACTCCACTAGACATCCTTAACATTTTCATTTCCGCTGCCGTCAATTTGTTTTTAAACGCTTCGTACATTGTCCAGCACTGTGAACCGTATATAAGAGCTGGTCTAACAACCGTGGTGTCGAGTTTCCCCTTTAGTTTAAGTGGAAATTTTCGGTCACAAAAGATTCCCGAATTTCCGCGCCATTTCATCCATCCCACACTCACTCTGTGGTTTACGTCGTCGTCACATTTCGCTTCCATGTTAACGATTGATCCTAAGTACTTAAAGATAGTGCTTTTAGAAAGAACTACTCCGTCTAACATTATATCCGGAATAAGTCGCAACGGATGCGCAAATGGGCACGTCAAATGCTCCGTCTTTGAACGACTTATTTTAAACCCGTTTCTCTCTAGCGCATTTCTCCATGAATCTAAGGCGATCTGTAAATCTTCGACGTTATCGCTAAGTATAACTGCGTCGTCAGCGAAGAGAATTGGCGTTACATTTGCTTCGCGCATGCAGTCTTTTAAAAGATAGTCGAATACTACGTTAAAGAGGAAGGAGCTAAGTACGCTTCCTTGATGCACTCCGACATTAACTGGAAATTCTCTCGTTAGTCTAGCAGAGCTTTTAACCGCAGTTTTCACGTTTCCGTACATGTCTTGCATTATTTTACAATACGTTTCCGGTACGTTTTGAGACCTCAGCACGGCCCATATGAGATCCCTAGGCACTCGATCGAATGCTTTCTCGAGGTCGATAAATACCATGTGTAAATCCTTAGACGAATCTCGGTGCTTTTCCATTATTATTCGTAGGCTTTGGATAGCGTCCACTGTCGATCTTCCTTCAACGAATCCACACTGGCTATTATAGAGCTTTATTATTTGCCGAAGACGTTCGTTTAAGACTCTTTCGAGGATTTTCATTGTGTGTGACATAAGCTTGATTGAACGGTAGTTGTTGCATTCTCGAGTGTCGCCTTTTCCTTTGTATAATGGAACCAAGAAGCTACTTCTCCATTGATTCGGCATAGGTTGTCCACATTTTAATTTATTTAAAAGTTTCGATAGCCAAACGCTGCCGATCCCCTCCATCTTCGACCAAAACTCTGATGGAATGCTGTCTGGTCCCGCCGCCTTCCCCAGCTTCATTTTTCCGATTGCTATACTTATTTCTTCGAGTGAAAAGTCCGAAACTACCTCCTCGAATAGACCAGCTGTCGGCACGATATCACGTGGAAACTGTTTGTTAAGCAACTCCTTGCAGTATTCAAGCCACCGGTCACAAAATTTCCTTTTCATTTGTTAATAAGCGACCGTCTGCGTTTTTGATGTATTTCGGCGAGGTTATTTCCATTGAATTTTTTCGCCTCTGTGCAGCGAGCTTAAAAATATTTGGCATTTTAGTACTGTACGACGTTTGAACTTCTTGGATAGCTTGTCTTCTATCTGCCGATCGTGAGGATATTTGTTCCAACTCCTGGTACAGGTTTTCTGCTTCTGCCGCTCGAGTTCGAGCCAGGACTTTCTTTGCGATCTTTTTAAGACGCTCGTATTCAAGAGCCAGTCGAGCTTTTTCGATATCGTCGCTCCGATCGCATTTTGTCCACGCTTGGAATGCACTCTTCTTGTCGGCCACAGCTCGTTTGGTTTCGTCATTCCACCACCATGTTTCTTTGCCGACGTAATGGTATTTCGATATAGTCCCCAGATGGGACTTTGCAATTGTTATGCATTCCTCGTGCATGCTGTTCCACATTTCTTGCGGGCTAAGTGAGTCTGCTATACCATTTATATTTTGAAGTACTTCTTTAGCCAGTGCGATAAATCTTGCGCTTCGTTCCTTATATAGATTATACCACCGGATTTTTGGGTTTCCAAACGATGCCCGTGTTTTCGGTGGTTCCGCTGTGAAAAATTCTGTAATAAGCAGACGGTGTTGGCTTACTAGCGATTCTCCAAGGATTACTTTACAGTCCTTAACACGGTTTCTCATCGACATTTTGCAGAGGTGATAATCTATTTGTGTTTCGTGGCCTCCGCTGCTATAGGTGATAAGATGTCGTTGATGTTTAATAAACATTGTATTTAAGACGGTTAAGCCGTAAGCCCTACACGCTACAAGGATGTCTTCGCCAGCTGAATTTCTGGTTCCAAAGCCTTTACCGCCGTGGCAGTCCTCGTAATCAACATTTGTTTCTCCGACGTGGCCATTTAAATCTCCGCCTACGAGGAGCATCTCATCGATAGGTATATTTCTAAGCAAATTACCGAACTCTGACCAAAATGTATCTTTTTCCGATTGGTCGCATCCATTTTGTGGAGCGTACGCGCTAACAATGTTCCACGTTTCATTGTGTATGACGAGTTTAACACTCATCAAGCGGTCGCTTATTTTCAAGATACCAACGATGTTGTTTAGAAGATCCGCTGCAACAACGATTCCAACACCGTTTCGTCCATTGACCGTTCCATGGTAGAACATCTTAAATGCCTTAGTTTTTAAATCTAGAAAACGCGCTTAATTTCCTGTATAACACCACTTCGTTTCCTGTACGCACAGGATTTGTAGAGTTCTGCGACGCATAATCGCTTCCAGTTCTAAACTTTTCGAGGTCATCGATCCGACGTTCCAACTTGCAAACCGAAGTTTATGAAAATATTTTGGAAACTTCATTTTGCCCGCCCCCGGAATCCGTCGGGCTCTGACACAAGTACTTCTGCTTGCTCTGGGATCACCCGAGTGCGTTGTAAACGTGGTGCCCAGCGGTGTAGTGCTATTAATTGCGATCATTTCCATGAAGTTTAAAGTTTGAGTGGTTTAACACTTGTATGCTCATTTCGAATTGATTGACTGTTCTTTTACCCCACCGGTAGTCTCCAGACGTGGGAACCCACTGATTGCATACAAACTTGTGGGAAAGTGTTAAAGTGTCACAGGTTCATTTTTGGTGTCATAGTTGCCTGTATATGATTGGTGTCACATTTAGTCGCCTCTTACGACAAGCTGGGACGCACTGCGGCACTATTCTTTATCCGATGCCGCACGGGAAAAGTTTCTGCAGGGACCATTGAAGAAAAAGTGAACGTTTTTCTAGCGTACATTGTTAACTTCAGAGTTTTGATCACCATCTTGTGGTGGTCAATAAAATTATGAACATACTTCGCTAGTTCAACAGCAATGACATTGCCTGAAGTATTTCTGTTTCTTGGCACCGCAACAGAGGGGGCAGCAAACAATCTTGTTAAGATATTTTAGATGTTGCATTTACAGTCACAACACTGCAAATTTCGGTTCAAAACCATAAGATGTTACTTCTGCAATATGTCTATGAAGTTCCTATCCTACTGCGCTTGGATTTTTTAATTTTTGATTTGGGTTTTCTTAGACAGTTCTCGGATAGCGATTAACTTTTCGGCTCCTTACAACTTTACGGTTTTAGATAGGATTCTTATGGATCCCTAGGAAATCTTACATTATCGCTCCATTTGTTTTATATACATATTCAATAACATTGTTTTTTTACCGAGGCCTGTTGGTTTCCATACATTTAACATATCCGAATATCCGAAATTTTCGACATAGAAAATGCAGCTATATAGCAGATAACTGCTAATACCATAGCTTTCCACGGAAATATTATAATTTTTATCGATTTAAAATTCTTAATTATTGTCTTAAATATCTCACTTTTCTTTCCTATAACACAACAGATAGGGGCGCATTCAATGCCATTTTAGAATCTTATTACTGATCGATAGAAGACCATTATTTTTTGAGCAGGTGCGGTTAGAAGAGGCCTATAAATTACTGACATTGTAATTATCGAGTCTGATATAATTTAATGCAAAATAGTCATTACGGATTCCATGGTATTCAGGTGATCAACAGGCTCTAGCAGCTGACAAAATCATTATTCTGGCAGTAAAACTTTAATAACCAGGCAGCTAACAGGGGTAATCCTAACTAGTACTCACGGTCGTTTGTGAGTCTTACTCTTACTTTAATCTTTAGTTGTATTTCCAGTTATGTGTTATCGCCTGATTCTTCAACTTTAGTTGTAATCTCTGCTAAAACTACTGAAAATCATTCCTTTAACTCTCAAACTCCTTCCATCATCTTGTGTGGATATACAATACATCTTATTCTGCTGCATTTGTCTGCCAGCGTTCATCGTTAAATTGGGGAATTTGCCATCTGACTTTGGTTTTAATGTCTGATTTTGGTAACATTACACTTGAGTTAGGTAAAACGAAGATCATTCGGTAAAGACTACTTTATTGTGGCTGTAGCTATCCCTACATCACCTAGTACTAGGTGATTTTAATTTCAGGATAGGAAAAGCGAACATGTTTAGCAGGAAACTGGGAGAGTATAGCCTACACCACACCACGTCTGGACATGGACGTAGATATTGACTTTGCGGTGGGATATAATATCACTATAGCATCATCTCAATATATGTATACGAGGGCGGGTCAATAAGTCCGTGACTTTTTGAATTTCTGACCTCTTTACTGAAACAGCAACACTGCTCCTGTCAACAGGCATCTATCAGTTGACTCCTGTCAAAATTTAAACTTGCTGCGTCAGTTAGTTTGTGTTTGACAGCTATTTTTATCAGACTACTCACTAATTTGAGGACAAAATGGAAAAAAGTGAATTTCGTGTGCTTATTAAGCATTATTTCTTGCGAAAAAAAACCATTACCGAGACCAAGGCTAAGCTTGATAAATACTATGGGGACTCTGCACCATCGATTTCAATGGTAAAAAAGTGGTTTACTGAATTTCGTTGTGGCCGTACAAGCGCTGAAGATGCCGAACGTCCTGGACGCCCAGTTGAGGTCTCTACACCCGAAACAATCGAAAAAATTTACGATATGGTGTTGGCCGACCGAAGATTGAAAGTGCGAGAGATTATGGAAGCCGTAGGGATCTCGCATGGCTCAGTGGTTTCAATTTTGAATGATCACTTGGGCATGAGAAAGCTTTCCGCAAGATGGGTGCCGTGTTTGCTCACAGTCGACCACAAACGCAATCGTGTAACAACTTCACAGGAAGGTTTGGCGTTGTTTAATCGCAATATGGAGGAGTTTTGCGCCGTTTTGTAACCGTGGACGAAACATGGATCCATCACAACAGACCAGAGAACAAACAACAGTCAAAACAGTGGGTTTCTAAGGGTGAATCGGCGCCAAAGAAGGCCAAGGTGGGTTTGTCAGCCAATAAAGTTATGGCGACTGTTTTTTGGGATGTACGCGGGATAATCCACATTGACTACCTTCAAAAGGGAAGAACAATCAATGGGGAATATTATGCCAACTTATTGGACCGATTCAATGACGATTTGAAAAAAAAACGACCTCATTTGGCCAAGAAAAAAGTTCTTTTCCACCAAGACAATGCCAGGGTGCACACATGTGCAGTTGCCATGGCAAAAATCCATGAACTGGGCTATGAATTGCTCCCTCATCCACCCTATTCTCCAGATTTGGCTCCGAGCGACTACTTCTTGTTCCCAAACCTGAAGAAATGGCTTGGTGGAAAAAGATTTGACTCCAATGATGAAGTCATCTCGCAAACAAATGCCTATTTTGAGGACATCGACAAATCATTTTTTTTGGAAGGGATAAAAAAATTGGAGAAGCGTTGGACAAAGTGTATAGAGCTCAAGGGAGACTACGTTGAAAAATAAAATTATTTTTTTATCAAAAAATCTGTGTTTTAATCCAAAAGTCACGGACTTATTGACCCGCCCTCGTATAAGGGGACATGGAGATCTCCGGTTCATGAAACGCCAAATTAAATTGATTATATTAAAATGTGTAAAAGATTCGACTAGTATTCTGAACGACCGAACATTCCGAGGAATAAGCTGCAATCGCAAAACACCACCAAATATGGCCGAACACGTATCTGAAAGTCTCTCAGCAAGTCCTCTCGGAGACGCCGGAATTGATGTGTTGGGCTTCACCCGACCACTACTCAGAATAGACTATTCTACCACAACTGCCGTTTATCTGACTAAAGCGAACTAATTATGGCAATATACAAACTGAAATCCAATAGCAAAGCTGGACTTAACGGCTTACTGGTCGAGGAATTCAAAGCTGCTGGAGTTGTACATGTACATTTTTAGTCCAAGAAAGTCCACACTCCAACAGATGCTGGAAAAATTTATGATTTACAATTTTACAAAATCGATACCCTCCATCTTCTTCATTTTAAGGCCTTATATACAGATACGAGCTACTCATACATCTAGTTGCATACTAGAGCCATGTCTAGTTTTGGCATCCCTGCCAAGCTCAAATCTCTGCGCAGAAGAAGCTTCGTCAAAGTTGGTAACGACTTAACCGAAACTTTTGTTGTCAAAAAGGTTTTAGACAAGATGATGCACTTTCATATGACTTGTTTAATATCATCGTTGAAACCGAAAAACTTTCCATTCTAAGTATGTGAGTCACTGATAACTTAAGTTGGGTCGACCACATATTCGAATTCGCCAAAAATGCTGCAAAATGTCTAGATTTCCTCAAGCGATGTTGGAAATATTTCAACCCCTCTAATCTGGCCTCAATATATAAGGCTTTTATGCGCCTTAAATTAGAGTACAATGCTCACATCTGGTCAGGTGCTCCTAAGACTTCCTTCCACTTGCTAGATAGAATTCAAATCCGTGCGATAAAACTTATAGGTGATGCCAATATTATGCAATGAATTGACACCCTAAATCACCGACGTAATATCTCTTGCCTCGCCTTGTTCTATCGCTATTTTCACAACCAGTGCTCTACAAAAATTGATAGTACGATAGTACGTAGCATTCCGCCCCTTCAAACCTCTAACCCCAACACCCATCTCGCTATGAATTCTCATCAGCCCACTTTAGGCCCTACCCCGAAATGTCGTGATTCCTCCAAACATTCAAAACCAATGTATATCGGTACCTCTCTTTGTCATCACCTAAAGACGTTGATTTTGCCAATACTACGAGTACTTTATGGCGTTTAGTTATGGACAGAAGGAGTTATTTTCTGCAGTTTTTAGAAAACAATTTTAGACTGTAGCAAGCTAACTTGTCGTGTTTAGCGAGCCGACAGCTAAAATGTAATTGGACATAATGGAATTTCACATATTAAATGAAGGCATAGCAATCGTTGCTGGCTCTTTTTAACTTTTTGTCCGCTCTGTCGTTGTTGACCTTATCTACTATCCATTGCAGCGAAAAATTTTCAATATTGCAGAATTCTAGCACATACTATATTGCGAAGATTCTTTCTATCCTTTAGTGGAACCTTGATTTAGATAAACGTACTGAAAAAGTCAGGTTGGTTCAACAATGCATCAATACATGTTTTGTTCGGACGTCAACCCTCAACCCGTCCCTGTTTAAAATTGACGCTGTCTTTCTAGAGGTTAGTTTAATTTGTGAAAATGATTAACTTGAATTGAGACTTATATCTTTAGCTCAAGCACTGGGTTTCGCATGTTTCAATAGATACAATAGTACGTTTACACCGACCCGAAATATCAGCATTTCGAAATGAAATTTCGGAATTTCATTTCACTGTCTACATTGAACGAAAAACATTTATATGACAGTTGCTGCCTCCCACTTCCTCCTTCCTTAGTCCTTAGTGATTGTAAATATTGGAACAGCTTACTTCTTTCAAAGCTTACAAAAGCGATATGAAGTGCGATGAATAACGTGCGGAATAATAAAAAAGGTTTGTTCGATTTGACAACCTTCTAAATGGAGAGACAAGATGCAGCATTTCGCTGAAATTCAAAATTTCGAAATGCTAGAAATCGTATGGAGCATTTCGGCTGAAATGTTGAATTTGTCCGAAAAGCTGAATTTCGGGTCGGCGTAAACGTACTATAAGAGTACATACACCACTCTCTTACGTTTTGGCTTCGACTAAATCAAAGAATTGAGGAGATTTGTTGTTGAGGTGGCATCCAGTCCTATGCACTCTTATGAAAGAAATACTTTTCAAAGCTGTCATCGGTATAATAACTTAAGCCTAGATCCATCCAGAGGTTACGGTTCACCTGATAAAATATCGGCTATTGTGGTAGCAATGTTTTCTCTCAGCACTTGCAATTTTGAACCTCTGCAAACCTAACGAACAATGAACTTATGTTCGAATACATTACCAAGACCAGTTGACGAAAATCCGACCGGATTGGAAAACTATCTTATTTTATCCTTCTCGGAGATATATTTAGACAAATTTTTCTGTTAAGATTTTAGCGGTTTGAGTTTTGAAAAATGAACTTATTTTAATTTCAACTTGTTTCGATTTTGGATACGATTTCACATGTTACCAATGTTGGTACCATATGCACCGATAGGTCATTAAATTTTTTCCGAAATTATAATTCTTCTGTCATATCTAAGATGGAGCAGGGACTCATATATTTTCCAAAATTTTATTCTAATCTTTGATTGAGTATAATGGTTTTTTTTTATTAATTTTTTCCTAATCTATTCGATATTTCATCAGCTTATCTCCCTCATCGTTGCATGTATATCATAGGAATTCATGTGTGCTATGCGTATTTCCAACATAAGGGTATGTATTATGCTGTAGGTTTTTTCTTTTGGTTTTCAGTTTTCGGGAAAACCAACAAACCCGCCTTTTTCCACACAGTGTCACTAATGATCGACCAATCATCTAACAAATATTATCTCCATTTCCATTACCCGGAATCAGAATCATCATCATCATTAAAGTCGTGTAGTCATCTCTTGAAGTTTGCTCATTGAAATTCATTTCACATCCTCCATCAAGCATCAACCATCAAGCATCTACAGTATCCGCAGAGTCCCTTCAAATATCTTTCTCCTTCTCCTTTCAGTTTTTTGAAAAAATTCAAATTCAACCTCATCACCTGCTGTGAAAATACCCTAAATAAACAACAACAAAGACCATGTTAGACACCGAGGAATACCAAGTACGAGGGCAATAAGTTCTAATCGATGGTACGACGATTGTTTACGCGAGAAACCTTCGAAAAATTAAATGTCCACCAGATCCACAAGATCCACCAGCTTCACCAGATCTAACAGGATGCTAATGGAATCATCCACTGAGCTGTGTATTTTCTTAGTAAATTAGTGGGATTAGGGCATCTGTTTCGTGGGAGATGCCGCAAATGGAATAATTTTAGTCACAAAATTTTCCCAAATATTGTCCACATTCTGAATGACTACTCGATACTGTGATCTAATCATATGGATGAGATTTTTCAAGATAAAACTACTCACTCACCGAGATGGGTTTTGAAAGTCGTTCTTAATTGGCTGCGCAATGGATTATTAATGTTTGGACGGTAGGTAGAAGAAGCGCCTTAACGATTTACATAAATACTTAATATGCTGATAGGCATCTCGGAGGTTTAAAGTTCTAAACTAAATACATAAGCAGTAGTAAGTCAAAATTTATACGTAGGTGGACAGGAAGGCACCTGGGAGACTTTACCATGCGACATAATAAGTCTTCCGAATAGTCACGAATAATCATAGTTACATATAGACTGTGAGAATGGATATATGGTGTATTTGGAAATCGTACTTTCATGATGTCGAAGAACCGTAATTTTTGAGCTACCACGTTTGCGCTAAACACCGAAATACCATATAGATAACGCTAAATAGTCGAATACGGTGGTGATGTAGTACAATAAATCACGCTAATGTCAATTTCTGTCAATGATTTTAGTTTAAGTTAAGGAGAAGATTAGAAATGGATTTAATCAATGTGTCAACGGAATCCTTGGTATAGAGTTGGGGTCCTTTAATTAGTAGTCAATCACTTAGCCTAGTCAAAATGTTAACAGGAAAAAATGCAGAGTTCATTGAAAGAGACTGGAATCATATTTGCGGACTGATTTTGTTGGATACAGGTTTGAGTACGCCCTCTGTAAACTCTTACAAGTTATGGAGTCGCTTTCAGCCATCTCTGGCAGTCACTATTCTTACAAAGCCAATATTATTATTCGAGTTCCATAATATTCGTCTGCGATGGCAATGGAGACCCAAAATCACTTATAAAATCTTGCGTTCAAAATGTGCTTCCATAACTTTTACTAACGTCCATGTACTCGTACACCAGGATCACGCTGAGACGATGAGGGTTTTTATTCATCATATATTCTTCCAAGTGAAGAGGTTGGCTGCTATAGAAGTAGGACAGGTATTGAGAGATATCATATCCAATGTTGCAACAGTTTTCTGTACATCAACTGTGCTTATAATACCTCCACGTGGTAACCGTCGGGTACTGGTCGATATCCATCCGGCTCGACTTGCTAGACTTATAAGGTCGAGTGCTGATCAACAGGCTTTCTTCACTCATTCTTGAATGTGAGGCTTCCAGCTTAGTTTCCTGTCGAAAATTTAATCAGATATTTCGCTGTATGGAAGAAGACCGTTGATTGAAGGAGGGTCTATAGTCGGAATTTTGTATTTCCTGGAGAAGAGGACAAGATCAGTTTTATGGGGGCTTATTCTCAGTCCACAGCGATCCGCCCAGCTTGTAAAAATGTTAAGATTATACTGCGGTAGCTCTTGAATCGTATGTAGATGTTTCCCTGAGATGGCTATAGCAACGTCATCCGCATACGCAACCACCCTGCTACCACCCTCGGTTAGTGAAGAAAGAGATACGATGACAAACTGTATAGTCTGTAAGCGACATCGATTTAGCCAGAGAGTGGAGATCCAAGGACTCAGATGGCTGATCGACTAGCGTGCGATACTGGAGGCAGCTACCAAAAGATCGAGCTATCTGGAGCCTCTTGTTGATCTAGGCTCAGGTCCCACCCGGACTGTAGCTCCACCTAAAGTAAGTAAGTAAGCATTGATTCTTTCATAAATATACAAAAAAGTTCAAATCAATTGAAAAATCTGTACCTGCTTTGGAATTTATGTTAAGAGGATCTAGACGAGCTAGCAAATACTAGCGTCATATGATACCGCAATTGCTAGTCGAAATCTATTTATCCTTAAGCCTTCTGCGGATTTATCTATCCTACATAAATCTAAAAAATTGTGTATTGTGTTAGTCAAAGACTAACCATAGTTAAATGGATAATAACAATAACAACACCCTTTCGATGAATGATCCACTCATATTATTGAAGCTGGTGTAAGAGACAGAATCGAAGATTGAGGCCATAGATATGAAAGCCACTAGCGAAAAAATTTTCCCTTTCTCTACAATCACTATTTTGGCCTAAAGTTAGTAGAAAATGGATTTCCGCTAACAGATAAAGATACAGTACTTATCCGAATTACAACCCACTCATATCTGATGCGCGGAAATTTCATCTACTTGCTTTAGGTTTCCCAGAATGCAGATTGCGCATATTCATTGTCCGTTTTAATTGACGAAATAACGCTCAAATTTGACAACTGACCCATCCACTTTATAATCAGTTTGCAAATCAGTCAAAATGCCGAAGGGCCTTCATTCAACCTTCCTCCATTTTCATGTTCTTTAAAACTACGGATTATCGCCGCCACTGAAACAAAGCCATACTCGTACGTTGCTTATATGCGGTGATACGACCGACGTACATGTTTAAACTCTGTACAACTGCAACCGTGCGACATATGTTGCGCACTCAACAACCACATCATTATCAATCAGCAAATTTTTATGTTATTTTTGGGATGGAATCGGCCCACTTCATGTCGCTTATGCCGCCCCACACCCGCAGCCTCAATATGCAAACGCGCAATAAGTCGTTCGGAGTCTTATCAAAGTTCTCGGATCAATTTTGGCGCGTCATAAGAAACAATTTTCCATAGTTGATCGGGAGTACACTTGGGAATGGAAATGCCATAAATGCACCACCACTACCTATTACCAACCACCATTGCTAACCGATCGATTGTCCGTCCATCTGATCGGCGCAAACGCACCAATAACAGCATTACCAACAATATCAGTAATTCTGCTTGCGGCTAGTATGACTACGACCAAGGACAACACCGTCGAGTCGCGTTGCTTCTGCCGCACAGCAACAACCAACAGCAGCCCCTGTATGGAACCAAAAAGCAAAAAAAATAACCAACAACACTAAAACCGGGAAAAGGAAGATGCAAAGGTAAGCTTGGCAATGTTCAGCTGGGCGGACGTTGAGTAATTAAGACTGGATAACCCTGCATTACCATAATAATTAGCCAAAAGCGATTTTTCGGTTGCGGTTGCGGTTGCAGTTACGGACCTGCTGACTACGATCGTGTCCAAGTCCAAGTGCAAGTTTTCAACCACATCCGTGGCAAGCGCGTTCTCATTTGCTTACAATCTAGCCATAAATTATGAGTACAGCAAGAGTGCAGGGCGTAGATAATTCGACGAGATACAGATGTGCGCGCCCGCTCTCATGGATCTCACTGCACACTGGATACGGCCATGGCCATGGTCACAGCGGCTATGGTGATGGCGACGAGCGAGTGGACGATTTTTCCACTGTTTCCTGCGTTTTGATATCTAAGCCTGGACCCTGGTCTTGGTCACAATCTAAATTTGATCAGTTTGTGGCTGCTGCCAAGTGCAGGTTTAATAGCAATATAAGCCTCAACGCTTCTCCTCGTACCTGTGTGAGAGTGATAAATGAATAGAGAGCTAGAAATCAATTCCTCGTACTCATACTCATACTCGCAATCGCACTCGTAGTCGTAGTCGCACTTTCATCCATATCTATTGCGAAGATGAAGCTGCAAAGGCGAAAGAACTCATCACTGACGTAGTGTGCTTTCGGCAGCAGATTTTCAGCTAACACATTTGATTCAATGCCAAGTCCCCCACCCCTCTAAATATTGCCTATCGATTTTCGATTCCATTTCTATCACTGAAGATAATGAAGATGATGATGAAGTTGATTCGCTGTCAGCTTTCGAATAGAATCCGATCGATTCCGTCATGGATCGAATCGCAAAAGGATGGCCAAAGACTACGAGCGACACAACAACTACGATGATGTGCGTTCTAAGAGTAGAAACGTGTTTTGGGACGCGTTTTGAAGGCTTTAGGCGATGCTTGTTAAGGTATCCTCATAGGCTGGGTATGCGTGCAATTGGACATAAGGAGACGAAACAAACTCCAAAACATGTTGCTCATTGCCGTTGCGTTGCTTAGAACTCTGTTATGGGACTGCCGCAGAAGTTTTGTAACAATTAGTTAAACGGAAATTGGGTTCTTGTCGATCGATCGATTGGAGGGCATGATTAGTGAAGGTAGTTGGTCATGCGATTTTCATCTAACTAATGATAAAAGTTGGTAAATTTTCAGGGAAGTAGGTGGACGTCACTTTTTTGATGAAATCTCTGTAAAATCAGGGGGCGTTTGAATGTCTGTTAATCAAAACTAAGTTTGGACATTCGATGAGGCTTAGGACGATTACCCATTTACGTGAGAGATATTAGGATTAAGCATGATTAGGCGAAATTAGCCATACTGGGTGGGTGTGTAAATTCTTTCTACATATGCCAGCCATCTACCGATTGAATTCGGACCTTTTGCACAATTTTAATATCACATCTAATGTCGTCAACTACTAACCCATTGTAGTGAATCTCCAGATTCTGTTCATGCATACAAAACCAAAAGCAATTCCATCCACTTTTGATAAAATCGATGCTTCTGTCCTATTCATTTTAACCATAATGGGAGGGTAAGGGTCTTAAGTAGAATATTTTTAGTGGATCACATTAAGAACATGAATTTTAGTTAACTTTTTGTCCCCAAGAAATAGCTTGATTTCTACATGGAAGTTCAAAGAGACAAATTTATGATTTCCTGTTGTGCCATACCATCGTAGTTCACTTCAAGAATGGTTGTAAATCTTGAGAGATTAAGCCTTAGCCCTGCTGAATTTTTTTCTGACTATTGTTTAAAATTTATGTTAAATATCGGGTTTTCCAATAGGGACTTGACAACTTTGAATTTAATTTGTGAACGCACTCTTTCACTAATCATCAAACTGTCACTGTCAATTTATTTAGTAAACTCAACATTTTCATCATGGTAAAGTGCACGAACGAGCAACGTCTGCAAATTATAAAAATTTTCTACCGAAATTCTGAGTCGGTGACTGCAATTTTAAGAGCGTTAATTCCAATTTTCGGTCGTAATTCTCGTCCTAGTAGACAGGTAATAACAAATTTAGTGCAAAGATTTGAGTCCACATATTCGTTGTGTGATGTTGCCGTGTTAGTGATACAATGAGTTGGTCAAAGTGTCGAAAATATCGCTGCCGTTCAGGCGTCCGTAGCAAACGATCAAAATCAGTCAATTCCACGGCGTTCTCAAGAATTGGGCATCGCTCAGACCACATTATGGCGTATTTTGCGTAAGGATCTTGGTCCGAATTGGAAGATTTAGACTTGGACGACATGTGGTTTCAACAGGATGGTGCCCAAGCCACACAGCACACATTACAATCGATTTATTGAAGAGTAAGTATGGTGAGCGTGTTATCTCAAGAAATGGGCCAGTCGATTGGCCGCCCCGTTCGTGCGTTAAATCCACTTGACTTTTTTCTGTGAGGCTACGTTAAGTCATTGGTTTATGCCAACAAGCCGACGACGTTGGAAGAGCTCATGTATGGCCGAGTCGTTGAAAATTGGGTCCAACGTTTTGATTGTATTTCAAGCCGATAATACAATTTTTGAAATATCTCAAATGGTTTGCGTTTTATTTTAAAAAAAAAGTTGTCAAGTCCTTATTGGAAAACCCTTTATAATTTGACAACCCATTGTGAACATCAGTAGAACGCCTCTGTATCTGTAGGATGAGGTACTACCAGGACAGTGCTGCATATAATTCTCCCCCATGAAACCATAGATTTAAGGAGAACGACAACATTGTATTACAAAACAGACCAGTGAATTGCCTGCCTAGATTATTCGATTTGAAACTACTCGATTATTTCTTGTGGGTCTAGTAAGGTTTTGGGTGTTAACAGATTAGAACTGAAAAACTGGTAGGAGTGCCCCAGTTTTGAAAGGACATGATGCACTTCGTTAAATATAGTCTCGAGAGTCAAATGTTTTTTTTTGTTGAATATCGCCTCACATATCAAATATCCTCAGCACCGCGTGCAATGCATCTATGCTTAGAAGAGCAGACAGCACGAAGGCGCAATATGGCAAGAAAAGTAATTGCAGTGGACATTCCACGAATTTGAACGTTTCCTGAAAACTGAAAAAGCTACATTTGGTCCTGCTACCAACAACAACGAAGCCTCCGGGAGAACCATCGTCCCACCATCCAATATGTCAATTGGGCACCCTGGAAAAGATCATCGAGAAGATAATCTATGATACAATAGATTACTCATACGATTGATGCTATAAGAGAAGTAATTTTGATGCCATAAAAGAAGTAGTTGATATCAAAAAAGGCGGCATCGAAGGGGAAATCTGGCTCGACGGCAAAAAGGAGTAGTGTGCATTAGTAACGCTGGATGTTTAATCGCTTTAAATAAACAAACGAAGCAATTATTGTCCAGATAAAGGAGTAGCAGCCGCCAGCCTAGAACTAGGTGACCATAAGCTGTCTTTATAATCACTTGAAAAACTGTAGTGTACGACAACTTCAGGACCAAAGAAGCAGTTGAATATCTTGGAGTAATGCCGGACAATAGATTACGGTTCAAAAAGATGTAGACCATTTAATCAAAAAAGCCTCTCTCGTGTATACTGTCTAACATTGGTGGACCTGGATTCGCAAAAAGGATCCTCCAGAGTTGTTACATTAGTTTAATCCTATGCCGTCCCAGTCTGTGCGAAGCCATTAAGCACAATGGAGAAAAAAGGAGTCCATCATCAGACAGACAGACTCTGCGCGCTCGGAACTATCGGCGGCTTTCGAATAATATCGGACAAGGCATTCTTTGTTATAGCTCTAATGGTTCCCGTCGACATTCGTGGGATGAAATGTTGAGGATGTATACTATAATTGAAAAGCAAATCAAACCATCAAAATTGAAGAAAAGGCAGTGTCAATAGCTTTGTGGCAATCTCGCTGGGATAATTCAACGAAAGGCAGATGGACTTATATAAATTTATACCGACAATCCATGATCGGATAGAATGTAAACATTGAGAAGACTGCATCTATAATCCTACGGTGTATTTGGCTCAATCGGAGAAGAATTGGGTGGAGATAATTCTATAAAACATGAATTTATAGAATTATCCATTCTACAAAATGAGCTTCTGAACAACATGAATAACTTGATTTGCTAATCAGCCCCGTGAAGAGGTACTTTGACGAGATTGGTTGAAGTATGTACGGTGGGAGTTTAGTACGTAGGCGTACTCCTGTCATCGATCATATCTGCTTGCGATACATATGTAGATGCAAATAAAACTGGGACTAGTATCTACTAACACCACACATCCTGGCGCAACCAAAACAGAGAATCTGAATTAAGTGAGACTTTCTTTTAATATCTAGTATCCAACTGTATGCCATCTGTTTTGCTGTATATCATATGATTTTCGGTACTGTTCATCAAAACAATTTATAAATTACTGATACTTCATTGATGTTATCGTGTTTTATATTCCCCAATAGCTTCCCGCTCAGTGATAACGTAAGCACAAAGTGACTTTTGTAGATGAACTCACCGAGAACTTCTGGCATATGTTTCCTTCAAACGACAAATTCACATCCAAAAAGGACCCATCATCGACAATGTCACGGTAATCATCGTTCATCACGACTTCGATCTAAAATTCCTAGTCTCTCCATATGGAAATCAATCAAATCCGCACTTGAAGATCATTCGATATAAGAACGTTATTTGCTTTGAAATTATTCGTATATCAATCTCACATCCCTATCACCTACTTTCATCATTCATGACCTTTGGTTTCCTCATTCACCAAAACAAGAGCCAAGAAATCTTCCCAAATTTCCTTGAAAAAATAAGTCACGGTATAAATGAAAGTGAACGCAGTCACTTCAAAAAGAAACATCACCAAGGGTTATTGTAAATTATTACAATATTCATCAGATGGCTGTTCTTATTGAAGTTTCAGCTCACCCAATCACCATAAAAGAATGCTCAAGCAACTACAACAGCAACTTCAACTGCAACTGATTGGAGTAGAATGTTTTTTTTAAGCGCATTTAAAATGAATCCCTCCATCGCCGGTTTTCACTCACAATAATGTCTCATAAAGAGGAACTTATGTCGTTCTGTTGTCAGATCAGATCCACACAAGGATTGCTGGGATTTATGCTTCTGGGCCACACTGTGAGTGCATCCATACATACAATTGTACACAACACACACTATTGCCATAAGCTTTTCACCGAGCAAAATGATTGTTGATTTTAATTGCCACGCTTCAGCAATATTTATTGCCACCAACTTTACAATGTATCCTAGATAAATGCAACCATTGGACGGCTGGCAATCCTTAATTAGTGGGATCCTGATTCAGAAAGCAAATTAAAGCACACTTCGATAGAATAAAATCACCAGCCAAAATGACAATCGCATGTGAAATCGCGATTTATGTAGCGATCAACGCCATCTAGTCCATTGTATTGGACAACATTACTCGAATCATAAAACATAATCAAGAGTGAGCAGGGGACTTCGTCGTCAGGAAGATCATCATCATCATCACCATCACCAACACCAGTCGGGATCAGAGCGCTTTTGCCCAACATTAAGGAACACACCTTCATTTCGCAGAGCAACTGACTCTGGAATATACATAGATAGGTACACGATCGGTGTTGCCTGACTGACTCCTTCTTATTCAGGACGCAAAAGGTGGGAGATTATATTCCAT
Source organism: Volucella inflata (assembly GCA_928272305.1). Classification (NCBI taxonomy): domain Eukaryota; kingdom Metazoa; phylum Arthropoda; class Insecta; order Diptera; family Syrphidae; genus Volucella; species Volucella inflata. The sequence continues at coordinate 126,908,870 of OV743717.1, forward strand.
TATTTATGAGCAAGATCGGGTCTTGTGCGTTCGGTCGCCACTCCACCACCATCGTGCCAAATCCTTTTTTTCTCTCATGCATGCACTTTAGTAGAACTGTACTTCAGTCTCAAGATATTCGACGAGTTGGTGCAGCTCGTTCCATATGGTGACATTTAGTTGATGGCAAATGCATTAAAATCGTTACACCTAATCTGACCGGCCAAGGATTGTGAGTGGATCAATACGAATCCGAGCATGTGTGTGCACATAATTCCATTAATGGCAACAAATGTGGGTGGGTTTGTTTGCCTAGTGTTCTCTACTTTGGGGTGATGATGATGTCGCTGATGATGGTGATCACGATCATGATCATGATGATGACCGTTGTGTCTTGTAGGCTTTTTGCAAATGCAAATCTGATTGTTAAGCGCAGCGGTCTGCTTGTCGGGTGTGTATCTACTCTGGCATGGTTGAAGGGCTTGTGCAAATGAACAGCACTCAGCTCTTTATGTAGAGATTGGGGATTAAAAATCATTTGCACTCGAACTTCTTAAGTTCGAACTTTTTATGTATCGTGCAGTCGAATAGTTGAATAGACTCAGCATGACAAATGGGGAACTACAATTGTCGTATTCAAATTAGATTCTCTAAGATCAATGTTTATTGATTGAATATCCAACCGACGACGATTTGATGTTAAGATATTGACAGTGTTGGTATTGTACTAAATGGTGACCACCTACATCAAAACAGAAAGACAAATGAGTTGTGCTGGAAGCACTCAGCACAACTGATTACAGTTTCTCACTCTCAGTTTCATGCTCGCAACTCAAGGAATCAGTTGTACAACCCGACCTATCCATTTTCCATCCGGAGGTGGAAACCGTACATAAGGTACCAGTGGGTCATTTTAAATAAGCCATGTATGACTAACCTGTCAGTTTGGTACCGTGAACAATGAAAAAAAAACCTGTGTTCCGCGTTTTCCGACACGATTTCACAATATGGACGATTGTTCATGTTCGCTTTTAAGAAGACATTCCCTAAAATGTCATCTTCTTCTTCTTATCCTTTTATTAACCCTTTCCTCGTTATACGAACTTATGCGTAACGAGTTTCCCATTTTTACTGCATCGCTGCTGCTCCGCTTATGGGGTTGGCTAATGTCGCAGACCGCAGAACGCGTCTACATAATGCTCGGTCCTGGATCGCTTCAGTGGTTAACCCCAGACGTTGTTGCGCATTTGCCATCTGAGAAATCCAGGAATTCTTTTTCCGACCTCGTTTTCTTATAGTTGGAGTGACCGTAGTTGATAGTGCCTTTTTAACCGGATTTTCCGCAGATCTTCTTTGAACGTGGCAATACCAACTTATTCTATTCGCCTCAAGCTGTTCGGTTACCGAATTCTTTATATGTAGACTTCCTCTTATACTCGTAGATCTAATGCAATCGCGTTTAGTGACTCCTCTAGACATCCTTAACATTTTCATTTCCGCTGCCGTCATTTTGTTTTTAAACGCTTTTACATTGTCCAGCACTGTGAACCGTATATTAGAGCTGGTCTAACAACCGTGGTGTAGAGTTTCCCCTTTAATTTAAGTGGAAATTTTCGGTCGCAAAAGATTCCCGAATTATCTCGCCATTTCATCCATCCCACACTCACTCTGTGGTTTACTTCGTCGTCACATTTCGCTTCCATGTTAACGATTGATCCTAAGTACTTAAAGATAGTGCTTTTCGGAAGAACTATTCCGTCGAACATTATATCCGGAACAGGTCGCAACGGATGCGCAAATGGGCACGTCAAATGCTCCGTCTTTGAACGACTTATTTTAAACCCGTTTCTCTCTAGCGCATTTCTCCATGAATCTAAGGCGTTCTGTAAATCTTCGACGTTATCGCTAAGTATAACTGCGTCGTCAGCGAAGAGAATTGGCGTTACATTTGCTTCGCGCATGCAGTCTTTTAAAAGATAGTCGAATACTACGTTAAAGAGGAAAGGGCTAAGTACGCTTCCTTGATGCACTCCGACATTAACTGGAAATTCTCTCGTTAGTCCAGCAGAGCTTTTAACCGCAGTTTTCATGTTTCCGTACATGTCTTGTATTATTCTAACATACGTTTCCGGTACATTTTGAGACCTCAGCGCGGCCCATATGAGATCCCTAGGCACTCGATCGAATGCTTTCTCGAGGTCGATAAATACCATGTGTAAATCCTTAGACGAATCTCGGTGCTTTTCCATTTTTATTCGTAGGCTTTGGATAGCGTCCACCGTCGATCTTCCTTCAACAAATCCACACTGGCTATTATCGAGCTTTATTATTTGCCGAAGACGTTCGTTTAAGACTCTTTCGACGATTTTCATCGTGTATGACATCAGCTTGATTGAACTGTAGTTGTTGCATTCTCGAGTGTCGCCTTTTCCTTTGTATAATGGAACCAAGAAGCTACTTCTCCATTGATTCGGCATAGGTTGTCCACATTTTAATTTATTTAAAAGTTTCGATAGCCAAACGCTGCCGATCCCCTCCATATTCGACCAAAACTCTGATGGAATGCTGTCTGGTCCCTAAAATGTCATATCCTGTCAGAAACTAGGTCAAATAGACGTTTGTTTCGCCGTGATTCCGATTGATATAAGCCGATGTGTCCAACTGCTTTTTAAAGATATGTTCTGTTTTTGTTGCCAAAAGTAAGCCGATAGGAATCATTGAAGAAACGAAGAGTACTCTTCAGCTTCTTCTAGAATAACTTTTTTATTCTGATTTGGGCCTCCAATATTACCACTGGGGCTTGAAGGTGCACTTACAGATTTCGATGATTTTATATAAGCATATCTACTTTCTGTGATTTTGGCTTAGTTCAAAACTTAGAAGACTGTCAATAACAACTCCAGAGTTCTTTTCAAACATTTGAGAAACAATTACAGGCTCCTCAACTCCGATCGTTAGCGTTTCGTGAATTCCCCTGCTTGTAATAAGCTCTGCTTTAGGTTTATGATCGTCGAGGTGCGAGCTGGTTTTAGTTACAGGCTCTCGGTTTCATTTTTTATCACATTTATTTAGTCCACTGTTGACCATTACCTGCTGTGTCATTTTGTGGCAAGAGTCTATTGTAAGTGATCTGCTCAAGAATTTTTCTTACGGTGTCAAGCAAATAAATTAGGCTATAGAACGAGTTGGTCGGAATTAATGTCCTCTTGAAGGCACGTGTTAAACATTTTACCAAATAAATCCAGTCGTGCTTTAACAGCGATCTTTCCGGGTTTATTTGAAACACTACAGAGTCCCGGCGATTTTTTTGTCGGGCGCACATTTGTACATAGTTTGAGCAAGTCCTTACGTGTAATGATAGGTATCGGGGGACTCACCTGATGAAATTGACCGTCTTGTAATCTTCTTTCTTAAACAAAAAATAAGGTCATAGCGTTTGCACTTTTCGCAAAATGATCGGTACAATTTGACAAGCACATCTAGATTATTTGAATCACAAAGATCTCTAATTAATCTCTATTTTTAACATTTTTTTAATTTTTTTCAGGAACACCTTCCATCATTGTTTTTATGGTCCCATCTGTCACATTTTTAGAGCTATTTTTCCAACGATTATTGAATTCTTCCAGGGTGTTGACAGCTTTTTTGGTGGCCCTTAACTCTTTCAATAGACCTAAGTTCTGGCGAATTCGGAGGATTGGCCTCTCTGGGCACCACCTAAACGTTGTTAAGCTCATAGCACTCTATCGCTCTCTATTTATAGTGACATGATGCAAGATCAGGCCAAAATAAGGGGAGATCTCGACGATTGTTGTAAAAAGGCCTTAAGCGCTTTTGCAGGCACTCATTTACATAAATTTCGCCATTTATTGGGACAGTCGTGGTGAAAGTTTGGCTTCTGAGCCCGCAAGAACAAATTGCTTGCCAAACATGGAATTTTGGAAATTTCGCTTTGCTTCAGCATTTCCACTACCTTTGGCGGTATAGAATGCCTGTTCCGGAAGCTGGTTAAAATCAGCAAAAACATACGATTCATCGCCCATTACAATGAAAATTTGGTCAAAAAATTCGATTGCAAAAGCTTTGCCAGTTGTTTCGCATCCAAATTTTTTTGGGCGTTCCGATCTGGAACGTTTTGCACTTTGTATATTTTCAAGGCCGTATTTCTCTTCACTTTATGAACTAAAAAATTTGAACATTCTCCTTTTTTTGCCAAATTACTTTCAGAAATGTTCAGATTTTTTTCAAGAAGACTCAAAATCTTAGTGACCTTTCTGGGTTTATAAAACCGGCTTTTCGACCAGACCCCTCTTTTCTTTCAACTGACAACTGTTTTCCTATTAACTTTTAGGTCCTTTGCGATTTTTATATACGTACACCCTGGGTGTGCTAAGTGACACTTCATAATATTTTTCCTTACCACCAATCCAGATTCCATGTTGATTATGTTAACAACCAAGCAGAAATGACATAAAATTTAAAAATACATAATAGAAGCATTCCCGGCATTACAAACAAGAAGAATTTGAGTGATTTTTCTGTAGTTTTTGAAAGTAAATTCGAAATGAGAGTGGTTAAATGGCACTCCTTCGCCTTAATCGCTGGTTTTAATCGATTTCTTGCTTCTCGATTGTGTGTATATTGCACCTCCTGGCCGTCGGCATGCCGAACCAGGGAACGTCAGTAACGCTGGTCTTCCCAAATCTTGACGCGTTACATGATATTGAGTTACCAAATACGAGTATCCTGGACTTTTGGCTTCAATTATCGCTTCACTAACGACGAAAATTGGAATGTATGTCTCCAATGTGTGAATGAATTAACTAGCCAACGGATCAACCTATTGAAAAAGTAGAAATTAAACCTACTTTATCTGTCCTTTCCGTCATATACGTTTCTTATGGACCTGCTTCCATAATAAAGTGTATATTCTATCCAGCTGTCAGTCGAAAACGTCAACGCAACGGAGCACACTGCCCTATGCTCACAGAGCGTTTTAGTTTGAAAACTAAAAGCCACAGATATGAACAGTCTGATAGACCTGTCTGTTCCAGAATGTATATAATTTATGAAAGACACTGTCCAAACCCTGTCACCATAATGATCCCTATCACTGTTATTTCAAGCCTGCCAAGTCCATTTCTACTCAGATATTTAAGTTGCGTCAAATTCAAAGGCATCAGTGAAAAGCAGATTACTACCCATGAATTCGTTACCCAAACAGGTCCAGTAGACAAGTCGTTATGATAGTGAGAACATATTCTAACGAACTGTACCTATTGTCCTAGAACTTAGAGAAAAATCGCTATTTCAACCAGCCAAATGAATATATGAATCTCATGTATCTATTAGAATCATCAATAGATGGTGGAATTCCCTGAAAATCTCGACTTGCGCCAAGAGAGTCAAGTAGATGACGGCCTGAATGCCCTTCAAATTCCTTACTCATCATCAATCAAAGGCCATGCGGAGACATCTTGAAGACCAGCAATGTCATATATATTTTTATTTATACTGTAAAACAATTTCGAAAAAGGTCCGCTTACATAGAATTGGCATTGTTTTCTCTTTAAAAAAAATTCTTGCCTACTTCTCTGAAAGTCCATTGACTGAAATCCATAAATAGCTATAAAATTTGTCAAATCCTACATAATTCGATCATCCAGACTACACAATTTAAGACAGTCAATAAAAACAAATGTTACCGATCAATTATAAAATCAAATCTCTATTTTTAACATTTTTTTAATTTTTTTCAGGAACACCTTCCATCATTGTTTTTATGGTCCCATCTGTCACATTTTTAGAGCTATTTTTCCAACGATTATTGAATTCTTCCAGGGTGTTGACAGCTTTTTTGGTGGCCCTTAACTCTTTCAATAGACCTAAGTTCTGGCGAATTCGGAGGATTGGCCTCTCTGGGCACCACCTAAACGTTGTTAAGCTCATAGCACTCTATCGCTCTCTATTTATAGTGACATGATGCAAGATCAGGCCAAAATAAGGGGAGATCTCGACGATTGTTGTAAAAAGGCCTTAAGCGCTTTTGCAGGCACTCATTTACATAAATTTCGCCATTTATTGGGACAGTCGTGGTGAAAGTTTGGCTTCTGAGCCCGCAAGAACAAATTGCTTGCCAAACATGGAATTTTGGAAATTTCGCTTTGCTTCAGCATTTCCACTACCTTTGGCGGTATAGAATGCCTGTTCCGGAAGCTGGTTAAAATCAGCAAAAACATACGATTCATCGCCCATTACAATGAAAATTTGGTCAAAAAATTCGATTGCAAAAGCTTTGCCAGTTGTTTCGCATCCAAATTTTTTTGGGCGTTCCGATCTGGAACGTTTTGCACTTTGTATATTTTCAAGGCCGTATTTCTCTTCACTTTATGAACTAAAAAATTTGAACATTCTCCTTTTTTTGCCAAATTACTTTCAGAAATGTTCAGATTTTTTTCAAGAAGACTCAAAATCTTAGTGACCTTTCTGGGTTCATAAAACCGGCTTTTCGACCAGACCCCTCTTTTCTTTCAACTGACAACTGTTTTCCTATTAACTTTTAGTTCCTTTGCGATTTTTATATACGTACACCCTGGGTGTGCTAAGTGACACTTCATAATATTTTTCCTTACCACCAATCCAGATTCCATGTTGATTATGTTAACAACCAAGCAGAAATGACATAAAATTTAAAAATACATAATAGAAGCATTCCCGGCATTACAAACAAGAAGAATTTGAGTGATTTTTCTGTAGTTTTTGAAAGTAAATTCGAAATGAGAGTGGTTAAATGGCACTCCTTCGCCTTAATCGCTGGTTTTAATCGATTTCTTGCTTCTCGATTGTGTGTATATTGCACCTCCTGGCCGTCGGCATGCCGAACCAGGGAACGTCAGTAACGCTGGTCTTCCCAAATCTTGACGCGTTACATGATATTGAGTTACCAAATACGAGTATCCTGGACTTTTGGCTTCAATTATCGCTTCACTAACGACGAAAATTGGAATGTATGTCTCCAATGTGTGAATGAATTAACTAGCCAACGGATCAACCTATTGAAAAAGTAGAAATTAAACCTACTTTATCTGTCCTTTCCGTCATATACGTTTCTTATGGACCTGCTTCCATAATAAAGTGTATATTCTATCCAGCTGTCAGTCGAAAACGTCAACGCAACGGAGCACACTGCCCTATGCTCACAGAGCGTTTTAGTTTGAAAACTAAAAGCCACAGATATGAACAGTCTGATAGACCTGTCTGTTCCAGAATGTATATAATTTATGAAAGACACTGTCCAAACCCTGTCACCATAATGATCCCTATCACTGTTATTTCAAGCCTGCCAAGTCCATTTCTACTCAGATATTTAAGTTGCGTCAAATTCAAAGGCATCAGTGAAAAGCAGATTACTACCCATGAATTCGTTACCCAAACAGGTCCAGTAGACAAGTCGTTATGATAGTGAGAACATATTCTAACGAACTGTACCTATTGTCCTAGAACTTAGAGAAAAATCGCTATTTCAACCAGCCAAATGAATATATGAATCTCATGTATCTATTAGAATCATCAATAGATGGTGGAATTCCCTGAAAATCTCGACTTGCGCCAAGAGAGTCAAGTAGATGACGGCCTGAATGCCCTTCAAATTCCTTACTCATCATCAATCGAAGGCCATGCGGAGACATCCTGAAGACCAGCAATGTCATATATATTTTTATTTATACTGTAAAACAATTTCGAAAAAGGTCCGCTTACATAGAATTGGCGTTGTTTTCTCTTTAAAAGAGATTCTTGCCTACTTCTCTGAAAGTCCATTGACTGAAATCCATAAATAGCTATAAAATTTGTCAAATCCTACATAGTTCGATCATTCAGGCTACACAATTTAAGACAGTCAATAAAAACAAATGTTACCGGTCAATTATAAAATCAATTTTTAATGGTAACAATTCAAAAATAATTTCTACAAAACTCAATTCGTTTGTTCTCCACAGAATGTGCCTTATCAGGGGAACGTGTCTTTTTCACATTTAGTTCCAAATAATTCCATTTCAAATAAACCTCATTTATCCCTTCTAAATATCCCGTCCCAACGATAGGCAAATATTTGTCTGAGTCACATAAAACGAATGATCACCTTAACGCCTCATTTGCATTCTTTAACCCAAAGAATTCCCCAACTCCATTCCCAAATTCAAATGAACTTCTCTCCAGACAAGTCGTTTTCGACAGAACCTCGAAACGTTGTTCATAGGAAATCCAAAACCCAATAAGCCTCACAAATATTTAAAGTATGCCATCTGTTCGGTTCAGGACTATGGCATGGGTTCAGATTCCCCTCTCGTTCGCGGTCTTGTTTCCCAGATCGGTTTCTGTCAACAGTTCGTTTTTATTTGTCCATAAAAGGTACAAAGCCCATCAACATCCACATCAATGTCTTGTTTGTTCAAGACCTGCCCCAGGCCCGAAACCGTGATTTACACACAGACTCGTAAAATTGAACACATTTTCCAAGTAAAACTAAGAACTCGGCGAAAAACAACAATTTTAATTGTCACTACATCCATGAAGTCGGATGTTGTTGGTACGAGTACTCGTACTCGTACGTATGACCTGCCTCCAGCCTACATGCTTCGCTATGGAATTTTCCTCGTGATGTGGTTGTGATTTCTGTGCTTTGGTCGCTCTGCGGATGCTGGACAAAGATTCTATCTGCAGAATGAATTTATTTTGTATACATTTACTCAGGTCGACCGTAATCTTACATGATGTTCATCATCCTGTAAGAGGACAGCGTGAAGCTGCCATACACAGAGATATTAATGATCCTAGATGGTCGAACGGATATGAGTTAGTCCTTCATGACTGAATAAATGAAGCTAGGCTCTTGGGCTATTATCACATCACTTCGCCAACAGGTCAGTGTCGTATCTAGGTTTGTATTATTTGTTGCAAAATGATTGTGGACTAGAAATTGAAAGAGACAAATCCTTGATGGTTGATGGGCTAAGTTGGGCCACACAATCCTTAGTGGCTTTAATGAGAACGTGGGTGTATCTGCGAAATTTTCACTTACTACTATCTCATTTATTTGCAAGAAAACTTCGAATCCTTATTCCCTACTTGGCAGCAACTTAGACTTACGGGGAATATTGGCAAGATATACTGAAGTAATTTCGTTTATTGCCAATTGTGAAAAGTTGGTGCTAATAGTGTCAGAGGGAAGATAAACTTTTGCCCCTAAGATTAAAGTGATGTATGATGTTAAACAACATTCGATTTTCTCGTGGACGAAAACACGTTTCTGCTAGAAAACATTAAAGGTTTCAAACAAAGGACTTTGTAAACATATTAACAAATTTTACATAATACTACAAAAAAGGGAGTGTAGCAGATGGGCAACAATAAGTTATATTGCAAAAAAAAATCAACTAAATTTTGAAAGAAATTAACATCGTTTATGACAGGTTGAAGTTCCTGAAACAATTGTTGTTCCCACAGAACGTATGAGTGAGTCCACAGTACACTTTGGAAACTTGCACCATACTTTCTTTCCGCCCATTGAGTCCAGTGTGTGACTTGAACTTGGCGGACTGCTTGCAGAGGTACATGTTCCTTTATGTTTTCTTGCTAGAATTTCAGGTCCAATATATAGGTGTCTTGTCAAATCAGCTTTTGTCCCCATCTGGCATAAATTTTCTGCAATTTCCAGGCGAAAATCTCCGGATGCAATGATGGTAGAGCAGCCATCGTTAGGTCCAAGTAGTGATAGAACAGGCCTATCTGCCAGCGTTTGCTCCTCAGTCCTCTCTTGTGGATACCTATTATGCTGTCAACATGGTCTACGCTGCCCATATGTCGATTATATTCGCCCAAAATACTAGGTCGCGGACTTCAGATATAGAATTTTTGCCGGTTAATGTAGAAGCTAACGTAGCCAATTTATTGTCCATCCATAGAACTGTTGACACGTCGGTCGGCGCTGTTAACATTAGTTACGCACTCTTTAGAATATCCTCGATCTTTCTCCATAATTACTTTTTCTGAAGACAGCTTTCAGTCAGGAATTCTATTTCTTCTGGTAGTATCAAAGGCAAGAATACCTTATTTGGCTAAATTTCAATTTATTTTTATAAAAAAACATTGCACAAATAAATTTCATATAAACATTAGTGGCAGTTACTCAAAAATACAGACTATTGGAAAAGGAAGGGTTGTGAAGAGAAGAAAAAGTGAAAATATTTAGAGAATAGTGCAAAAAATAGATAAAAGATATAAAGAGAGTAGTTATGTGTTGCTTATTCAAAGTCTTCCAATACGGGCCTTTTGAATTGAATAGCTTCAATTGTTTGCTTTGTTGTTGTCGAAAGTTGGTTCTAGAGCCTGGTGATATACACAGAGAAGAGACGCGACGAGTTCAAATAGTTCAAAGAGGGCGTTAAAATATTAAATGTTCTGGAGGACTGAGCAAATTAAAGTTTATCAAACAGGTTCCTGGGGGATCTGCTGTTTATGACCTTGTGCATAAACAAAAGACATCGAATTTTTTGGAACTGCTGAAACGAACAGCCAAGAACCAGCTTGTGATAGTGTGAAATGTGTTCATACCGACGAAGCCCATACAAGTACCTAACCATATCATTAAACGCCACAAGCAACTTGTGCTGAGGAAGGGAATCAAGCTTGCAGTAAACAACAGTAGTATAATCAATAATAGGCATAAATAACGTTTTGATTAACCTTAGCTTAGTGTTAACCGAAGTAAAACTAGAAGACAACCGAAGTTTACGTAGCCCAGCATAGATTGGTCCAATAACATAGTTTGTATGATCAACAGCAGAGAGAGAACAATTTAATTTGAAACCGATATTTGTGATAGCATCATTCCCTCAATATCAAAGCAGATTCTCATTCTCGATAGTATCACTTCGAAGTTTGAGGATGCTCCTGATTCTGGCTCATCAGATCTGATAATATTTTCTGTGCCCGTTTTAATCTCTTTTGTATAAGCGAAACCGGAAACACCACTCAAAACAGAACTTTGGCGTATGCTTTGGCATCAACAACTGAATTGATTTTGAGGATCTTATCAGCGTAGGGATGAGTCCTGGGAACACATTTGGAGTTGTCACTTTAATGCAGATTTGAATTTATTAGATGACATGGTCTGTTAAATGTGAAGCAAGGACGAAACTCCAATAGTTGGTTACTTTGGGAAGCTAAATCAGTGACATAATATAAACCAGACCTATGAATTGTCGGATTTCTGTCTTAGTTTCATGAAAAGTGAAGAGGTTTGTCTCTTCAGAAATTATGTTAATAAGTTCTCGTGATAATAACTCAATGACTCGTTCTCAATAAAATCCATTATTATTTGTCCCTACAAACACGAAATTTTCTGCTGATTTTCTTCCTAATAAAATACTCCAGGTGAAAATACTAGTACGCAGGGTTATAGGAAATGGAATAAAAAAAAGAGGAGAGTCATCCCGAAATTAAAGATTATAAAAAAAGAGCAGCGTAGAGGAAACGGAAAGCTAGCAAAATTACGTGTCAACAAAAAGAAAAGCAATGGAACTATGAGAAAGATAGAAAAAGGATCCAAAGAGCTAAAAAAAATGGTAGTAAGTCTTAATAGGTCTTATTACTCCTCTTTGAGTAATGAACATACTTTTACACAGCATTCCGAGTATTTACCGTACAAGTGTAGGAAAGCCTATGCTACAGCAGTACAGGAGTGCCAGCGAAGCTTGCCTAGATACCCAGCAAACATAACGCTGTAGTTATAAATGTAGCCGAAATAATTGGTTAAAAAATAAACTACGAAACGGAGAAATCTTTCAATGTGACATCGATAGTGGAAGTGAAAGAATTTTACTTGCATTCAGATATTGTTGCGTTTTCCGGATAATGAAATATAGTCTTCCAGCTTCTGTGCATAAAGGCCTAAAAATATAAAAATATTTTGCTGCTATTTTGGTATTTAGGGGGCACCCTATTAAATTCTAGAGGGCTTGTATAACGCATGAAAATTTCATCCTAAAACTTAAATATTTTAAGATAAACTCTCTTACTGGAACCACATTTTATATGATTGGGCATTAAATACAAATTGTTGGCAAAACAGACGTAAAGGATCCAAAAACCTGTTAACCCGGCTAAAATAGTTACTTGAAAAGACAATGGAAAAAAAGAGACGATAACAAAATAAAACTTAAAACAAATGAAATTAGCTTGGGCGAGCTTCATGAGAACTCAATTTTGGAGTTACATGGAATTCTGTATCATATCAATATTAAAAAAATCCATGCTAACGATTTTAAGAACGATAACGTCATATGTCGTATTTATATGAGTAGCTACACGAGTTCAATCTGTTTTGTGGAGCAGAGAAAATGAATCCCAATATAAAAGATTTATAATTTCCTCCGATACAAAGCAAAACGATAAAGACAGTATCTTCACATTTGTGACATATTTATATGAGAGAATTTTTGTCTTTGAAAATGACAACATTTTTAGAGAAAACTTATGGAGTGATAGACCTTCTTCCAAATTTAAAAACAGATTCATGGTCACGATATTGATTTTTTTTGGCAAAAGATTTCGCTATTCCTTCATATCTGAATCAGAAATTACTAATAAAATTCAAGTCTTCCATCCATGGGAAGCTACAAGGCCTGTTCCAGGAATATCAGAATTTCAACAAAAACGATTCTAAACATATTAACAATACCTGAATTTCGTAAGAGTCCCATGCAAATAATTTTATTTTAACAAGCTTTTAAAGGGTGTCCCATAATTCACGCAAAAATTTTTATTAATTTTTTTTTTCCTTCCTTTTTATTATATAAAATTTGCCAAAGTAAATATGTATTGTATTGATTTAAATTAACTTGTTGAACTACATGTTTAACCCTTTGCTTTGCTAATTCAATTTTTAAGGCTTTCACCATTTAATAAGATTTATCTTTATCTATTAAAATTTGAATTTTGCACCATTTAATAGTACAGTGATGACAACAGAAAAACAGATAACAATGTAACAGATGGCATTTCGGGGTTAGTAAAAATGGACGGCTATACGAAAGAACAACGCATTTTCATTGTTGTCAGCTACAGTCCGCAATTTTCGTACAAATTATGGCCGACATAGTGATTTAAAACCATCAACTATGAAGAGAATAATTGAAAATTCAGAGAGACTGGATCAATAAGTGATCTTACATACTATGGGTGTCCTGTCACAAGTCGTTCAATAGAAAACATTTAAGCAGTTCGCGAGAGTATCGCTGACAGTCCAGGAACAGAATTGGGCATTTTGAGAACCTCTCTACAGCGAATTCTTACGAAAGACTTGAAACTTCATGCTTACAAAGTTCAATTGACTCACGAACTGAAGACTACTGAAGTACTGACCATGCAGCGCGAAGAGAGTTCGTTGAATGGATTTTGGAATAACAAAATATGGATGCTAATTTTTAAAACAAAATTATCTTCAGTGATGAAGCTCACTTTCATCATTTTGTCGCATTTGGGGTTCAGAAAACCCACGAGTATAGGTAATTGTTGAGAACAAATGCATCCACATCGCGTGACTGTTTGGTGCGGATTTTGGGCTGGAGCCATTATCGGACCATTCTTCTTCGAAAATGCAGCTGGTCAGGCAGTAAAAACTAATGTTGTTCGTAACCGTGACATGATAACCCAATATCTGGTGTCAACCATGTATGTCAGTTTGTCTAGGTCAAATCTCTTAGAACCACTTCTTGACATCCCACCAAGCTGAAATTTTGCATACACTTTTAGATCTGGTGACTATAAAATATGCAATAATTCAATATACATCTTGTGGCATCATATGAAAGGACTTGGAGAGCAGAAAACGTTAAAGTAAGTGACATCATGCAAAATTCAATATGGCTACAGCTCCACCAAAGCGGATAATTTTCTTGCTTTCTGATGGCCCCTAGACTCAGGGTTGACTCTCAGTGAGAGAACTTCTCAATAGTGAACAGGATAGTTACAAAATTATGTATTCAATTCTGATAGCTCGTCTTAAAATATGGCATAACTCGAATAGTGGATCTTGGCTAGCTTTATGCCATGACTTGTGTAATTTGATGAGATGGGCGTCATAAGCATTTGCTTGTAACCTGTCTAGAAAAAGGAATCTCCAAAATAAAATACGGAACTTTATTTCGTTAGGCACAGTAAAACTGTCTGGTGAATGGTACTATTGGACACTTTACTCAAATCATGTTTTCCAGCTTTCGGAGAGCACAAATGTACGAAAATAATATACTATCCGTCCATTTAGTCTTCGGTAAAGATGGTGTCCACATTAGATTTGCTATGCAATTTCCGGCAAAAATAATCACGGCACTACTGAACGAAGAATGTTGTTAATTATATTAATGCTGGTCTGGCACAATACACAAAGTGAAGGATAGCACTATCGATCATGCTGTTCTCTATTTAGACTCAAGACTTTTCGCTGATGACCAAGCATATATGGCTTTACGTAGAGTCAAGTTACTAAAGGGTCTCCTTCTAGAAGGACTAGATGCAAGCGATGTATAAATTGAAATGAGCAGACTTAGAAACGTGTCCAACGAAACAAAAAAAAAATAAAAAATTAATAAATGGTAAAAAAAAATATTTTTTAAAAACAATCTCTTATTTAAATGCTCTGAAAGATGAAAACAAACTTTAAAATATATCAAACCAAAGCAAGCCCATTTTATAACATTCCTACAATTGTATACGATATAAAAGCTTGTTGCTTGTATACGTGTATACAAGAGATTGTTTTTTTTAAATATTTGTTTACCATTTATTCATTAAAAGTAACTTTTTAATTCAAAAAATTAAACATTTTGGTATGTTTTTATTTCAAGACCTTGACCTTTCGACTTTGTCCAATACCAACCATAAAATGCTCCCATTTGTGATGTTCCATGGGGAAGGTCACGTTTATAATTATTTTGAAGCAACAACCGGCATTAGCTACCGTAAAGCAGGCTGCCCAAAGTCTATGAATGAGTGCCGATTTTCAGTCTATTTACTGGCGAGTGCAGATTTGGCCTACAGTTGAATTGTTGAGAACTGCACTTAATCAGCTCATTGAAGTCTTTGAATTGCAGTGGTATGCTATATCAAAGATTTTATAAAAGCCATTCACTCAAAGCTCCAGGAATTGGCCATCGGCCTTAATTCTTCAACAGACAATAAGATGCGATTCGTTATTACAGATCCGCATCTTTAAATTTGCTGTCTTTGATGGCAGCTGTAATAACACTTTTTGAAGTGCATACTATATATTTCTATTACGTACGCTTAAGCAATTGTCAATTTTTATTTCAGTTCGTGATCTAAATTATGATTCTTCTTCAACATATGGGTTTTATTACGAACTTTGAGAAGTAGGCATTAGAGTAGATTCACTCTCTAGCCATGTGTAGAGCGCATATGCAGAAAGGAACCTCAACCGATTTGGACTACTAAAGAGTCTCTTGTTAGTTAAGGCCCAGATTCACACTGATTTGTAGTGTCACCTAATTCATTAAGTAAGTGCTGCTGTCCAAGGATACATCCACTAGATGAACCATTATCATATCGTCCCATATGCCTATTAAGCACTCGATAAAAATACTTGATGGAATCATATGCAGTCGATGGATGTAGAAATGCTCGTGATATAGTATAACAGATGCAATTCGAAGAGTATCCACAATTTCGAAGAAACCATTTAAAGTAGGAGTTGAAGAGAAGAGGCATAGAAATATTGTTGCAGAGTTCATATTTCCGACATCACATATTCAGTGTATACAACACTGTCTTTTAATTAGGTACTTAATGTGGAATGTAATGTGAATCAGAAAACCTCAAAAACCTGTAAATTTGCAATTGCAAACAATCAACATTTGAAAGTTCATCTTGATACCACTGAAATTCATGCCAGTAACTGCAGATATAATCGTACGTTTGCTCTAATTTAAATAATTTAAATAACCATTGCACTAGCACTTCCGCATTTCCTCACAACATTTCAGCTAACTGGCCTCAACTACATCAAGCAAACGATTCTCTGTATAGAATCCCCCCAAGTTCACTTCTCCATCCTTGTCCTCGTCATCCAACGATGTCAGTTCTCATCTCAAGATGTCATTCAACAACAAACAGTAATTTGTCAAAAATGCAAAACAAAAAAAATATCTTAGCTACATTTTAACCAAATCCAAACTTGAACGGTGAATCTCAGGAAAAAAAAGGCAAACACTACAGCTTCTGCGCAAACGGTAGCATGTAAATTTTTGCAGCAAGAAATTTATTATGCCCACGAAAGTTGCCCGATTGCCCGATTTTTTGCGACACGGGCACAGTAACATTCGCACACTGTGAGCTTCACTTGCATATTATCAGACCATGTCTGCTTATTTGTTTTTTTTTCAGCAAAAGTTACAGTCGAAAAGTAGTAGACTGTTGGACCACCATGGAGGACAAGGCATGACCTCGCTGCCGCTCTCGAAGGTATTCTTAAATGTCTCACTTATCTTTGCCTCGTGATTTCTCATAAAATGATTCGAAGAAAAGCACGCATCTGCTTGTATGGCGCTTTTTGTATACCGGTTGCAGCATATGACAATACCATCCATGTAGTGACATTTATAAATCCTACAATCGAGTGAGATCAAGCCAACAAAAAAAAAACAAAACATAAACCAAAAGCAAATGCCTTAGTCCCCGTGTCAAATGACTATGGGATGAAGAAGCGTCTGAGCCGTCGATCTCTTCAACCTCGAGAGTCTGCTGTGCCCGGTTAATGAGACTGAAGCGCCGCTCCCGTGTGATTTATGAATAACCATCTATAAAGTCGCGTCCACACTTTGTTCCCGCCAAGGATAGTGGTGAGCAGAGCGAGCAGACGGACTCCGAACTCACCAAACAAAATAAGAATCCGTGCAAATTTACTAATAATTCCGAGAGGGCAATTTAACATTTGTTTCTTTAGACCTGAACCGGGACAGATATAGAGGTTGAGACTAAGACTAAAACTGAAGCTCAACCATAGAGGTAAGGCTTAGTGATGTGATGCGTATTTGCAGCCACAGAGGCAACTACAGCAACAAGAGCAGCAGCAGCAACAGCAGCAGACGAATGTGAATGTTTTGTAAATGGATTGTTGCACTCAAGTTGTTGGCGCTGCTGCTCGTGTTATTAATGGCGATATGAGAAATTGGCTGTGAGCAGCCCATATACAGTCGCACAAGCGCATGATGATGATCCGACGAGCTTCATCTTCTATTCCTTTTTCTGTGGATGAGATTGTCTCTAGGGCAGCGCATCTTCTCGATTTGGATTTGTGTTTGTTCCTGTTTGGGTGTTCCCTTGCTTGTTATTCTTTTATGATCCTCAAATACCATTTGGTTAATTAAATGTTTTACCAGCCACAGAAGCAGGTCATTTCACTCAAAAAAAAAAATAAAAATAATGATATGACTATCGCAGATTGAGGAATTCATTGTAAAAATATTCGGACTCAATTATGGGGTTGTTGGCCTTACCGCATGATGTATCCAAGGAATTTTGGGAAATGTAAAAAATTTGTATGCTTGGTCATCTCCACACAAGTAAGGATTTGAGAATATCAATTAAAAAGGGCTTTACCGCTGATTTTAAGTATTCTGCACACCGATTTCAAATAAAAATAAATAGGGCAATGAAAAAACGCTCGCTTCATTTTTTTATGAGCACTTGGATGGTATCCAGATAAAGGTTATGAACAGGCCTCTAGTTTGTGAAAATATTAACATATTCGTTTTATTCCGATTTCCGCATTGGATCAGTACAGCGCCTCAGAACATGAGAAAGATAGGATACCAGTTTTAGTATGAAAAACGGCTGCTCCTCAATCAAAATCTTACTAGAAACTGGTACAAATCACGTGGAATTGCTTCACTTTGCTTAGTCATACGTATATTTGCACTTTTTTTGCCCTCAGATACGAAACTTAATTCCATTTGAAAATTGCACATTGGGAGACGCGACATGTTGCTTAAGATACTAGAATTATCTAGACAAGTTTTTCTTGTTGTTGTTTCTTTTACGGAAGCCCTAGTCGAGGACGGTGATAGTCCAAGTTTATCTTCGACTCTATTTCCTGTGATCTCACAAAACAAAATACATAAAATTAAGACTGCGTTCAGAGGATGCTTGCATTGTCAAACTATGTTGGAGGCCATCAGAATGTTCAGAAAGGATTTGAGCGCAGCTTGAGTGTGTCTACAGATTATTTTTCTTAAAATAGTTTGTTGCCGTCTGGGTTGCACAAACATCTACTTGGAGAACAGGAATGAAGCTTCCCCAACGGGGAATGAAATCAAGCTTTGCCGTCTTTCAGAAACACATCAGCGAAGCATTGTAAACTGGTTTCAGAAATATCTGGCAGATCTGAATACGTTTTTCCTAGCTCATATTCTGGCCGAAATCATACATGATTACAGGAAAAATCGATCTTATATTTTCGTAGCGATTCTGGTGTACTAATTACATCAGATACCATGTCTCTGTGACAAAATTTCTTCAGAAAACCTAAGGTGTGGGCTTTTGAAAAGCTTTCGACCTAACTTAAATTAGGTGATACGTAAATAAATTTATATATGTTCGATACCTAATATTTAAGCTAGTTGTGTGTCAAGTTTCGTTACAGTTGATCGTATAATTATTTTTTCTACGATTTATTGTTTGAACGAATCTACTTCTTTCGAACTAAAATGGAAAAAACTGAAATCAGACCCGGGATTAAATATTTTATCAAAAAAAATATGACGCCAAGTCAAATGAAAGAAGACTTTGGTAACACATTGGGGGGATCTTGCCCCAAGGCAGCAGCAGCTTTTTTTTAAACATGGCAAAGACAGCATCAAAGATGATCCGAGGAGCGGTAGGCCTTCAACATCCACCTCTTAGGAAAACATTGATACAATTGATAAAATCGTTTTAGGAGACTGAAGATTAAAAGTGCGGGAAATATATAACTGATACTATTGGGATCTCAACTGAGTGGGTGTTCCATATTTTAACTGATGAATTAGGACCGACAAAATTTCAGCAAGATGGGTGCAGCTTTTGTTAACCGAAGAACAAAATTCAATCGAGTTGAAATTTCTAGAGAGAAACTGACGTTATTTCGAAAGAATACTAGCGAGATTTTTGAGAATATTTATAACCACTGATAAAACCTAGATTCACCACTATGAAACAAGAGAACAATCGAAACAATGATTACATACCGAAGAGAGTCAAGACATGTACATCGGCCGGAAAAGCGATGGCATCAGTGTTCTGGAATTATAAGGGAATTCGTTTTTTTGTTTAACTCCCCAAGGAGCAAACTGTTATATGTTAGATAAGTCAGCTGAAAAAATTTGCGAAAAAGACCGAGTTTGACCAATACATTTTTATTTTATATGCTATACAAAAAAACGCTTAAAAATTAGCTTAAATAACTTAGAAAACTTTCTTATTGTAACTTACTGGCGCCATGTGGGCACTCTAGGTTAAACATAATTCTTAGACTAAATGTCTTTCGACGATCATTACAACATATTTCAATTTTCACACTAATTAAAGCTAAAACTAAGAAAATCAATTTTATTTAAAAAAAAAACTTAGTATACGGACTTTTTTTTTAAATCTTATTATAAAACTTAAAAATACCTAAATGTAAATCTTAATCTAAATAACCTACTTAGACTACTTAACCTACTTAATCTACCTTATTGTATTGTATAGGGTTAATTTTTTTGGTTTGAGAAAAATCACCAGAAGGGTACCCATCTCGAAGTTTTTATTTTTTTTTTTGTGTTTTTGTATTTTTTGTTCTTAAATGTATCTGAATCCTTCCTAAGTCTATGTAAGCCGGCCATGACTAAATAATAGGCAGATCCCCTCTGCTTCCTAACGAAGCTACCTAGTATTGGAGAAATTCGACAATGGAGCTTCCCCTTCTTCTGCAAGCCATCAAAATTGTTGGTGCTGCCGAGCAACATCCCTAATGTCGCAGCTCCCTACCGCCCTACTAAACCGGAGACGCTCCGCACTGCCGTGTGCGACGTTTCTGTCGTAGTTGAGTTGCCTGTCCGCAGCTGTTGGAGCGACGTGGAAGATTAACGGCATAGAAAATTTAGCTTCACCAGGATAATGCATCGGGGCTGTCAGTTGCCATGGCTAAGCTACATGAACTCCGGTTTGGAGTACTGAGTACGGGAGTACTATCCTCCTTATTCGCCTGAATTGGCATCATCAGACTACTACCTGTCCCCTTATTTAAAAAAGCACTTGGCTGGACGAAAATTCTCAACCAACGAAAAGGTGATAGCTGAGACGGAGCTGTTTTTTTTTTTTGCGGAGTTGGGGGAATCTGCTTATAAAAAAGATAAAGAAGTCCTGGAACATACGAGTAGATATAATAGAAGAATATTTAGAAAAAAAATTAAGAATTGTAGTCAAATGTTGAATGTTTTGTTGTTCAGGCCGAGCACTTTTCGAACAGCAAACAGCTCTTGTAACACGTTTATTTGCCACTTATCCAGTTCTGGAAGCCGTTTCGTTGGCTTGGAAGTCAAATGCACCAATCTGATTCATTCAATTAATTGTAAACTTCGGCGGTCAATGCGGCTCTGTGGAAACAGATCGACATAATCGCGATTTAAAGTTTACAGCTAATGGTGGAAAACATTACAAGAATCTACATATCGACCTCATAGATTTGGAAATCTAATTTCAAGGCCATTCATGTATGATGCATTGATCTTAACATGTACCCCAGACTGGCGATATGTACTATCATGGTAAAATTAAAGTTTAAATAACTCAATATTAAGGCAGCACATTGACAAGTCTAGAACGACTTGTCTTCTATCATAAGTAACAAATTGAGAGCTTTTAAGGCAACTATACATAGTTAGATGATGATTCAAAAAAAAAGGATTACAAATATGTTACTCAAGACTGAATATCTCCATAATCGATGCCTGCCTGCCGATAACACATGCCATCAGTTAAACCTTTATTATTTATTTATTTATTTATTATCTTATATAATTGAGTTTTTTTATCTGCTATGTTCTACTTAAGTTTTCTCACCATAGAACCTTTGATCTGCTCCCGATGGATAGCGCTGGTGAGGAACACCGAACACCGAGACTTAGGTAGCGTTCGCTAGAGGAAGGTGGCGTCAAACTTTTTAGCATGTGAATCTGGAGGCAGCTAGCAAGTGATCGAGGTGGCTGAAGACGCTTGTTGACGACTAAGATCCAGGTGCACCCCTGACTTAAGCGCCACCTTAATTAAATTAGTTACTTTCATTCGTACAGAAAAGAACAGAAGAATTCGAGTTGAACTAAAAGGGTTTTGATGCATAATAACTCCTTCATATGAATACAGTCGCTTATACAATTTCGTCAAATTTTCACTCTCCCCAGGACCACGAAACAAGACCAAGCCGATTACCACTTGTGGATGAGCAAAACCAAGTACGAAAGATGAAATAATTGTTGACTATAGCTACGGAAAGTGAGTATGGAGACGAATATATGTACTCGTATTTGATCCACGCATTCCAAAGTTTTCTGGAGATGATGATGAGTGATCAAATCAAGTGACTGCCACCTCGTACATTGTACTTTCTCATTAACTTTCTGTCACGAAATAGCTTACTTATATGTTGTATGTAAAAGGTTTTTTTTTATTTTCAACGTTTAAATCCATTTGAGTACATTGTTTAGAAATAAGAGTATATAAAATTCTTGATAAAAATTCAAAACTTACGACAATGACACTAAAGAGTCGTCTGTCGGGTAATTTATACCATAACTCTGCAAAATGTGCAATTTAATTAAGGAAACAATGTCTAAATATTCTGCTACAATAAATTAATAAAATTCTTTCTTGTTTGACAATTGAAACTTGTTTACCAAGCATTTAAAAAATAATTTTTGAAAGAAGAAAAATTGTGGAATAAAAAATTCAACTAAACTTTGTGCTAATTAAATTCGGCTCTTAAGTAATGTAGTTGACCAGTCTGCTCCAATCGCTACTGTTTTCTCCATTGAGTACATTTATGAGTTCGCCCTCATTCAGATTTGTTTTTCCAATGAATCTCACCTTAAATTCGTTTAATACGGGACATCTGCCTATGAAATGGAGAATGTTTTCCTCTTCTTTCATGTTACATATGCTGCATAGAGTTGAACAGTTGCCTCGAAATCTACTTCCATTTAGGGAGAGCAGATCGCATCTAACTTTGAAGATCCACGTAATTTTGCTTATATCGAAATTCTCTGAAAGATAGAATTTTCATTTCGAGTAGTCCAGGGGCTTGAACTTCTTTCCCTCGCTCTCCGTTCTCGTTCCTGGCGACTATCTACCATGAGTCGTTTAACAAGCTGCAAGTTTTTATTATTTCAGTCATTTTCTCGTTGCAAGTTCAGATCTCAGCGTAGACCAAACCTATTTGCGATAAAATTAATCTCTTTCACCCAAAAAAGTTGTTTTTCAAGAAGAATTTTGGTAAATTTATGCGGTTGTCTAGATTCGTTGTATTCGAACATTGTTTTCATGACATATCGTAGATGTATGTATGTCCAATGCAAAGAAATGCCCATCTTCAACTCCCGTCTCAATCGAAAAGGCGTAATTTGTAGTGTCTGGAGGTAGTTTCAAAATTCTTTGAAAAAAAAGCGGTGTAGTTTATCAATTTCTTCAAACAGTCCATAACCCCACATTTGAGCACCATATGTTTAGATAGCTCTGCATACAGTCAGAAAAACTTTCCCTTTTGCACTTAGAGTTATATTCCTCTTACTCAAAAAGCAAAGCCAAGTTGCGTTGATGCTGTCCTTAGCTGCAGTATTTCTTTTCTCCACATGTTTTGCAAAACTCATTTTTGGAGTGAGATTTTCTTCCTCTTTAAAAACCCACTTTTCCTCGTTAGAAAGCCTGCTACCATTTCGGAAAGCCATGATTTCTGATTTAGAAACGTTCACTTCTGAAGTCCATTTTTCGCAATACTCTTCAAAGCGGTCTATCATCCGCTGTAAGGTTTTACTGTTGTCCGCTAGGATCACCATATCATCAGCGTACAGCAGTACCCTTATATTTAAAGCTCGATATTAGGGCCCCCACCTATGCACGAATTTAAATCGTTAGTCCTAATATTAAAGACGCAAAGGGCTTGGCTAATAGCCATAGCCAACAGGATGTAGTCTTACATAGCAAGAGGGGTAAACAAACTTTATTTTAATCTTATCCCATTATCCATTTGATTAAAGGTAAAGTTAATGAAAAAGTTTATCACAACATTTTATTTAGTAACTTGCCTGTTAGTTGCATAGTTTTTTCTCAAATATTAAGAAATTTATTACCTACCCCCACTTGGTCATTAATACCCTTGAAGTTAAGCATTTGAAACGAATTCTCATAAGAAAGACTATAAATTGTCCCCCAAAACTTTGTAACATTAATAAAACTAATCAGAAATTGTTGTTCAAAATGTGGGATTCCTGCACATCTGCGGTAATTCTTTGTTGTGTTGAAAAATGTTATTTTAGAATGGACAGAACCCCGAGGGATACCGAAAAATTCATTCAAAAAAATATTTTATGACCTTTAAGCGTACCTGAGTAATTTGATAGTCCAAACTTCTTGGGATTTTCAAGGTAAAATATCCATTTCGGAATGATGGGAAACAATAAACAATAATTTAACGATGTGTTCAACGTCAGATAAAATGTGGCCTATTGTGTATTAAGTCGTTTTCGTTATTTTATGTCTTTTTGACTACCACCAACAGCAAGGGATTGAATATTAAAACGCCTTTTAGGATTGGAATTTCGTTTTGGAAAGCGCATTAAAGGACTACCAGTAGTAGAGTTAGAAATTTCAAGTGTGTCTTCAACACACCAATTTGGTGTAAGAGAACCTAGTGGGTAAGCAATTTTCGTACGTGACGTTAGAATAAATTTATCCAAAGCATTCCTTTGAAAGCTCATATTAACCGAGTTTCCCACAAACACAGACAAACCCTATCCATGACCTATTATACAATACAAACATCCGAGGAAACTCAACGCAATGACCACTAATACGTGTTCAAAATAAACGGATGTACGAGTATTCACCATTTATAGCCGCGAGAAGAATGCCTACACTCTTGACTAACCAGGTACATGCTTCAAAAGAAGGATGTGTCAGGTGTTCCAAGTGGACAACAAACTGCCTCCTCCACTGAAAAATATCACTGGGTGTTAATGAACCTCATATGTCGGGAATTTTAATCAATTATGCCTGCACATTGTGTGGGTTCAAGTTGTACCGTTTTTTTTTTTTTTTTTTTTTTAGAATCCATGTACCTGTCATGCGGTTGTACAACAGAGTTCCATTCACTCACTGCAAAACCAGGCACGCGACTCCTCTTCAATATTACTGTACTGGTGCATTCCATTTCTCTTTGGTTTTTATTTTTTAATTTTCTAATTTATTACGACAGTTGACACTTTATCGGTAGTTAGGCATGGCTTCCGAAACTGGGTTTAATATTTCCGTTTTAGGTAATATATGACTTATGCTGACACCACCTACGTTGTGTTATAAATAATTAATTTTTTTAATGGCCACCTTTGATGTGTTTTATGGACCTTTTCTTCGCCGAGTTGAGGATTTCTTCTTCGAAATGCCTTGTAAGAGGACATGCAGTCTAGGAATTCTGATTTTATGGAGTATTTTTTATTTTTTTTTTAATTTTATTTCCAAATCAATTCAACAAGCGTAGTGAAGTGATGAAATATTTTTAGTATTTTTACAAAACATTCATTTTTCAATCTTAAAATGTGGTCACCTATTTTACAGAGGCACTTGTCTTAGTCGCATTTTATGACATGAACGACGATAACTCTGCGAGGAATGGAAACTATTTCCAATGCTGATATGCTGTCAAAGGAAGGCTTCGGATAGTTTTGAGGTACTGGCATGCCATCGAACGACTATTCGAAATGTTGTTCTACACTAGGCCCAGGGTCCGTCGCTGTTTAAAAATAAAAATGAAATCAATCATAAAAAAAAGCAAAACGGACCCTTCCTACTACCCTTCCTTCACCCTTATGACCTTCGAACACGGGCAACCCTAACGGCCAGTTCGGGCAATGAGTAGAAGGGGATTAAGCCATTTAGCCGGGGTAGGCATGCTAACGTGAGCTACATTCTATGCTCGTCAGAATGGAAGGGGGATCTTGCTGCTAAATTCGGCCAACCGTAGTTACAATTTTTTAAATGTTTTACTCTTGTTGGTAGATGAGCTGAAGTTTTAAATAAGGGACGTGAAATTGTTCAGAGCGAATTCCAACAACTTTTGCTTATCTTCCCGTCCATGTAAAACTACAAAAAGAGTCTTAATTTGTCTTCCCGAATTTCGTCACAACAAAAAGAGAGAACAAAGCCAGGCGTTGTGCTCTTTTATCACTAGAACACATCGTGGTAGCTACGTAATCCGTAGGCATGGTGCGTGGCCACCCCTAAATAACAAAATTGTACGTTCTATAAGAGCACATCATTTTTCACTGTCCGCAGGATCCTTTCACGGCCCTATCGGTATCTTAATATTAGCACATAATTCTATAATACCCCATCAAAAGCTTCAACAATAACAAAACGACGGTGACCAATCTTCTAAAAAATATTGCATCTCCTGATGACTTAACTTGATTATTAAAAATATTGAAAACTAAATGAATTTCAAGGTTCAACAAAATTTATTTCTCTGAAAAGTGTAGGGGGAAAGCGAGAGAAATCTTTACTTAAATATAAGCGTATGAGTAGGTATATATTGTAATAATAATAACAAACAAAAGATAAAAAAATGTGCTCTACAACCTGATAAGGTCCTTGATCGGACTTAATTGAAAAGGACAGGAAGGGGGAGAGTGGCATGGCTCCATGTTTCACTCGCCACAAAACTTCTCGTGTCTTTTCTTCTGGCTGATCCTGGATTTCATTATCAGTATGTGCACTTCCTGGACTGTGGGTACTTTCAAGCTCCTAGTTGTTACTGGGGTGCAACTGCCTTATTCCGTACACTTGCTGTCTATGGTGCAACTCCTGACTTTTGCGACATTCTTCTTATGCGGCAATTCCTTGGCTCAGCGCACTTGGTGCACTTGTTGCAATACTCTTGTCTGCTTGTTATTATTTTTTTCCTCACTTTTTCTGGATCTTGAAGGGTTTTTTTTTTTGTTAGTTCCTTGCCTGCATGATTCCTTCAGCTCCAGGTTCCTTTTGTTTTTTTTTTTTTGGTAATTGGTATTCGTTTCTTCTTTATTTTCACTATTCTTTACTTAATTTTGTTCATTTTCTTAATTTTTTTTCTTTTATCTTTTTTTATCCAAAACCACTCTAACTTTTATTTGTTCTTAACAAAGTCCTTTTTTCCTTTTGCCAACTTTCAATCTTTGCTAACCCACACTAACTGACTTCTAATATTTCCTAGAAAGAAAACTCTTAGATAGATGGAAAAGGAATAAAAATTAGGTTGTAGTAATTGACCATATCTATTGCCATGATCTGAATAAAAGGTGGCGTTATTATGATATGGGATTTTAATTCCTTGATAGTTGTTATTGTTTTTTGTTCATAAATATGGAAGGGACTACATATACATACATAGATACATGGTAATAAGTGTAAACGAACTAGACGAACGTTTTCCACAATAAGTAGCTACATAAAAGTATTTCTGCAAGCTATTGAGAAGACCTTTGAACTAATATGTGCGAGCATACTAAATCGATAGCGCTCGGCAGCTCCTTCCTCATTTCGAAAGAAATAAGGACCGATGAAGCCGCCAGCGTGTAAATCGCATCAAACAGTAAATTTTAATAAATGTAATGGTGATTCGTTAACAGCTTGAGGATTATCTTCGCGAAAACGATAACTGCACGAATTGCTTGCTCACCAGGCCGAAAATGTTGACCGTAAAATTGACGAAGTGCTCTATGAATTTCACGAACAGATTCATTTATTTTTCAAAGTAAATTTCCACAATTTAGAAGCGTTGTTCTGGCGTTAAACAATTCATGTTAAAATCTTACTGAACAGAAACGTCAACACAGTTTGACATTGATAGCTGTCAAACCATAGACAACAACCATCGAAACTTCTCATGTACGAGTAGCTAAAAAAAACACCTTTGACTTTGATATTATAGCTGTCGACAACATATGCTTGATTACGCCTTATTTACTGCTGAGCTCATTTCATTTTTCCAGCTTTTTGTTTCAATACTAGCGAGCCCACAAGTAACAGCCCGCTAAGTCCTTCCGATTATGTCGCTTTTATCAGCGTACCCTAATAGTCGTACAGACTTTTTGAAAAATTGTGCCTCAGGTGTTGGCTTGTGGGTTCCACACACGGCTGTTGACGAAGGGCTTCAGACGTTAACACAATATGCAGGATAAGATCTTGTATGCGATGTTGAGAAAACTTAGGCCTCTAATTTGCATAGTTGATCGGTTCTCCTTATGTGGGTCGAGCAAACGATGCTGAGATTTCATTCATCAGGAAAATACTTTTCCGGCCAGTTCGGAGAATCAGTTGGTGTATTTGCTCCATAAAGTCAATTGGAACAACCTTGAATGCCTCGGCCTGTAAACCATCAGATTTAAGTTCTTTTTTTTTTATTTCAGCTTAGATGTTGCTCTGGTCGTTCTTCGACTTCCCAATTTATTCGATAGTGCAATTCTTGCAACTCTTCTTCTTAAAAAATTAAAGTTTTTCGCTTCGCTTTTGCTCATATAGGTCACGAACGGACCTCTTCTTTTGCAGCGCCGAATTTTAAGTTCCTTTTAGCGCATGCGTTTGCCGACATTCTTCGTCCAACCAGAAATTTCTTGGTAAAAATGCTAATGCTAGTCGGATGACATAGGAGTTGTTGAGAAATTTTGGAGGAATCATCTATGATTAAGGACAACCTTAAATCACACCAGTTAAAGCGAAGTTTATTATTAAAGACTTTCACTTTCAAAAACTTTTTGAAGCCAGCTTGATACTGAGACCAGTGAGTCCCTCCTTAAATGTATGCCCGTAAATTCCAGTGGGCTGCTGGGCTACATCTGATAGATTACTTTGAAAATATGAAAAAGTGTTTCGGTCTTGTGAGTAACAAGGTTAAATTAATTAAGCCCTGGTCTTTATAGGCTTTCAAATTGAATTCCATAGGTTCCCATATTCCATTCATCAAATGCTCAGGCATGCGTCAATTAAAGATATTAATCATACCTCCAGGCACATCACCATAATCAAATGTTATGTGTTGTGCAACCATTCAAATTCCCATCTTCCAAAGTTCGTGAATATCAACATTTTAACCTTGTGCTCGGTAGTGATGGACTGCCAGAACTGGAGGAGAATCAGTCACCGTTTCCATTACCAAGACCCCCTCCCGACATCAAATGAATACCTGCCCAAAAAGTATCTATAACAGCATCCTGCATTCGAATGAGAACCGACCGACGTATTGCACCTGTCCAACGCAAAATTAATTCATATTAACCATTCTAATTCTAAGCATTTGCTACATTTACAAATGGCCTTCAGCTGAAGACTCAATTAATTATGTTTTCATTTCAAGTCCTTGCTCCTAGTTGATGACGCACTCGAGCGTACGAGTACATTTGCTCCCTGTATTTAAGCATGGAACTTAGAGAATCGGTAGTACTACTCTTGGACTGAGTCCAAGACTGGAAAACATGTTAGACAAGTGGTGATTGCAAGTGCACCTCCGACCAAAACCAGGATGAAACGGTGGTCGATGGTGTGTTATGCAGTGGACAGATGAAGAGATGAACCAGCGATCACACACTGATGATGACGTTATGGAGCAGCAGAGAATATAGATGCAAGCATGATCGGAATAGTTTAGGAGCTAAAGCGGTAGGCATGCACAGCACATGGGATAATAATAATAAACTGGGCGGGCGGTCATTCAAAAGTGATTAAATTGTGGCCCGTTAATCGACGTTTTACCTCGCCCCTTAATTAATATTTGCTTTTGCCCATCATTCTATTTGAAGTTTGTGCGCGGCATCTTGCCGCACCTGTATTCGCACAGATATGTTCTGTAACGCAACGCCATCGTCATCGCCATTGCCATCGCTATTGCCATTGCCATTGCCATCGCCGGCTGCCGCCCAGCCACCGCTAGTGTTATGTTTTAATTTATTTTTGAGATTATTATTTCAAATTAGATGGCGCTGTTGGCTGGTCTTGCTCTTGATCTTGGCCTGCCACAGAGGAGAGGATATTCTTGTGTTTTTTTTTCTGTTTTTTTTCCTTTGCGTTCAGTTTTATGACTGTGGATAAACAAGCTGGGCTTGGCAGTGCTGATAGCCTGGCTCCGCCCTCAGAGGCGAGAAAGGTGTTCGATTCCGATTCACATTCTGTCTGAAACTGGAAGCCAAGTCCTTATGCGAACGTCTTAGTTGTCGTAGTCGTTGTCGTCGTCATAATCAACCAGCTTCTGTCTCTACGGATACGTACATGCTTATATACACATGTGTGGATGCAGCAATATCCAACTATTGTGTCTCGAATATGAATTACGATCAGGGCAGGTGATATTTTAGATCATCGTTTTAACGCGTTTAAAGAGTGATAAATATGGACTCGATCGAGTGAGCCAGAAATGGTACGTTGGTGAATAGGAGAAGTGAAATCATAAATTTATCTTACCAAGAGACCACCCTCACTTTATGTTAGTAGTTATATACCTTGATGGTATGTGTCTACAACAAATGTCTCTCTGTGTATGTGAATGGAATTGAAAACAGGTAGGAGATCAACATCTAACTGAGCATACATACATATAATTAAGATAATTGCAAAGCTCTCAATCGGTGGGAAACGGAAGGCAGCAGAACTCTACCAGGTCCAGAAGGAGTTGTGGTTAAGTCCACGAGTAGGTTGTAGGCATGAAAAAGAAAGACCCATGCTAGACGGCACGTGGGTGTTCCGCACCTAGGTGATGGGAACGACACTTCTGGTGTTCCTGTAACAAATTGATTGAATTTATCGATTAGATACTAGTTTATTGGATGATTGTCAGATCGTGTCAATGTGGAATGTTGGAATATTGTTAGATTTACCACAGAAAAAATAAGATGGGAGAGAGGCTACTTCTATTCCGAAAGCAATGATTGAAAATCTTGTAAAAAGTAAAAAGAACGTGTCAAGTCAACAAGCCTGAACAGTTACCTATGTCGATGAACAAAAAATTTAACTATGTGAATCACACTCTTAAAAGCAGAAGTTAATAATTTTGTAAGGAGCATACACCAACTTATTTCCAAGATATTAGGGAGCAGGTCTTATAAATGATGACGATGACTTTATGGATTACATTGCCAAAACGCAGCGGGCTGGTGGGGTTAATAGTATGCAGATCAAGCGAGCGTCAAAAATGGGTTTAGCTGTGAATGAAAGTTTTCAGCATCCAAGTATTTATAACATCAACGAATCATACAGAACGTAAATCCAATACAGTAAAGTATTTTTGTCTACCTTAGCTTAGCTATAAGTACTATTAATGACACCTTATAGTAAAACAGACTTAAAGATACACTCTACAAAGCATAGACGTAAGCGAAGACTGATAAAGAGGCCGCTGGTCGCTCTTAGCACAAGATTAACAGCAAATGCTGGAAATTGTGAAGTAATATCGATATTGTCTGAATAGGATCCATACAACAAATGAAAAAATCATATCCAGCTTAAAAATTCACTAACTCCAACCCGGGGAAGCAAGAAATCAAGCATTTCTAGCATATAATAGCGCGCAGAAGTCGAAAGGGATGCTTATTAAAATAAGTTTGCCAATGACGGCGGCAACTGGAAGGTTGTAAGTCCGCCCTGAATTGTAGCGACAGTTTTTAGTAAGAAAGTAAAAGTATCAACTCCAGATTGGCGCAACTCTGGCTTAAACTCGATTAAATATTTTGGAACCGCTAACATGAATGATCGATTTGCACTCGATTTTACATGATTTTTTCATATAATTTGGACGTTGAATGTTGGCCTCTAGGTCAACTGAAATTTCTAGCTTTTCACCTTAAACCACAGACAAAGAAAAGAACTTCGAGCCTCGTCTTCAGCAAGTCGCTTGTGACACGTAATCTCTGTCAAGTGATGTTGGCCGGCTTAAACCACATATCCTCTATTCCTTTAAGTTCATGGGGTGATAGTGGTCTCCATAGTCTGTAACCAACTTGCTGATATCCTGTGGCTCAATGACCAATGATACCACTCCCGCATGAAAACCAACCAGATCTTCTTTTATCGACGGTACAGAATGATTGTTGTGCTTTAGCTATTGGGCAAATATGAAGAACCTTTTATATTCTTTTTCTAAAAAAAATCCTTTTAGCCGTCATTTGCAGATGGCGTTAAGGAAATGATAACTGTTTTGGCTAGGCTGAACTACAATCGTTCTCCTTGCCATCAAACAATTCTAGGATAATTCTAATCGTGGCGGGAAAGAAGGTTTTCTCTTAAAGGCTGCTAATATATGTACATATTAGGCGGTGTTCTCGTACAGCGATATTGTTAGGCTGTTCCTGACAAAAAAAAACTGACCATCTTTTTTTTACAGTTTTAATATATGGTAACATACATTCATCGTCCCGTATTCGATTTGATGATTTATGTATGCTTTTCACTAGGTATTATTTTATGCTTAAGATAAAAGGTATTTAGAAAAGTTTTCGAGCCTTTCAATGTCTTTTTGGATTAACGTAGTATGTGTTTGCTGGCTTCTTCCATGGCTCCTTGTTCGTAGATTACGCTTTGACAATAAATCCATACTTCGCTGATGTTTAGACTTCTTACTCTCCACCTTATTGCATGCTTTGTCTATTGTCAGCGACCGAAAATGATTTGAGCGGACAATCCCGCATATAAAACAACGAGGCAAAAGCCCCCCATTGATCGGTTTCAGGTTGCTAATTGGGTCTTTTCGTGGCCAAACTTGTAACTTTTTAACTGTTGCCTCATTTATAGACTCACCCCTACGACAGCAGAAAAAGGATACCGAGTATTGTCAATTTTTTGTACTATCTATTATATTCAACCACTTATCGTTTTAACTCCACTGTGTGTGGCCCACATCTTTCTGAAAAAAACATGGAAAATGTAAGCAGATTTTGTTATTTAGGGAACTTTTTAAAAAAAGATAAATACTGTTGGGACCTGAATCTACATGCAATTCAAATAGAGGTATTCATTCACTTTATGTTTTCTACTGAAAACAATGCAAAATGTTGGGAAACCTGTTGGTGCAGACAGATTTTTCAATGATCCGCTTGATATTGTTGCACTAGGACACCAAAAATGGGCCGTTTTTTTGGAAAGGGTATGAAAAAAATATTTTAGCTCAAGATTTTTCAACGATTGTTACTTCATTGAAAAGTAAACCTTTCTGCAAAATTATGAAATACTGTTTCATTCAAATTACTGTCAGAACAGTGTTCAAAAAATCTCAGATAGTTTCGACCACTCTTTCACGAATAACTCGACCAACATTGTTCTTGAGTGCCTCAATCGCTTCTGTATTGTTCGCATAGCATCGATCTTTAATAGCTCCTCACAAAATTAAACCGGCCAAGCAATATCACCAAAACGACCGATTACAGATTATTAAATATATCGATTGTGGGCCAGCTAGTGTGGCACGTTGCTCCATCATCTTGGAACCATAGCCCGCTCAAGTCCAAATACTCAATTTGTGGTCTTATGAAAGTGATTATCATACCTCGGTACCATTGACTGTATCGCTTTATACATTGCGGTTTAAGAAGGAAATTTTGTGTTGCATGTCACTGGAAAGACGAGGTTAAGTTTGAGAACAGCTCTTTATAACTATTTCAAACATGCATCAGCAAGGAGATAGCTGTCACGTGATTTCTTCAATCCTGTTTTGAGCAGATAATGCACAGCGTAGGTGTCAACACAGAAGGCACTATATGTGCAACTACTGGGGAACTTAGACGATATCTGTACCATCGGCCGCTCCCAGTTGCTTGTGTAGAATGAGAAAAATACGAAATATAGTGCTTGCTGTCAACAAATAAAGAAACATCTGTCCACGGCTTAGGACAAAGGGCTAATTTTGGTAGCAAAAACTTCAAGGTAGTTAAGGAGTTCATCAACCTCGGAGTCAATATCAACTCCACAGATGACATGTTAGTGGAGATCAGATGAAGAATAACCCTAGAAAACCGCTGCAACTACATCTTGGCTAAAGAAATGGGTTCAAAACCCCTATCTCGGAAGACCTAGTGCAAGCTCTTTACAACATTGATTTTGCTAGTTCTAGTCAGATACGGAACTCTTTAGAGAGAAAAATTCTTAGCCAGATATTTGATCGTATGTGAAGAGGGCGAATGGAGGAGACTATATAACCGCGGACTCTACGAGCCACACCAGGACGACCTTGTTGTCCAAAAGGCTAAATCTCTTCGACTGCGTATTCTTCGCCACATTAAATGAAAAGATATTAATTCTCCAGCCAAGAAAATCTTCTATTTAAAATGTTGAACTGGAGTATGCCAAGCCCATCGTTGGTTCACTCTGTGGCGCTCAACTATAGTTTATCTTTAGTTACTCGTATTATTAACTAACTAATGAAACACCATGCGTACAATGGTATTTGAAATGTATTCAAAAATCCCCTCCTTTCTTTATTTTATGGTCTTAATGAACTGACCTTAGCCCATGACATAACGTGTCCACTCGTACACCTGAACTCAAAAGAAACCGTCACTGTTTACATTTCCATGAAAACAAGAAAGAAAAAAACAGCGATACGGATGATGGATCACAGCGGTGGCATAAACGTTCCGTTTCCCAATGGTGTAGTGATGTTGTCGTTAGCTTTACAGCAGTTGGAGTTAAAGGTTCCATAGAACGTCATTGTTTTACATGAGCGATTGCGTAGAAAGCAAGAGCCAATTAATTGCTTACAAGCAACAGATAGCCATATCTTATTTGGCTTCAACAATATGTTAACACGTGGTTCAGTTGGAGAAGACAGTATCTCTTGGGTGAATTTAGCTTTATGGTGATCTTGACATTGGCCTGTGACAGGTACAATGCGTAAAGATCAAAATAAAATCTCTATTCAATGTTCCGCGTTTTGATTGTTGTTGAATAGGTTTATGACTTTGTAAATAGTTTTATCTTACCTTTGTCGCATGTGAAGATTTTGAAAGGCAAAGAGGTTATGCCGAAATGGTTTTAGGTGTAATATACATATGCAAAGGCCTTGTACCCCTTGCTGATATAATGAAATCATTTGACACCTTACATCTTTCTTGTTGTCTGACGCAATTAAATCTTTGGAATATCATGAACTCCATTTAGAGCTGAACATTACACGTTTCTTTCTATGGGATTACAACTACGAATAGTCATTGATTACAAATAATAAAATCGCACAAACATCTATTGGAAGCTGTAGCCCAAAGTAGCACAGAATTTAAATAAAAACATGGGAATTATCAGTCTTGTTTGACCCACAATTTGGGAACAATCGATTAGGTAAATATCTCCAACAGGGTTACATCGCTGCAAAAGACAACCATGCAATGGAATTGAGCAACTAACATCAGCAATAGGAAGTCGAAAGATTGAAATTTAAATTTACAAGGAACAGCACACCCAAAAGCATCCCACAATACAACATTTAGCAGTAACCAGCAAGCAACAAACCTAAAACTGAAAGTTGGGTTATTGTTTAGATGCAGGGATACGATTCAAGTAGTACCGATGAGGAAGAAAATCAATGCTTCTGGTCGTACCTTGGAGCAATGTCTCTGATGGTCTCCGATAGCGATGATAACAGAGATAGTAAACACGGCCTCCGAGTTCCTGCAATTGTCTACTACAATCTTGAAACAAATTCGTTGGCAAATCAGCAGGACTCTGTTGGCTTGTACTGGCAATCGTTGGAGTTGGATTTTCCGTGCTTTCCTATTGCCATCGTGCTCGAGCTGGGTAAACAACATTTTATATAGATTGAATTGATTGCTTGGAGTTTTACTAAAAATAGTTTTTGTGTAACAGATTTTACAGAAACGAATTTTGATTCAATTTGAGACTTTCACTCGCAGGCTGGAATGGAATGAGATATGTACGTAGGTGTATGGTTTCCCGACGTGGAGAAAATATAAATTTACATGATCTCTATTCTGTATATGAACTGTTTAATGGTATAGATAGAATCCTTTGAACAGAAGGGTGATGGGTGATGACAAGGTTGGCCGTAATGTATGACCCGACCGGAAAGTACCATCGATTGCATGAATGTCAATTCGGTTTTAACACTTGTAAAGCAAATAAAATTAGAATTTGTGTAAATTAACAAAGGAACGCTGTACTCCTGAATATCGCGAAATAATCGCCACAATGTTTTTCAAGTAAAATATTATTTTAAAAAGTCACATGGCAGGGTACTGGAAAATATATTTCGATTCTTGATGTTTTTAGCGAAGTCGTTACGTTCAGGAAGAATTAGTAAAAAGAATTAGTTCTTCTGTTTTGATTGTATCCAGGATTTGCAGAAGGGAGAGAATGTGTTTGTACCTACGGACATTCATATAATGCTCATATGGCTAAGAAGGTTTATGCATATGCATGTGGCGCAGTTAAGGGTACATCCATCAACAATATTCGGAATTTGTACCTAAAAGTCAACAAAATGTGCCAAAGTAACAATTGGAACCTGTATAGGCCTGTAGAGATGAACGAATAAACTTGGAATACGAGTCATTATCCTTACTGATTATAGGCACAAGATCTTACCTGCTGTCTTGTGTGAACACCTAAAACCATTCTTCAACGATCTTCTTGGCTCCTTTCAGTTTGGTTTCAGGCCCAGTAAATCCACAATCGAATAAATATTAACACGACAGCACATTTTTGGAAAAAAAACCAAGAAGCCCGATTCTACGCATCACCTCTTTTTTTATAACAAGAGCGTGCTCGAGAGGGGATTAGTTCTCTTAAAATATTTGCAAACAGCGCGAGTAAAAAAAACTTAGGGAAGAACAAAAGAGGGGTGCCGATGCATATTGGTCTAAAATGTTAGTAAGTTATGTCTTAGAAATCGAGATTTCGATAGGACAGTCTATAATTCCAACGTAGGTTGTCATTGACACATACACACCGAGATCGGAGAGGTTCGGTTTCGACGATTAAGTGCCATTCATCGTAAATGGCTAGGTATTTTAATTTCGCTTTAAAAACTCCAGACAGCATTGTATTTTTGAAACATTGAATTTTCATTTTACTAATAATTGAATAATTGATTATGCAATTACATCGGAATTGAATGAGCATAACATACCCGTACGCTGCCGTACTCGGTTTAGAGGCGAAAAGCACTGACCTGAGTCCAGGAATGATCATGAAAAGCAGGGAGTACTGTCATCAACAAAGCAATATATTGGATTAAAAGTAGATCATTAATGAAAATTAAGAATAGTATCGTAGACAGGACGGAGCCCTGAGGCACATCAGCATTTGTTTTGTGAATATCAGATTTGAAACCATACAAGGCAACTTGAATTAAGATTTCCGAAAGGTTATTTCCAATTTATTGAAGAAGAAAATAGTCGATCCGAAATGCACGCATTTTCGACAAAAGAGTCCGATGCGTTACACTGTCAAATATCAAGTGCAACAATTCTGCTTTCCCCAGATTGATGTACGCTTTGGTCCCACTTTCGGTGAGACATGCCATTAAGTCATCAGTCAACTTGTTACCACGAAAACCATTCCGCCAGTCGTTAAGAAGTTTTTGTCTTTTGAGAAAGGAGTAGGATTGATGAATAAGTTTGCCATCGTGGAAGAACACCTCTTCAGAAGAAGCGGAGATATACGAGCCTTGATAGCCTGCCAAGCTTGTTTGATTATGCAGAATGACAATAGTGAATGAAACAATCTCTCCGCGACTTTTGATATCAAATGAAAGTTGAATTGTTATGTAATTCATCCAAAATCATACTTGAAATACAATTTTCCAAAAGTATGTTGCGAAAGCCAATTATAACTATCACAGCTTATTAAAAATAAAATCTTAAATTGAAATGACATGAGAGAAAAATGCAGATAACCATACCTCAAAGAAATTCTGATTGATCACACTTGACAGTGACACTAATGAGCAAAACAATTACCCACATCAGCATTTAAGGCACAGGTCATACCCCAGCAAGATCCAAAGCACGTACCTTTAATCCCCGTGTCAGCTTTTCTTCTATGCCCCAGCACGATCAACCCAAGTACACGCACTCACTTAAAGTAAAGTTACTAAATCATTTTTCTATGTCGTTAACATAAATGTTATTTTAATGAATAAATTAGATCGTATTATGATTTCTTCCATTAGCCATACCAAATATCCTCACTCAACTCAGCTCTCTATAGCCTTTTCATGATTCCGGTCACTTATTTACCAAATTTCTGCTCATAAGTTTCATTCGTACATTGAGATGAACTTAAGAATTGTCTTGTATAAGAGTCACTAAATGTGTCTTCCATTGCCTGGCAAGAATTTTTCTGAAGGCATACCTCACAACCTTTAAGAACTTTCGAGTCTAAACCAATTTTTTTTTTTAAATTCAAGAACCCGCCGAATACGAACAACAGCAAATTCCAATCTAAAGATCGATTCGAAGAAATACAAAACTTCTACAAAAACGGAGTAATTACGATCGGTCAATCAATAAGTTTAACTAAGCATGTTCAAGTATCTTAATTACCGGAATAACCCTAAGTTTCATCGGAGGAATAGCCGCCCTTCAAAATCGATTTCATCTACTCCATCTTCTTACTTGTTGGTTAATTGAACCCATCACGATGAGTATTTCGTCAGAGATATGTCCAAACTTCGTTGCATCGGTGAGAGTTTGTCAATTTTAATTACAACCTCAATCAAATACCCTCTCTGATGATCACTATACCCGACTGTTTACTCCTCCTCTCCTTCCCCCACGAACACGATCGCAATGTCAATGAAACCCCCAAAATTGTTGGCAATTTAGCAGTACCAAATGATTTTTTAGACCAGCAAAAATAAAGTGAAACAGAAATTAAACATGCCTGTAGGGATGCCAAAGAGCAGAAAGATTTGATTGCCTGTGAAACTCGATGATCATCAAAATCGCGGCAATGACATCTCGATTTAAGATGTCAATGACATTCCCCGTGGGACGTGCATTCCATCGTCTTTTCGAACAGTCCCAAGTCTCTTTGGCTTTCCAGCGAAACATGTCCAAAGTCAATTAATTGAATTCCTTGGGTCGAAATTTTGTGCAACGCAAGAGGAACACACTAACCATACAGAGATTTTTCATTTCAAATGATGATACTCCTTTAAGGCTCCGTTATTCGCTCAACTAAGATACGAGTGTGTATAGTCGTACAAAGCCATCTTTAGAGTACAGGTACAAGTACACGAGTAGACCAAGAGGAGAAAAAAGAAAAAAAATTATGTTAACATAATCCAAAGGATGGTGCGCACCAACGACATCTGTTGTGCCAATATGAATATAAATGTGATCCCATTATGATATTTACCGCTCATCGCAGCTATCGGATCCTCATGATCACCAGAATCTACGAGTACAACTACCACTGGAACAACTCAATTTCGCCAGGTACCTTCTGTGGTATTATGGCACAGGTACGCTGTGCGACTTCTACCAACTAAGATGCCTATGGAGAGCGCTGCAAATGGCTGTGACTTAAGAGGAGGCGAATTCACCTGGCCTATCGGTAGAAATGAATTTCCTAGATTACGTGGTGGAAATTTTTAAATACAACGCGAATCATTTTTCATTTCAACTCCTAAATGGGACTAGGATTATGTTGAGTAATGGCCAGCCACTTGGACGTGGAGTGCGTAGCAGCGGATGCTTATATCGTATTTTTTTTATATTTTTACTACACCTACAGTCGGGTTACCAAACAATGCCCTTTTGCGTGACAAAGTCAATGTAAAATTGGCCACCTAGTTCTGGGCTAGCCGCTAAAAATACTATTTAAACGAAGTTCTACAGAATAGTGTGCTTTTAAAAGTTTACATATACACATTTTTAAATATTCCTTCAACCAGGATACCACAGTAAACCTAGATATTTGATTTGATGTCTGAGTTATTCGATTTGAACAAAAAAATTGCAGGAATCTTGAAGAAATGGTAAAAACGGTGAAAGACGAGCATATATAAGTCGATCCTCTGTTTTCTGTTAAAACTTCAACTTTTAAAGCATCTCCAATCAGTGGCAACCGACAATGATGGCAATTAAAGCTCACGGAAGCTTAAGTCCAATATTTAATTAGTAACATTCGAGAAAATTGAGGACAAGAACGAATTCGAAATAGCTCCAGAAGGGCATAATATTTGTCCAAATACAAATGATGGACATACTTAAACACATATATAAACCCTGTCGCCTCTAGAGGGGCCGTTCTGTTTTCTGCAAAGGGTTTCAACTCTCCGTTACCACTTCTTCCTTGGTATGGTAACACCTAAAAGATCTTTACTCATTTTTAAATAAAGATTTTTTGGAGATGCGGGTCGTCCATAAAATTCCAGGTATTTGAGCTAAGACGCCATCGTCCACCTCATTCCTTAGTTTATTTCGGTAAATGCTACCAGTAGGTGACTAACTACCAGAAATAACAACATATTCCACCATCGGCTTTAATGTCATCTTTGTTCAGAACGTGTTACTTGCAACACGATCCTCACGATCGGCGGATAGAAGACAAGCTATCCAAGAAGTTCAAACGTCGTACAGTACTAAAATGCCAAATATTTTTAAGCTCGCTGCACAGAGGAGAAAAAATTCAATGGAAATAACCTCGCCGAAATACATCAAAAATGCAGACGGTCGCCTATTAACAAATGAAAAGGAAATTTGTGACCGGTGGCTTGAATACTGCAAGGAGTTGCTTAACAAACAGTTTCCACGTGATATCGTGCCGACAGCTGGTCTATTCGAGGAGGAAGTTTCGGACTTTTCAATCGAAGAAATAACTATAGCAATTGGAAAAATGAAGCCGGGGAAAGCGGCGGGACCAGACAGCATTCCATCAGAGTTTTGGTCGAAGATGGAGGGGATCGGCAGCGTTTGGCTATCGAAACTTTTAAATAAATTAAAATGTGGACAACCTATGCCGAATCAATGGAAAAGTAGCTTCTTGGTTCCATTATACAAAGGAAAAGGCGACACTCGAGAATGCAACAACTACCGTTCAATCAAGCTTATGTCACACACAATGAAAATCCTCGAAAGAGTCTTAAACGAACGTCTTCGGCAAATAATAAAGTTCGATAATAGCCAGTGTGGATTTGTTGAAGGAAGATCGACGGTGGACGCTATCCAAAGCCTACGAATAATAATGGAAAAGCACCGAGATTCGTCTAAGGATTTACACATGGTATTTATCGACCTCGAGAAAGCATTCGATCGAGTGCCTAGGGATCTCATATGGGCCGCGCTGAGGTCTCAAAACGTACCGGAAACGTATGTTAGAATAATACAAGACATGTACGGAAACGTGAAAACTGCGGTTAAAAGCTCTGCTGGACTAACGAGAGAATTTCCAGTTAATGTCGGAGTGCATCAAGGAAGCGTACTTAGCCCTTTCCTCTTTAACGTAGTATTCGACTATCTTTTAAAAGACTGCATGCGCGAAGCAAATGTAACGCCAATTCTCTTCGCTGACGACGCAGTTATACTTAGCGATAACGTCGAAGATTTACAGAATGCCTTAGATTCATGGAGAAATGCGCTAGAGAGAAACGGGTTTAAAATAAGTCGTTCAAAGACGGAGCATTTGACGTGCCCATTTGCGCATCCGTTGCGACCTGTTCCGGATATAATGTTAGACGGAATAGTTCTTCCGAAAAGCACTATCTTTAAGTACTTAGGATCAATCGTTAACATGGAAGCGAAATGTGACGACGACGTAAACCACAGAGTGAGTGTGGGGTGGATGAAATGGCGGGAAAATTCGGGAATCTTTTGCGACCGAAAATTTCCACTTAAATTAAAGGGGAAACTCTACACCACGGTTGTTAGACCAGCTCTTATATACGGTTCACAGTGCTGGACAATGTAAAAGCGTTTAAAAACAAATTGACGGCAGCGGAAATGAAAATGTTAAGGATGTCTAGTGGAGTCACTAAACGCGATTGCATTAGATCTACGCGTATAAGAGGAAGTCTACATATAAAGAATTCGGTAACCGAACAGCTTGAGGCGAATAGAATAAGTTGGTATTGCCACGTTCAAAGAAGATCTGCGGAAAATCCGGTTAAAAAGGCACTATCAACTACGGTCACTCCAACTGTAAGAAAACGAGGTCGGAAAAAGAATTCCTGGATTTCTCAGATGGCAAATGCGCAACAACGTCTGGGGTTAACCACTGAAGCGATCCAGGACCGAGCATTATGTAGACGCGTTCTGCGGTCTGCGACATTAGCCAACCCCATAAGCGGAGCAGCAGCGATGCAGTAAAAATGGGAAACTCGTTACGCATAAGTTCGTATAACGAGGAAAGGGTTAATAAAAGGATAAGAAGAAGAAGAAGTGTTACTTGCAACACCTTATAAAATCTACGAGTATAAGTTTTTAGTTTTTACCCGACAACGCAGGCTATCAAGATAATATCTCTGTTTAAACTGACGAAAGCCTTTTTAAGATCAGTGAACAGTAATTGTAGGGATCTAAATACAACGCATTGCTCAATGGTGTTTCTCTTTTATCTACACTAGATCTATCTAAACTATCATCTTATAAAGTAGTTGTCTCCAGTTCGCGTATTCCATCGAATTGCCCTTCTTTGGAAGCCTGATGATCATTCCTGTTTTTCATTCCCGCGGAGCAGATTTTTTTCTTACATTCTCAAAATTGGAGTAACTCTGCCGATGTTTTTAGTTGGCGCCGTTTGAAATCCTCGGCGGAGATGCTATCAGTGCCTACCACTTTATTTCTTTTATGAGATCTGATAGTGGCAACTATCCCTGTGTTGCTGGGAGGTCTGGCTAGAATTCGGAAATTTGTTGCTGCGGCATTCTCGTTGAAATGTTGGTCTATAACGATGCCGCCTTTGTTATTAAGAACCAAGGCGAAGTATTCCGTCCATCTGTTGAGCTAGTCCTTATCCAAAACTGCGGACTACCATCTAAGAGTTTCACTTTGTG
The DNA here is from genome assembly GCA_928272305.1 of Volucella inflata. Classification (NCBI taxonomy): domain Eukaryota; kingdom Metazoa; phylum Arthropoda; class Insecta; order Diptera; family Syrphidae; genus Volucella; species Volucella inflata. The sequence goes on from OV743717.1 coordinate 126,951,174, forward strand.
CTTTGTTTGTTTGAACCTTTGACCACCAGTGTGTTATTTTGCGATGCTGTAGACAGTACTGCTGCCACACCTGCTAGCTGCTTCTTTAGCCTTCAAGGCTTACGCTTAGACGCTTATAACGTTAAGCACTATGCTAAACTTCCTTCCTCTTCACACAATATTGGGCTTTTAACTCTGGTTTCTTCACTGCTGATGTCACTGCACTCGGAGCTTTTAGTGAACTATGCCCATCGATCCATCTCTAAGTATCCGGTGATAATCACTTGCTGTGAATTTTCTGCCTTATACCGATTTTCAGGATTTTTTTCACAACATTCCAAAAGTCATTCATGTCTCCACTTTGATTTAGGCCTTGGTGAGGTCAAAACTTTCGCCAATTTCAAGGGACGGGGAGAAAGAACACTCCATTTGGTAAAAAAAAATACTCAGAAAGTTCCCCGAATAACCCCGTGTGGCGCTCCCATTGTTTCGATTTGAGTTCTGTTTTTTTTTTTTTGTTAAGTTGCTAAGTAAGTGTTGGCGATTTCTTACAATTTACAACAACGAACTTGTACTAAATTTTACGTAAAATACGGATTTAATGATGCGCGAGCGTTGGAAATGTTGGAAATGTTGGAAAAGTGTTTCGGCAACGATTCTGTAAAGAAAACAATCGTCTACCAGTGGCACGAGCGGTTCAAAAGTGGTCGTGAGTCAATCGAAGATGATGAACCCAGTGGCAAAAGCCTCGTAATTAGAACATATGACAATTTTGAAACAAGTATCGACGGCAGCAAAGGCGAGTACCTATCCGGGGAACCCTCTTATAGGGAAGCACAAGTACAAGTCTATGCATAAATCTGTTTACTGCATGAGTATGAGTCAAAGAGATGAGTCTGCTTAAAAATAAAATAAATCCAGATCTATTTTAGATTGACACATATAAGCTGTTAAAGGTTAATAATTCTTAAACAATGATCACTTTTTCCAGCCATTACTGTTCTTGTCTTCTACTCAAATCCGCTTCTAGTTAGCACCTGTTCCTTAAGCTTTGCTCTTTCGCAAAGCCGCCCCACACCTCCTTATCTCAATTGTATATCCATCTTCTACCTTCTATCTCAGATTAGAGCCCCTTAGCCTAGAAGTAACAATAACAAAACAAGCAGTATACGAGTACACTGGCCATGTCCATGTAGGTAGCTTCTGATTCCCTAAAAAATCTCCAACACAACCAGCATCATATATAGCTGTGTAAACGAATACACGTAGTTGAACTACAAGACGTACACGGCTTAGGACAGGATCTTCTCGTAATAGCTGGTGATTTTCGCTAGTATGACTGAAAAATTGATATCATAATGCCAGGACTCAAAACATACGAAAACATTAAAATCAATAAAATATCGGATTGCACACTCACACATATGTAGACATTGTCATACATACATACATTAGCGCGGAAAGATCTTATCGAAGCGATAGAAGATTGCAAACTCTTTTGAGTTGAAATGGTAACAGACCAAGTCTGCATTGGCATGGGCTTTGGAATCGACATGGTCGGGCCATAGACGACCCTGCATGCTATGCAGCCTTTATGAGGTGTAACAAGGTGCGATCAGTCCGCCCAGTTTGATTCCCCCGTGGCTATATAAATGACAAAAATTTATCAAATTGACCACTCGAATCGCTTTGAAATGGTATTAAGTGCGGAACATCATTTGTCCGTCTATGAGAGAGCATGTGGAAGGTTAGTATGTGTTGTATACCAATGACCACGGCATTGGTGCATATGGAAAGGGCTTAAGGGAATAGTTCACCAAAGGAGAATACCCTGAGGATTTGACATATGAGGTCTCGCACAGATTATGCTAATGGAATATTCTTCGCGATATAGTTATCTTTTGCCAGAGTTCTTTTCGGACTTGGACACATGTGAGTGTGCTCTGAAATATTTAGAATTCCTGGGTGTTCTAGAAGGGCACTATGTCCGGCACAAGTTCCTCCTCCAGTGCGTTTGGGTAGGCCGATGCGCGCCATGAAATTAATGTGCAACTGTCCGAGTTGCAAATGAAAGTCATCAATCAGGAAGATCTTGGATGTCTGGTGCTGCCACTATGTCGACGCAACGCACTTGGTGCTGCCGATGACGCTGGTGAAGGTGATGTCAGTGCTGGTGTTTTAGGTAGCGATTGTGGGAATTGTGCGGGAGATCATAGTCTTCTAGGAGTGCAAGTTAATTTGGTTTTAGCTGTCCATTCGGTGGAATGAATGGAGCGCATTTGGCATTGTGTGAGGTTGTTTTGGATGATGGCGATAGTAGTGTGGTCACAATTGAAGGACGTCACGGTCATGACTTGACTTCGCTTTTTGATATACGATAATGGAAAGAGGTTGATGTGTTTATGACTTGCATTAAATCGAGAAGTGGAAAATTCTGGAAGGATCAATTAAAAGAAGTCTGCATAAATGAATATGAACAGGCCAGTATGCAATGAAAATAGGTGTCAGAAGGTCAAGGGAGATAAATGATAAATCTTCAAAGAAAGTTAGAACAAATTTTATGTTAAAATGAAAATTTTGCTGTTGATAATTCTTAAACCAATCAGCTAAAGGAGGTCAGGGAGTGCCAAAAGGCTTAGTATCTTGAAGGTACAGACAAAATCGGAGATTGAATCAGAAGCAACTAGAACAAATCGAGCACTTGAAAATTCTACAAAAACTAAGCAACAAGCGAATGATAAGACGCAACATCACTAAAAACAGATTATAAGGTAGTTTAGATCTAAATATAAAGGATGAGAGTGACATCACCATCATAAAAAACAAAGAAATTGAAAAACGTTGAATGGGCTTCATATAAACTCTCTTACGAAAAATCGCAAAAAAAAGACGGACCAAGAACCAAAACATTATAGCCGCCTGAAAAAAAAACATCGCAAGGATATCACAGTAAAGTCATGTCTGAATGAGGAATAGTGAATGACCTTCTTAATAGAAACTCCCATAGGGGTATACCGTCTTCTTTGAGGCATAATAATCTGGGCATTTCTAGTTCTACAGAATTAGTCAATAAAAAACTAGCTGATTCTGGCCTGAACCCCAGCTCTAGCCGATGTACGATAAGTGTTTGACCAGGGAAAGAGCAGAGGCTCACAGCATTTTTATGAGTCAATTTCTTCATTTGAGGTGTATAAGACTATCATGTCGTTAAATAACTCAAAGTAGTTTAGCCACAATTCATTTTCGAATTATTTTATCAAAGTTATCGCTTTAAATATCGTAGACATACTGGCTCAAATCTTCAATATACTCGTAAGTATCTTTTGTGGAAAATTTCATGATATGTTAAAATTTGCTGAAGTAATACCAGTTTTCAAAAAAGGTGACAATATGATACTAAATAATAGTCTATAATTATTTTTCTCTTTTGCCAGTATTCTCAAAAATTTTTGAGAAACTAATAAATAATAGAATTGAGTCATATCTTGAAACTACATCTTTTTTTAGTCAGAGTCAGTATGGCTTCAGAGCTGGTAGATCTACTGAGGACTCTCTGCTTTGGAATTGCAACATGATACATGGCAGCGTCAATAGCAAGAAGCTAACTGCCTCCCTTTTTATTGATATTACTAAAGCCTTTGATACTGTTGATCTTACTATGTTGTTAAATAAATTATATAAAGCTGGATTCAGAGGGTTTATACTTTATTATCTCACGAATAAAAAAGGTGTCCCTCAGGGCAGCGTACTGGGACCCATATTGTTCCTAGTCTTTATAAATTAAATTTTTACTCTTAATATGAAAAATAAACTTATGGGGTTCGCAGATGATATTGCCTGTTCATATTCATCCGTTGGACACAAGTTTTAATTTACAACTACCTGTTTTCATTTTCCATAGATCATACGAGTACTGTTGCCACTTTTTGATAAGTTCTGACACCTTCTGTGAATCTAATTCTTTTACTTCATTCAATACTACTAATGATTGTTTTATGAATTGTTTTGTTTTGTTATTGGCAATGTACAGGTCTTTGAGTATCCGGGGATTGAAATTGATAGCAAGTTGAACTGGACCGCTCGTACCACTTCTTTAAGAAAATACTTGCTAAAAACAACTAAACTATTATATAGGAACTTCCAATTTAAAATTTATCATGGCCTAGTCCATTCTAAACTACAGTATGGTTTGACTTGCTTGGGCGGTACTTACAAAAACAAAATACAATCTTTGCTGGTAGTCCAAAAAAATTTGCTTAGAATTATCTGGAAAAAAGGCGCGCATAGTTTCCCACTCTTCCTCAACTCATAATTCTGCTTCTTAAACATCTACGTGTACTACAAAGTTTTAAAAACATTTTTTGCAAGAAGCGTCTATTCTCTAAATCATAATCTGAATATTATGGTCTTCGTAGCACTGCTAGTAATCTTGCATCTGAATAAAATGTAAATCTAAAAAAAATAAAACAAAACTTCATTTATCTAAAAACAGACAGGTGTCAACCAAGAGTAAGCCGACGACTTTTTCTGTTGTAAATTGTCAATATTACACCGTTCTTGTACTCATTGGTCACTGGGCATTTCGACCTGTAGCCTTGTAACCATACTATCTATCTATCTTTGCTGAAGTCTACCGACTATCTCTGCTGAAGTCTACTGACAACAGCTGCGAATCGTCCTTGGTGAATGAATTTTCGGATCTCGGGATGATATACGACAGACTCTTTCTGTATTTTTTTTTTTTTTTTTTTTAAATCCAAACAATTTTTTGAATGACCGCATTAAGAGGTTGCCTAAGACGTAGCCAAAAGTGTTGTGAAATTTACATTAAACACAAAATGTTTGCATCCAATGCAAGTTGATTACAATAACATATAACAAACACTCAAAAATCAGCCTATACTTACTTATATTTTGGTTGAAAAAAAGAAAAGAGATATCTGCCATACAAAAGCTAAAGGAGCTACAAAGACTTGCATGCATTGGAACCGCCGGGGTATTGTAAAAATACCCCACAGAAGCGGGGGCTCTATAACCTTGATTAGTTTAACACCACTCCAACTATTCATTAAAAAAATAGCAATTCGTAGCAAGGTCAAATTACAGCAACATGTGCGATTAATCACTTAAATCAATCCTCCCTCCGAAATCCACGAATTTGACATTATCTGCGCAGTAAATGCCCGCCCACCTTTGACTCTGTGCTTTGGCAGAAGGTTCAATATAGTGATCTCAAGCCAAGTTTCAAAAAGCAGAGTATCCTATCTAATGGGAAAAAGTCCCACCGTGTTTGAATTGAAAATATATGCCATTCAGGTAAGCACACATCTGATCCTTTATAAGGAAATGAAAGATGTTTCAATTCATATAATAACGGACAGTCAAGGAGCCATTAAAGCATTAGCCGCTAACCTCATTGAATCCCAATAAGTCTTGCACTGCTTTAATACACTAAAGTAGCCGATGGACTGGTGAGAAATATTTCGGTTGTTTCTATTATCGGTTCAGACCCGTCTGTAGGGTTGAGCCTCTCTTGGCTACTTAATACCGATTTTGTGTTTAAAATACTTTTTGGGACTTATCCAGAACTCCACCCAATACAAGCTAGACTCTAATATATCGATTCGACGTCGTTCACAACAGCTTGGTCTTTGTCCTTTTACTTTATGGAAATTTGTACACAAAGATCTTAGTTTAAAGGCTTACTAGATGCAGATCGTTGGCATTGCATCCGTTGCTTAATGCAAAAACTGTGTTAAGTGATAAGGCTTATTTTTGCCTCAATGAGTATGACAATAGATACAATTTTCGCATTTGCAGCAAAGAAAATTTAGATGAAATTATCAAAACGCTGTACATCCTGGAAAATGTACAGCCTTGTGCGTTCTACAGACCATTATTTTTTTTCGTTCTTCTATTGAATGGCATGAATCTGGAAGAGATGTGGCTGCAGCAGGATAGCGCAACGTGCCATACAGCATAAGTGTATTCATACCCACTCGAGTATAAAGTTCTCTGAAAAAAAAAGCAAAAGAAACTATTACCTAATTAAAGGAAACATTGAACGAAAACATAATTTCGGGTAATGAACCTGTAGATTGGCCTCTAAAATCTTGTGGTCTGACGAATCGTTATTATTTTCTTCCATATTTCTTGGGACACGTAAAGTCGTTAGTCTACGCTAACAAATTAACAACCAACATATTGGAAGCCAACAATATTGGTGCTATTGAGGACATTTTATGTATGTCCAAAAATGCTTGAAACGTTGTCAAAAACTTTGTCTCTCAGGTGACATTCATCAGGTCCAGCCGTAATAGGCATATAATTTATTTGCAGAATGTATTCTCATGATTGAATACGGGTAAATGGCTATTTAATGAAATTTCATGTGTTTTCCATGAATCATCTACCTGCTCAGCAATTGTTATATTGGTTCAGAAAAGTGAGCTTTTATAACATTTAAATGATATGAAGAACCAAAAAAGTAGGTCCAGTCCAAAAACTCGATTTCACGTCGATCTTCCGAATCGAGAATGTCACAAGCAACACATCTGTAAATTGTACTAAAGATATAAGTAGTGACTTCAAAGTCAATAATATGCAATTAACACAAAAAACTTAAGCCTGATGAGGAAATAGAAGGTTTAGATAAGGGTGATGTTTATATCCGACATGATGACGCTACTGTTCTTTTGCAAAAGAGATTACTGATCACGATTAGATTACGAAATCAAAATTCAATACCGAAATTATGCGATTTATCATAGTTTTAGTTATACACCCTGACTGACTCGAACTGCAACCAACTTCAGACTGCTATAATTTCCAAACCGTTCATGACAGTGAGCTCAAATTTTGACACACGAGAGATAATTTTATTGTTTACAAGCATTTTAAACGTTTTACGTCTCAGTTATATTGAACAATTTTTATTCGCGATGGAATTCAAACGTCATAGTGTGATTGCTTTATATTTGGGTGGAAAACCACAAGTAGCTATCGTTAGAGCCCTCCAGCACCTCAACGTGAATAAATCATTTGTGTCTCGAACCATAGCTCGTTATCGTGATACTGGCAGCATTGCGAAACGCCATGGAGGTGGTCATAAAAAACAGCAACATCGGCAGAAATGGTTCGGAAAGTGAAGGCTCGAATTGAGCGAAATCCGCGTCGAAGTGGAAGAAAAATGGCTCGTGAGCTCAACATATTGTTGGAATGGATGCAACACATACTGAAAAATGAGTTTGGGCTTAAGCCATTGAAGGTCCAAAAAGCACACGATCTTACACCGCAACAGAAAAAAAGTTATAGTCGAAAGAGCGAAGGAGTTGCTATGCTTGCACGAAAGTGGTGAGTTGCCGAATTTGGTTTTTTCCAATGAGTCGCCATTTGTTATCGAGCAATATGTCAAGAAACAAAATGACGCGAGCTTACTTGCCAGAGAGGTCCTGCGAAAATTTACACCTTCGGATGGCCACCAGAAAGCAGGCAGCAACGATGGTGATGATTTGGGTCGCCATAACCGCCGATGGTCGCTCTCTGCTCGTATTTTTGGACCGTGGCATCAAAATTATTGCAATCGTTTACGGTACAACTTTCTTAGAGGCAGTATTCAAGCCTTGGGCAGATAATAATTTCAGTCGGAGACCGTGGATATTTCAATAAGACTCGGTACCGTTTTACAAAGCGCGCGTCATCCAAGATTGGTTAAAAAACAATGTTCCACACATCATTTCTTCGCCACAATGGATTGCAAATCTGTTGGATTTTTCTATCTGAAAGCGAAAGTTGGCACTTAAAAATACCAAAGTTTGGATCCCCTCAAACAAGCACTTCGCCGGGAATGGGCCAAAATACAGCAGAGCCACTTGCGTGCAGCGTGTGATGCTTTCTTCAGCCTTCTCAAGGCCATTATTCGCGTTAAAGGTAGACATATTGAAAAAATTGATGTGTTTTCCAACATTTTTTGCTTTGGCACAATAAAATTATTCAAAAATAAAAAAAATGATAGCATTTTAAAAAGTTGGAGTTCGAGTCAGCCACCCTGTATATACGAAGTTATCAAAAGCAACCCTTCTTCTAAGGAACTCCCAAGAATAACCATACACGTTGATATAAATTTTTTATTAAATAATTTAATATGTATGAAGAATTTGTAAATCAAAAATTTGAAAAGATGCTCGATTGATGGTTGTCTTTTTGTTCACCTAAACTAGAATCATGAAGCCTCATGAATTTATGTACCTACGAGTATATATAACGATTTTTTTTTTTTTAATGAATCAGTGGAACATCATCAAACCATAGTTTCTAACAACTTTAACCGTTGCCTTTCCAAGAAATCAATCGAAACTGAGCGTCAATCTAAATCAAATTACAGTATCATCAACATCTCAACATATCAACACAAAGGAGACCTATTTACGACATAAAACTTTTATTGATCCAAAGGTTGTGAATGTGAATTTATGCACAACTATGACAACAACCAAAACGATCCCAAAGTGTCAGAAGAGTCACAAACATACATATGTGAAGATTCAATAGATAGTGCGGCTTTTCTCAGACATGTCCCACGATCCTAGGAGTTATTCTATGGTACTTCCAACGTTAATGTCTTTACCGTGTTCAGAGAGACATCAATCATTTAGAACGGACAGATTTCTCCAATACCAGTTCCCCTTACTATTAACGCATTTTAAAGTAATTATACCGAATTGTTTTTCGGCACAGAAGTATCCATAGACATGGCTCCAGTTGCCAAGCCGGACATGGTCACACACATGCCATAAGGGAGAGATTCAATCTAAGGCATTGGTTTAATTTTTTTTTATTTACTCGTATATCGGTTCAAAAACAACTGTAGGCGTCTTCTTCGGTAGGTGCGCACACTCCGTATTAAATTTAATGATATACTCTAACTCAAACTTCAACTTTGTTGATGTATTTAGTTTCTTTGAAGGGGGGAGGGGATTCCATTAGCAATCTATAAAATGATTTTTATGCCATCATTAATTTTTACGTCTTGTTGTTGTTGGTATTATTGGGGGCTTGTTGTCATTGTATTTCATTGTCTTTACATACGAGTATACCTGAGATCTGCAGGATGTGACGAATTGTGTGACTGAAACGAAATCTTCAATTTGACAGTGCTGGCCCACTTTGGAGTATCTTATTTCGATCTTTACTGCAGCATATCTGTGGTGGGAGCAATTCAAATGCAGAGTGATCTAATTGCAGTGATATTCGGTGAATTAAAGTGATCAAATGTCAAGTTTGATAGCATTTTAATGGACTCTGTGACAATTTTATATTAGTGAAACTATTGGGAAGTACTTTCGTCGCTTGTAGATGAGATAAAAGTTGATATATCACACAACAGAGACTTTTATACGGTTTTTCACCTATAGGAAGCATCATTGAAGTTTAAAAATAGAGTGTCACTTCTTTTGTATTTTAGAGTCCTTATAACAAATTCTTATATTTTTAATTTGCACTAACTCCTTCATTTTGTCTATCTATTGTAAGGCTTTGTATAATTGAACTCTGTTGCACAGCCCTGGCCAAGGCGGCAGATTGGCATATCGTGTGTGTAATCGGTTTCAGAATTTCATGTCATGCTTTTCTATACATATTGGCCTTTAATCATCCTGAGTTTATGGCAGTATCGGCCACCAGTTTTAAGTTGACCTCGACTCATACTAAGGGTGAAACCTGTATCCTCAACTTCAGTTACAAACTGGCATCAAAAGAATGGTCAGCCCTATCTCGAGCCACGTCAATGTATGGTATCCCGTGAATTTAAGACTAACATAGAGAGGAGATAGCGTAAAAAACCATAGACATCTGTTGTTTGTATTTTCTGTACCAAGTTCTCTCAAAAATATGTTTGGACAAACGAATTAGCTTATTCATTATTTGTTACATATTGTAGTTTAGTTTTGTAGCAACGAAGTATTGAGAAAAAATACCGCAAGGTTAAGAAGCTTGAAAAGATTTTATGCTTAGTATTACGCAGACTTCTACTTAAGTTTTAAGAAACAAAAAATTAAAAAAACAATTTAACATCAAAATTTTTGATGGCCGGGCTGCCGGCAAAACAGAAAAACTACTCAGAAAAACCAAACTCACGAAATCTATGAAAAAAACCGAACTACGCGGTTCGTGGTTAAGATCAGTGTGACGATCTTTCACTTGGGATGGAAAGAAAAAAAATACCCTGGGGAAATCTGCACGGCAGAAAGAAAATTGCTTACTTAACCTTTTGGCTGCTCAGCTGGGCCGGGTTCAGGGAAGTAAATATTAAGCGAATTCCACTTTAAAAGAATTTTCGTTGTTTAAGTTAGGCGCCATGCACTTTGTCCGATCGGAAGAGCAAAACCGTATGCTGCAAAAGAAATAGACCGAAAACCACACCAGAAAGAGAAAGAATCTTTTTTGATATACATTATTAAATGGGTTTTTCCTAATGGAGGGTTGGTTTATAATATAACAGCCGAAAAGGGTTGACAACAATATGTTTTTTTAAATAGCCTGAACCGCTAATTATGGAAAAGCGCGATAGGTTTTTCTATCGAAAGGACTCAACCCGGGGAACTGTACAACGACTATTTCTAATACACAAGGGTATTATCTTCCTCCTAAATTACCAGAAACTTCCTTGCCCTCAAAACTACCTCCTAGTCTTGCCCTTTCTAATTCTGAGTTCTTCCTTGTTTCCTCCTCACTGTATTTCTTCCTTTTTTTTCCTTTTTTTCTAGGCTTCCACCTTCTTTTTCTTTCCTTTAAAAAACGATCAAACTCTTTCCTGTTTTCTTTTTTTGCTTTTTTTTTTTGCGAAAAATTGCTTTAAACCATGAAGTCGTTAACCCTATCCCATCGATATTGGCTCGGACCGTGGGTCTCACACATATGTCCATTCATACAACCGTTCATACCGATGTAACGGGCCAATTTTATTTTTTTTTGGCTAATGAACCCATGGCTGACCACCATCCTTCTAGGATTTTGAAGAGCCAACGAAAAAGAGTGTGAATGAAAAGCCGAAGGAAGAAAAAGAGTAGAACTTGCGGTGATACATTTTACCGCAACACAATAAATATTTGGGTGCGTTGCAACCAATTTTCAAAGCACTTTTCCCTCTTCCAAGAAATTATATCCAACCGCTTAGGATTTTACCCATCTTGAAATATCCATACAGTCAGATCCTGTTTGGTTTCGGGTTCACATACATGTTTCTACAATTAAGACGTCTTTTGATCAGCATCTAAATATATCAATCGACACGAGCCTTTTTTTGAGCAATTGTAAAATTATGCGATATCCACCTCGAGTAAAACTTGTCGTCGGCCAAATATTTATTAAATGTATGCGGGTGGATCCAATGCCCACACAGCAAATCATACAATGATTTGCAGTATCGGTTCCGCATCAAACAACGACCACGATTAAATTCGAAAAATCAGATAAACACTGTTGACTGGGATGGTGTTTTATCACCAACAGTAAATGGTGGGGCATCTGTTGGTGTCTTTTTAAAAAAAATTATTACAAACAACTCCTTTCAATATTTTCAACAATTTCTGCTTTTTCGAAAAGAGTAAACCTGTTTTAATTACGAAATATTATTTTATTCAAATGATTATGCCGGTTGGCTTGATAGTAGGCCATTTTTTCAACATATTTTCGATAGTTTCTAGCCCTATTTCACAAATCAATTGACCAATATTGTTCTTCTGTATCTGAATCGTTTCTGGATTATTCGCATAGCATTGATTTTTAATGGCACTCCACAAAAAATGTCCAATTTCGTCAATCCGGAAAACGACTAATTCCGGGATTATTAAATTTCGTCTGCAATAAATCGATTGTAGGGGACGTGGCCCCATCTTTTTGGAACTATAGCTCAAAATTCGTTATCACACATCGATAATGCTCTCCATTGACTGTAATGTTCCATCCATTGTCACCTTTGAAAAAAAAAAATTAGCCAATAATGGCGACGCTCCAAAAACGCTCTTCTATGAAAACGTATGGATTAGGCAAGCCCCAAATACGGCAGTTTTGCTTGTTTACGCAGCCACTAAGATGGAAATAAGCCTCATCTTAGCTCTTTTGAGCAAAATTGTCATCAATTTCGGCTTCGTTGTTTCCAAAAATTTGTTCCAATTTAAGTTTTCTCTCGCGATGTGTACCTTTTTTCGCTTGGTTTCCAATAAAACAGCCATCCTTATCAGAAATATAACATTAAGGAGCAATCAAAACCACTTGGGATAAGTTGGAGATAGCCTTACTGCATCGCATAACACCAAATGGCTCGCAAGCGCTTTTAATATCAACACCCGCAAAGATGACAGGACAAGAACGGTAGAAGATAAGCAATGCGCTTGTTTTGAACTATATTAATGGCAAAGCAATCCGTATTTAAATGCAAAAGGAATCAAATATCAGTGGAATGATCCGACGTTCAACATAACAAACGATTTTCCAACACTTTTGCCATAATGCATACTTCATGCAAGAAAGCTGATTGGCATGGGAAACTCTACGGCTGCCTGTGGTAGACAAAATCCTTAACTATTTCAAAGTCATAGTAGCCTATGGGGACATTCTATCCGATGCGTCCCTTGAAAACAGGGTAAAATCGCATACTGCTTAAGTTCTCAGTGGCAACCACCGTAGAATAACATATGCCACAGTTTATCATATCTTTTGTCGGGCCTCTCCCACTGAACTTCTAATTGTTCGCCTGCGCTTGGCCTTTTTAAGTTTCTAACATTGCACATGTTGGGTCCGAACGTTCTTAACCTTTTTTATTTTTCAGAGTCATAAACCGTAAAACCGTCGTTTATTTGCGGCTATAGGTTGTTTCGTGATATTGTAGCAGAGTTGGAATATGTTCGGGCTGAGACAGGTATTCTAGACCCAGTAATCCAGTTTAAAGGTTCTTAAAAGGAATCTGCCTGGCTATTGTTGACACGTTTTAATTGTAATAATCAGACTTACACATATTATCTTTAGCTTGAGGCATTCTTTCAGTGAAGTTTAATATCCAGCATTCGATGTATTTATATGTGTGTGTTTAAATTTAAAAAAATTAAGCTTTAGATAAAGAATACTAAAAATGTCCAATTAAAGGAGAAAGCATCATGTCTTCGAATTGAGTTTGACTTGACTTCAATTAAGCAGCGCCGCATAATTTTTAAATCCACGAGGCAACCAAATAAAACGACTTTACGTAGGTATGAGCTTCTTCATAAATGCATAAATGGAGGTAGTAGTTTTATTGCAAAAAACAAAAATAAATTTTATCACACGATACATCATCTTCTCTTCCCAACTAGTATCTATCATTCTCCAAAAACATAAGATATGTTACCATTACCCTTTGAAGTAATATCAACGTGAATAAATTTTTTATATAACACTTTCAATAAAAGCCAGTCAGCAAGTCGTTTCCTCTTCCAATCTCTATGATGAATGAATTGACAAAGATCCTTTTCGATTGGTATTCAGGAATTAAGTTGCAAATTCAAAAACTCTTTGCAAATTATGTGCAATAACTTATGAGTAATGACGTTAGCTCCAATCTTTAAAACCAAACCCGTCCCAAATGGCACAATAGCAACCAAACTAACAAAAGCCAACTTCCAATGCAAGCCACAACGATTTATCATACTTTCAATCTCAATTAAGGCAGACAAATAGCTTGCTTAACCACTTACTCTACTTGGCTCATGCAAAACTCCTTCAAATGCAGGTCAAATTGTCAGTCAGACCTGACCAGATGCAAAGATTTCAAAGCTCAATCGCGCTCCAGCTCCAAATTAGAAAAGGGCTATGCACGCCGACATACAAAATTGAATACGCGATAGCTCTCGCTTCAGCTGCTGAATTAGTCCCGACAATCATAATAGATTCCCTTAACAGGCGCATCAGACAACAGACACCAGACTCCAAACACCAGACAACAGAAAATAGTTATGCCATTAAGATCGAAAGTGTTCTTCCTGGAGACCACTCTGCAAATGAGTGCACCATTACACGACTTCTAGCCAAACAATGGACTCTCGGATTACAAAGGACCGTTTTGCTAGTCATATGGCCGCAGTTAGCGATCGCAGTGATGATAACGATCATGATGATGGTAATTGTGATCATGGTGATGAGATACTCATACAAATTCAGTACAATGCTCTGCCCCTTAAAGAGAGTGAGATCCTTTTTATGATGAAAGTAAGAGTCTTGTCTGGTGATGTTCACTTTCCATAGTTGGAATGGAAACCCTACAAAAGGAGGAATCATCACAAAGAAGCTCGGGTCATGTGACTTTTGTGCCTAAATGCGCCATGAAATTTTATTAAAGTCACGATTTTATCGCGCCAACAATTTTCACACCACACGAAACGTCCGCGTTCGCGTTCGCGTTCACGTCCGTGTCGAAGTTGCGCGGTCTTTAACGGATATGCCAACTGAATGGTGAGACGAAGGTAATGTGTACGAGTACGAGTGTTGAGTGGTACCGAATTATTCGCTTCCAGAAGCAACAACAGATGGGGAAATAATAAATTTTATTGCTTTTTAATTTTTTAGTCTTTTTGTTTTACTTATTTATTGTTTTTTTTTTTCTGTTTTTTTGGTGAGTAGTTAGGAAAGCGCATTCCAGGGAAAAAGGAGAAACTTTATTATTTTTCACGGTGCGTAGGCAGGAAGGCATACACATACAGAGTAGCTGAGGGATTTGTGGGAATCCAAATTTAAGGCTTTCGGAGAAATAATGAATCTCTGTCGTCGAAAATATTTTGCTTAATGCCGTAACCAGAAAAAAAAACTCCCACTCTGGCATCTGGTGCTCACAGAAACCAAATTTTTCAAGGAAATTGTTTTAAAACCGGCTAATTGAGTCGATCGACGTCAAATGCAGGACCTTAGAGTGTCGTCAACTCGCATATATTAATAAATTATCTTTATGTTAACGTCAACGATAGACTAAGAAAATCAATACACGACACACTCGTACGTCTTATGAACGTACGACATACTCTGAGACTTCTTGCCTTACTTGACCTACAAAATAAAACTGCAAGGAAGAAGCGTTAAATTGCTTGCAGATTGAACTTATATTATAGAATAGACAACCCTGCACCTAACTATAACCAAAGTGTCTGTCCGGTCAATTTGACTCTATTGACTATACTCTGACAGTGAGTTTACCATGGCGGTCTTCCTTGATATAGAAGGAGCCTTCAATAACGTAAGGCGCAGAGCCATTAAAAGTGCTCTAGTATACGCAAATATTGAACAGGGTAATACAAGTTGAGTAGGAAAATAAACTGTTCTAATAGACAAAGTTCACTTAGAATGTCTGTAACCAGCCTCAAGGTCATATCGCCACGCTTGTGCTGGTTATCAATAATATAATGGGTATAAGTGCCACAGCATACGCGTATAGTGCGGGAAAATACTTAAATACTTTAAGCGAGATAATTGAGGTTGTCCTGAAGATGATCAGCACTTGGGCAAAAAGCTGTGGTCAATGCCAACCCTTCTAAAACGGAACTGTTTCTTTTTATCAGAAAGTACAAGAAACCACAATTCGAACTCCCAAAATTCAATAGAGTGGAACTGTCCCTCTCGAATAGCGCGAAGTATCTGGGTGTAATTCTACACAAATAACTGAATTGGAATCATTAAGTAGCGGAAGGAATCAAAACGACTTATATCTTTTTATATGCCAATGAACTGTAGGAAAAATTTGGGGCTTAAAATCTGCTTTGGTGCACTGGCTTTATACGGTGGTGGTAAGACCCATACTTACATATAGCGCACAAATATGCTGGAAAGCAACAAATAACAAAACCACTTACTGGAAATTAACGGAGGTTCAAAGAACGGCTTCCATAGCCATTGCAGGTGCGCTCCTCACCACCCCTATGGCAGCATTAGACACCTCTTTGCACCGCTTGATTTGCAACTCAAAACTTGCTGAAATCAGTGCGAAACGACTCACTAATTTGATTCACTTCAAGAGCAGCAGCTTCGAACACGGTACTGTCCTAGCGTAGATACGGCCAGGCAATCCTATTTTAACGGATGAAATCCCTTCCTTAATCGACTTCGATATTCCTTATGGAATGGCAAGAAAATGTTGTAATCAGGCCAAACGTAGTTGCAATTCTCACAGATGGCTCGAAAACAGAGGTCTCGGAAGACCCAGAACTAAGAGTGTCCATAAGGCTACCGGATACTATTAGTGTCTTCCAATCAGAGGTTCTGGCTGTCCTCAGGGCGGCTGAGCTGATGCAAATTAGATCGGTATCTTATGGAGATATCGCCAGGCCGCTCTTAAGGAATTCAATCGACCAACATCAATTCTGATATAGTCAGAGTCTGTGACTCAATGGTTAAAGCATAATACAGTCAGAACCGGGTGAGACTGTGCTCAATGCCAGGATACTGCAGTATAGAGAGAAAGAGAAGGGCAATAGTGAGGCTGCTAACATCAAACCAACCCTTTGCATAGTAAGGGGGATTATCGAGAAAAAACCATACCGACGGCTAACCTAATGTGGTCGAGTCTTGGTCACTTGTTGACGGTGAAAGATCTAGGAGGTTAATAAAATTTAACCTAGATAAGCTAAGGAAAATAATAGGAATCCTGACACGACACTGAAATGAAAGAGTATGAAATCCTTTTTCGAAATCTTAGAGGAAATAGATGGCACTAACATCAGAGGCCTTCTTGGCTTTTGCAAAGAAATTGGATGATTTACCAGGGAGATTGTTTAGGTTTTTGGCCTTTGATTATAAATTGAACTGGTGCCACAGGGGTCGCGGTGGACTCGTTTTTGTGTTTGTGTGATGACACACCAATATTTTAACCTAACCAAACCTAATCGCCCTTACTTCCTGTTGGTTAAACTGTTTATTAAAATTGCCTCTGAAATTAACTAAGACGTCTGTCTCGTATGCATCATCTATCCAATACTAAGAGTATTGACATCCACACCTAATATATTCTGCTTTCTTTTGATTGAATTGTGCAATTTGTAATCATAATATTGTTACTGTATAGTAAGCTTTGAAAGTTTGCAATCGATTGAATTCCTATTTTGTAGTCCCATATACTCCAAAACAATTATTTTTGTACTTTGCCTTTACCACTTCAATGAGAGTATCAATGTCATCAGCGTCGCAAGCGAAAATCTTGCGGGTGTCAAACCTTGTGTTAAAGAGAACCCTAGTCTGTTGCTCCGTTTTCGTTTTCGGTTTCGTCTCTCCATCTATAGGTACTATTTGGAAAACTCTGCGTTAAGATCTTGTTGCCTCGCGAACATTTATTTTTCGGGTGTTTAGCGATCGCACTTTTTATCAACTCCCTGTTGACCCAGTTTTTTAATGAACAATTTTGTTCATATCAGGGCTCATTTCTGATTAAATGAATACGATGCCCCTTTTAATAGAGGATAATCTTCCAGAATTTAAATAGATTCCATTGCATCCAGAAGAATGGACCTTGAGATAGGGTTGATGCCGGGGGCATTATCGGTTTTTATTTCTTCGAAAATGAACCCGAGTTTTAAATTACTGTCAAAATACACCTGTACACTGCGATGATTAACGACCCAAATTTGAATGATATCGATGCCAAGGAACTATTGTTCTATATCTTACAGGATAGTGCTTCGTCCCATGCTGTCAACGAAAACATCGCTTTATTGAAAACATGATTAGAGCTGTTTCGAAGCATTACTGTAGCAACGATCGTCAGGTTTTTCCAATATCTATCACAGTGTGTACTTTTTGTCAATTACGAACTTTTCTGCATTTAGAAAAACCGGTTAGCGCTGATCAGATCATTTCAGAAATAAGAGAATGTTAAATGCGGGGTGGAAAGAATTGTAATTATTACTTAGAAGATCTTTTTGAAAACTCAAAACTGCGCTAAATGAATTGCATGAGCTTCAATAGACACACATGTGGAAGTGGTCATGGAAAAATTCCCATTCAGATTGTCTTCGAAATTGTGGGTTTTGTCGTCGATTTAACTGCCAGAAAACGTAAGACTACATAACTGTATAAAACGAAACATATTTGAAAGCATAGTTGGTTTCCGAGTAAACGAAAATAGGGGACCAACCTACGTACTTAAAATATTTGCACAATAAAGTCCCAGAGTATAGAAGCATTGAGCTGCCAGTATACAACCAAAACTCCTATCATAATCCTGAAAAGAACTTAGTTGCTAAAAGAGCTAGGACTGCTAAAGCATTCTCTCGGCAAGTCTCACTAAAGTTGTGTGAAATAAATATTAACTCGTATATTCACTTGAACGCACTTCACAGTTGACAGGATTTCTATGAGCGTATCATAAGCTTTTTGAAAAGAAAAATTTAATGTCAATATCATGGGACATTGACATTACGCAGAAAAAGGTAAAAATTCTCCACTGCAATAATTATGTTCAAAAGCGTTACCAGAATATATGTAGAAGATACAATCATTGCACACTTTTTTAACCGCAACAATCTCTGTCGGGTTGAATTTATTCAAAGTAGACGAAAACGGATTACAATTCAGCTCATCCAAAATAAACACAGACAATCTACCGTACTATTTAAACGGCAGCTTATCTAGACGAGACGCATACAACTCGCAGTACAACGCTTGCAAAATGATATTCACTGATATTTACAAATTAAATTAGCAACAATTTAATGTATTCATGGTTTAGCAATTGAGACAATTGATATCACTAGGTTGGGTCTGAAGAAAACAAACTCCCTTTGTAACTATTCATTTTACTTCATATGGATGTGTGAAGTCACCCATGAACGTGTCTGTTCTGATCTGCTATGAGCATTTCTATGCCCACATAATGGGAATCGAAGAGTTAATCCCGTTTTGAACCTTACTTTTGGGAACGATTATCCTAGAGACGAATCTCGTTTTCCGCAGTGCTCCAATTTATGGTCAAATAAAAGAACTTAAATAACCTTAGATATACCCACATTTTTCATCTTCATAACTAACGTAACCCAATAACCAATAACACTAAAATCTCTAGTCAAAATTATAATTACAAGAAAATTAACCACTACTCGATCACATGGTCCACAATTTCCATCATAAGTCCATAGATCGTAAGGAAAGCATGTTCCAAGACTCATTTAATCAAGGACTCGTTTAGATTGTAACAAATTGCTTCAATATAATTTGTTGCAAACTGGGCTGTCTTACTCCTAAGTTCGTAATATAATTAATAAGCCCTGTCGCAACCAGAACATATTCCTGTATACCGCAGCGATTGACAAGCAATTCTATGCTTAACATAGCGATACGATCGGAAACAAGTTAATCCGCGACCATAGTATAGTAAAATATGCTCTAGCACGCAATGCCCATATACTCGTACATACATTGTTGCAACACCTCCGTGGCCATCGATGATGATCTATATTCCTACAAGAATATAACCTTCAGGCTAGTGGGGAGTGGATTATTCAACCTTTAACACAGGCCCACAAAAGTTGTAAATTACATGCCACATGTCATGTGACCGTTAAACTGAGACCGCTGTCAAATTCCAAGCCAAATTCAATCTTCAATTTACTCGTACAGGAAAGAGATTACTTCCTTGTGATAGCTCGACTTCCATAGAAAGACTTGGACATCCATATTGAGTTTCATCTGGTGAGACAATAGGGCATCGGGTTTTCAAGTGCATATGTCTAGAACGAGTACATACCAATGCGCGATAGACTTTAAGTACTCGTATAAACTAAGAATTCACACTGTTCCAGTGTGACATGTATATGTTCATGCGATACTTTTCCACATATTCATGTTTACTTTAGAAGCGTTTGGCATTCAAGGGATATCGCATTGCATGACATATCTTTGTATATTATCATATCTAACTTCCACTCATCGTCATCATAGGCCATGTGGGGGTGACACTTGAGTTTGTGGGACATCAGTTTATAAAATAGCAAACATCATGTGAGTACAAGTACTCGTATACTCGTATTTGTCAGTATTTGCTACACATCATGTCACGGTTAATTTGTCAGAATCAAGAACGAAAGAATCGTGATTTATGCTTCACTTCAAATCCAATTAAGCGTTGAGCTTAATCGGCTGAATTTCACTCCAACTCAAATGACACCCAACTCTAAGTCAAAGTCCATACTCCCACTCGAATTAATACACTCCCACATAAAAGTCTAATTAATTTAAATGTGATTCGAGTTCGGTTCCCGATTGTGTCACATTAGACAGCGAATAAATCATTTCGATGTCAAAGAAGCGCACGCATTTCAGTTTGCCTGTTTGTGGTGATGTATTTTACCACTACCACCACTACCGAACTGTTGCGCCAAGCCATTTGAGAAGAAAATTTATGCCCATTCGCAATCAAGGAGGGAGACTCAAAGTACGATCGAATCGCACTCATAAGAAGCAACTGTCAGATGGTTGTGCAGGTCTGGTTCGTTCGATATGTGAACAAAGATGCCAGATACAATATTTTATCGCCTTGGAGACAAAGTGATCAATTTTTCATTTCTAATAATCATTGGGGCTTATTGAATTGGAAATTCATCATCATGGGATGAGGAGACACTTTTTTCTTTTTATTGATTTATGTATATACGAGTATATGAGTCGCAGGGCTTTTATCACTTTTAAAGTGAAAGTAAGGTCTACCTACATAGGAATCTCCTCATGAAGAACAATGTCGGCTTAAGATGTAAGGGCTTTAAACTGGCTCTATTTTCTCATATGCTTTGGCTTTTAAATTTCCCAGCATATGAAAATTTTTAATTTTTGTATGAGCTACCTCAACACTAAAGTTTAGGGCCAGTTTGTATTACCTTTTTTTTCAATTTGATGCTGTGGAATATCGACAGAATATTTTGAAAACGTGTTAAAAATAAATATACATGCATGAAGTTTTCCTGATATTGGCCATTATAAAATATAACTTTACACGTTAAGTTAGATTATCTCACCTATCCCCTATATTTATATATCTCCTAGTTCAATTTTCGGATTATCCATCGTTGTTGGTTTATTAAATAGTTTGCTCGTATTATGGAAACCTGCAAATTAATCAAACATTTCTCCTTAAGACCTGGGCCAACAAAACATAACGGGTAAATGAATTATTCCTTTTACCTCACTAACAACTACTGATCCAACAATATTTCATGCTGCGTCAACCGTAACTCAAAACAAGTATAGTAGAAAGCTCATTGTATACTTGATTGGACCTTAGTCACATTTTCACCTAACCTTTTTAGCATTCCATCTATTGAGAAATTCTTCTGATAAACACGTCTGAAACGGTCAACGTAGTATTGCTATTTAATTAGACAATAAATTCGATTACACTAGCACTATCACGAAAATATCTAACCTCGATCAGTTATTTGAAAGAAGTCTTTTTCTAAACGTTGTGAGTAGAGTTAAGAAGGTTAGTCAGAGTGGCTGTTAGAAAGACAAACTCATTTAGGCAATACTGGGGTAGAACTAGACATGTACAAAATATGCGGAGGATTATCTCCTTCGAATATCACCCCTGTAACACTCTACAGTGATTTGGAAGAAAAGGCTTACGTTAATTTTATTTGAGAAGACACCGCCACTAATTCTGCTAACAGTGCATTAAACTAATTTATGAATATCAGACGCTTTGATATTCGTATCGTTAGCGTCCCTCTCAAATCAATCTTCCGGAAGAAGAAAGCAGTAAACACTGGAGATTTGATGATATATCATACCAATTATCTCTTGAAGCTGGTCTTGTTGGCATGACGTCTGATCGCAGAGCCCCTGTTGCTGCCATGGTAATAAGCCAACTTTACCTTAGAAATGGCTAAGAACTAGCCGATCCCTCCTAACACTTGAACTTTTTTCCAAATGTAATTGGAAAACTTAATTCCCTGAGTTTTTATAGTGTCCCAGATCACAATAAGATCACGCGAAACGCGATCAACGATGAGCCAACAGCTACACAAATTTATTATGAAATTAGTATAGAATTTTATTGATAAATAAAGCTTGCTAATAATGAATGATCTACAATATCTACAAGATCTACTTTTTAAAGAATAAGTGGGTCAAAGGCCAAAATTTCAGTTTAGATTTTATGTTTGAGATCCTGAATTGTCGCTGGATTATTGGCATAGACCTTATTCTTTAAATAACTCCACAGGGAGAGGTGTCAAATCACCACTGATCTTCAAATTTCGTACGCTATAGATTTATTGATTGATGGCTTGTGGCCCAATCCTGTTGTCCTGGCGCTCAAACATTCAGTTTTCAAATCGGCGACGCCGTAGATGGTCCAAATGTTTCAATTGTTGTGTTATTTGGTTTTAATATGAGTGCAAATGAAGAATTGGTGACTTTGGCGACGAATTGAGGTGCCTGGCTGGTTTTGAACACTTTCGCTCACAATGGTGATTTTTTGGCATTTACGTGCTACCCGAGCATGGTGATATGGAGCTTGACCCGATATCGAACCAGTTTCCTCCAAATGCTTCAACATTGCACGAATTCCGGACTCTCTATGGCGATTATGTTAACCGAAAAATTCACAAACTTTACGAAATGTTACTTTTACAGATCTCCCATTTTCGTAATAGAATTGTAAGGTAAAAAAAAAATGAGTTGTTGAGTAGGAAGCGACTCCATGACTAAATTTGGCAAAGATTAAGTAACATCTTTTAAAAAGATCAACCACATTGAATTCAGTAAATGATAGTAATTGATAGTCAATATCCACACCATCTGTTGGCTCACCGCTTATAATTCAGAAAAGTGTTTCCGTGATTTCAAACCTGCCTTTATGGTTATGGAGAAACAATAAAAAGTAGGGTTTAGTGCTGGCAAGATCAAACAGCATCAGCGACATTCCTTTATCCCCTCAACAGCAAATGCACCAGAATGCTAACTAGGGATTTTAAAGGAGCACCAAATTTTGTTTTCACCTAGATGTAGGCGTTAGATACAAGTGATAAGACATCGTTTGATCTTTTCAGTAAGAGTTATGAGGGCAACGCAAAGCACTTCCTCTTCGCATCAGATTGCCAATATTTGGAACTTATATGTTGTGTGCTGGTGCTGCTCCATCACTAAAGTTATGATTCACCTTTACACGAAAGACTGAGATATTCTAGCGGACATGAGGTAAAAAAGTGATAGGCCAGGAAAAAAATTGTAAGATTTTCTACAGTTCTTACAATTTAAAGGTGGTGCCGAATGGGTATCGCTATTTTTAACAATTCTGTCAGCTGCAATAAACTTTCCTTCAAAGAGGATTCCATACCAAGAAGTTACAATAGGTCGAAATATATAATGTCAGTGCACAAAATATCACCTGTTCACCTGTGCATAGCATATCCATTACGACGTGCAGAGTTGGTTAGAGGCCTCGAAATGATGTAAAACACAAAACATACATCCAAGTGAAAATACTAGCAAGCCGTTGACCTTCCTTCTGGCTCGAGACTTAAATGTATATACAAATTCTGGTCAAATAATTAGGCTATTGCTGATGTTACAGAGCTTAGTATGATAAGCCTGTAGCTGCGTGCCTGGTATTAAGAAGCCTCTAAGGTAACTGTATCGTTTGAAAATACATACCTACCCTAGATATATTTTAGGATACGAACAAATTTCGTATACTACATGTAACAAGCTAAGGGTTAATATAACAACGTCTGCACAGATTAATTAGGTAGAGAAAAATTTGTCAGCTTTTCGAGTTCTGACATATTTATGTACTTGCGTCACAAAACACCCTTCTGACACTGAAATATTAAAAAGGACCGTCGAATCACTTCGAAAGTGAAACTTGTTCAACCGAAAAAAAAGCAAAATACCAATTTGTCATGTTCCAACAACTCCCCAAAGCATATGTATGTACATATGTAATCAAAGTCAACCAATGTAAAGGAGGGCCATTACAGGTGTGAAAACAACAACCCAACACCATTCACCATTAAAGGTGACAAAATATCTGCAACTGTCCTAAGTGGTGAGTCGTTCAGTGAACACTTTGTGCAAATATCTCATAGCAACACCAGCATCACCACCTTCTGATAATTTCAGCTACATCAGCACCGACCGTTGATGGTCGTTGCCACTACTCCGACACGAATTCCAAGCACAATAAAAACTCTTGTTAACCACAGCAACACTTATTCTCTGCTTTGCATATGCCCAGAGCTCAGACCAGGCCACAAAATCGGCGTAGTTCTTGGCGCGTTTACTTGGATGGCTACATCTACTTCCACACCGCGCATCCATCCAAGCCACTAACAGCCACCACAAACAATCTTAAGAGGAGGACAAGTGAATAAAGATCGCTTCGATTGATCGCGCTGCGCGGTGGTTTGTTTTGCGCACACCTTTTTTGGATCCCATCGCGCGTCGAATTGTTCATGGAACGCTTGAGCCCAGTGACATAACAATGGAATTAAATTATTTGCTCAAGTTGTCGGTCGTTACAGCGTTATTTGTTCAAGTCGACCCGGCGTCTCCTCTAACTTCACCATCACCACCATCGTCGAAGCTGAACTTACAGATTAGCATTCATTCGGTGGTTTTTCTTGGGAAGCACCCTATACTCTACTTTTTTTTTCTATTTTTTTTATTTTTTTTTGTATACTCGTATTCTCCGTGCCATGCTTAATCCATCGACGTGGATCAACTGCGGATGAATGTTGAACAGTGCAAAGGCACCTTACATCTCGGACATATGCCAATGCCACCACTAAATCCTCCACCATTCATTCATCCGTTGTGGACTCTCAGACACTCGGACAGTGTGTGTAGGCCGCTTTATGCGCATTTTGAGAGATGTCCAGCCGCCTAACCTGCCAAACCCAGAGACCGATCGATTTGAGTTCGATTTACCTGCACTTAACCACCAGTCGAAGTCCGAGGAGATGAACTAAAACATGACATTGTGCAAAAGTGATTTCATGGTCGGTCGGGATAGCCCTAGTCAAAGTCGAAGTCGAAGTCGAAGTCGCAGCAGCACGCCAGAAACCGCATTCGCTGCAACAGACAGACTGGGCAACTGTTTCGGTTCAATATATTAGCATATAAATGTTTTGCGGTTATTCAGATAAATCGATTGTTTTCCCCCCGCAACACCGTCAACGCCGCCGTTGGTCTCGAACACCGAAACGAATGGGACATGATGGCACTGACTCAGACACTGGTCCAAGCACTGAAACTAGCACTGGCAGTGGCGCAACTCATGAGTTTTGCCGGTCGCTTTATAAATCCTCTTTTGACAAAGTGCAGGCATTTGCCTGGGCGACTTATATTGCCTGCTTTTGTGGCAGCAGCAGAAGTTCCAATCCAATCCAAGTACAAACGGATGGATAGATGGATGGGCGCTGGAGGAACGCGCATTTGCAGATGAAATAACAAAATCAATGCAAGACGCAGTCGCAACAACAGCAGCACCAACAACAGTTGAGATGTAGAGACGACAAGGTGGTCATAAGATCAGCTGAAGCTGCCAAATGAGAAGAGGGACATGAAAACTTGGTATTATGGCCGCAAATTTGTCTAATCATTGGGAAGAGAGATGCTGGATAGCCTCAGAAGCAAACGTGCAGTAGAGTAAATAAAGTGAACACGTTGTTTACGCGACGGATCAGTTAATGTAATTCGGAGTGTGTCTTGTCGCATTGGACGACCGATCAACGTAAACGTAAAGGGCAGCATCCATGGCGCAGGCTATAATGTCAATTGCCGTGGAGGAGCCATAATCGGAGATTAAAGTTTGAGATATGTCACAACAACGAGGACTTAATACTAGGACTTGGTGTTGGACAAAATGTATTTGAGGACATTTGCATGAGTAATGGCTGCTGGATGTAGATACTTTAAAAAGAAAACACCACGTTAGCTTAGATTTAGGGTGGGATAGGGAAATTAACTTGTAATATCATAGAATGTGAGAGGTTAAAAATTCTACAGAAATGGTTTTGTGGATTTAACATGAGAAAGCATTTTAGACTCAAATGGTCTTCATAATTTTAAAGAACAAAATTGCATGAATTCCCTACCTCAATCTCTGTAGTTTTACTTGGATTTTTAACTTCCAAGTCTAGAATTTTAAATCACTACTGCAAACTCACTGATTGGCAATCTCTTATACTCGCCTCTTAGCATCTTTATTTTTTCTGGACTCATTGTGAAGAAATCTGTTACAAAAAGTATTCCTGACGCAATTTGAGACTTCAGGAAGCGGAACATTGATATCAATAACGATTCGTTTAAAAGTCACTTCCGCGTCACTTTGATCCTGTGAGGTTTGACATCTTATTCTTCAAAGCCACATCTACCCAATAATAAGGATCCAAATCAGCTTTGATATGCTAACTGGAATCAAATAATTTCAAGTTTCTTTCTGAATAGTGGCTAATTGAAGGTCTCGATCTACACGACATAATGGGGAAAAGCTTCACTATATAGGTATACTATATACGGAGTATCGGCCAGATGGCATGCCACGCAATTGGGCATCGATTGGCGTTCTTTACAGAGAATTTTGATGACAGTGCATCTGCTGTTAGCTGCTAACTGCCAGGCGCCTATAACCTACGCTCAAGCCACCTTCAATCTCGACCACGAGGGAAAAAACTTTTCATTAAAAAATCATCATGAGCGACGAGGCCCATTTTAATCGCTGTGAATATGTGAATATTCAAAATTATCGCTTCTGGGGCACCGAACCGGCGTTTAACCCCCGAAGAGCCATTACACCCACTCAAAGTGGCTGCATGGTGTGCTGTTTATGCAGGAGGTGTCATCGGGCGTTATTTTTTCGAAAACGCCGTGGACCAAACTGTGAACGGTAAGCCATCCAGAGCCATGCTCAACGACTTTCTTCGTCCTCAATTGGATGCATTGGGACTGAAGAACATACGAATTTTTTGAAAGTCACGAGTCTTTGTCATTTAGCCTCAGCCTCTTGAGAGAATATCCGTTTAGAATGCGAGAGCTTATCGCTGGAAGTTCTGGCAAAAGTAATGGAAAATGCGATCAAGCCGATCACTTAGCCGATATCATTTTCTCGACTTTGTACACAGCGATATAACACATGCTATTAGAGCAGAAGTAGATATAAAAAAACAGAAATCTCGGCATTGTTTTTTACAGATGATAGGGCTCACTCTTCCGATTAGATTTTTGTTTCTGTCGTGTAGTGGTGAATCCATGTCTCATCCATAGGCACGAATCGCCGCATGATCAGTTCCAAACATTCCTCCGTTGTTTCAACTAAAACGCGTTTTTGTTAACAATTGAGCAAACGCGGCGCCTATCTATCTAATCCATGTCTCATCCATAGGCACGAATCGCCGGATGATCAGTTCCAAACATTCCTCCGTTGTTTCAACTAAAACGCGTTTTTGTTAACAATTGAGCAAAATGTTGCATGCCCATTCAGTTGAAATGCCAATGGCCTCAATTTTCTATGATACTGTCAGTCGGGATCTTCCGTTACCATATCCTGGACTTTATCGATGATTTCTAGAACACTTCCGTTTTTGGCCGTCCTGAACCGGTGTCATCTTTCTTTCTTGTTCTGCGCCATTTCAATTTTACAGCCCATCCAAATATTGTGGATTACGAAAATCTCAGTGGGCGATAGCCCTTAGCTATTTCTAAGAACTTTTCACCCTATCCACGTTTTTTTAAAACCAAAACACCACACT
The DNA here is from genome assembly GCA_928272305.1 of Volucella inflata. Taxonomy (NCBI): domain Eukaryota; kingdom Metazoa; phylum Arthropoda; class Insecta; order Diptera; family Syrphidae; genus Volucella; species Volucella inflata. The sequence goes on from OV743717.1 coordinate 126,978,902, forward strand.
GACTAATCGCTGCGGCATATTTTAATATCTTAGCGTATGCTCCAAAAGTAAAAATTCAAATGGATAACTATATAACTTTTCTAAAACAAGCGCCACCAAATTAAAGTGGTGCTGGAGTGTTTGTTTGCTTCAAATTTTAAGGTGAAAAATACTTAACATTCAAATAAGCAGAAGCAAAGCGAACAGTTGATTAAGTTTGGAAAAGTTACGTCAACAACGAATGCATATCCCACAGTAAAAAATAATCTGTTCAACTGCATCTCCCATTATTCTTTACGGAGCACAAGTATGGTGATACCGTCCATTCGAAAAGGCTGAATAGACTTTACTTTGTATGGAGCCCATAAGAATTACCGAATAGTTCGCCCAACTACATGCTTCATTTAGAGACAGGTATAGCTTCTCTAGTCTTAGATACTTTCAGGTTTCACCTGGACTATGTCGTATGAGTCATGACAATCAACAAAGGCAGGTTACCAAAAATAGCTCCATTGCATCACTTATGCTTTTGATGAGGGGAGTATTCGTAAGAAAGTGGAAAAGGTTAGCATCTGTCTGCGAATTTAATCATTCAGTTAACTCCAAACAGAAGTTGACATTCTTGAAAAAAAAGGTTTAATACGAGTACCTTACTGGAGAAAATTGGTCAAAAACTATAAGATGGATTCGTTAGTGAAGCTCAGGCTTTGAAGTAGAGATTTTTTTATTTAACAATACCACCGACATGATGGGTGCCAAATCACTCCAGTACGGGGAATGATTGACAGTCAAAATGCGATTTTTAGTAAAAAAAAAAATGGATCACAGATCACAAGTGTAGATCGATGAGATAGCGCATTATCGTGCAACAAAAGCCAACTTCCTTTTGCGCTATATTCTGACTGAATATGATGAATACAATGCACCATATACTGTTTGGTCCGATGAAACGGACTACCTCTCAAATTTAAAGAATAGTTGGAAGCGAAAAATTCTGTAGTCATATGCACTTACTGACAACGAGAAAGGACCTTTATATTGACCCGGTATCCTAGCACCACATTTAGATGGTCGATGCAATCATTCGGACGACTAAGACAGGATAAACGTTGTTTCGCAACTCAAGGTTATTAGAAAATTTAATAGCTCTGCTATAAAAGTTGCCCCAAGCCATGCAGGTTAAAATGAGTGCTTAGAGTCTTGCTTTCTGACCAATTATCTACTCAATATACGGTACTCTGTCACCTTCTCTAACTGACTTGTGGTAGTTCTCATTCTATCTATTTGTAAAAGAGACACTAGTTCAGGCTCAAATGTATTGTTTTACCAGAAAAATTTTTATTGAAAAACGCATTGTCTCGAAAATATAAAACAAATCGAAATACTATTGAATAATCATCAACTCAAAGTGAACAATGATCTTTCTTCAGTGACTTTCATAACCCGAAACACACTAATTTCCTGTCAACACTTACCTCATGACTCACATTGACAAACCACTAAAGTTGTTCACTTTCAATGCACGTCGCACGTAACATGACAGAACGCACACTTGTGGATTTCATAAAACACCCGCATTGGGTTATGTACACACAAGTATCTACCACCTACCACATGCTACGATGAATCATAACCGCTTCAGAGTTGAATTGAAAAATGGTACCGACTCCACGCAGAGATAACAATTCATGAAGGAAATAAAAGGAGATACCTTAAACCACCCATCACATCTGTTCCCCGCCAGACTGACAGATAGCATTTATTAAATATATTCCACAGCGCACTCTCTACGTACGAGTACACACATATGTTTATGACAAAGCAACCAAGTATCAGACACAAAGAGAACAGCGCCAAGCAATCACCAATCCCATCGATCGACCACCACCAAAAGCTTTCAATTTCGCTGACTTCTGACATATGTCTGGCAGAACAACAAATTGATATAGTTTTCAAGTTTAATTGACATTTCAGACATCTGCACAAAATGTCATCCGAATCACTCTCTCGGAGCCAGCAACAGCAAACAGTAAACAGGAGTACCCAATGGCTCATGGGTCCGGCTGCTTGTACCATGACCAAAAAGGTTCTCTGTTCCAACCGTAACCACCGTCGCCGCCACTTTGTTCGACATCGAAAATATCCGAATGGAGTTGCGCGTGCGATCGTGATTCTTGGACCTTTAAGAACCAATCTCAATCCAACAGAGATTACATAAAGCGAACGCGTTCACTGAAAACAACGGAGTATACTACAAGTACCTACTACGAAAAAAACAAAAAAACACAAGGAATCGGAACGGATGATGAAAACAATATTAACCAGCAACAAGCAACAAGCAACAAGAAACCAATGACCAACCAACAACAGAAGACAGGACAGGACATAAAAGCGTTTCGAGGGAAACAATGAATGCCGACCGAAATGGGAGCACAAGTACATTAATAAGCGTCACTAGCCAAGTTTCTGGATGAGATTATCATAGTCGGCTCTGTTCGGTTGAGTGAGAGACGACACAACACAAGCGGTTACACTGATTGCATTTGGTGTAGGCAGACCTGGAACACTTGAAAACCAAACACAGAACGATGGATGATTGTGAATCTGAGAATCTGTGAATCTGTAGATCTGTGGATTTCTGGATTGCGAATTGCTTCTCCGATGAAAGAATCAACAACAAATGATAATCAATATTTGAAGCACTTACATACTCATCGAGCGATCTATATCTTTGACATTTTACATCGAAAGTGTAGACGAGAACATATTTACACATAACATGAGGGAACGAAAGTACTCATAGGATTGAATTGTGGAATTTTGAAATTAGTTTATCGTACTGCTTATGTATCCTTTGAAATAGTTATATTTACCTGTTTGGTGATAATTTGGATAGATTTGGTTCTTTAGAGATGGCGCAATAGGTTACTCTCGTCTAAAATTTTGTAGGACTGTTTTGGAAATATAGCTATCCGACAAGGCCTTATCCATTCTTATACTTTATCCAGAGCGCTTTCCAGTTTCAACATTGATCCTATAGTCGTTTAACCTTCTGCTAGTTGAACGGTGTGATTGGGTGCTATGGAAATAGGGTAGGGCACTAAGAGATGTCAACCTGGCAATATCCAGTGTTACAACTATCTTCAACACATCAATTGCGCTTATAATATCTCCACGTGGGAACCGCCGGGCATGGGGCAGTGTCCATCCGGACTGGACCTGCTAAACTAATAAGCGCGGGTGTTAACCAGCAGACAAAACTAGCAGCACTACAAATGGGACAGCGGATGAATTCCCCAGATGGAATCAACGGTGGAAACCATCCCGAAACAAATGAGACCTTATCTTGGAAAAGAGATAGTTGCTGAAGAGCCCTTAATGGACCAACAGCAGCACTCACATTCCAGAATGGGTTACTGGCTTTCGGCCCAACCGACCCCTCGTCCTAGGGGCATCAAAAGTATGGAACTGGCCCTCCTGGTTGGGGGTTGTGTCGCCAGGGTAACTGCCGAGCCATAGAAAAAATACAAAAGTTACGAAGCAACAACAAGCCGCGGATACGGACAAATCTACTATTGACAACAAACGAATTGCAAACGAATTAAGGACAACGAACTTCGGATATGCACGTGGAAAGTTAGGTCCCTTAACAGGCCAGGAGTATCTGAAGAAGTAGCGGATGCCCTAAACTGCGCCGTTACAGCCATACAAACGCCCTCGAGGGGCAGCACAGTAGAGGAAGACCAGGTGGCGCACGCAAGTAGATGGGGACCTCAGCCAACTTAGCGTGAGAAACTGGAAGCAGCTAGCAAAAAGTCGAGCTAGCTGAAGATGCTTGTTGATTTATGCTCAGATCCACCCCGGACTGTAGCGCCACCTAAAGTAAGTAAATTGAGCTGTGTCATCGGCAAACGTAGCAAGTGAGGTCCACTCTTCTTAGGGTCTCAGGTATAAAAAATTTACAGAAAAACAGTATTTTTTTTACCCTGCGATACACCAGCTGAAATCTCTTTGCTTTGCGATATTTCGTCTATAGGCAAGATACTTTGCCAACATATCATATAGGTAAGAGCTCAGTTGCAAGATTAGCGGTAATTTGGTTTTTAAGACTTAATGCCATACTTCCAAGGGCTTGCGAGACATCAATGAATAAGCAAATGTCTAACCCTAACTGGTGATAAGAGATAAGGTTTTATCCGTCGGATAATTTAGACCATTGTTGGTTTCTTTTTTTTAGAGTGTTTGTTGTTCCACGCGGGATATTGATGGAATCAACCTCGATTTCTGGTTGGTAGGGTATCTTAAGTATTACGTTCAGTTCTATTTTTTCTTCAGTTCCCTTTTTAAAGCCTTCCAAGTGTTTCTGCCAGTTAGTCTGGCTAATTCTTGTTTTTAAATTGGGGTTTTATTCATAGTCAAAATGACTGGAGAATGATTTGAGAAAAGGTCAAAGCTTTCATGAAATTGTTAGACATTCCTCTTGATGCAAAAAAATCGAAAGGAGCACAAGTACATTAATAAGCGTCAATCGCCAAGTTTCTGGATGAGATTATCATAGTCGGCTCTGTTCGGTTGAGTGAGAGACGACACAACACAAGCGGTTACACTGATTGCATTTGGTGTAGGCAAACCTGGAACACTTGAAAACCAAACACAGAACGATGGATGATTGTGAATCTGAGAATCTGTGAATCTGTAGATCTGTGGATTTCTGGATTGCGAATTGCTTGTCCGATGGGAATTTTCGTGATATCAGTCGGCCAGTTTCAAAAATAAAATGTATCTATCATCTATGCAGAGCTTATTTTACCAGTCTCTGTGCTCAAACATATCAAGGCGACAAGGAACGTCTAAATAAAGCACTAAATACAAGGTGGTGCAAAAGTTGTCACCCGCAGTTCTTTGGCTGTAATTTTTTTTTCAGTGAAAAACGTTGGTTCTGCTTTTGGATAATGCTTATTTGATGTCTTAATTTGTTTTCCTTTTTCCATCACTTCAAGAGTCTGAAGCTTGTTAACACAGACTCGTAACTTCAAAACACCCCACAAAAAGCAGTCTGAAACGGTTAAATCAGGCGATCTTGCAGACCAGTGTATATCGCTGAAACGAGAGATTAGTCGACCAGGAAGTGCAGCCCTCAGAATCTCGCTTGTGGTTCGTGCAGTATGCGCCGTTGTTCCATACTGTTGGAATCACATGTTCTCCATTCCCAATTCATCCAATTGAGGACGGAGAAAGTCGTTGAGCATGGCTCTGGAGCGCTAACCGTCCACAGAAGTCGTTTGGCCCACAGCGTTTTCGAAAAAATAAGGAGCGATGACGCCTCCAGCGACAACAGCACACCATACAGTAACTTTGAGCGTGGGTTATACGTGGATTTTCGGTCCCAGAAGCGAACATTTTTCTTCTTCACATATCCACAGAGATGGAAATGGGCCGCGCCACTCATGATGATTTTCGATGAAAAGTTGTGACTTAAGCATACTCGTAGGTTACAAGCGCTTGTCTGTCAACAGCTAACAGCTGGTGCACTATCTGCACTTTGTAAGGGACCATCTTACAGTTTGTCATCAAAATTCTCTGTAAAGACCACCGATTGATGCCCAATTGTATGGCACGTCGTCTGGTCAATACTCCGGGGTCCTCTGGGACATCTTCAACAACTTTGATATTCTCAGCAGAAAGGCTGCTCCGGGGCCGGCAGGACCTCGAAGCATCTTGTGTTATCACATATTCTTTTAGGCGAGCGGCCAAACGTCATAAGGTTTGCTCAGTTGGTGTCAGACGGTGTCTGTACCGAAATTCACGTATTGAATTGAATTGAATTGAATTGAAATCAGTGGGGTTGCGAACAAAAACAAAAACACTGTGGCGCTGACAGCCCGGTATGGGCCATGGCCTAGCGTCTTGACACTCATTTGTGTTACCCATGTTGTCATTTTTGTCATATCTGAGCGGGGCCTACGGTCTATCGCCGAGTCCGAACGGCACTTCTTAGAAGCTTTTTCGTAGGCAATTTTACTTTCGGGAGTTTGCCTTTGCCCGCCGAAAGGGTGATGGCGATTTGAAAAATTGTTGATAACCCAGCTAGGAATCGAACCCAAACTCTCTGCGTGATAGTCCAATGAGCTAACTATCACGCCATCGCCATCGCGGTTTCGAAACTTATAATAATTAATCTGTTCATAGACTTGAAGTAGTAGTTGAGTAAGACTACCGGGATACACTTTGGAAATCTTATATAACTATTCCAGCTTTGCGAATATGACTCAGTCAGGCGTGTATAGTTGTTCGTTTCAATTTTAAAATTTGTTTTACCAGGAAAATTCATTCGCTTCAAACACTCTTATTTTGACATTGGTACTCTACACTCCTATTGCTGACTTCTTGTTCTTGTTCTAAAATTAATAAATACGTTTGGCGTTGCCTGAAATTGTTTTTCTGTTTTTCAGTGTATGTAAGAAATCTGATACAGGAACTTTGTAAAAGTAATCGACGTCATTTTGATATCACCAATGTGAGACATTATTAGTGCCTTTGACAACAAACCACCATGCTCAGCTTAACACTGAAAAAATTTAAATTGCCAGTGGCGTTCAACTTGATAAAAAATATACTTACTTCTGTACCTCATACGGGTTCGAAACGATATGAGATGTAAACTCTGAACCTTTGAGCTGGCGTCAAGACCAGACTTTTATTTTTCTGATTTTATCAAACTTGAGGAAGAGCTATTAAATCTGGGTGGCAATGTTTGCATTCATACCCTCGCATTGATAATCGATTTTTAGTCTTAGCGGCATGTTAGAAGCCATATACGGGGGTAAGTGCACCCAAAAAGCAGATTTGAGCAGTCTTTGGGGTTGATTGACTTTTATTGTTACAAAATAAATAAAAAAAACTTATCAGGTTGAAAGATATAGTGCACGGTGCTCAGCTACAATCGACAACCTGAATTGACAGCTTTTCGTGGGGAGCTGCTATAGATCCCATAGTAAACTTAAACTTTTTTTCTTTCCAGATAAGCATTCTATATTCTCTACTTATCAATACCAAAGCTTTAAAATTATGCCGCTCTTACACAACTGTCAATTAAGGTAGTAAGCTTGTGGAAAGTAAGTTTGAATAGATCGAAATATGTTACAATATCAATGAGGATAAGATTCACTATAAAGAATAGGCTTGCAAATGCTTATCCTCTGTATGGCACTGATAATATATTCTGCCTCACTTCATTGAAGGTAAGTAGAACAATAAGGATTCCTCGTTGAGTTACTTTCTGGAAACGCAAACTGAAATTTCAACGTTGAGCTGCGTCCCGAAGTAAAATTGAATTGTAACCTTTACTAACCTCCAGTGCAAGTCGTATACATTTTTTAGGAAAGCTATTTGAATATAATGAAAGAGATTAGCTTCATGTTTGTAAGTAGCGCTAGCAAGAAACAATTTGCGAAATGGGAATATCTTGATACATAAGATGGCACAGCAATAAGTAAGCCTTCTAAATTTTTGTGTAAATGCCCCCTTAAGCATTTAAGAAGGTGTACAAGTACAAGGCTAGCAACAATTGATGCCTATGAGAATAGTTTCGTATACATGCAATATCAATGAACAACAAATGCAAAGCAATTGAAATAAGGCTGCGAAATAACTTGTTTCCATCAAAATTCAAACAGAATAGTCGTATTGTTCTACTTGCATTTTGTCCTGTCTTTTAACTAAAACTCCTTGGTTATCAATCCCCTACAAGGTGGCTTATATCTCTAAATAACCGGAAGTAGATCTTGTCCACCATTATAACCGTTGATTTTTTTCGTCAAAATTGTTCATAGTCGGACTCGATCAGACAACTTCGCTTTCAGAATACCCTATTTTTTTTTCAAATTTTCGGGCTGTTGCCAATGGGAGCAGCTCGGTTAATCATCTATAAAAAAAAACGATATTTCCATTCTTATCTATTGTACTTTATCGTTAATGCATTGATATTTATATTGATGACAGCACAATAGTAAGTTGACATTAATATAAAATCGAAATAAGGAACAATCTCTCTAATTAATTTAAGACAGATATCTTATAAAAACGGGAACTTGATTCAAGACCAAACCTTATAAATTAGAGTCGTAAAACTTTCTCCGTGAAATAAGTAAAAAATCGACAAAGAACTCTATCACTCCTAGCAATGTTTAATGACTCGGAAAGCTGTAATCAATGTGTTGTGCAAAGACTTACATACGAATAGATGGAGTGCTAAAATCAAGCATACATCTAAAGAACTCCCGTCTGCCGCACAAGTCTCGCGGATACTTAATCAAGTCTAACAAATCATTAATACATCAAAGCACGCATTTCTCGGGTTCGTCATTCTTTGACACTTTCCCGACTACTCCCACACAACTCATAGCCAAAGTAAAGCCCAAAACAACAACACCTTTGATGTTTTTCTGACTGAATTTTGCGTCATTTCGAGCCATAAAATTCTTTATCGCTGTTTGGGCGCTCAAATTCATTCACTTTCGTCAGTTCAACCCAACTAGATATCCCAGATTGTGTGTGAGAATTATTTAATATTCCAGCAACGCTGTCTTATTAAAATCCCATAATCCAATCGCATGTACGTGCTGAGATTAACAAAGTCGTAAAGTTGTCGTTTGGATAGCTAGCTGGGGTGGGCTAACGACTTTTTCGGCAATAAATGAGTATAAAAAAAAAACGTGAGCGAAGAATTCAAGTTTGCACCTCAACTCTTTTGTTTTAACGAGTAAAGGCTTTGCTTGTGTTGTGTAAAAACGTGCCAGGACTTAATGAATTTTTGTAGAAACCATTTCCTGATTCTAGTCATGAAAACTAGTCAACACTGGGCACTTCCGAGGATTTCATTAATACTCCCCGCTGGGAATTTAGCAATTGCCCACCCACCATCAGACACATTCGGTCTAAAGTTAAGGATCGCTGTCAATTCGTCAAATGGAATTTGCACGATTTTTCGATCTTTAGTGTTGTGTTCTACCAATGGCTGACCCAGTGTAACCTTTGACGCTCGTAAACCAAATAAACATCACCTGATGTCTGGAGCTAATAGTTGATGTTGATGTCGATGTTGACGTTGACGTTGACGTTGACGTTGACGTCGTCATCCCTGATTTGACCATAGTCGCGCTCGTCAAAAGAATGAAACCTGTTCCTAGCCAATTTGGCGGTGTGTGAAGAGCCACAATTGTAGAGTGGATTTCATGTTTGTAGGAATTTTATGATCACCGTTGATTATCAATCGTGGCGTCTATCGATGGCGCGCAATCATAATTGGAATCGATTTGTAGGTTGAAAACATAGAGAGGGAGCAGCATTAAATGTTATTCCGTGCAAACATTTGTTTAGCTTTATACGATTAGGAGGGGAGCAACATGACCATCGACATTGTGCTGTGTGCTTTATGATGACTCGTGGTCGCCGAAGGGATCGTGATTTGCTGGAGTCGATCACCACTTTAACGAGTGAAATCCATTTTAATAGCTGAGAAATCATTATTGTATTGTAGTCGGCTTTGTCTCTTTGTAGAATGAGTTTTGACAAAAGTTTTATGTAATGTTTTGAATTATTTTATCCCGCGGGCTACTCCAGATGGACTTTCGTTTTGCCAACCAACTTAAGGAAGTATTGGAGAAGAATTATTCCGATAACAGAGGTTGAAACGCTAACGAAGAAATCACTTGAATTTAGAAATTAGATTTCAAAACAAGGACACAATATAATAAATAGTCTCTTACACAGACCTACTAATTCGCATTGCAGAAAAAAAACCAATTAATTGGCTTAAGCAAAATATGAGACAAAATTTACTGAGGAAGAACTAGGAAGAAAACATGCATTCCGCTCGAAATTGCCCCACCGTGCAATAACACAAAAGGGTGGAAATATTTACAAGTGTGGAATGTAAGGCTTTTCCATATCCACATCCACTATCAGGAGGGGCGGTTAATTCATATGAAAAGACATAAGACATTTGTATGCCTTTATTCCCCTCTCTAGAGATAGCCCAGTAATCGACAAGTAAAGCGCTGGAAATAAATGGACTAATAATTTGGTAGGAAGTGCATTTAAACTATCCACTCCAACACAAATTCAAAATGTGCATGTGATTCTAGATTCAAAATCAATTTGAAGGTGAATATTAAATAGCATATCTAACTTTCTGCTCTGGTAAAGAGACGTGGTCTCACGAGTATTCGTTTTGCGGAATATTGAGTGCTATTATGCTAATCCCAAGCCCCGAATACTAAAAGACTCACGTACTATTGAACTATACGCATACACCGGCCGGAGATTCCTTCAACTACCTATACCCAACATCTAACACCGACGTCTCGGGCAGAACGTCATCCTCGACAGATATACTCGTAACTTTGACAAAGTTAATGACTTTTTCTACCTAGGCTCCGCTTTCAATTCCAACAATGACAGCAGCTATTAGATCAAGCGAAGAATAACTCTTTATTAGCACCCAACCGCAGCTTTTTTGAGCTAAGAAGACAATTGACTAGCAAAGCCCTCTAACAAACAACAAAGTGACGCTGTGTAAGACCTTAATAACCCCAGTCATACTCTATGCCGCATAGACGTTGACATTACCAAAAATGGAAGAGGGTGCTCTTGGCTTTCTTCGTCTGATTGGAGGAGAAGATGCAACGACGAACTGTACTCTAGTCCGAAAAGTCTTCGAATCCACCTCTAAAGGACAGCGCAGGAGAGGAAGACTACGAATCAGATTGCGCACGCAAGTGGAAGGGGAACTCCACTTTCTCCTGAGAAGCCGGTGTTCGTGTTATTTTCTGCTATACAGCATTACTTTGTATGCATCTTACTTAGCTGCATGTGCTTGCCGGCATTCGTTATCAAAAAAGTTGAGTTCTCGGAACGTTCGGACACCCATAATACTCTAGGAGCATCTCACGTAGATTGCAAGCTAATGTTGGGAAATTTAGCCTTGATACGGATTGATACGAAACGCTCGTTCACACGCCGGAAACCCTTGCATAAGTCGCTTCCAACAAAGAATTTGTTTTGAAATTTATTTTTTGTTTTTTGTTTATATGCAATGGATTGCTTGCTATTTAAAGGTACCTATGTAGATAATAAAAATAAATAAATAACCCCCTCAGACAGACTACGAGGGCGGGTCAAAAAGTCCGTGACTTTTTGAATTTCTGACCTCTTTACTGAAACAGCAACACTGCTCCTGTCAACAGGCATCTGTCAGTTGACTCCTGTCAAAATTTAAACTTGCTGCGTCAGTTAGTTTGTGTTTGACAGCTATTTTTATCAGACTACTCACTAATTTGAGGAGAAAATGGAAAAAAGTGAATTTCGTGTGCTTATTAAGCATTATTTCTTGCGAAAAAAAACCATTACCGAGACCAAGGCTAAGCTTGATAAATACTATGGGGACTCTGCACCATCGATTTCAATGGTAAAAAAGTGGTTTACTGAATTTCGTTGTGGCCGTACAAGCACTGAAGATGCCGAACGTCCTGGACGCCCAGTTGAGGTCTCTACACCCGAAACAATCGAAAAAATTCACGATATGGTGTTGGCCGACCGATGATTGAAAGTGCGAGAGATTGTGGAAGTCGTAGGGATCTCGCATGGCTCAGTGGTTTCAATTTTGAATGATCACTTGGGCATGAGAAAGCTTTCCGCAAGATGGGTGCCGCGTTTGCTAACAGTCGACCACAAACACATGTGCAGTTGCCATGGCAAAAATCCATGAATTGGGCTATGAATTGCTCCCTCATCCACCCTATTCTCCAAATTTGGCTCCGAGCGACTACTTCTTGTTCCCAAACCTGAAGAAATGGCTTGGTGGAAAAAGATTTGACTCCAATGATGAAGTCATCTCGCAAACAAAGGCCTATTTTGAGGACCTCGACAAATCATTTTTTTTGGAAGGGATAAAAAAATTGGAGAAGCGTTGGACAAAGTGTATAGAGCTCAAGGGAGACTACGTTGAAAAATAAAATTATTTTTTTATCAAAAAATATCATCTGTGTTTTAATCCAAAAGTCACGGACTTTTTGACCCGCCCTCGTATTTGCGCACCAAAGTACCCACAGCACTAATTAAGTAAACATATAGAGCAAATTGATAAAAACACAAAAAGTTCTATGTTTCAACCTTAAGCCTTTTCCAATGCCCCAAAAGATGTGCCATCTCGCGGTATTCGTTAACATTAATAAAAGTCATTTACCGCATACTCAAACCATAAAGTACAATCCTAGTTACTGTCAAAACCAGACTGCATGTGTCATTTAGTGTCGAATGGCAGAAGATTGTAGTTTCACTCGATGCTGCCAAATTCAGCACAATTTTAGAATAAAAGGCAATAACCTGTGGTATAGGTATTAGCTCATATATCAAATCTACCAGTAAATTAAACTAACAACTTAACCTATAAGCGCTAGGTATATTTATAAGAGGAAAATGATATTCCAAATGGCTCTGCCAAAAAGTTTTACAACCTTTATGGCGTCAAGGGTCGGTGCGCTTTGACGATTATAATGTTCTCTGATAAACAATAAGTTTACAGCAAGAAATGAAGCGACACACAACTGAAGAATTCATAATTATAATTACCACTAATTTAATCAAAGAAGATATCACTAATTTGGAGCCACATGTTTTGTGAGCAACAATTCAAAATGGCTTGAAGCGACCACAAATATGCATCAACTCAGGAGGTGATCACTTCACCCATATCAATTTTTCAACTTAGCGTTATCAATTTTACACCTAACAAAAAAAGTTTTCGGGGAAACAAAGCCTCATTTTTCTCATTTCTAATAAAATGACAGCCAATTCATATTATGGCATTACTTTAACCTCCCTTAAATTTATATATTTTTTCTTATGGGTTCACGTACATATATGTGAGCAATATGCCAGTGTGACATTTCTCTGCGGCAGTAACAACCGCAGACCCAGATACGTGTTGCGTTCTTCGTTTAAGATTGACATATATCACTTTTTTAACGAATTAAGTTAGCCTTACAAATCACTGTCTTCGACTCGGCACAAAAACTTGAGACAGCCTCGGTACTATATAGAAACAAAAGAATTAAATATAAGGAACCGAGTTCAACTATTAATTCAGGAATTATTTCAATATCTATTCAATTTCTTTGTCCTGTATTGTACGGTGACTTTTGAGTCACGGCTGACACAAGTGCGAAAGTAAAGGAAGATGAGCTAGAAAATCACCAACCTTTCAAAGACTTTTTTTGACATTTCTTCTCTCCTTGTTCGTTATTTTTCTATATCGCTTTATATCTATTCGTTCTTCATGAAAGGTGGTTCGCAAAAATAACGGAAGAAATTTGTTGGTCAAAGGAATAGGGGGAAAATTCAAAACTTTTGTTAAGAGAGTAAATCGTTTGTGTTTAAAGCGAAAGAAGAAATAACAGAGAGCTGTCTAAGAGTCGTGTACTCAAAAGTCACCGTGTAATAGCACGCACCTCGCAGAATAGAAAATTAAAAGAGAACTGTCAACAAGAGTCGTGTACTCAAAAGCCACCGTGTTATACCGGACTTTGTTTCGCAAAATGACAGAAACCCACAAGACACAAGATTCAACAAAATTATTCTTCTGCGAAAGAGTGAAGAGTTCAAATGGAGAATTTTAAAAAGTTTTTTCTCTTCGGAGTTCAAACTGAGAACATCTGTTGTCCAATGGAAAACATACATATATGTATGTAGTTTCAGTTTTGATCAATTTAAAAAAGTAACCCGGAATAAGAATATGAACAGGGCAGTCAAAAGGCAACATGTATTGTTCTTTTTCCCTAAATAAATTTTAATTATTTTATCGTATATTTTACTTGCAAAAAATATAAGATTACCGGTATCATTTTATTGCCACCCTAAGTGCCATGATTACTGTGTCAAAAACAAACGTCACTTTGCCAGGTTGTCATTTGATTAATCTCATTTTCCAAAGATTGTTTTTACCCTTGCTTTTAGTTTAAAAGTTTCACACAATCTGTTCGTTTTAATTTGCAAAGAAAACATTCGTAATTAAAATGGCGAAAACAGTTCTCGTTACTGGAGGCACTGGTCTCGTAGGTAAAGCTCTAGAAAAAGTCTTTAACGATGAAAAATCGAGTGAGGAAGTTTGGTATTTTGCCGGCTCAAAGGATGCTGATTTAACGTAAACAACAAATTTTAAATCCAGATAAAGAAATTTTATAAGTTCCATCTAGAAATCTATCAGAAACAAAAGCACTTTTTGATAAAGTAAAGCCCACACATGTGATTCACTTGGCTGCAATGGTTGGTGGGTTGTTTCACAACATGAACAACAACTTAGATTTTCTGGTAAAACTTAAGTAGATATAGATTGCTTAAAGCAAGTTTTAACAATTTTTGATTTCTCATAGAGGAAAAACCTCCAAATTAACGATAACGTGCTTCAAACCGCTTACGAACACGGCTGTGTCAAAGTTGTCTCCTGCCTTTCGACGTGCATTTTCCCAGACAAGACTTCATATCCAATCGATGAAACCATGGTGCATAATGGACCACCGCACGATTCAAACTACGGCTATTCATATGCTAAGCGACTTATTGATGTACAAAATCGAGCGTATTTCGAAAAACATGGTTCTGTGTTTACTTCGGTCATACCGTGCAACATTTTTGGACCGCACGACAATTATCAACCGGACGTTAGCCATGTCATTCCAGGAATGATCTATCGGATGTATCAATTAATTCATCGGGACCAAAGTGTTAAGGAGGAAGAAAAAGTTTTTAGTGTATTTGGAAGCGGGAAACCGCTAAGGCAATTCATTTATTCCTTAGACCTGGCGAAGCTAATGATTTGGGTGTTGAGAGAGTATGACCAAGTAGATCCTATTATTTTGTCAGGTAAATTCTTTAATTATATATATGTACCCAAATGTGAACAATTATTGTGTCAAAAACTTTTAGTTGATGAATCCAATGAAGTGACAATAGCACAAGTAGCTGAAGCCATTGCCAAGGCATTTAACTTTAAGGTTGCCACCTAAATATGAGACTACGACTTTGTTTTTAAAAGTTCTCATTTATCTTTTAGGGTCAACTTGTCTTCGATACGAGTAAAGCTGATGGCCAATACAAGAAGACTGCTTCCAACAAGAAGTTGAGGAGTCTGAAGCCAGACTTTCAGTTCTCCGATTTTGAGGAGTCAATAAAGACGTCGGTACAGTGGTTCATCGACAACTACGCAAATGCCCGGAAATAGCAACGTTCTTATAAAAAGTGATAAAACAACGATTTTGTTTTAAATGTTAAACCGTTGTTTTCCAAATTTGATTTTAAATGGAAATGATAGTTAATCTTAAAGGTGCTAAGCTAAGAAATTGAGTGAAAGTAAAATACAGTAGGAAAGTGTTTCCCAAGGTTATCTAGCGAAAGCTTTTCTAAATCTTAAAACTTCTTATATATGTTTGGCTTTGCTTTATAGATTCTGATCAACGGTACATTACATGATTTATATGTCAGGGGACACAACTGGATCCACTTTCTCGGGATCCCGGATTTGGCTAACGCTTTGCAACTTGTTAGGATAAATCTCTCATTGTCAATGTATATTGAAAATCGACCTGAAATTCAAAGATTTCTCGCATTGGGAATATTTGCTTTTAGATAAAGAGATAAAAGTGGCATATTAGTTTTAGGGTAAGCTTCTATCATAATCAAGTTCAGAGAAATATCAGCGGAATAATCCCTTCCTCCTTATCAACCTACGTTACAAGGTAATATCCTTTTACTAGTGAGTTCTTCTAAACATACAGCAATTGATAAATAAGCACAGAATGCAAAGACAACTGCTCGTATGAACACCAAGCACGAGAAAAACAAGGAAAAGACGGAAAGAATCATCCAGAATATTTGGAAAAATATTACTGTCTTTTTAAAAGTTTGTTGACAGGACGCGTAATTGATTTCGGAATACGCAAACAAGACAATTCAAAGGTAGGGTAAACTTGAAATTAAAACTGTGAGAGCAGTTGCCTTGCATCCGTGAGGTTTTAAAGCGAAGCTACATCTTTATTGGTTCAGTGTACTCCGTTCTTTGATCTTGGTCATGGATTCGTCAATTCTTTGATACACGCTAATTTGCCTACATCTCTGAAAAGTTATATTCAAACGTTCAACCAAATAGTACTTTTTTGAACAAATTATTGGCTTTTCTTGGGCAGAGAAATACATTTTTGTTGTTATCATCAGAAACGGATCAAGAGTAATTGCATTTCTATTCGTAACTCCATGGTTTATCAAGGATCTGTGCAATGACCAATAATCTTTTAGCCAATGAACTCGGTTGTAGAACATTGTAAACATATTGGTATTCGATAATTACCTCGATTTCGCTGGCACTAGTGCGCCATCCTTTATATCACTATATGAATATTGAATAATTTTTTAAAAAAGCAACCGATTTCCATATATGAGGTATTTTTATTTAATTTAGTTCTTTGCAGTTTATTTGGACTAGTTTTTGAATGCAGTATATATCAAGTAGCCACCTTTATTGACCAAAGCAAAATGCGCCCTTTTTGCTACGTTTTCCATCACTTTTTTGAGCAACTCGGGCGATAAAGCGGTGATTTCGGCAGGAATGTTTGCCTTGGGCTCTCCAATGATCTAAGGTATGCTGGCGTACACTTTGCTTTTCCAATAACCCGATAAAAAGAAGTCAGAAAAAGTTAAATCTGGGGATCTGGGGACAGCACTCGTCTGGAGAATTTTCGTTGCAGAAACGGCATTGTTTGATTTGCAATGTGGCATGGCACATGGTCTTGTTGAAACTAGTAACTGTCCAGACCTTTTTCACACATTTGTGGATAGACATTATCAGTCAACATCCACCAAAATCGATTCCCATCGACTGCTACGTCCTCTTTGAAGAAAAGTGGAACAATCATGGTTTTGCTTCAGTGTCAACCATTCGAGCGACTGTTTGGCCGCATTCCAAACGACGTGGACGGTCTGCCGGCAAAATTCTTTGAATCAATTGCTTTTTATACGGAACAAATGCAAATCATCCTTCAAAATGCGCCGCAGTTGGTTCCACTGATGCCAAAATGCTCAATATATACACATGTGGGTTATATCACTTTAACCAGTTTATTGGAACGTCTGGAACGGCATTTCTAACACACCTATTGACGTTCGCCAATCGCGAGTCGACAGTCTCGACGAATCTTTCTTCACTCGGTAATATGTTTAGCGAGTGTGTTGATTCGCCTGAAAATCATTGCTGCCACGACAAAAAAACAGAAAATTGACAGCAACTCAAGCGTCAGAAAAATTGAAAACTACCTTATGCCACTGTTTTGCTCCACGCATTGGAGGTCCCAGAGGATTAAGGTCAATTGCGCACCGATCCCAACAATCGGTGCTGATTTTTTTGCTAGACCGAAAACTGCCTAGTCCTTTGGCAATTTCGGGGTTTTGCTCCATGACCTCCTCCAGCTTGTTAAATTGATGAACGTTCGTTTTTTGCTTAGTTTATTATTTTTTCACTCATGTTGTTGCTTTATTTTATATATACATATATTACCATTTGTTCATAGAGGTTTCCATCTTTACAAATTCGCCAACCGTATCACATAAATTCTTTGTTCGCTTAAATTTGACATATTGAGTAAAAACAATGGGCTCTTATGGAGCAAACCGAAATGTAACCTCAGGCGTTTCTGACATTTTTGATCGTAAATATCGTAAGCTCGACATCAAAGCCCAAGTAGAGCTACTTTTTCGCGCGTTTGACATTACACGATACTTTGATTTGTTCGATGTGTAGGTACAAGGTAGGTTATAGTGTAATGTACTTACACCGAATGCGTAAAATACTTTTGCTATTATTTTATTATGGTTTTCTTGCGCAAAATAGTAATTTCAACTATGTATTTGTTGTTTTTTTATTTAATTTATTCATTAAAATACATTGCTTGTGAAGTTATTTCTCCTAATTTAAGTTTAATATCAATAAGAAGAGAACATTTGTACTCTAACTCGTGCAACGAATTCATATATAAGAAAACTGAGGAAACAATACTTTATCTGGTAGCTTAACGCCGAAGCGACATTCCGGATTGCAAATTACAAGTTCGTGCTTTTGACGGAAGTTATCGTAAGTTCGATATAAAGCGTACATGAAGCTGTCAAAGCGCGACCGCGCGAACGCTACATTGTGATTTGGCCATTAAGGCGAATGCGCGTTCGCGATAAATGCCAAAATTATTCAATTTTTGGATTCTGACATAAAAGATGGCGCACCCTTTACATATAAACAGATCATGGCCATAATTTATGAACAATTTCAAGAATTGACTATGAATCTATCCAGCGATTCTGATATTTTACAATGTTGTGAAGAAAATACATTCCTTTTAGGAACGCAGATTCCGTCAGTTGTGGTCCAAGTAAGCTCTTCACCTTGTACATCACTTGTAGAACTGACTGCGCGATCTTTTTGAGTTCATTGCTTTTAAGATCGGCAACTCCTTTTTCTTCTTTCGATTCCTCTTCCGAGCTCGAATCTTTGTCTCCCTTTGTTTTAAAAAAAATTTTGCTTACGATTGTATAATGCAAATGCGTGCGTCCCAAAAGTGTTAAGAGTTAATCACACCCTCTTGATTGCTGAGTTGTTTTTTTTTTTTATAAAAAGGGCACTAATTGTTTTGTGGTAAAAAAGGCGTGATTCTTTTTATGCCCAAACATGCGAGTAATACAGGATGTAGGACCAGCAATTTCACCAAAAAAAAAAAGTTTTAAAAAACAATTCCGAAAATAAAAGAATTATTTCATTTTTTTTATATAAAAATAATGTTTTTTTTTATTATTATTAAATAGAACAAAAATTACTATTTTACACACACTGCGATAAAAGCCTACAAAAAGTACTGACAAATCGACTTATCTACACTTTTATAGGTGCTATGAGCTATAAGCTACATTGGGATGTTCTCATTAAGACATAGGACATGTATCTTTATGGAGCGATTTTGCTCTTAGCACAATTAAAACTAAAACTTTGTATACATTTTTTTTTGTTGTTTTCATTCTTTTATTTTATAATTTTTTTTCAATGAAAAATTCGGTAAAAAAATGGTTTCAGAAAATAATGGTAAATAAAAAAAAAGCGGATATGGTTTATAAATAAAAAGAATAAACTAAAAAAATTTATAAAAAAATAAAAATTAATCATAAATAGCAGAAACAGGAATGTATGTAGCTGCTGGGGCTAGCTAAGGTCCCTGTTCAAATGAGACGCACGCCAAAGACGCAATTCTGCGCAGTAGAATAGGTACAGGTAGAAGCTTGAGTTATACAATAATAAAATTACGAAACAGTAATTATAAACTAAACTTATAAATTATATTAAATTTTAATCTAATGACAGTATTCGCTTGCATGAGTTTGTAAATTTGTTTGCTTTGTCGGTTGTTTCTTTTTCTTTTTCAATTGAATTCTCTCAAAAATAAAAAATAAAAAACAAAAAATAAAAAAAATTAAAATTAAAACAAAATTATCAAGTCAGCTTTACACCGAAATATAGGATGTGAAAATTGCACCAAGGTACCGAAATCTTGTTTTTGAAAGCTAAATTAACTTAACCGAGTTTGAGAGCACGACTGTTTTGATTGAAGGCAGTATTGATCCATGCAATATCAGGTTTGGTGAAGGTTGCCAATGAGTT
Source organism: Volucella inflata (assembly GCA_928272305.1). Taxonomy (NCBI): domain Eukaryota; kingdom Metazoa; phylum Arthropoda; class Insecta; order Diptera; family Syrphidae; genus Volucella; species Volucella inflata. Next base: position 126,998,625 of record OV743717.1, read on the forward strand.
GCCGCATTGGTCTTCGGTGGTGAATGTGCCCTTGAGCACGTAACCGGTGCCTGTACCGCATGCCAGCGCACTGCCGTAATCAACATTGCAGGCATCGAATTTTGTCCTGGCACAGACTTGTGTTGAGCTGGCTCCGCATTCACTACGGGTTACAGCTTCAATTGGTGTCTGGTGCATTAAAGCACCTTGCTCATGAACTATAAAGAATGGAGAAAGTTAGTATCTACCAATTTACGGGTGGGTATATGTATACGAAGACATACTTCTCAAAGCATTTTTACCCCATCCTGTGACAATGCAATTTTCTGATGGGCTTGGATCCTTATCACTGATACAAATTGGACTAATGTGGACAGCCGTTTTCAAGTTTGATTCCAAGAGGATGATGGCCAAGTTGTTTTGTCCGGTAGCTGCGTCATATCTAGGATGGAATTCAATTTCAGCAGCACGTACCAATTGGAATGGAAGTGGCTCATCATCGTTTCCGAGTTGCCATTCTCCGGCCTTAACCAGAACATCACGAGTTGGTTCTCTACAATAGAGCAAGTTAAAACTGAAATTTTATACATAATTGTAAAACGCTTACCCAGCAAGGCAAGAAGCAGTTGTTAAGATCATAGCATATCCGACAATAGCACCACCGCAAAGTAAGGATTTGGTTGATTCCTTCAGAACCATTGCTTGCCATGGAATTTCAGCAAATGAAGTATCCTCCTCGGTTACACCACGTGGTTTAGTGTTCTAAGTAGGAAAAGGAATAGATTTAAAAATTGGATGCCATTTTAAGGGGGGGGGGGGGGGGGAATAAACTTACGCGATTTCTGGTAGCACACTGTCCGGTTGGATTGACTGGCCATGGATCAACGTAGTTGGAATCGCGACAGCATTTACCTGGAGCTCCAGTTCCTTCTATGGTGCAATCGGTCAAAGGTGCACGGAAAAGCGCTTGTTGTGGCGAAAGATTTGTTGGAGAATCACTGATTGTACCACGACTGTCGCAATAGTTGATATCGGTGCAGACAAGAGCGGCAGCGCACGTCTGTGGCGCAATAGATGGTGATAGGTCATTGCTGAATACTGGTGGTCTCCTTGTTGGGAAAATTGGTTCAGAAAGAATATCTTCACCACGAATTGGCACTTGGGCTGATGGACTTCCGATTGGTGTTTGTGGGGTATACGAATATTGTGGACGTGGTTTTGGTGGTAGGTATGTTTGATTAGGGCCTGGTTGTGGGCGTGGTGGTTGCGGAGCTGGTGGAGTATAAGTTGGATATTGTGGCTTTGGTGGTGCTGGTGCAGGTGGTGGAATATATGCTGGTTGAGCTGGAGGTGCTGGTGGTGCTGGTGGCCTGTATGCTGGTGGTGCCGGGGGTGCTGGTGGTGCTGGTGGTCTGTATGCTGGTGGTGCTGGAGGAGCTGGAGGTGCTGGTGGAGCTGGTGGCCTGTATGCTGGTGGTGCGGGTGGAGCTGGTGGTGCAGGTGGAATATATTTTTGTGGTGGTCTTGGTGCTGGTGGAGCTGGTGGAATGTATGCTGGTGGTGCTGGTGGAGCTGGGGGTGCTGGTGGACGATATGCTGGAGGAGCTGGTGGGGCAGGTGGATTGTATGCTGGAGGAGATGGTGGTCCAGGTGGACGGTATTGCGGAAGAGTAGGTTGTGCTGGTGGAGCTGGTGGTGCTGGTGGTCTATATGCTGGTGGAGCTGGTGGTGCTGGTGGTCTATATGCTGGTGGAGCTGGTGGTGCTGGTGGTCGATATGCTGGTGGAGCTGGGGGTGCTGGCGGTCGATATGCTGGTGGAGCTGGGGGTGCTGGTGGTCGGTATTCCGGCACAGCTGGTGGTGCAGGTGGTGCTGATGGCTGATATGAGGGACGTGCTGGGGGAATATATACTCCTGGCGTTGTTGATGGTGGAGTGTATTTTGGTATTGCTGGAGTGTACTGTGGCGGTGATGGTGGTTGTGGGAATGGAATTTGTGGCACTGTCAATACATAACCATCTGGAGTTAAGGCAGTAGCTGGCAGACGACAGCACACTTCAGGGGCATAACAACGATTCGACTGAAAGAAAAAGAACAAAAAGACGGATTTCATTAGACACATGATTAATGAGCATTCAAATACAACACACAAGTTTGATTATAAATTATCCAGAGGCCAAAAGATTTTCTACTACCTGGCAATTTTTATGCAAAAATCAGCACTCAACCCAATGAGTTAAAGGCCAGGTAAGTTTTTGTTTTTTCTGTATATCAAAACTCAGTACACATTTTAACGCTGACTACTACTTAACCCAGAAGTTGTTGCGTTAAACCGTTCAATTATGCCATAGAACCAAAGATCAAGCACCTTCGGAGAGTCGTTAAGGCAATGGTGCAATATTTTTTATTGCAAAGGAAAAAGATGTTCACCTCCGAGTTGTATACGAATATACCGATACCGATGGTGGTTGTAAATTTAAATGATGGTTCAGCGCCAAAATGTTTAAATCATATGCCATTTCAGTTTATCATAACCAATAGGTGGGCGACAATAATTGCTAAAGCATAATGAATCAAAAAAACAAAAAAATGTCAAGCACGGTGTGGGTTGACAATGGGTCAACGGTAATTTGACAAATGTCTGGTGAAAGGCTTAATTGGTTTATTACTCAAATCTTTGTCTAAATTCGGTCGTAAGCCAATTATTCATTCAAATTACTTAACATCAGCATAGGCTGATATATTGTTTGACGTTAATCGTTCAGGTGGGTGCTAATTTTTATGAAACTTGTTTCAGTTTATCAGATGACTAAAAAATCAAGTTTTTGCAGCTTGCTTAGAGCTTGATAGGTAATCTCCCCAAATAGACATTCTGTCTGTTTAATTTCGAAAAGAAGTGCGAAAACTGCGTGACTAAAAGAACCCCAGGAGCAAATCGTAGAGTCACACAGAAGTTGCTTACCCTCCGTGGGTACGTGCAGCAATTCTTTCCCCAGAAGCTACGTTTATAATTACGATTCATATGAATGGACATTAAATTCGATCCATGATACTAGCATAGGTCAGAAGCTGAGGCGGTCGACTAGGCGTGTGAGCAAGAATCCGAATCGATTTAACACAAATACTAGTCACCTCGATGGCGATGGTGGATAGTAATTAATTTAAAATGTAAGTTATGTCGAAGTGTTTGCATGATTATGAAACGTGTTCCTTAAGATTGGAATTGATTAGTCCGTTTGAGGCAGCGAAGATGCCAACTTAAATGTTTCTCTAACATAACTATTAATTACTTGAGTATTTTCTATCCATTCTTGGCTATTAACTAGACATATTTATTGATTATTTTAAGTTATGAATATTTAACTTTGTTGGAAGTTGATATATGTACCTGTTCGAGACGTAACCCCTTGCAAGATTGCGATTTATCTATGGCATTTAAGTGTTCCTAGACAATGTTCTTTACTGATACACAACAAAGCCTAGTCGGTTACAAAGATCTGACAAGGGTCAGTTGCGGACATAGGTAATACATTATCTAAGCAGCTTATGTCATCAAGAAAAAAAAAACGCTCACCACAAGGGAGTGTCATGTAACATAACAATTAACAATATTGTTCCTTGATGATGATACTAAAACTATTGAATCTGTGGGTTTAAACATGGCACATACCGTTGATTACAAAATTTATTCTATCTTCCCTATACAGTACGTAGGAATCAAAACCCTGTTATTAAAAAAAATCTAGTTAATCAGTGGTATCTACTTTTGCCACTTGAGTTGATATTCAAGTATTTTATAGAACAGAGTTCTAGAAAACAATTATTTTGAATAGGCCTCACAACGCTCAGTAGAGGAATGAAGTAATCACTTGTTCATCTTATAGCAGTTGTAATCAAGTAGGTGAAAAACCGATAAAACAACTTCAACTAACAGTCACTTGAATAGTTTACTCGTCCTTCTGACACTCGCTTTAACTAACAGAACAAGAAAAACATAACATCAAAAAAATAGTTTAAAATAAAATACTCCATATCCTCTGGTTTTTTAAAAACATAGCACGAGCGAGTACTATTAATAAACCTCGCAATTAACTTTATTTTGTCGTAAATGCTGCAGTTCTTGTGCAATGGCCACTTATTCTTAATCTCCATCTACAGCTATAAGCATTCAAGCACTATGAACGTGTAGTAATGTTATCTTCTGCATAGTTGCATGCAAATTCAACGTAAGACCTTTTAACCTCTGCAGAGATCAAAACTACACCATCCAACGATGGCTAAGTAAGACCGTCGCCACCAAAACAAAACAGAAAAAAAAAGTGTCAAATATCGTGTAAGCAACTGGCGAATAGCATTTTATACGATATTGTTATTATGAATAGCCAATTCCGAAAATGGATACCTACTCGTACTGCCATTGCCTGAACCTAAAGACCTGACTTGGCATGAATAGTCGGAAGATAAGGTGAATTGCTAAATAAATATGTCGTTGCCGATGGTATAGCTGTTTTTTGTTTTTTTTTTTGTAGAAGCTAACGAGATTGCTTCATAAAAATGGCCTCACTTAACCGAGGTGGACTGGACCATCGGCTATCATTGGGTACCATTGCCTACTACTGAAGGTTAATAGCAGCCTTGTTCGAAGTTGAGTTGGTTATTATTTTTTTTTTCTACCAAAGACAATGCATTGTGTTTTTTCTTAATCGTCGATCAAACACATATTCAATGGAGAAAAATTAATTTTCATAATGAGTTAATATCTTCTCTCTAATATTGCTGGTCATTCTTTGCCACATTCTGACTTTAATCGTTACCTAAACATTCAGTTGACAGTAGCTAAGAGGATACTTAGTACTTGTTAAGATACAACCGAGTACTATTGGGAATTCTAATATATAAGAAAAGTCAAAGATCTGAATAAGTATGCGAATGCGCGGGTTTCAAAAGACCATACAAGGTTGCCTACCCATGAGCATATGATTTTCTGATTCAATAATTTACATTTTAAATTTGAATTCTTTTATTTCTAAAACGTATGCAGGCTTGAGAGGGGAAATTTGCATTTTTGAGTTCGCGCCAAGTTGATTTGAATTTGTAAGATTTTCTTTTGTCAAGAAGACTAATGATGTGGTAGGCTTAGCGCTAAGTATCTGTTATTTGGAAATTCACATGATCCGAGAGATACAAAATACAGAGCTTACTCGTACAATATCATGGATAAAATATAGTTTTGTTTTTTTTTTTTAGTTTTTTTCGAGATTGAAATATATCCAAGATGATGCAATTTAACGTTGGTTTATTTTGCCGTTACATGATACAACATTTTACGAGGTTCCAACCATCTAAAAGACGAAACGATTGTACAAGTTGGATTGCATTGAAAATCGGGAGGGAAAATGTCAATCACAAGCTAAATTGCATTGGCAATGTGGGGACCAATAAATTTTATGATCTCTCTCAGACGAACAATGCTTCTGAGTAGGAAATTAATTAAATTGATGGTTATCATTTTGGTAGTTAAAGTACGAGTATGCACAATTCGTAACGGCTGACATACATATATACATATGTAAGTGAATGTGGTTTATGAATATTTGTGGGGGTTTGGATGCTGCCAAGCTGACTGGTTGTCAAGATAACAGACAAGTTTCATTTCATTTGTTTCGACAGTAATTTGATTATGGGACCATAACTTGTTAACGATTTATCTGTCATGTTTGTAAAGTCTGGTTTTCAATGAATTTAACTTTGAATGTGATATATTTTACTGTAAAGTCGCACAACATGCCCTTTTATAAGCAACAGCATCACAGGTTTATTATCCCGTATATAACAAAATTTGCAAGAACTTGTCTTTCCGAACTCCCTAGACTGGTATTGCACAAACTTGTGAATTGCTTGGTTTTCGTTTTAAATATACAAATAATGACATACTGTTGACAAGTGAAATTTTCTGCTGCAAGATCGATGAGAGTCACTTGATATAAAAATTTTGTCAAACGACAACATATAGGGTCCTTCTTAGATGGGTAATGTTTTCTTTGAGGAACAGAGCACTTAGACACTAGGCCATAGAGATTATTTTAGGTTTTTTTTTTAAAAAAAATTCGTCAATCTTTCGTTGAAGTAATCTAAGCTTCAACCGTTTTAAATTTAATGTCAGAGTTTTATCAAGACAAGTGATAATTTACAAAAAAAACAAACAATCGAACTTAATTTTTCGAATTGTCCTAAAAACGTACGAATATGTATATTGCAAAGTTGTATATCTGATTGTATTGCCTTGAAAGCATTCTGAGTCCCCATTTGTTCTTGGGGCATATCTTCTCAGATGAAATTAAATGTCGCTGCTATTTTTAAATCTTCCAAAAATTTTCATCTACATTTTTTCTTTCGAAGTGAATATTTAAATAACACGACACATTGAGCTTGGAACTGGTGATATGAATTTAAAACTCTAAAATTAGAACTACTAGCATGTGTGCTTACGAGAGTTTATGACGAGGAGCTTAAATAAATTTCAAAATCCCGCTGATTTGAATGAATCTTACTAAATAAATTAGCAGAATAATGAAAGTTTTTCTTGTGTAAAAACATTTCTTCTACTTAATACATTTTCGCATTTTCTACTAATAGGTCAGCAAACGCAAACGATATTTAATTTCTCAGAATTAATTCTTGTTTATTAAGCACTTGAATTATGTATGTCCGGAATGGATTTTCTAGAATATGAGGAAATTTTTTTTCCCATCCAATGCGGATGTAAAATCTACTCTGCTCAGTCATATTTCCAGCTCTCCAAAAACCCATGCAATAATGTCTAACTAAGTATACAAATCAATTAACTTAACATTATAATCGCGTGTGTATCACTAATCAAATAAGTGTCCAATTCTAGAATAAATAAGAAAAAAAAGTTCGCATCTCAACTCTTTCGTTTTCTCACAACAGTTGTGTAAAGCGAATTAGCTTCTTTCTCCCCCTTTTATACAATGACAATTTAATTACTTCATTTTACCCCGTCTGGCATAAGTTGCGCATACCGCAATCAACGAAAAATTTATAAAACGAATCCAAAAGACGAAAAAAAAGAATACAATTACAAACCAAAATCCAACAACAGATGTTAGATCGACCAACCGACCGACTAACCTCTATGATTACAGAGGATTTTATTTCTTTAATTTTTTTTTCTGCACAAAAGAGGTAAAAAATTGTCAAATAAGAAGGAACGTAATTAAATGCAACCCACAGATTAGACGCCTAAGATTGGGCACGTAGTCGGGAATTTAGTGGATCTCATTAAATGATTAAGGTAATTCATCATGAATGATAATGAGTGTTCCGGCAGTCTTAAGAGTTAATAGATGAAAAGGGCATATTCAATTGAAAATTGGGTTCTATATTGAAAAACGATTTTTTTTAAATGTTTGCCTCAAGTAAGAAAGTACAAAGGTACGAGTATAAATGATTTTCTATTATTTGAAAGGAACTTAAGTGCTACTTTGTAGATTGGGTAAGTCCAAGGCCTAGGTCATTCCTTTCAAAAACTTATTAAAAGCCATATTCCGGTCTGAATGTTTTGAAACTACTTCGACTTGAAACTACCTAATTAACAACCCTCAAAGTATCACTTAAAATTCATGTTTCTCATTTGAGATGCCATCATCATCAACATCATCATCATCACCACTCGAGGAAGTACCACTTTTTGGATATCTGTAGAGTTTTTTCTTTTTGTATAACTGGTGTATGCATTCCAGCTGTCGATGGTCAGAGATTTTATAACAATCATCATTAGGCTAACCGACGGACAAGCGCAGTCACTACTTGTCTTATGCTGGTATTCGATATTATTTAATCACTCTCTGATCGTAAACGATGCGCATAATCAACGTCACGAGACGACCTTGCCAACGATTTTGTTTTGATGGTGATCTTCGCTTTTGTTTTGTTGATGTTGAACGTTTTTCCTTTTGTATCTCATGCACCGATTGCACATTAAAATTTAAAAGTAAGCAAACTGGTACACTCTCGCTGCCGCACAATAGCCGAGGGAAAAATGATGGCAGGTTTTTGTACCTCTGATGTGGCGTTTTTGTGGGTTCCTTTTGTTATCTTGTTGTTGCATTCTTTGTGGGAGTTATGTAATACCAAAATGAAAACTGCAACATGTAGTTCTTTTCATCACACAATGTACAAATTGTATTTCATTCATCTCAACAGTCTGAGCCGTATCTGGGAAGACACCACTACAGTAGGCTACAACTTGACATGCTGTGTGGCAGTGGAGCTCTTGGCGTGACTTGAGGCACGCTGTTACTGCACAGTGGCATGGGCTTATCTTATCTCAATCAGGAATAAATTGAAGTGGAAGAGGAAGAAGAAAAAAAATGGAAAACCAAAAGCAATCTGTCATAATATGCATACCAGCACGCTTATTGGAATCAGAGCATGGGAGTTGCCTAAGGAGAAAACAAAAAATGCTAAAAGGTTGAGTAACCCTTTGGAATTCCAATATAATAAAAGCCCATCTTAGGATGATAATTTTTGTAGATGATGAGTCTCATACATGTGTGTCTTTTTCTGATGATGCCTTATCAATGTGATATTGTGGGTTGTCAACATACCATATATTGAGTACGATGCAACTTTACTAAATAACTAAATTAATGAATGGACGTCTGGATATTGAAAATAGATATTCATTAATCAACAACACTCACCGATGGTTTCTTGACATAGTGCGATACATTTATCGTTCCTCTGCTACACTGATTTGGCGAAACACAGTCTGAATCGCCTCCACATGGAGTATATGGTCGTTGAGTAGTTGTTGTGGTTGTTGTAACTGGTGCTTGATATGTACAGCAGACATCGGTCTCTTTTTCACAGTCCTGTAAAAAAAAGAAAACAGAAATTAAAAAGAGGTCAGTATGAATAACTACTAAGCATCATCAGCAACAACATTCAATTTGACCTGTTTCGTTTGAAAAATTACCTATAAGTAACTAACTACAACCTGACAGCTTACTGGCTTGCTTTTGTGAAATTTGAGCTTAAGTCCATTCCAAAATAACAACTTTTCTACGAGTTTTGTGCAGTCATATGATAACTTTAACATTTTGCGTGCAACATTATCAGCGAATTGGTTACGTTAATCTATCCTTGTTGGACGGTTGGTTTTTTCTTCGACTAAGACAAGAAATTGCAACAGTTAACGGCGGTATGTTTTACAGAGGTTATCATCTTTAAAGTTGTAGGGTGTTGTTTTTAATTAAACTCTCTTGACATGCAAACGATTTACTACCTACCACTCTGCGTTTGTTGCCAAATTTCATAATCAACTTCGCACCTCAACTATTTTGTTTGGACTTGTTTTTTTTTATTAGGCATTACAATACATTAATCTGGGTAATTGTTGCTATGTTGACATCTTTGGCGGAAAAAATCGCAACAAATTAGCATCAGAAATTAGTATAAAATATAAATCCAGTTTTGAGTGCGAACTTCTTAAACCTAAACCTCGAAACGTGTGTGCATAGAATACAAGCTAAAAAAACCAAACAGGTTCAACGATTTTAAACTAACTTGAACTTCAAAAACTAAAGAAAATAAATATCGTTTCTATTCAAGCTGATTTGTATGGAAATATAATCGAAACAGATACAAGTATCTTGTTTTGCAGCATGAAACGTGCTATCAATTTATCAAAATGTCTTCTTCTTTCATTTCGAATGTCTAAGCAAACTTTAATTCCATCTATCCGATGTGTAGAGATGCTTCAACTATATGATTGTAGACTTCTCAAGGTCCACTAGAATATTGACATAAGACACACAGTTGCTGACAATTAATTTCTTTTGATTGTTTTTACTTCTTGTTTTGTTGCCACCTTAAATCTGACTGTTAAATATTTTTATCATGTGATGTAAGATGATAATATTTGTAGGGGTTGTTTTATGTTTTCGGAAATTCTTACGAACCTAATAAAATGTGTTAAACCTACTAGAAATATTTCAATTACTTAAGAGTGGAGTAGGAAAACTATGAGCTATGAATTCAATCATCCTCACCCGGCATTTAAATATTAACAGTGACTCAGATATAAGTATGTATCCGTATACATACCCAAACTTAAGCACAAATATTTTTGAATCGAAGGGGAAAAATTCACAAATCCAACTACAACGTAACAATATTCAAAACAAGGTGGGTTTTACTTCGAATGCAAACTTCAACCAATGCCTCCTACGTAGTCGAACACGAAACGTGGGCTGAGCTCTGCTCTTGTAAAGCTATTGCTACAATTATGTACATACGAGTACATGTTCTTTATGGGTGTCTGAATCATGGGTTTTTTTTTAAACCATACTCTGTGTTAACTGCAATTCTACTCAAGTAGAAGTTAAGTCAAGCCCCATGATATTCGCAATTAAGTGTGAGATGCAAGTAATAATTGATATTCAGTAGGTTAACTCATATTCGTTCTTATACACAAACCGGAGATGATTTGTAAAAAGAAAATAAATATCCCAAAGTATGCCAAAGTCAGGTGGAATTTTATCGATTGTGGGGCTTCTTTTCTCATTTTTTTGTTTTCGTTTTTGACACCCGAAAAACTGACAGCACACTTTTTATGAAACACACACGAATTAATGAAACTTGTTGAAGGATGGTGCCAGATTTTTTATTTTTATTTCTGATGTGATCTTCCCGGATACTGAATCATTCGACGAATTCTCATTTCAAATGCAAATCGATCAATCGTAATAATTCGTTTGGTTACCGGTTTCGTCGTTTTTTCTTAAATTGATTGGTTATTTGCAACACTTAACATCTGGGTTGGAAATTAAATTTGTTTTATTGAAACTTATTAACACCAGATTTATTAACGTGAGAACATGATCTGTAAAAGATTCTCTGACTTTTATTTTAATAATTCTAGTTTGTTGCTCAACTCTTTTGTTCTTCTTATCCATAAATCTTATTTACGATCGATTGATGACATTTTCTTCATAAATTACTCTATTATTTATTTTTATATTTTTTTTAAAGTGTTTTTACAAAATGGTGGGAACGACCAATACACACATAGGAGAATAAAAACTTAAAATCCTCAGTTCGTATTCAATATGTAAACTTTCACATAGTTTATATTCTGTTCTATAAGAGGCCATTTTGAATTTTACCATTTCACTTAACTCTAAAATATTGGGTTGTCAAACATTAACTGAAGAATTGAATTAAGGGTGTTGCATAAAAACTGCTGACCTAAAATCAGTCCATATTCGTTAATTGGATAATTTTGGAGGAAAATCCTGCCGAAATACAAGGCATTGTCAAAAGGAATGCGCCTATATTGTTTATTATATATATTATACACCTTTTGCTAAGAAACAATATAAAAAAATTTCAACACATAAAGAACTGCCTTGCTGGTAGTTATTTGTGGTAAAGCCTTTTCAAAGGTGCTGTCAACAACACTAATTTATGTTTCTTTTGCTGACTTTTCGTTGCTGCCATATAACATGGTAATATCCATATCAATCTTTTAACTTTGAGGTTGAGCTGCCACCAAGAAGATTAACTATCATAAATCAACGTCTGTTGTTGAAAAAATTCACGTCAAACCGATTTTTTTTACCAATCAGTCAAGCACCTATCGGATATCTGCATTATCTAAATCCGGATATAATCAAACTAACAATTATCGATGAAAACTGCAAAAAAGTAGAAATCGCCTGAACTACCGGGAATGCCAATTCGTTATTTCGAAGAATAACTGTTTCCAATTAATTGGTAAATGATTTTTGCTTTGTTAGTGATATAACAATAAGTATGAAGATTTGATGAAATTATCTGAAATGTTAATAATTTCACAGATAAATTGCACATCTTTTGTACAGATCGATTAAATTCGACTAAGATTTTCCCTGTATATCTACATAAAAACAATTTATGCGTTGCAAACAAAAGTATCTTTTACAATACGTAGTATACTATAAGAACCACTTTTCTACAAGATTTATCACCACCACCTCTGGGTAGTGGCAGCTTGCAACGCCACTCCGATGATATTCTCTGATTTGAGAATTCAATCTATAAAACGCCTCAAGTATTTGTCGGCTTTGAAGAATAAGTGAAGAGGTACTTCCAGTTGTTCGTATATGATTTTCATCTTAGTAAGCAATGTCCAGACGTGATGATGCTCATCAAATTGACCTTTTGACATGCTTCCTATCGCGCACAACCCCTGGGGTACGAACAACTCAAGCTACAACAAGAAGGTTCTTAATCGGCAAATAAATGAGAAACTGTGGGATATTAGACGCCATCACCTATCAGCAAACAACAAGTGGTTTTATGTGTTTTTTTATTTTTTTATTTTTTACTTCAAAACAAAACTTCCATCATAATTCTGTTAAGCAAATAAATAAGTATTATACGAATACCGATCTTGGTTGGGTAAATGCCAGAGTTAGGAGTTGTCGGTGGTACTTTGAGTACCAGTAAGTGGCAATCAAAGTGCATACGATTCATACGATTTGTAAGCCTTACAAGTATCTACGAGTAGATGAGTAATGTTGTTGGTTTTTTTTTCTTTATTTTAGTCATCATTGGTAATATGATGGTAAAGGTCATTAATGACATACTCATAAAGAAATAAATATTTTGATGAAACAAAAATAAAACTCACTAGCTGCCTCATTACATGTGATTACAAACTCATGGTAATAAATATGCTCAGCTTTCTTTAATAAGCCTTACAGAAGATCTCAAATAAAAAATAAATTGGAAAAAAATTGTTAATCAAGTTTTTGCGCCAAAAATTACAATGGAATGAAAGAAGGGAAAAATTCGGGCAGCAGGTGATCTGACAGCTTTCTTTTGCCTTTTGCCAGTAAAAGACAGATACTCGCAGGAATTGTTGTTGCATTATATGATTTTGCCACCGTAAAATAAAATATATAAAATACCTCTACGAGTATATAAGCGAACAGTGTACTGGAATCAAAATATCATGAAAATAATTTTTTATTACGAAATATTTTGGTTTTGGGTTACACAAAGTACTTTTTGGCAGCAAGCACAAGTGCACTCGTATCAGCAGACTGGTACAATGTGTACACAAAACTGCACTTAAGGGAGTTTTTTTTTTATTGTTGAGGTGTTTGTGGTTCACCGGGACATAATATGCCGGAGACTGAAAAATACGGATATTCTTGATTTATTACGTAATTTTTCTTCTTTTTTTTTATAATTTTTATGCATAAGGTTTTGAGTGGAGCTCTAGTTGTTTAGCCTGCATAATAAGTTGACTGGGAACCGGACAGGTTTGTATTCATTCAACCTTTTGATTTTTTTTTTTTTTTTTAGTCTGATTGAAAAGTCATGATCTACTCGTATGAAGGCCAAAGGTTTAATGACATGCCGTTACTGACTACCAAGTACACAAATTAATAAGAAATGAAATTTAAAACCACATTAAGTTGGTCTATTAGCATCAACAAATTTGGTTACTCTTCTAGATTTTTACAGTTTATGGAAAAATGCAGACAAAAAGTTCATCTTCACAAGTCAATGTCGAAGTTAAAATAATCAATTCGACATAAGGGAGGGTGGCTTTTTGAGATTTAAATAATTTCTCTATTAACAATCAAACAATCAGTCAAAAAAGATCGTTAACAATATCAACGCATCGGTTTTATGAAAAGGTAGGTCAAAGCAGGTTTTTGGAATTATTCATTGATCTTAAATTAATTGATATTCTCATATAATTTGAATAAAAATGCATGTCGTAATATTTGATGAGTGCCCTGGTGTTATCCGCTACTAATTTGGGGAAGGGTTTTGTTTATTTTAGATAGTTGTTCGTAAGGTATGTAACTTCTATGTAGGTCTAACCTTGGTATAGAAATTATCACGATTTCAATGTTTATCTTTTAAGAAATGCAGAAGCGTCTTTTAAATTTAACACCCATCAAAGAGACATTTATGTGCTTGAAATGCAATGAAATTGAGCCAAGTATAGGGTAATGTGTAATAAAACGAACCTCCTCAATGTGCTTCTATATTAAGAGCTATTCTGCAAATAAATATTTTGTTTGCTGCCAAATGATTAATTAAATTCCAATAGTAATAAATTATTCAAAACAGAATTTAAAAGCCTCTATTCACTTGCAGAATAAAAATGATTTATATATGTAGTTAGCGACATTCTTCTAGAACGTAATAAATTTTAATAAAACATAATATTAAGAGGGGCATTAACTACCTTCAACGGGGATAATTCTATTTTTAGATATATTTGACACATTTTTTTTTAAATATTGGCTTTCAAACAATTCTTCCCCCTAGCTACTTTTTTCCTAAAACTCACTTACCACTTCAATGTTAAAAGAACAGCATGAAACTTAAGAGAAAATTAATGAAGCTCACCTGAATGTATCCATATGGGTTGTTGGTAAAATATCCACCCACGCAGACATTCTTCTTCACACATTGTTGTCCTCCACCACATTTGATATAATCCTTAGGTGGCAAGTATGTTGGGGCAGTGAATGGCTTAGCTTGTCGACTGAAGACAGCGTGTTCTAGGAAAATATTTTTAGTATTGGGATCCGATGTAATCGGATGAGAGTCAATAGAATTTTTGTATTCTCCTGTGAGGAAAATATTTGAGCCCACATCACCAAGCGCTGAATGCAAAACTAGCAGTAACGCTAGTGGTAATAGCTTACACCGCGTCATTATCTCTGAAAAAAAAAAATTAAAAAATTGTATACACTTATATTTGAAATAAAAAAAATAAATAAATTGTAAACAGTAAATTTTTGCAAAATCTTAAAATATCTTAAAACCGCTGTATGACACAAATGATGTAATTTTCGCGCCACTTTACAGCTAAATGGAACTCTTGCGGATTTGCTGTCAACATTTCAGTCAAGATTTTGATCTTTGATGTGATATATCGGAAAGCAAACTTAATTAATTTCAGTTTCGATTCCTTCTTCATGAAAGCGTTTTTTTTACGATCTTTGATATAGTTATTTAATTTGTTTTAAGATCGTAAAATGACTGAATGTAATTTGTTAGTGGTGAGATAACGACCCTTGAATAAAGTGAGGTATCTCATAAAACTGAAGTGAATTGTTCATATTAAAATTGAAGAGAGTAAAAATCGATGCAATCAGTTATGTAACTTAAACAAAACACAGCACGCTTTTAAAAATAATTCTGCTAATTATATTCAGTGATTATAGAGAAGAAGGCGTTTCTAAAATTAATTAAATTACAATCATTATGTGAATTGGGAATTTCTTTTTCTATTTAAGAGTACAAAACCTAGACTTAGATAAACTTTTCAGTGCATTTTGTTGAGTTTTTCAAAATTATCAAAAACAAGTTTTCACTTATTTCATTCGTTTACTATAGTTAAGTTAAAAAACAAAGTACAAACATTGCACTTAAAGAGAGTTGAGGAGACTATTGAAAATTAAAAAAGGGAAAAATTCCCAAACCTAGCTAGCATTTTAACTTGAAATTTGAGTATGTTGTTGTTCTGAAAAATTATGAAATTCTCAAGTAGAATTTCAAAGCGAAATCGATTAAAAATCAATTTAGAAAAGTTGAAACATAAAATTAACGTTTGTTTTTTTTTTTGTTTTTAAACAAGAGGAAGCATTATTGCGCTTTAAATATTTGTTTTGCTTTTTTATTAAGTTACGAACTTTAAAATTAAGCTTAAGAAAAGTGAAAAACAATTGTTCTTTTAAAGTCCACTTTCCACTTATAATGCAAATACAATATGAATGTTATAAAAATCTTGTTTCATATTTTCCAGTTTTTGAATCTTTCTCCATCTTCTGATAGAGTGATGGGTGTTTTATGCAAATCAAATATTCATAACGATTCTATGCTGAAATGCGGATGTAGCTTGCCAATAGAAAACAATCAAAATCTCCTGAATCTATGTCACCGATAAAAATAAAGACAAAATAACGTAATGGAAAGTCCAGAATTTCCAAATTCCTTGTTTCTTGTTTTTTTTTTCTCAAACATTCCATATTTTTATTTGTTTTCCTAATTTCTATTCGAATAGTAAGGAGAGGAAAAAAAACTGTATATATTAGTTTAAGGTATTTTCTGTAGTCATTAATTATGCAAGCACTTTAATTAAGCGGTAGTCTTGAGAAGTGTCTTGTTTTTCGTTATTTATTTTTTATTTTTCTTAAGAAAATATTTCAAAATCACTGTGTCAGAATTTATTTTTGACTCCTACCAGCCAAAGCTTTGCTATTCACACTATCCACTTATAATCCATGAGGTTTAAGAATTTTATTCATTCTTTTTTCTAATTTATTTAATGTAACGATAAGCACATGAAAAGTTATAAATCTCGTTTTAAGAACAAGCACCACAGGCAGACACGAATTGATAATTGTGTGTAATTTTGAATCTTGAACTTTGATAGCTATTGCAAGTTTGTTTTACTTATTGACGCTTAGATATGCATTTATATGCAGATATCCGTAATATCCATAACTAGCACTAGTAATCCATTAAATCCATTAATTTTTCTTACATTTTTCTTTCGATGCACTAAACTCAATATCCTTCTGTGAATGTCCTTTCTAACACTCGATGCAGGAAAATAAATAAATAAATAAATAAAAAAAAATCTTCTTTCCGATTCCTTAATATTCACCGGCGTTTTATATCTTAAGCACACACGATCGAAACAAGCGACGTACTATGATTGTAAAATTTTTGCTAAAGCAGCTTTTTATATACCCAGACTTGTGTTGCCATAGTGAGATGATGTTCGATTGGATTAAGTTGTGTCGTCATTGTGTGTAAAACGGACTTTTTCGCTGACTGATGAGAGATGACGATTTACCTATCTATGATACCTACATACCTACCATATGAGCGGCAAATTTGTCTTGCCCCCTTCAGCGCTCAGCGCTTTCATCGATCAGATGGAATTCGTTGTGATGCTTTTTGGGGGATGGGATGGTTTGAGGTCAAATTACACTCACACCGAAGAGTGCTGGAGTTTTAGGCGCCTACATCAACATTTTCGCTGAGTTTTTGTAGTACAAAGTTCATTTTCGCTCAATGAATTCATTCAAATTTGATGAATTTTTTATCAGCAGACATACTCGTATGTAGATACGATTTTCATTTTGTTTGCTTGTATCATTTGGGTTGTTGTGTTTTGTGATGGAATTTTCGCTGAGAATTGTTTTGGAGAGCTGATGGTTGGTTTTGGTGTTTTGATGGTCATTTCTTGTTGTGCTGTTGAAGTGTACGGGATTTTTTTTATTTTTTTTTCTTATAGTATCCGTCTCAAATTTGATAGGTTAACATACATATATTTGTTTGGGAATAAAAAAAAAAAAAATTGGTTATTCCGCGATTTTCAGTTGTTGTTGTCAGGAATTAATTGATATTGGTGGGATATGAAGAAATTATCAAAATTTAGCAAGTTTATTGACAGTTAACATATGAATAATGTGAATTTTTATTCAGTTAATTTTCGCTACTAACATGTTAATAGCATGAGTAATCACAGAAAAAGATAACTGAATTTTTGGTATTTAAAATGTACATGGTTGGGCTTTAGACAACCTAAGGCTCTAGTTTAAGATTTAATGGGTAATAAACATTAAACATTATAATAGGGTTTTAAGGATTTTGATTTTATGATCATGGAGGAAGTTACGGATTTTAAATTAGAATTTCCAATTTTTCGATATACGATAGTAAGCACTAAAAAATGTTGTAAAAAATAATTATTTAAAGTAGGACTGAATGTACATGTGTATTCAGTGAATGAACAATGAATAGTATGGCTTATGAGGAACTATTTATTCAAAAGTGACATCAAGCAATAATCGAACAAATATTTTCATTCATTTTTGTAAGTTTCTGACTTTAGACATAAATACAAAAAGAGATATGCAACAGTGCTATAAGCTTGGGGTTTTATATAGAACTACAGTTTTTCAGAGTACCCTTGCAGATGGGCTTTTGGGTAACCTACGAGTGTTGCGCAAAGTTATGACAATGCAGAACTCTAAGTGTTAAAATAATTGTGTCAAAGTTGGGTAGGAAGAAGTGATATCACGTCACTCTCCGACGACAGACCATCATTGTAGGAAACCACAATATTTATTTGCGCACCAAATAAATTAATTTTTCACTGATACACACAATGAAAAGCTTACCACTCTAATCTATGGCAGTGCCATTATTTATTTTCATTTTCATACTTTAGGTGGCGCTACAGTCTGGAATGGTCCTGGGCCTGAGTCCACAAGTGCCAGCTCGATCCTTTGCTAGCTGCATTAAGCTTCGCGCGCTAAGCTGGCCTAGGTTCCCCACCACTTGCTTGCGTCACATAAGTCTCGGTCTTCGTCTACTGCGCTGTCATTCGGGGGAGGACTAGAAGGCTTTTCGGACTGCAGCTCCACATGACCCAGCCATCTCAGTCGTTGGATCTTCACTCTTCTGGTTAAGTCGATGTCGCATACAATCCATACAGTTCGTCGTTGTATCTTCTCTTCCACTTACCATCAATGCAGACTCGAACAATTTTTCTCTCAAAGCAGCCAAGAGCACCCTTATCTATTTTTGACAATGTCCACTATTTTTTCAAGTATGATGTTGAAGAAATCGCATCGCCTTGTCTAAACCCTTTTTTCACATTAAAGTTCTTTGTGAGATCTTTACCGTCCTTGATGGGGCAGTGTGCATTCTCCATCGTCATCCTGCACAGACGGACGAGTTTGGCAGGGATGCCAGAACTAGACATTGCTCTGTATAGCTATTCTCTATAGATGTTGTCATACGCGGCCTTAAAATCGATGAATAGGTGGTGTGTATCGATCTGAAGCTCATGAGCCATGAAAACGGCTTCAGGCAGATATGATCTTGAATGCGATATTAAGAAGACTGATGCCTCTGTAGTTGGCGCAGTTAAGTTTCTTGAGGATCGTTCGCGTTTATCGGGCATTCTTTCATCCGACCATATTTTAGAGATGAATTAGTATGTGGTTGGTGTTTCTACTTAACACAAAACCGATATTATCCATTTCACATTTCTTAAGCCAAATGGGACCAAATACGAGTATCATTCAAGGAATAATCCATTTAAAATCACTATCAAGATTAAACCGGAGACGAAGTACACGAAGTCCAGAACAACCTCGAATATGTCATTAAAGACATTATGTCCAATTCATTGATGTTATGATTGCCTTGTGGTTGACACTGTATAATTGTTTTTTGCTGTCATGCATAGTTAAATCTATTATTCCCGTTTGTATTTAGAAACATTTTCTAAGGACTCATATGTCATATGTTAGACAGATCTAAAACTAATGAAGATGTTGGTGTCAGAGTATGCGGTCCTCGCACTAAAACATTCCTACACGCTAGTACGGATACGAGCAGCTCCTTATTTTGGGCTGAAATGCATGCAATTGAGCTTTGCAAAAAAAAAAACATTAAAAATCTCTCCGAAAGTTGAGCAGCCCTATTTGCAATTAACGTATGTGAAATAAAGTCAAACAAACAAGATTAATTTGATTTGGATGCAAGAACATAGTGGATATTGAAGCAGACGAACTAGCCAGAAAGAATCTGCATCTCACGAAGAAAGGAAGAAGAAGTTTTATTTCTGGAGGGAAACTGAAGGAAATAGGCAAGTCAAAAACGTAATGCCAAACAGTTGCCACAAAAGGCGAAATAACTACTACAATTAAGAAGATGTCAGATTCGACTGATCACGGGTTTTCTTGCCATGTGACACATAATATGACAGCCATTATCATGTGCGCAATCTTAAGGATATATTATATTTGATTTATTTACATGGTAGGTTTTCTAGTGGATCGGGAAAAATGGTGATGAAGTGTCATTCATCAGGCATCAAAAGTCATCATATGCAGCCTTCAGTAACTTGGTAGGAACACCGTCTACATACTCTTATCCCAACTTAATTTTGGTCGGGAGAGCGGATGTGTTGGGTGTCATTACCCAAATTAAATGACTCGTTCTTCATGACGCTGCTAAAATTTCGAATTCAAAAATGTTTAAAAAATCATATTGTGTAATCACATCCTTCCACGACTACCAACAAAAATAAATTAATTCTAACAATTTGACACTTCCCTATTTAAATTGGGCATATTGAAAAATAACGTCTGCTTATTGTTAAATATAAATTCCTTAATAATCAATTAAATGGCAGCATTGTCAAAAAAAATCTGGGTTTTATGGCTGCTAAGAAATCTTTATTAAGTTTGTGTACAATTTATATGACAGGCGAATAATAAACGCATGGCAATAAAAACCCAAAATGTGTACGGTTGGCGGAGGCCATTAATAAAATGGTGCTAATTGTGGAATATGATATTTTTTTAAATTTATGTTGACAGCACTTTTAACTGCTTTTTAATTGAAATCAAAATTCATGAGGTTTTGAACACATTAAAAACATTTTAACTTCTAAGTCAGACATACGAATATGTTACATTGTTGTACTGCTAATAGTATTTTCTTTAGTATTTAGTAATATAAATTGAGATTTTAAGTAGCTGCAACATATTAAAGTCAAGCGCTTGTCAAAGGAATTTTATTAGTGAAGACATTTTTAGTTTGATTTTATAAACTATTTGAGAGTCAAAGACATGTTGTAAGCGCATATGTATTAAAATATTGTATATTAACTATGGCCTTGTAGCTTTGAATGCATCGCTTCCCTCAAATATTGTCTACTTATGAATTTTTGTTATTAAATATTATATCATATCAAGCAGTGTTATATGAAATCAGTCACCGAAATTATCATCGTGGATGCGGTTAATGCTACAATTGAGACTGTAGTAAATCCGAAAGTAATTTCCATTTTAAATCCGGTTCACAGAAAGCGTGTACCAAGGGAATGGAAATATCGTAGGACATATTTATGTATTGGCTATTTTATTAATTTTTTTCGAATTTCTTAATCTTCAGCAATTTTTTTATCAAACTTTGAACAATAATTTTTATATTTAGAACTCTTGCTTATATCCCTAATATATTCATTTTATACGTTCTCCAGTATTCTTTTGTAGATGTCTGCGCTTCGATTTGTCTATTCTGCACAACACATTCTAGTTTATATATTTTCTATTTAACTTTGAGCTACGCGGCTTTGTTTTCTTTAATAAATGTAATTATCGATTCCTTTCAGCTTGGAATCGACTGTATTAATTATGTACTTTCTGAAACCTTACCGTCATCCATATCTTGCTCTGTTTTCATTACTCCTTGAAATAAAGGGTTTTTCAATAAGGACTTGACAACTTTTTTTTAAATAACACGCAAACCATTTGAGATATTTCAAAAACTTTATTATCGGCTTGAAGTACAATCAAAATATTTATGAATGGAACTTGACTTCGTTAATATGGCCACCGCGGGCACGTTTGCAGTAGTCGATTCGTTGGACCCAATTTTCAAAGACTTGGCCACACATTTCGGTCGAAACGGCCGCTATTTCGCGTTCAATATTGGCTCTGAGCTCTTCCAACGACGTTGGCTTTTTGGCATAAGCCAATGACTTAGCGTAGCCCCACAGAAAATAGTCAAGCGGCGTTAAATCGCACGAACGAGGCGGCTAATCGACTGGCCCATTTCTTGAAATAACACGCTCACCATACTTACTCTTCAATAAATCGATTGTAACGTATGCTGTGTGGCATAATAATAATAATGTGGTCTGAGTGATGCCCAATTCTTGAGAACGCCTTGGAATTGACTGATTTGGATTGTTTGCTACGGACACCTGAACGGCAGCGATATTTTCGACACTTCGACCAAATCGTTGCCTCACTGACACGGCAACATCACACAACAAATATGTAGACTCAAATTTTTGCACTAAACTTGCCTGTCTACTAGGGCAAGTGTTACGACCGAAAATTGGAATTAACGCACTTAAGTTGTAGTCACCGACTCCGAATTTCAGTAGAAAATTTCTATAATTTGCAGACGTTGCTCGTTTATGTACTTTACTATGATGAAAATGTTGAGTTTAATGAATAAATGACAGTGACAGTTTGATGATTAGTGACGTTGTCAAGTCCCTATTGGAAAACCCGATATGTAACACGTTTAATTACATCTAAGGCTACATGATTTTCCTTAGTATGAGTATTGCTTATGCGATGCTTTTGCGGTCCAAACTTTTGCTGATGTTTTTTTTTGCATTTGAGTGATCCAATAAGTAAAATTTATATTTCGGCCCCTCGGGTGGAACATGAAAGAATTTTCCAACGAACTTTCTCAAAACATTCCGTAATGTTCACTAAATCTAAGTTCCGTAAGATCTTCCGTATCAGAAATCGGCAAACAGAAATCTTTCTTCAGTAAGTCGTAAAAATACTCTGAATATTCCACATGATACTCGTAGTTTCCTGTTGTCCATGTTCATTTTTAGTACGAGTATATTTCAGTGACCGAATTTTTTCTCATGTTTAGTTTTTGTGCCGCAATCTTAACAATATTCCTGGTCACTGTTCTGTGGAGTATACTTTTCGTGATAACTAAGAAATTTCCCTCGTTGAAAATTTTCTTAAATTATGTTTTTTCTTATCGCAATAGAGCTAACCGATTTCTGATAGAAAATACTCGTAACTTATGAAGCAAGTAAGATCTTCAAACCACACTCTGTAATTTATTTTTGAAGAATTCTGTTGTTTTGCTTCAGAAGCAATAATAATTCTAAACTATTTATATATAGATATATATATATTCATCAAGCTAATGGGCAATATAACGCTTTAATAAGCAAAGTCTTACTATTTGAATTGTGGATATTTGTATACAGATAAAATCGTATACCTGTAAATGAAATTGTATAATTATGTAAATTTGTTAGTAATGTTTAATATATGTAAGTGAGCTTTTATAACTAATTCTTGTTTATAATTTCCCATTTGAATACTGAAGCATTACAATTTAACGCCTTTAAGAGAACAAATCTGATTTAATTAGTAGAAATAAGAATAATTTAAAAAATATATTAAGGGCTCGGACAAAACAAAAACCGTAAAAAATCTGTGGCGAACCGTCTTTTGGTTCAAAATTTGCTAATTATTAAAAGATGTTAATTTCTATAGAACTTTATGTAAGCCGACAAGGTTTACCTTATCAACCACTGGAGCCTGATACAATTTAAGACGTGCACAAATTGCTAAACATAAATCAATTGCAATTTAAAAGAAACTTTTTAACTTCTTTTAATCTTCTTTATACGAGTATTTCCCTGACAACATGTTCAACCAGAACTTGGGCTAATAGTAGCAACTTAACTAATAGATAGATCAACTTCAATTTGTATTCTATTTATCAATAAAAAAAAAAATAAGAGAAAAAGAACTTTTTTCGTCTTAAATGCCGGAATGCCAACAACTGTGACCAACTATTCAAGTAAGCCAGCATTGAAATACTTGCAGTGAAATATTTATGAGGACTTCTCATCTATAAACCTGAATTAGAGTGCACTGACTTATCCATATCAATATTTGCATTAATTTGCTATTTTTTTGTAGTTTTTTTTTTTCATAGTAAAAATACATATAACCATATAATCATAATATGGCTTTCCGGTTTTCTAGTAAAGTTATTAAAAATTCAGTTTTGTAGATGTTTTAAGTTGTCCAGTTCCATTTATTGCTGGCGTTTCCCATCTTTTTTGTTCTTTCGGTTTTTTTTTTTTTTTAATTTTAAACAGCTAGTTCCTTTTAGGTAGTGAGATAAGTTATTTACGAATATTTTCCATAGCAGGTTTTTTTTTTATATTTTATCTTATTTATTTATATTGATATATATATATTTACTCGTAAATTATCACACGTACAAATCTATTCAGTATAGGCCTTCAAAACTAATCAGAAATAATAAGTGTCTGTGGTTATGTCATTCTAGATATGTTAGTTCTAATGGAAATGAAAATGTTATTGGTTTGGTCACTGCTAGGTTATTGTTGCCGTTCAAGTCCGTATAATATTTTTTTTTTAACATTCGTTTTAAATAAGAGATATCTGGCCTTGGTAGATTGCATTGAGTTTAAATGACCCGCCGACCGACTATTTAAACTATGTCTCTAAAATTTTATGTTTTTTTAACGGTTCGCTTATCTTTTGCAAATTATCCTTTGAGCTGAATTTTAAAAAGCAACTGGTTATCTATTTAGTCTTAACAATGGCTATTAATTAAGAGAAAAAATATTTTTCAATATACATACATATATGTTATGTATAGTATATACATAATTATAGATTTGGAATTATATTATGAATCTAGAAGTAGGTTGCGTAATATTATAGATAAATAAGTTTGAATGAAAGTTTGTAGGGAATAAGTTATTATTTTGGAAAAAAATTCATAGCTTCTATGAAAAATACCGCAAAGTTAAACCATCTACACTTTCTTAATTGAATATTGTAAGTTTTTTGTAGCTAAATCCAATGAATCATTCCTAAAAACGTGCCTTATTATATTTCTAACAATTTGTGCAGAACGACAGAGTATGATTTCAGACACATTTTATTAGTTTTAATCGTAGTAACACAGAAATTAGTCAATTAAAATTACATATAGAGTATCGCATATTATTTCAGATAGGGTATGCTACATGGTTGTCCTCTCGCTACTATGAAAAGGAAAGCCGACATAGAGACTCAAGTTCCTTTAACTCGTAGCTGGCAATTTTCATCATTCGATACTGTTCAGAGGTGCCATTTAACTACTACAAGTTTTCTGTGGGGAGCTTTTTACTTTTAATAACTAAATACTTCTTAGTACCTAGAATCCTAGGTACTAAGGTAGTACGAAGTGGCATTGCTTAATATTTTTGACTGCTTCTTCAATAACCTCAGTAACTGGTTATCGTGCTTTGTTATAGGTCCACCAAATTCGAACGTAGTAAACAATGGTTAAACACTCGAATTAAATGAATAACAATGTATTCTATATGTTCTCTATTTGTTTATTGCTGATTAACAGTGAATGTATTGAACTGATGCGAGCAACGTCTGTGCAGATAACTTGATTTTTCTGTAAATTCGATGGTTAAATAATTTTTATTTTTCTATGTTCTTGTTAATACTTGGCATTAGAATGGGACGAAGCAAACACATCACACCAGATCAACGCCGGGAAATTTATCGCTTGAGGGAGGAAGAATTGAAGCTGGCCGCATATATCTAAGAAGTAAGATATTTAAATAAATGTTTGTTATCAAGTTTTGGAGTTCGTCAAACGCCATGGGGCGATCAACCTCGTGCTGCAAAACCCCGAAAAACAACAAGTCGTGTAGCCTGTCTGAAAAGGATAGATTTAAGACCGCTGTTGATATTCATGTCGAAATTTCGGCACAGAAAGACGTGAATATTGGTGTTTACACAGTGCGATGGCTGTTGACCGATTTTGGCTTAAGTGGCCGTGTCGCGCGAAAGAAGCTTCTTATAAGCAAGAAGAATCGGGAAGCCAGAATTTTATCTGCGAAAGAGCATATTAATTGGACACGCGAACAATGGAAATATGGTATCTTCACCGATGAATCAAAGTTTAATCGTTTTGGTTCTGATGGCAAAACTTATGTTCGACGACGTGTTGGCAAAGAATTTACAAAAATGTGTGAAGCCAACAGTTAAAGGAGGTGGTGGATCTGTGATGGTATGGGCTGGAATGAGTCTAATGGGTCCTCATCCTATTTGCCGAATTGACGGGATGATGGACCGGCATGTCTATGTAGATATATTAGAAAATATCCTACTTCCTTATGCTGCTGACCAACTTCCCCAAAACTGGATCTTACAAGCGGATAATGATCCGAGGCACATGTCATAAAAAGCTCGAGAATTTCTGCAAGACCACAACGTGAATGTCTTGAATGAAGAATGGGCAAACATTTCCATTGATCGACGCACTCAGCTCATTGATTCCATGCCGCGAAGATGTGAGGAGGTGATAAGGAATAAGGGTGGATCAATTAAATATTGATGTTTTGTAAATTTCGAATCAATTTCAGTTAAAACAAATTAAAAACAAAACATCATACTCACACTACAGCTCACTTATAAAAAAATCCGTATTTATGTGCCCGCAAATTTAAAGAACCATTTTTGTTTTTTTTTTTTTTTTTGTTTTTTGAAAAAACCCGATTAAAAATGTGATTTAATTTCCATAAAAAAATTAAAATAAATGAATTGTTTTTGTTTATGAAAATGCTTGTTTTTAGTTTTTCTAACACTTCTTTGTTATTTAGAGAAATTACTTTTTCCAGCTCCATTTCCCTATTTATAAGCTCATCACCAATACTATATTTTGCAAGAAATCAACTCCGGAATTGAACTTAAGCTAATTGACTTTGTGAAGAGTAAGTTCAATTTCGTTTTAGCTAGCACATGTGAATGATAATAGATATCATGATAATAGCAGATTTGTACCCAGAAGGTAAAACAAACATGCCAGTGATACAAATCAAAGACAGAGGACCGCAAGGATAGGAATGCAAATAGGTACAAATCGGAAAAAATTAGTTCGTAGAATATTTAATGGCTCCACTGCTTCTCCAAGCCATCATTGGTCCATTTTTCTTTAGATTGAAGAGATAGTGAATGGCGATCGGTATCGTTGGATATTGTCGCTCTTTGTAAATACGTGAAAAAGGTCTACAAGATGGTACGAAGTGTCGCACTGCCGATATTAAACATTTTGGATCAAAAGTTTCGAGTGATGTCGAAAAACAGTGACATGGACTGGCTTCCCTGATCTCCAGATTTGACCCCTTCGGACTTCTTCCAAGCGGAAGATTTAAGATTACCTCAAAGATCCTATTCTAGCTCAGTTAAACGCGATATCACCTGAGAGGTTGACTAATGTTATGCAAAATGAGAGAAAAAACGGCAACATTGTATCAGCAATGAAGACAGCCAATTAATCGATATTGTGTTCCAAAAAGTAGCTTACATAACTTGTGAAGGATTAAATAAAATAAAATACGCATTTCGATCATCAATTTGATTTTCTCGTTCTAAAAATGTATTCAACATAGCCCGGGATATAAACCGGAGAGTAAATCAAAAGAGCTCACCGACAAAAATTAACAAATGAGCGTCGAAATTTAAGCTCACTCACCTTTAAATTACTATCCAATAACTTATAGATAAAAAAAAACTATTTTGTTTAAAATAAAGGTCATACCACAGAAAACAAATATCTAATAATATGTAAATATTTTTTTTTTCTTCCCAGAAATAAAGTTCGATAACCTTATCACCTTGTGCGACGGATAATGCTTTTTAAAAATTACAAAAAAAAAAAACACATTAGGAATTGATGACTAAATTCGGAGTATTATATATTTAATTCGGATAATTTGTTTTTGTTTACAAATTTTTAGCAAATCCGCAAAGATATTCCATGGCCATTAAGATATTTGCCTGAGTCATCATAGTCGAATCAAATCAATTTGATTCAGATCTGATGCTGTAGTAAAAGGTATAAAGTCGTTTAAATAATTTTAAATAGATTAACTATAAAGGTTTTGAGCTTTTATTGAAAAAACTGCAGTCAATCCAAACATTATTATTTCAAAAAGTTGTAACGATAATATTATTTATTAATTATTTTTAATTATCACTATCTTTAAAATAAGCTTAAACAAATTATATACTTCAAAAAGCATATCTTCTTCTTCATAAAGTTTGGTCTTCACATAACATGGTCTATCTTAGGGCAATAGGAAATTTGAAATGCATGACTGTAACAAAATTATATTGCACACGCGATGAAAGCCTACTGAGATTGTTTCAACTAATTCACTTGATGCAACTTTTAATTTTAGTCATTTGCCACCTAATTTTCAGTAAATTAGGTCAGGCAAATTATGCCGCACCATGCTAGAGAAAAAGGCAATAAAAGGAAAGATTGATGGAGACCCTTCACCTGGCACCAGTTAAACAATCCCATAAAATTTGATGATCTGGAACACATCTGAGTGGTCTTTTAAAAACCCACCCGTATTACTATAAACAATTTACATATTTGATGTGATTACAAGCTACTTAATATACTATTATAATGCCCTTAAGAATTTAAGTTGTTTCGAAGAGATACTGTCTGATGCGTGTATGTTTCTAAGTTCTTAATCTTAATTTGCGTGTAAGATTAAATGTTTTGCCAAGATACACCAGAAATATCGGAAAACAACACATTCTTAAGAGTTATATAATTTTCTTTGAATGTCAAACAAATTTATTTGTATTTTGAGTTCGATATCAGAGAGTGTTAACTGGTTAATGACAGCATCCAAACGGCTATAAAATCACTGTTGGCTTTTGACAATGCCTCGTCAGGTAGATTAATGCCCCGATGTTCGCCCACTCAGGAGCGTCCGTGAACGTTAAGTACTTTCAATCAAACTACCCCATATAGAATTGGCTTTTGTATTATAAAAGTTTGATAACATCATTTGATACTAAGGTATCATTGGTTACTCTTTAACTTAGAAGGTGTACTATGAAGCGACATATGGAGCAGTATATCAAGCCATGTGGGGAAATAATAATCAGTTCAAAGCATTGGCGATGGCGATGGTGCGATAGTTAGCTCATTGGACTGTCACGCAGAGAGTCTAGGTTCAATTCCTGGCTGGGTCACCAATAATTTTTCAAAATCGCCATCCCCTTTCGGCGGGCAATGTCAAACTCCCGAAAGTAAAATTGCCTACGAAAAATCTTCTAAAGAGTGCCGTTCGGACTCGGCGATAAACCGTAGGCCCCACTCAGATGTGACAAAAATAACAACATGAGCAACACAAATGAGTGTCAAGAAGCTAGGCCATGGCCCATACCGGGCTGCCAGCGCCACAGTGTTTTTTTTTTTTTGTTTTTTTTCAAAGCATTGTTTAAGGCTCATTCGAAAAATGTAACCACGATAAACTCTTGGACGAAAATCTATTTTCCGATTATGCGGAGGAAAAAGCAAAGCTCGGTTCCTTTTGTCTTAAACCTTAAAGGCATGCCGTAAATTGGGTAGAAGTGGTCTACTATATCGAGATCTTCGAGATATCCACATTTATAACTCTAAGATTGATTAAAGTTTCTTGGAGAGTTAATTTTTTGTGTCTCTAACCAGTGGAATGGGATCAACATAAACTTCTTTCTAGCTAGACTGAGGTGACGTAGTAGATCTAAAAAGGGCATTACAGTGTTAAAGGCAACACTTTTCTAATCATAAGGTTCAATTGTGTACACTTGGCTTTGCTGAAAGCGTTAATTAGTGACTCTCATTCTTTCCTTTTGATGTATTATCTAAGTGCATCGTTAAAAACTGAAATAGAAGCATCGTTGATGTTTGCGACCAAAGTAACCTTGACTTCGATGAATAGGATGAATTATCCAGCCAGTCATCTGCCCTGACTCCCTGAAATCTGAGATTGGATCCAACAAATTATGAGAATCAGCTGAGATGAACTACTTTATAGTTTGTTGTGCGCAGTCCTATAACATTTCTGCTAACTATCTACCTTATTTAATTCCGCTACAAAATTTACCTGAAACAGCGCTTAGAGAAGTTACTTGTGCTTAAGCTGTTAATCTGTTTCAAAGAGTGTATCATGTTTCATAATTTTTAAAAGTAAAGAAAGTTATCCAAATATAGGTCGCACTCACAGGGTGTTGGCATTACGGTAAAAGACTCTAAAAATTGAAAGCGGCTGCAGTAGTTCATGTGGTAGCATTGACCATTGTTTACAGTTGCATTTCTCCATAATGTGTAAACAGGTATCCCAGCTATCTTTTTCCCTTGTATACTTGGCATATTGGTAGAAATTTGGCGCCTAGTAGCTAGGGAAAGTATGATTGATGGGTACAGAGGCCCCTGGTGAAATCAATGGAAGATTTTAATACATCTAAATAAACCGACATCAATCAACATATTTTTTAAACTGGAGTCGTAGCCCAATAGGTTAACATGATGGCACTCTTGATACTGTAATTTTGACTTAAAACAAGTAAGTAAAGAATAATTAAAGTGTCCAAGAGTTGGTGCCTTGTTCCCGTACCTAGCCTTGATTCTTCATGCAAATAGTGGCGAAGTTCAGATTTTCATCGCCTATGTGAGGACAGATTAATTAAATCCACAGGTGCGAATTATGGCCTTTTAAATAATGTCATTCATCTAATAAGCAATGTTTAACCAGTTAAAGTGACAATCTTCACGGTGTTTTCCAATTAAGATATAAATAATTTGTACTTGTCAAGCTAAAGTTGGCCTATAACAGTTTAATTAACTTGATTCTGAGTTGATTTTTTAACTACCCATGTCATTAAATAAAACATTCGAATTGTCAAATTGAATTTTTTTCTAATTTATGGCTTTGTGGAATAATTTTTATTATACACCCATGAAATATTTATCATTTAAAATGCTTCTTTCCAAGTTAGTTGCAAACGAGTAAGTCAAGAAGATATATCAAAAATGAACCAATTCAAAAGAGTTTAGCAGACTATTTTCCCAAAACTGCATTTTGCATAATGATACGAATGGTTTTTTGTTCTCAATCTGAAGGCAACCAGTCAATAAAACCGTCATAAAAAAGCCTGTGCGTACAGTTTAATGCTATACTTTCCGATAATTTAATTTTGCAAATCATTAACATTTTTGCCCCATAGCGTGAAATTTCATTCAGATATATGTAAAACACATTCAAATTTATTTTCAATTTAAACTTCACATGCTAACCTATTAAATTAAGTTCGCTTAATAAAGAAGACAGCCACTGCGGCTTTAAATACTTCCTATTTAGATCATTAACAATTCGGAACTACACAGCTTAAAAGTTATTGAAACTAGAAGCACTCAATCAATAAAATCCATTAGAAGGAGTTCAATATACAACTCTTCTCATCTACAAGGTGATCAGTTAAATTCTTATATTTCGAACAAAACGTGTTCACGCAGTTAACCCTATGATTTAATTAATCAAAATACTCGTACTTGTATTTTAACCCGTACTTGTACTCGTTCTCGTTGTAAGAAGATGTGTTATTTTTTGAAATTTTAATTAAGGTCGGTAGCCTCAGATTATAATACCGCTAGAGCATTGATTACAAAAAGAAAAAATATATAATATACATATATAAAGTGCGTAGAGTGTTTGGTTTTCTTTCGAAATGATGAGGGTCCGCATGGCAAACACTAAACAAAAGAGTTGAGCAACGAACTTGGTTTTCCTCACGACATAGCTGCATCACAATGGACCTTAACAATTATCTTTAACATACCACAATTGATCTCAGCGCTGAGATTAAGCAGACAAATCAAAGCTTTTTCTCAAAGAGGTGGCTAATAAAGTCATTTAAATTGTATTAATTCCAATCCCCTGGTCTTGAGTCCAGGTCTGTAAGCAGCTCGTTAATCAAAAGTCTTGTCCATGGGAAAGAACTCCGCATGTAATTATACGTTTCGGACAGTTTCGATTTCAATTCCAATTTCAATTTCAATTTCAATAAGCTTTCATGTGAAGGGGGTTTCATAATTCTTTTCTCAGTTTTTTTCACGGATTTTTCCTCCGTTTTTCTGTCTTTTGTGTGTTTTTTTTTTTTTTTTTTTTTTTTTTTTTTGATGAAGAGTCGTTAAATGTTTAAGGTATTGAATGATTGCATGGGCGGTTTGGTTCGGCCCTATTGTGAATTTACAATTTTGTGGGCTTTTTTTTCTTATTTCTTTATTTCTTGGGCGACGACCTTGATGAGGTTGAAAGCAACAAATCATTGAATGGAAATTTATTTTGGAGATGATTCGAATATTAGTACAGTGGACAACAGCAAGTGGAGCATGGATAGAGTGATAGAGTGGTAAAGTCACACGGTAGCGACAGGCAAAACTAGACTTGTAGCATTCATCGTGCAGCTAATTAAGTATTCCATTCTTAAGCATGACTGATTCAGTGTAAGTTATTCATTTTGGTGCTTTTGTTTCAAGAGCATGTATAGGTTGTCGCAGTCATTGTTGTTTCTTTGACCTTTAGCTTAAGGTAGGCTTTGAAGGTTAATGCGTGGTGGTTGATTGGATAATGGTATAAGGAGAGATGACATTTAATTGAAGAATGCGGAATTTGGATTTTCATATGAATTAAAAGTTCACAAGATGACTTGATGAGTGAATGTACTGTGTGAGTCATTATTATGGTAATGAAACCATGTCGATCGATAACACTATTAAATGTTGTCTTTATTTGCATTATCTGGATAAAAACATACACACCGGGCAATGCCTCTACTTAGTATCGTAAAGTTAGTTAGGTTCTCTCTCAAACTATGTGCTCCACTTAAGGTAAAGTCTATTTTTAATCACTTGTCCTGCTTGAATGGATTCGAATATTTTTTTGGATGAAGCACGCAACAAGCTTAACCCATAGGCAAATAATAAAGGCCTATATACTTCATACGGTAGTACTATGCCATAAATTAAATAAGGTCATGATCTGACAATGATCTGACATATCACCCAAAGGTTGCTGTTCTAGGAGTAAAATTTTCGACCTATTTGAAACCATGATGATATTAAGTAGGCTTGGGAGGTTGTTAAGAGAAAAAATGTAGGCGAGGGTGTTCACAATCAATAGCCCTGTACCAGCCATAAAATTTAAAAGATCACGAAATTTACTGTCGGTTTTTGTAAGGTCAGGAGGAAAGTCACTTCAAATAATAATATGACCGTAGAGTGCAACATAGATAAAATTTAATCAACATACTACTTCGGAAAGTTAGTCAGTAAGAAAAAGTACATCCGCATTCATCTAAATGTTGTATTTATCTTCTGTAGTCGTGTTTATTAATTAAAGATCCAAATTTCAATCAAATGAGAAATAAACAACAACAATTCGGGAGAACAAAAATAAACAATTTGTATGCTTTGCACATATATTTTCAAGAATGTGGACATTCTTTATAAAAAGTTCATCCTTCTAGCTTGTCCAGATTATGTGAAAAGCAAAAGACATTTGAATAAATCATTGCAGCCGGATCTGATCCGAAATCACGGAAAAACCCGACTTCCTCCAATTCGCTATTCCCATCAGCGACTAATCGATGACCTCCTTCTTACCAAAAGAAAGAAAGATTTACCTTTCTTCACCTCTTCTCACTTAAAGACATCTGCGGTCACACCTAATTTAACAAACTTCTAGCGGTTAATAGAATTTCTCATTCTTTTAGAACCGGGAATTGTACCTACCAACCGACAATAATTAAGTTATGTAGACGAGTAGTTTGACTGAAATATTCAAGTTCAACTTCTGCTCCGTACCGCCGCTGCCGTTAGCAGTGAAATTAGGTAGCCAAGTAAAAGCGAAAAAGATAAATATTTTTAAATCTCTCTTATTCAAAACAAAGAAAAAAACCCGATCAGAATCATAGAGCAAATGAGAGAAAATAGATTCGAGACTGAATTCGAATCAAAGCTCAATCTAAATCCGGTTCAAAAAGGTGACTCATTTGCAGTACCACGGGCACTTGTACTCGTATTTTTTTAAGTGACTTTGGCAACCAATTTGTATCCAGAAATACGAGTACACTCGTAATTGGTCACAGGAAAATACATAAGTGCATGTCAACAACTTGCTCAGGTATGTGGAATTTTTGTATCTAATTTTAGCCTGCGTCATCATAAGCTTCAATGATATAATATAAGTTGAACTGATCAGGTGTATTATATAGTTTAGATCTTACATATAAATGGTAAGTCGGCAAGATACAAAGTAGATTTGTAGTTATTACTAAAAAATACAACAAAGCCATAAAGATGCTCGTAAAAGAGATGTAAGTTGGTAGAACAGTAGCTCAGTAGATCGAAGACAGTGGCTCTTCCGTCTTCAAATGATTTTCATTGAATAATTAAATGGCTCTAAAGATGAATTTTGTTTGAAGCCTTAAATTACTTTTTAAACGTTCAAGGCCGGTTGAACGTCTGGTTAAATGATTTGAGCAGTGGCATGCCTTTTTTTTTTTTAATAATACGCTGAATTTGATGAAGGTTAGTCCAAGAGAAGAGTACTGATGAGCTACAATGGCCAATGCATGAAGTGCTGTTTTAAAGTGTTTACTTTCAATGGTGTTACTTTAATTTTTTAAGTGAAATTAATGAAAAAAAAATTTAGCATGGCTCAGTGTGAGGCACTGCTAAATGCACAATTAATCGCTTCTTTACATTCAAGGTTGCGTTGTTTCGATGATTTTTTTTTATGGCAAAATAAAGTAATTAAATGAATTTGCTGAATGAATCAATTTTACGACTAATTTTTTGTTTTGGATTCGATTTCTTTAAATGGCATTGACGAGGTAACATAAAAAAGATTTTCAGCTAACAAATAAGTTCAAGAAATAGGAGATCAAGGAACTCATTAAAAATGCTGTAGTAGGCAATTAAGTGTGTTTTGAAATCAACTTAAAGTGGGTGTTTTAACTGGTTGCATTTCCAATACTAAATGCAAACTGTTTTAAAAAAATATACTATATTACTCCACAGTACTAATTTCAGATGTTGTTCAAATTTGTGGATATTTCCATAAAAAAATAAATAAAACAATTCAATGAAGTTAATGCAAAAGCCATATGACCAAATGCGGTTGCAAGCTAACAATTTTTACCTCAAGACATCAGAAGATGATTAATCGAACCAGTATTTCAGGTCCATAATCGATTGGATATCGGTGACTTTATCAGACTATAGATACAATACAATCGTTTTAGAGAATGACGAATCTCCCCAAAAAGAATTAACTAGATACGATTTGAACAGAGGAAAAAAGTGGAGAGAACTGTTATAATGTTAATCACTTAACACCGTTATCAACATCTTGGGCAGGCATATTTGTGAGTAGTTGAACATTATTAAAACTTCTAAGCGATACTGAAAAGTTGGCAATAGATAACCAATAATTTCGTGTACCTAATCAACAAGGGCTAAGATAGTTATGTATTTTTTAAGTTAAAAGCAAGAAGGTTAACGAGGATGACGGTTTATAAGCTCAACTACTCAAAGTAACCGGTGAGCACATCGTATAGTGCCTGCATCCAAAAAGCAGCAAAATTTGGCAAATCTAAATCATGCCGGCTTAGGGTAATTTAAGTACGAGTCCCGGCAGCCCAAAAGAATAACAGAACCATCTAAATTTATGCCAATACCCTAGAGTTTAAAATTAAGAGTTGCTACCGTGTTATTTATCTGTGGCAGAATAAATTGAGTTGAGCTATAAAGAAACAAAAAAATGCCTCTACTCACCATTGCGGTAATACTTTTCGGAGGTGGAGAGAAAAAACTGCACAGACCCTTTCGATGCCAGAAAAGAATTAACACAGAAAAATGCACTACCCTACTTTTTTTTAACCTCTTTCTTTGGAATATTGTAAGAAACCCGAAATCCGTACACATAATAAAATCACATGAATATATGATGAACACAGCGAAAATTGAGTGCAGCATTAGCAAGCATCACAAAAGAGTTTTAAATTGTGTCATATTAAATAAGAAAAGACACACAACATTATTGGAAAGAATGTCACTATCGAGGGCTACAATCTTTAAATTATTTAAAATAGAATGTCCTTAATCTACATAGATTTGTAACTGCAACAGTACAGAATATTCGGATAGAGGATAGGTAAGGTTAATGTGGCTGTTGAAAGAAAAGATCAACCCACTTAGGCGTAGGACCGTTGTGATCGGAAAGAAGATAAATACCACCCCTCTTAACTTTTCCTTGAGCGCCAGGCATCAAGGGCTCATAAAAGGTAGAAAACAAAGTCGTATAATGAGACAAGTGCTCATTTATGGTAATATCGTTAGACTGAGTCGGGAATATGATCTTACATCGACCTGTTTAAAAAGAAGCCAACCGGATGTAATGGCAAATCTCCAAACTTTGTTGCATTCGTAAGCAAAAACTTCGTCATGAAGGTCCCATTTGAATTTAAACTAAGCTAAGAGACATCGAGCAATAGAAAGATGAAAATATAAGAGACTAAAAATTTCTACGACTACCGATTCGTAGAACCAATATCGCATACTATAAAAATATACGAGAGAATTCTACATAGTTGATAACGAAATATTACAGTCCATTTGATAAGATCGTATACGGCAAAACTCGTTTATAAAAACCGGTTTGGAAGTGGCATTTGCATTAGCAGATAAAAAAATACTTCTGCTAAGATGCGTTGAGTAAACAAATTTAAAGAGTGTTCAATTTTTGTCAGAGACGGAAGTATTTTAAAATGAGTGTCGCGTTTGCATCACGTTATGAAGCAGTATTCTTGTGCACGCATCCAAAAGGACCGAAAATGTCATACGGAGTAGCTGCTAAATTGAATTGGTTACTGCAAGAAGAAATTGACCCGAAACATCGCAGTCGTTTGTGCAGTGCGTGGAAACAAGAAAATGACGTCGATGTTTTAGATTGGCCATCACTGTCGCCGGATGCAAATCCCATTGAAAATGTTTGGGCATTCATGAAGCTAAAGCTCCAAGGAAAGAAGATCTCAACGGTCAAACAATTATCACGAGAAATACGAGTCTTATGGAGATCTTTGTCTAAAGGTTATGCTATAAGATTAGTAGAAAGCATGCCTCGAAGACTCCAAGCAATTATTGATAATGGAGGAGAGTGGACAACATATTAATTGAAAAGCATCCAAGTAAATAAACAAAATAAACCCGTACAATTGATTTATTTTTATTATTATAAGTTTTTCTTAAATTTTTGTCGTGTACGATGTTATCAAACAGACTGTATATAGGTAGGTATACATCTTCATGGGAATCAATGCGGAAAGCAGGTCGACATATAACGAAATTCAAGTGTAAGAATAATAATGCGAAAATAACATAAAGCTTCCAAAAATCTGCATACCACCTTCATAGACTTGAAAAAATGTTCGACAGAGTTTACAGAGATCTTATATGGACGATTGATACCCAACATGAATGATGATGTTAAAACGAAAGTTGAATGAATAACGAGAGTAAACTGCGAATCCGAAGTTAACATTGGAGTACTCGAATGCAGTATACTTGCTTTTTAATCCTGTCCAAGATTTTGTATTGAGGCAATATTATAGACAACGACGTATCAGACATTCAAGTAACAAGATGCAATAGAGAGGCTCAAGTTCCAGTCAAGAGATAATTTGATCATATACATGCGAACAAATCAGGTCTCACTTATGAGGTTATGCAAGTAAGAGTTGCGTGTAAAATAGCTCTAAGGTCCCCAAATTTAGCTAATCCAACTGGCGCAGTGGCAACGTAGGCATGTCGAGGAAGTATGTAACAATAGGGTACTAGCCTTTAAATCAGATCATTTTCCAGACAAATAAAAATTATTTACAAGTTCGAAGACAGGTGAAAACTATCATTGTAGTTAAAGATTGTGTGAAAGTGAGCAACGTTTTATAGGGGTATAAAACCAAAGCAGTGATCAACGTGAAACTATGGTAGTTTTATGTATGTGATTTGCGCTCTTAAATTCATTTGAGTGCGATATACTACATATTGTAACATCTCAAGAGTTATTTCACATCAAGCTATTTTTTTTTTTTTTTTTTTTTGTTGTTGAGCTTCAGCTGGAAATTTATCTAACACTTTAATCGGTTTCTTATGAATATTATGTATACAAATAGTTGAAACTAAATTACACTTCAAACACCATTATTCGGTTAAAATCGATTGCCTATATCTCATCAGACTCTTCGCGGTTTGCTGTAGCGATTATGGAAATGATATATACACCCAAATGTACATTCAATGCTACTATTTGTATGATAAAACTGTTGGATATAAGATAAATCCTTCCTAATCAACTCGAACAATACTCATACTTTTTGCAAAGTCATAGGCTTTATTCGGCGCACAATAGCGCTGACGCCTATAAACCTAGAGTGCCATATAATTTTGCCTGTCTATCAATTCAAAGCTCGTTCCATACGGGAGCTGTCTTAACTATTCCATTGCATAATCCCCAACCCAGCTCCAGCTTCAAACTGAAGAAATCAAAAATAAGAAAAAAATAATAATAAAAACATCCGTACTTGAAGCGAAAGCAGTAACACGGTCAATAGGTTCTCCATCGACTGGAGAGGTAAGTCCTCTTAGTTTCATGCAAAAGAGGGCTTTCGCTTTCAATGAAAGGTTTTTTTGTCGTTACGACTGAAGGGTAACCTAAGGTGTTGGTAACTGGCAGAGGTTATAGTTGTAGTTGTGGTTGTGGTGGCTCAAAATTTTGAGTATTTTTATTTTTTTGTAAGGTTTGATGACGATGATGGCTCTGGCTCAGCCCATAATAAGCACCAGCAGCTTGAAATCTACAGATGACTGAGCAAAATGCAAACGCACTTGAGAAATTGAATTTGTTTTGCATGAACAAATGATTAATTGTGTGAATTTCATAAATAATGGAACGGAGTGCTGCTTCAGGCCGAACAAATTCTCCAGTTGACGTGTAAAACATTGAAACATTTAGTGATGTGCTTTAAAAGACTTTTGGTGAGGCACTTTTTTGATTATGAAAGCGAATGCTTCTGTTTTGGAAGAGAAATACCATATGAATGCTCTAGTCATACTTGCGAGTATAATATGGTCTGCCGCCTGCCAATTGAGTAATGAAATTATGAAAATAAAATAGAGTTTGATATGGGTGTAATCGGTAAGGTATGTTAAATAGTGTTATGAGCCGTAAGATCGCCTAAATCTTAAGTTTTACAAACAAGAAGTTCGATGGCCTTGGAAAGGTGTTTAAAGTCATGTTTTTTTGTTGGCTTCTTTATATCAAGATTTTGACAGATGGCAATGGCGATATAAGTTGTGAGCCCTTCCATAATTACGAATTTTGTCGCTCCGTTATTCTGTAGCATTCCTTCTGAACTTTAAAATAACCACAGAGAATATTTTGATGCAATCTATATCATCGAATAAACTTTTCAGAAAATACTTCCTTTTGTCATCTAAATGATAACGAAACTGGATATTTCAAAGACACACAATCTTTTAAAAAAATCAAAACCACACAGTTGAAATAAATTACGCCCTAATGACAAAAAATTAATTTAAAAACAAGCTATAGAAAAATTAAAAAACTTGCGGTTTATTATTCTAAGGAAATGTGGAAAAAAATTAGCATTAAAAGAATAAATACTTCAATATAATATAATCAGATATTTGTTTGCGAACATTGAATCCCACGCACGTAACATCTGGAGTGCACTGAACTTTTAATTCTGTTGTCGATAAGAAGGTCATAGCTATTAAGAATAACAAATAAAGATCCAATCGCATTTGAAAATTCAATAAGTACTCAAAAGTACAATAAGTAAAATTCAAGTCACTACTTACTCCTTTTTTTCCATAATTTCTGAACAGCCTAAGTATCTTAAATGATTGGGGCCGGTTGTGATGCTAAAAGGAGGACTAGATTATTTTAAATAAGTTTTAAATTGTGAGGACACAATTGCATGTAGTAACATTTTCGTCAGATTTTTTAGCTCATGATGTGATCTACCTATTAGACTAAATAAAAAGGAAATACCAAAGGATCTGGAAAGTGCACGACCTTAAAGTCATTAAATGGTCAAACCAGTTCGTCGTTTTATCTCCTCCTCCACTTACCATCAATGCAGACGGGACCGAAAATCACTCGAAGAATTCTCCTCTCTAAGCAGCCAAGAGCACCCTCATCCATTTTTGATAATGTCCATGCCATGTTTCTAGTCAGCTCAAGTACGCAAGTACGTGGGTCTTAATTTTTTTTGTCAGAGAGTTAAAGTGCGCCTATTGATGTTATCTTAGATAAATCCGTGTGGGAATCAATTATTGATGGTGCTACTTTTTCGATCAGATAATCTAAGTGTCTAAGATGTCCATGTAAATGGTGTCGCAAATACGAAAACCACAAGCCGGCTTCTCCTTGTGAGGGTAAATGACCACCGCATATCAAACTTCACCACGTTCCCACAAAAGATAGAAACCACAATTGCCCTCTTAATCAAGAATTCAAGAATCATTCAAAGCAATTTTAATGAAAAATTAAAATTGAAGTTGTAGGATGAGAAAAAAAAAGTCTCACCATGGATTGGTGGAAAATGCAATAAATACGAAATGACATTCGAAATTTTTATCTTAGAGTAAAACGAACATATTTGATACACGCCCAAACGAAACAGCCCGGAAAACAACACAGTCATGTCACAGTCGATAAGGATAATTTGGAGGAAAAACGTTTGCAGGCTCGGTCAAAACTTTTGTGGACACCTTACGAACAAAACGAACAACATTCCGATGTTGCTTAAGTGGTCTACTAAATATAAATGCCAGCTAACAATTTGTCCCCAAAGCTGGATCGAAAATGAACGCTAGGTGGAATATCCGGTTGTGCAATCCACAAAAAGAACAACTTCCAAACTACGCTGCTTCATTATAATCAACAATAACTGGACAGATGCTTTTGATAATAAGAAATTATAAAGAATATGCGACTTAATTAAAATAGTTCCAAAAAGAATATAAGAAATTTTCATATCCACATAAACGGTATACTACAATACAAGGTACAATGATATTGCCGTACAGAAAGTATGCAAAGGCAATAACTAGGCCTAAAATAAGTTTTGCCTTATTCGAGAATAAAACCAGGTACTGCTAAGAGCTTCAACTCTGGTTTAAGACTGTATCCATAAAACTTTAAATGGAATCCCGAACTGCTTGACCGACATCTTCCAACCGACTCTCCCTTACATTGTTCCCCTACCAATTTCTTCCACAAATTACCAATCGCCTGTTATCATTAACTCGTATCTCCTACCATCATCTGTTTCATTACTTGTACTACAGATCAGTTTGATTAAGTAAGGTCCTCCCGTTTTGTAAATAACTTCGAATCATTGGCAAATCTTCTTATTATTTCTGTCAGTCAGCCCGTACATCCAAGGCGAAACTTCGGAGCAAGCCTTGCAGAAAAATACCTGACAGCATCAGAGAGGACAACATTTTTCCTTAAAACTAAGTCCTTTGGGTAGAACCTTATATCGCGGCGCCGCAAATTGTAGTAGTTGGTAGATCTCTGAGCCGAACTTTTCATTTTTCCATTTATATCCTCTGCATTTTTCCATTTAATCTGCATTTCTCTTCCAAAAGGAAGAAATATTTTTTATGGCAAAGGCCACTTTTGGAAGAAGAATATTGATTGTCGAAAGTGTACGTACGAAGTTTCGTTTTGAAGGTTTGATTATATCGATCCACGGATTTGGCAGCAGCCGTTCGCAACAACGGTTGTAGCGAACTATGTTGGATATCATTTTTGACCAAAAATAACTCCTAGCAACTTTATCCAAAGTCATTTGTATATTTCCGTGTTCACTCAAAACATCGTCATGACATTGCTTTAGCACCTCTGCTCTATTTTCTTTTGGGATAACTTTATTCCACTCATTACCCTCGCTCGTCAGTTTTGGATATCTCACCTGTATTT
This sequence comes from Volucella inflata, assembly GCA_928272305.1. Taxonomy (NCBI): domain Eukaryota; kingdom Metazoa; phylum Arthropoda; class Insecta; order Diptera; family Syrphidae; genus Volucella; species Volucella inflata. The sequence continues at coordinate 127,040,191 of OV743717.1, forward strand.
TTTTTAAAAGCACCTCATCCTATTCCCTCTAGTCAAGATATTTCTCTCCGTCCACTCTGACTAAGTCCCGAATTTTTATATATCAAGCATCCTAAGTGGGTATCGACAGTGCCGCCACGTCCTCATTTTTTTCTGTATAATGTGTCGGGAATCAAGTGCTCTTTACCCTTCCGATGCAAAATCGTGAAATCATATTGCTGCATTTTGACAGCCCACCGAGCCAACCTACCCTGTGGATCCCCAAATTATTTAACCAGAGCACGGAGTGGTAATCAGTTACCACAGTAAAGCTGATTCCTTCTAAGTACAGACAAAGTTTTTCTATTGTCCATCACGCTCCGTTGTTGAATAATTCCTTTCCGCTATAGATAAGGACCTAGTCAAGTAACTGATCACTGTTTTCCCGTCGAGTGATTGTTTCTGGGTTAGAACAGCACGTATGTCGTAACCTGAAGTGTTACCTCACCTTGTCGGGGCTAACTTAAAGTCTTTTTTTGCTGACTATGAAACCCAAATACTTCAGCTTTGGTTTGCAAAACTCACACTTTTCGCGACTCAGAATCAAGCCAGGGTAAAAGAACAACTCTTAGGATGTCTATGTGTTACTCGAAAGTGTTGGACACAATAATAACATCGTCAGGGTATACGAATACATTCGGGTCAAGGTCGGCTCCAATCGCGTGGCGCCAATTTAACACTAACACTTCCGAACATTCTCCAAGCGGTCGGGTATCCCCTACTTATTACGTCGCCCGGTGCGAAGAAACGTCGGTAACATTCTTGGCGCCCAACGTGAGGAGCCAATAAAGCGACAAAATGGGTGATGCGCTTGTTTTCAAAGATCTGCCCTATTACTAAATTCTGGTGAATGATGGGCTGAAATCACACTGATAATAACCAATTAAATTATAATACACCTCGCTGAATCTATCTATATACATAGATTGCAATCCTCGCTTTGTAAAATTGGCTTAAGAGATACACCAAATATTTCCATTCCCTGATCGGAAACATTATATTTCCCTATATACAACTAACCCCTTAACAATTTGCTTTCTACCATAATTCCACTCAATCAACTAACTGTTTCCGCATTCTTAAAAAACTTATCGTACTCGTACGTGAATGTGTCTACAATTGATATTCTACATCTATCTACAATATGAGAAGATTGATGTGCTGTTAAAAGATTTGTTGAAGTATCTTGTTCCCAGAATAGTCCAAAAGTTAAACGAATAAATAATGAAGCTGTTTCGTTATTTCGGTTATTGATTTTTAGCTTTAAGGAGAAAAGAAAATATGTCAAAATATTTAAAGAAAATATGTATAATCCTCATTCAATGGAAATTTGTCGAATATTTTGCTTTGTCAATTTTATTTTTATTTTTTTTTTGTTTGTTGACGAGTTCTAATCAATTCTTGGCGAACGTTTTAATTTATGCTCACCCCACTATGTGGTGACATTTTAGTCGGCAATCTTAAGTTGAGGATTCTTTAGTGCCAATATATTTAGTATAATAATTTTATATAAATTAGCTCTTAATATGTATGTAAACGGCTTATTAACTTTTCAGGTTTTTCTAGTATTTTTCTTAAGATAGTATAAGGTGTGCAAATATAGTTATAAGCATCATTTCAACAAAAAGCACTCAAGGACCATATCAACATAATGAGAAGATTAAAAAAGTCGTTCAATAATTTTCGTAGGTATTTAAATAATTTTTTAATTCACTGATATAAGCGTAAGACTATCCATGAGATGGAAACGATAATCCTTATTTATTACTTTTGTCCAAGCTTCGATACTAAATATATTCATATGCAAAGAGGAAGATATAGGCTTAATCGCATAATCGACAAACAAATTAGTCTTTAAATTTAGAAAAGGACTTTCGTTTTCATTCTATTTTCCAACATTTAAGCTGATTGAATAACTGAAAATCACCCAAACAAAACCTGAATTGAGTTAACTGGTCTTCATATTAAATTGTATGTTTTGAAAAATGTAGGTTTTATTGCCTTTATTAGATTGTCAGGGTATGATAGATATTTTTTCACTTTTACGTATCACATTTAATTCAAAATCTTCTTTCAACAAGTTGTTTTTCTGAGTTTAGATCGAAGGAATACAGGTGCTAATAAAGGCCCAGCTGTCGCAGGTAACTGTAAAGCTTTCTAACCAGGTGACTGATAAAACATGCTACAAAAAACACGAAATAACTTTTTTTCTTTGTACTTGAGCAATCAGTTTTTCTTTTTTTACAGAATGGTATTTAAATTTAATAAAAATGGACTTCTTCTTCTTATCCTTTTATTAACCCTTTCCTCGTTATACGAACTTATGCATAACGAGTTTCCCATTTTTACTCCATCCCTGCTGCTCTGCTTATGGGGTTGGCTAATGTCGCAGACCGCAGAACGCGTCTACATAATGCTCGGTCCTGGATCGCTTCAGTGGTTAACCCCAGACGTTGTTGCGCATTTTCCATCTGAGAAATCCAGGAATTCTTTTTCCGACCTCGTTTTCTTACAGTTGGAGTGACCGTAGTTGATAGTGCCTTTTTAACCGGATTTTCCGCAGATCTTCTTTGAACGTGGCAATACCAACTTATTCTATTCGCCTCAAGCTGTTCGGTTACCGAATTCTTTATATGTAGACTTCGTCTTATACGCGTAGGTCTAATGCAATCGCGTTTAGTGACTCCACTAGACATCCTTAACATTTTCATTTCCGCTGCCGTCATTTTGTTTTTAAACGCTTCGTACATTGTCCAGCGCTGTGAACCGTATATAAGAGCTGGTGTAACAACCATGGTGTAGAGTTTCCCCTTTAGTTTAAGTGGAAATTTTCGGTCACAAAAGATTCCCGAATTTCCCGCCATTTCATCGATCCCACACTCACTCTGTGGTTTACGTCGTCGTCGCATTTCGCTTCCATGTTAACGATTGATCCTAAGTACTTAAAGATAGTGCTTTTAGGAAGAACTACTCCGTCTAACATTATATCCGGAATAGGTCGCAACGGATGTGCAAATGGGCACGTCAAATGCTCCGTCTTTGAACGACTTATTTTAATCCCGTTTCTCTCTAGCGCATTTCTCCATGAATCTAAGGCGTTCTGTAAATCTTCGACGTTATCGCTAAGTATAACTGCGTCGTCTGCGAAGAGAATTGGCGTTACATTTGCTTCGCGCATGCAGTATTTTAAAAGATAGTCGAACACTACGTTAAAGAGGAAAGGGCTAAGTACGCTTCCTTGATGCACTCCGACATTAGCTGGAAATTCTCTCGTTAGTCCAGCAGAGCTTTTAACCGCAGTTTTCACGTTTCCGTACATGTCTTGTATTATTCTAACATACGTTTCCGGTACGTTTTGAGACCTCAGCGCGGCCCATATGAGATCCCTAGGCACTCGATCGAATGCTTTCTCGAGGTCGATAAATACCATGTGTAAATCCTTAGACGAATCTCGGTGCTTTTCCATTTTTATTCGTAGGCTTTGGATAGCGTCCACCGTCGATCTTCCTTCAACAAATCCACACTGGCTATTATCGAGCTTTATTATTTGCCGAAGACGTTCGTTTAAGACTCTTTCGACGATTTTCATTGTGTGTGACATAAGCTTGATTGAACGGTAGTTGTTGCATTCTCGAGTGTCGCCTTTTCCTTTGTATAATGGAACCAAGAAGCTACTTCTCCATTGATTCGGCATAGGTTGTCCACATCTTAATTTATTTAAAAGTTTCGATAGCCAAACGCTGCCGATCCCCTCCATCTTCGACCAAAACTCTGATGGAATGCTGTCTGGTCCCGCCGCTTTCTCCCGCTTCATTTTTCCGATTGCTATACTTATTTCTTCGATTGAAAAGTCCCAAACTTCCTCCTCGAATAGACCAGCTGTCGGCACGATATCACGTGGAAACTGTTTGTTAAGCAACTCCTTGCAGTATTCAAGCCACCGGTCACAAATTTCCTTTTCATTTGTTAATAAGCGACCGTCTGCGTTTTTGATGTATTTCGGCGAGGTTATTTCCATTGAGCTTAAAAATATTTGGCATTTTAGTACTGTACGGCGTTTGAACTTCTTGGATAGCTTGTCTTCTATCCGCCGATCGTGAGGATATTTGTTCCAACTCCTGATACAGGTTTTCCGCTTCTGCCGCTCGAGTTCGAGCCAGGACTTTCTTTGCGATCTTTTTAAGACGCTCGTATTCAAGAGCCAGTCGAGCTTTTTCGATATCCTCGCTCCGATCGCATTTTGTCCACGCTTGGAATGCACTCTTCTTGTCGGCCACAGTTCGTTTGGTTTCGTCATTCCACCACCATGTTTCTTTGCCGACGTGATGGTATTTCGATATAGTCCCCAGATGGGACTTTGCGAGTGTTATGCATTCCTCGTGCATGCTGTTCCACATTTCTTGCGGGCTAAGTGAGTCTGCTATACCATTTATATTTTGAAGTACTTCTTTAGCCAGTGCGATAAATCTTGCGCTTCGTTCCTTCGATAGATTATACCACCGGATTTTTGGCTTTCCAAACGATGCCCGTGATTTCGGTGGTTCCGCGGTGAAAAATTCTGTAATGAGCAGACGGTGTTGGCTTACTAGCGATTCTCCAAGTATTACTTTACAGTCCTTAACACGGTTTCTCATCGACATTTTGCAGAGGTGATAATCTATTTGCGTTTCGTGGCCTCCGCTGCTATAGGTGATAAGATGTCGTTGATGTTTAATAAACATTGTATTTAAGACGGTTAAGCCGTAAGCCCTACACGCTACAAGGATGTCTTCGCCAGCTGAATTTCTGGTTCCAAAGCCTTTACCGTCGTGGCAGTCCTCGTAATCAACATTTGTTTCTCCGACGTGGCCATTTAAATCTCCGCCTACGAGGAGCATCTCATCGATAGGTATATTTCTAAGCAAATTACCGAACTCTGACCAAAATGTATCTTTTTCCGATTGGTCGCATCCATTTTGTGGAGCGTACGCACTAACAATGTTCCACGTTTCATTGTGTATGACGAGTTTAACACTCATTAAGCGGTCGCTTATTTTCAAGATACCAACCAAGATGTTGTTTAGAAGATCCGCTGCAACAACGATTCCAACACCGTTTCGTCCATTGACCGTTCCATGGTAGAACATCTTAAATGCCTTAGTTTTTAAATCTAGAAAACGCGCTTTATTTCCTGTATTACACCACTTCGTTTCCTGTACGCACAGGATTTGTAGAGTTCTGCGACGCATAATCGCTTCCAGTTCTAAACTTTTTGAGGTCATCGATCCGACGTTCCAACTTGCAAACCGAAGTTTAGGAAAATACGAGTATTTTGGAAACTTCATTTTGCCCGCCCCCGGAATCCGTCGGGCTCTGACACAAGCACTTCTGCTTGCTCTGGGATCACCCGAGTGCGTTGCAACCGTGGTGCCCAGCGGGGTAGTGCTATTAATTGCGATCATTTCCATGAAGTTTAAAGTTTGAGTGGTTTGACACTTGTATGCTCATTTCGAATTGATTGACTGTTCTTTAACCCCACCGGTAGTCTCCAGACGTGGGAACCCACTGATTGCATACAAACTTGTGGGAAAGTTTTAAGGTGTTAAAGTGTCACAGGCTCATTTTTGTTGTCATAGTTGCCTGTATATGATTGGTGTCCCATTTAGTCGCCTCTTACGACAAGCTGGGACACACTGCGGCACTATTCTTTATCCGATGCCGCACGGATTTTTAATAAAAATGGACGCCTGGGACAATGAAACCAAGAGTAAGATAGTGCGGCGCTATCATTTTTCGTAGTCCTTTATTTTTGTCCAAAGGGAGTTTAGGTAGACATTTAGCGGCAAACCTTCAAACCAATGAACCATTATAAGGCTAGTAGGCCCTCAAGAGGGCCTTGCTAAGATTCATCGATTTCGGACATAGGATACAATTATTGCTGTGGATGTTGCCATAAAAACAATGATAATAACCAAAAAATTCTTCACAAAGTTTGAACACATTTCCTTTCAAAGTTCAAATTATAATACAGGGTCCGGCAAAATGATCTTCCACACTTTAATCTTTAATAAAAACGTCATTGTAAATGCTATTTAGATTTTATTTTTATTAACTGAAGATTTATGCTATGCCATTTGTTTTTATCGAGTTTTGAAAATTACAGGGTCCAAGTGGCAACCTTTTTTTCGATAGACATTCGAAGCTGATTTCTGAAAGTTTCCATCACTCAAGCAGTAATTTGAGGCGATATTTCCGTAATTTCTTTGCATATTGCTGGTTTCAATTCGTCAATTGTTCGTGGATAACGTTGAAAAACCTTCGCTTTCAGATAGCCCCAAAGGAAAAAGTCGCATGGAGCAAGATCGGGTGAACGGGCAGGCCGCCCAACGTCTCCACTTAATGAGATTACTTGTCCTGGAAAAATTTCCCTTGAAACGTCCACTGTCCTTCTTGCCGTAGCTCCATCCTGCTGAAAACGCACATCTGGATGTTCAAGTTCTCTAAGTTTTGGTTCCAAAAAATTACGTAGCATGTCTTTCAACTGCTTCTCTTACAGCTGCAAAATTTTCAGTTGTCCGAACACTTCTGGGTCTACCAGTTGTTTTTCTTTTTAAGGCTGAACCTGAAGCTTTAAAATTTGAAACCTGCAACAGTATTGTTTTGCGATCTGGAACTGGAGCATGTCTACCAAGCGCGGAGTGAGTACGACAAGTTATTCGCGTTGTAATCAAAGACTCGCTACTTTTCATAAATGTTTCGATAACGAAGGCACGATGCTCGCCCGTCCAATTCTTGATGACAACTGAAATGGCAAGGCGCGAGCTACCAACTGACTACGCTAAGCTCCCCCTCTCTTCAGTGGTTGCTGGACCCTGTACAATCAAATTGGAAACCGCTGACTCGACGATTCGTCTGAAATTTCGCCAGAAGATCATTCAAATTGTGGAAGAAGACAAAAATATTTTAAAATTTATTTGAATGTCTGACGAAGCCCCTTTTTTATTTGAACGGTAACGTAAATAAGCAAAATTGTTAAATATGGATTGATTCTAGTCCGGAAATACTTCATGAGATGGAACTGCATCCATCATGGAACATTGAGTCAACAGAGAAATATTCGCAATCCTTTTACAATTTCTTTTGTTGGGTCTGCTTAAACTGTTTTTAAGTTTGATGATAGCAGTGGTAAGACTGGTTAGTTGGTACTTTGGTGTTCAGATCTAGTTAATCTTATTCTCGACATTCTAGCATGAATAAACTTATGATATTTTTCGTAACCAATGTAAAAGAATATTTTCCTATTGCTCACCATCACCAATCCCAATCAATTTAACATTGGATAGTGTGCACAAAAGCTGAAAAAATACTCTAAATGAACTCGGTATGTTCAGAAGCGTTATCGTAAAAGAGAATACTTAATAATATAATAATAATAATATATAGGGTGTAGTACACTACGACCTTGTGGTCTATTGTGTTCCCTATTGATACCTTGGAGAGGTTTGCTCCCTCTTCTAGAACCCCCTCACAGCTTAATTCACCAGGAATTATGTTGGAGTGTTTATGCTCTGGCTTTGGCCTTGTCAAGAAAAACCTACTCAGAGCAGTTTCTTTTATGAATCTGAGAATGACCAGTGGATCCGTGGTTGGTAAATCTTTTTTTTGAATTTGGTGTCTTCCAAATATTTAAACCTTTTTTGGGTCAGTGCCCCGCAGGATTCCAGTATATATTCTAGAGTTTTTGTGGAATCGTTGCAGAATCTGCAGAGACCTTTATCTTCCTTAGGTGTTTCCTGGGATGCGTAGATTATTTTTTCTAAAACTGATGCATAAATCGTTTGAGATTGTAATTTCCATAGAGTTTTTTGGCTTGTTTCAGACCTTTGAGATCCCGAAAGGTTCCAGCCCTTTTCTCCTTTTCCGTAGAATGGGTCAAGTCCTATGAAGGGTTCTGCTGCCCCTTTTCTTGCTAGAGAGACCGCCGCCACGTTACAAATAATGCCTACATGGCCTGGTAGGAGATACTCTAATTTTCTTGCCCAATTTGTTGAGACTTTGTAGGCATTTCCATACAAGTTTGGATTTAATAACAAAGGAGTCCAGTGCTTTGATAGCTACCTGACTATCTGACATTATTGCTATGTTACATTTTCTGTAATTCTTTTCGAGATTGATTCGAATGCATCTTTCTATAGCACATACTTCTGCTTGAAAGATGCTGGTACTCTTGCCCATGGATTCATGTTGCTTCGTTCTTAGCCCAAACACTCCTGCACCAATTCCTTCATCAGTTCTTGAGCCGTCTGTATACCAGTTTATCGTGTGGTTTGCTCAGTCCATAGATTGTGGATTTATCGCTCCATTCTTTCTTGTTGCTAAGCTTCGTTAAGAAATTCTTTTCAAAGTTGTATTTCTTAATGCTGTCATCTCTTGGAATAGCCAAGAGTGGAAGTTTTCCGAGGAGTGCATCATATTCATTCAAACTAATGCATTTCCCCTTTCCAGTTCCTTCTTTTGCTATTCTTAGAATAGTTTTATCCGCCGCCTCTGAAAGTACGACAATCATCAAAAGTACGACAAAGATAGGATAAATCTGACTGCATTATTTAGTTGAATATGTCTTCCCTCACTGACTTCAGGTCATCTGCACAATGATTAGAGAGATCAGTCAAACATGATCCGAATAGTTCATCCTTCAATAAAATTTTGGATCGAAATAGTTTTCATATAACTTAATCGGCTGGAAATAGATTTGATTATGCATTTCTGCATTTATGTAACCTTAATTGAAATACTCTTAAGAAGTATGATGAATAAATAATACATAAAAAAACTTATTACAAATACTAAGAATAACAAATAGGCAGGCTTGTCTATCACTCCTACATATGTTACATGTTCCTATATACATAATAGTATATCTACGTATTTGCACACTTTAAGTAATACAAAACTTTTCTTACAATATCGCTTACAAATATATTTTATCTTTACATGTTTGCATATTTATTTGATGGTCTCATTAAAAATTCACAACCCATACTGCTTCTGATCGCCTTGAACAAGGACGTTAGCGATTGACTTTATCCTCCAAGCCCACTCTCGCTTTGACAAACCACAAATTCGTCACCAGTATCGGTCATCAATGCATCAAAATGCAACGAAAGCAACGAAATCAATCTGCCAAATAGCTATAAATGCAAATATCCATGTCAAAAATAAGACTCAATCGACAGCCACGACTTGGGGATGAGTAGAAAGTGTATACTTGTGCGAATACATACGATCCGCTCAAGCGCAGACACACACACACGGAATAAATGTGATTTCAATAAATTTCAAAGTAATTGCCTGCGTCTGGAAAGATTAAGAAATCCAAGATCTCAATTGTCAGTGCAAACCAAAGGCGGCTACGACTACGATGATGCATGTTTTCGCTTTGGTGGGAATGGAGGCGAATGCACGAACCAACAAACTGACGCACGTTGAACGGACATGTTTTGAATTGGGAATTGTATTCGAGGCCCAATTCGACTTTGAGTTTTGGAGTTTTGTTTTACATTCTTGAGTTTTTGTGGATGAATTCCTCAAGTTTTTGCCTTTTTTGGATGTGAAATTAGACACGGTCATGCGTGGAGCTGGAATTATGTATGTACGAGAACGCATATTGAGAATTTTAATGCAAGGCGATCGATGAATAATGTGAGTCTTGAATGTATTTGAGCGAAAGACTGAAGGATTAATTGTGTTCCTGGGTGAAGGGTCATTAATTGCAAATTTGTTTTGGGCGTACAATTTGTTCAGCGGACCTTTTAGCGAATTTAATATCATTATTAGGTCAATTTTTATAAATTGCAGTTGTTGTTGTAGTTTTTTTTGGAAGGAGGTGACCGTAGCAGCTTAAAATGAAAAGTGATAAATAGCTTAATAATGATGGTGTAAGGCTGGCAAATTGCCGAAAGGGATTGAAAATTATTTCGTCTCGGCCCAACAATTTTCATGATTATTTTTTAAAGGAAAACCAACATTGGGTTTGGCTTAAAATTATTCAGCTGCATCAACCTGGCGACAAACTATGCAAATACTCGTTGGTCGGTTGTGGCTCATACAAATTTATATTGCAATACGTTATTAACTTAAGTATTGAGCAGCTTAAAAATAGTAACATTTCACACCTACATGCAGTAATTAGTAATTCCGCCGACTACAACACTAAAGTACTTAGGCTCAAATCTCTGTCAACATCAAAACGATCTATTTATTTCACTGCTATCACTACCCCTTAGGCGTTCAATGAGAAACCTCTTGTCGTAATCTCTATTAAATAGCGTAGAGGTATATGTTACATTTTGGCCAAAAACCGAATCCACTTCAAAACAAAGCATTTGGAAATTTTTATATGCAACCTCATTGAAAATTCCTGTAAACAGTTGGTTTTAAGCCGGTACATATCATATATTAAACTTATTGCATGAGAAAACTTTAAGAGTCCATGCCTATCTCATAAGAGTATTCAGTCTAGACTCATTGAACGTAGTATCTAATTATTTCAGCATTGCTTTTTTGATCCATCAGCAAACATAGCCAGGAAGGTCGCTCCTTGCTAAAGCTAAAGCTAAAAACTCTTTGAATTGCGATTTCTTTCTGGAAGAAAGAAAACAAACGACTATATGACTACACTGTGACCTGTTTTTATTCGGTGGTTCTCTAATCCTAAAAAACATTTCGAATCTAGCTACGAACTGAAATGAAGATAGCCATATCTAAGCTAAAATCAAACAAATGATCGGATGAAAGTATGCCCGATGATTGGAACCTCAACATTGTTTGTTTGTCCGATCCTCAAGAAAAGAGACCCCCTGAACTGCACAAACTATCAGTGCTGCTTACAAGATTGAATGTCTAAAGCAGTTCGTCAACAATCTGATTGGTCAATATCAATCTGGCTTCAGGACAAGAAAGTTCATACGCTGGCAGATCGACCGATTTTAAGGCCTCATATGACAGACTCTATAGAGGCGATTCTTACAGAGTAATGTCTAGTTTTGGCTTCCCTACCAAACATGATCGTTTATGCAGGATGACGATAGAGAATGCATGCTGCTCCATCAAGCTCGGTAAAGAACTCACTGAGATCTTGGATCTAAAAAAGGAATTTACACAAGGCATGCGCTTTCATGCGCTTCGGCAGATTTTGAAACGAAAGCGAAGAAGATGGTTATATGCTAAGTACATACTCGTATTTGCTCTCAACCAGAAAGGAAACCCAACTCCCTTTTAGGTCTTCTAGTGCCTTTCCTCTTAAAATCTCAATTGTAATATTTTCCAAATAATTCCTTAGCGACCTGTTTAGAAATCTTAAAAGTTCTGCTTTACATCAAGAAATGTTCCGATTTGGAATGTATTTGAGATTTGCCAGATATTGCAAAATATCGGTATTCTTGCGTCATTTACTCCCCCACTTTTTCTATGTAGAGGGAATTAAAATACTATAATAACACAAATTAAAAATTCAAAAAATATGCGCATGTGGTTTACGAGTATCTGCGGCTACTTGCATTTCAACCTCAATCGTTTGCGTTGTTTCAAGGAAGTTTGCATTGCAAACCGAATACGGATGTCTTAAGATAACAAATTTATTAAGAATATCCCTGTCGGAAATGCAAACAGGTAGTCAGTGATTGCAAATCTACCATCATACCACCATAATCTGTACAGATTAAAATGAATCTTTTTTCATTGCCAATCTAATCAAACTTATCTATTTCCAAGACTTTGCTTTTAATTATAATTACCAAAACCAAAAGATGCTGGTCGGAGAAAAACAATTGAAATAGTAACCAAACGTAGTCATGGAATTGCCAAGGTGCTTCCGATGTAGAATTACGGCATAAGTGCCAGCATCATCACATCACTTCAGAGGTGTAATTGATTTTCCTGCTTTTAATTCTCTACTGATGCAGACCGATAAGTGTAGGTAATTGATTGAGTGGTGTTGAGATTTTTTTTTTCGTTTTTTTTTTCTACTTAAATCCACACCTTTTAAAGTTTGCGTTGGATGAATGGAAAGATAACCTCCATGAAAGTGATTACCAGACTGATAAGTGTTTCAGAATTATCTCTTGCCTCTGCAAAGACTTCTTTGGAGCTCTACTCACGTCTTAGAAAATAATTAATTTTCCCTTAAGCGGGTATTGTTTGACCAATTAAAGTTTAGACAAGTGATTACGCATGGAACTTTGATGAGCTATGATAGTGTCTGACGGAATTTGGCCAAGGACATTGGTTTAAGTGCGTCTTTTGACCTTTGTGCCCAAGAAACTTGTACTATTAACGAGTCAAGGCCGTCGTTTTTTTCATTCTTTTTTTTTTGGTTTTCTATTCGATTGTTCTGGAGCTTTGTTATTTATTCCAAACGTACCAAGTGTATTTCTGAATATTATAAATACAACATAATGATATATTAATCTAATATTCAAATTTTTTTTAACACGTGGTATGTTTTTCATTCTTAAAACTTGTAAAGTACCTGTTGGGCTTATATTTTAAAAAGCAAGATCCCAAACATATTTGATGTGAACTTTCGGTTTTTGATTAGTAAAGTGCTGTCCAAATTTAAACAGCAAATGAATCAAAGAACCGGAGATCATTTATATCAACAAAGAATTTTTTTTCGTTTTTTCAATACCGTCATGAATATTCAAATTCGAATTAGCATAAGAATTATGTCAAATTAAAAATAAGTGTGCCTGCAGATCGTGTAGAAAATAGAATTGTATATTGTTTTTTTAGATGACAGCTTTATATTATATAAGAATTAGGAAGTTTAAGATAAATGTTTTATTTTCTGCTATGAGCTGGACTTGAAACTCTTAACTCTCATTTAAAAATATGTGAGGTTTTCAGTTTCTTTATTTGAATTAAGCTTGCAAGACACCTATATATATTAAATATTAAATTTGCAAGGCGGCGAAATGGTTGTGAACCCCTTTTCTCTCATATATATACAAAATTCTTTAAAAATCGAAACTACCTGTAAAAAAAATTTTTTTTCATTGTCTAACCGATCCGGCTTAAGTCTTTGCCAGGCAGACACCTTTGCCTTATAAAAAGGTTTAATGCAAATGTAATCTGGTATACTTTTAGGACATATACAAGATATTTGTAAATTAACAGAGGAGGAGAAGAAGAATGTACAATACCGCCATTCTCCAGTTTTTGTGTGGTAATTGCATATAATTTGTGACAACAAACCGCGTGAGTTTAACTGGACTAATCTAAGTGCATAAGTGCATTGAAACGTTAAGAAATTTCAAAAAAGTGGTGTATTTTTTTCAGGGTTAACCCTTAACATTCAACCACCTAAATCCTCTATTTTGTCCTTACTGAGTTATCATGCGTTTATTGCTTGTCTAATGTTGATAATTTCTTGTGAAGCAAAATTGATTTCAAACTAATTTCACCGAGCGATTCGTTAATACTACAAGTTACGAAAATTATGTTCTTTTTGGAGCGGCATAACTTTTTATACGGATATCTGTCATTCGTTGAGTATACTTTACAAAAATTCTACATCTGTTCGCCAAACTTATATACGAGTAGCTCCACGTTCATTCAAATCATGTGGAGTGGAGTGAGCAAACCTTGAAAAGGTTCTTGAAACGGTTCGTATACTGGTGGCATCATCATTTCTTATTTTTTAAAAATGAGATCGTTTTTGAACTAACGAAAATTTCTGTCCGATTATGGTAACGACATTTCCACAAAATGGAGCTACCTGACATATAACAACTCATACCATCTATAGCGGCCACCTCAAGGAATTGGTTATTCCTCATAAACAAGCAACTATTGGACTATCAGTTCAATTTTGTAACAGTAGTCAATGTTATATACCCGAAAGGGAAAGGAAATGGTTCTATCAACGAAAGAAAATGGATAATTGGTGTTTGTGCATTTTATTTTGATTTAAAGTTCTAAAATTCTAAGAAAAGCACCCCTTATATACATATATGAAAATTCAGGTTTTACTTTCTAAACTGGAGCCGTCCCAATTCGACATATCTCTTCAGCCAGGCGGTTTTCCGGCTAACAACCAACAAAAACAAAGTCTGAATTGGTTTAGTTCTCCTTCCAACTTGTGTCGGCTTATGTGAGGTTTTCTAATGACCCATAAACCCATTAGAATACATACGAAGAGCCTTAAAAACTATCTTAATGCACTTTTCCCATCTTTCACTGTAAGCAAAGCATTCTAACCAGATCGATGTAACTTCGCAGCATGACAGTTCCACCTTCCAGCAGTCAAAGATGATATGGAAAATTGTGAATGAAGCTTAAAGAGTTTTCATCCATTCTTAAGAGCGTCCATGCCTCTGGGACGTATAATAGGACAGGCATAGTAGTAATGATTGGCAAGATCTATACTATAATGATATATTTTGCCGAGTTCAGTGTAGAGCCTAAATAAATAATTTATTTAATCACCTCAGAATGGAAGTTGACGTTGCTTTTCACTGAAGGGGTTGATCAGTCTTATATTTTAAGGTGTTCTCCAAGATCTGCATCAGAGTGAATATACCATATATTAGCCAAATCAAACAATCTACCTTCAAAGTGTTTACGCGGCTCAGGGGATCTTGTTTCTCCAAGACTGAATAAGCTATTCTAAGATTCCACTTATCCGGCATGGTTCTAGCTTCAAAAACCGGCTAGGCAGAAATTTAACGATGTTCATATGAGTTAATTAGTTTGTCCTGCAGTAACATATTTCGTTCTCCTTAAAATGCTTCCCGGGGAATTTATTGCCGAAACATGGGTTTCTTGTTTATGGCCGCTTAGTAAACTCTAGCACTCTGGCCAAAGCTAGATCTGAATCACACCACGAGTTTACTTCTTCTAAATAGAAAACATCTTGGCGCCATTACAGGTGTCATCACCGGACATCCAAGAAGGCTTGGCATGCTTACTAACGACTTTTGCAGAAGCTGCATGGATGAGGAGGATGAGCAGACAATTCCTCACCTTCTCTGTATATGTCCAGCTCTCTCCCAAAGAAGAAATCTCTACCCAGGAGCCCTCTTCCACAATGACTTAAGTGACTTAACAAAATAGACATTAAAAGTCTCCTACGCTTTATTAAGAGCTCCAAATGCTTTATGGAGTAGGAGCATCACAGATCCACGTAGCATCACAATGGGCCAATAGGCCTAAGTGGGTTGGTTTTTCAACAGCCACTTAAACCTTACCTAACCTAACCTAACCTAAACATCGAATGGCGCATTTCCGATAGTTTTCTTGTGAGATTGCCATCCTGTAGTGTAGTCATCCACTATGCAATTGTACTCCCTGCAGGCAGTTGCTTTTATTACAACCTTGTAACTCAACTGTTTAGGGATGTAAGGTCTAAGGCAACGTCTTGATTGTGAATCAATATGGTGGGCTTCTTATAAAGACTTTTGGGACGCAAGATAAAAACCCATCACGTTTTCGTTTATCGTATTTAATTAGATTTCATTCAAAGTTAATACTTTTCCACACACGACAACGTAAATCTGATATTTCAGAATTCGCATTTTAAATAATCTGAAATTTAAAAAAAAAATATTCTCAGAAATGCCCCCAGTTTGATCGTTGAATGAAAAGTATAGCTTTTCACGCAAATAGACATTGTTTATACCTAAATTCACATTTCTGATGAAAATTACATTTTTTGCTTACAAATATAATTACCTACAAAAAGACTTTATCACAGTAGGAAATTTTATCCAAAAATCTGTCATTGCGTGGATCGCGTGGAAAGCAAATAATTTGACTAATTATTTCGCTTTAACTTCTTAAGAAACAATTGAAAAAAAAAAACACGTGTGTGTAATTTAAAATTTATAAAATTTTTCAGGTACCGACAAAACCTTAGAAGAACAGATGTGGCAAAAAAGTGACGAATAATTTTTGTTTGCTTTTTGTTTCCAGTTAATTTATCAAAGTAATATAGGAAGATCTTAAGCTGTTTTAACAACTCATGCCATTCTCTAAGTGAAAAAGAAAATAAGCACAGCTTTGGAAGAAAAATTTAAATTGGAAATTGTCATATTGGCAAGGTCGTTCGGTAACCTTTCGTGAGTGTAAACAAACAATCTTCTCTTTTTGGTACTGTCTTAGGGTCTTAATTTTTCCCAAGATTAATTAATACGATAATCGACTCTTTTTTTTTCTTTGAATCTCCCTACAACGGATATGAACAAATGAAAAATTAACCTACTTAAAGGGCTTCGCTTGTTACCCACGTTACCCATATTTTTATTTAAATTGCGATAGCGCAGCTAAGGTCGCTCTGGTAATCAATCAAAATTTTATGACCTGCCTTACGATACATGAATTCTTTGAGACTTAAGTCGAAGCTATTTATTCTTTCATTGTTAGAGAATCATTAACTTGATGAAATGGGAATTTTTTCGGAAGGTTAATTCTCAATTAAGAAAATTCAAATTTAAAGAAATCGTTGCATTCATCTTTACTCGTAGCTTTGCCGTTTGACGTAAATCAAACGTCTTTTCATCTTAAAATTCAAAGTTGGTCACTATTGAAAGCATTCGCTTTTTGTATTTGCCTACAAAGAAACTGAATAAAGTGAACAGCAAAAGATTTGAATGCAAATGAGAGACCTGTCGTTTAATATCATGAACGAATCATATTACCAGCTATCATTTATGTTAGATATCATCTTCTTGTCTTAAGATTTTTTGCACTAAAGTTGAATGGCGTAATCAAAAATTAACGAGTCTACTACTGACGGATGAAAACAGAGTGATTAAGTAAACTATCAGGCCGGACACAACTGGACATTTCGTCATAACATGCAATTTGATGATATATATCTCCTCGCCAATAGTTATAGCATACAAATAAATATTTAATATGAGACCAGGTATAATAAAAGTGCCAACACAATCTTGCGCAAGCCCTTAAGTGGAAATATATCTTATAGCAAAATAAATACTTTGATCATTATCAATTTATATGAAATAACTATTTCCATATGACGAACTGGATATTGTTTTTTACACGCCTTCCGAAATACTACCTACACACATCTAACACATAAGGTTTAAAAAAAAGTATTTTCATGAGTTTCTTTTCACTAAAAATTAATTTTTTTTAGAAAAAAAAGGAAAAATATGTTTTTTTAACATCTTACGACAAAACATAATTTTTTTATATTCTCGTCCTTCACTTCAATGAATTGAAAGGGGATCTCATTTTGTTATCTGAAAAGACAAACCAACAAAGACAACAACTCAACCCAAAGTTCACTTGTTTAGCTATATAAAAAAAAAGTTAATAAAATATGTTTTCATAGGAACCAAGCAGTTCTGAGTTCAAATATTGCTCAACCTTGAAAAGCAGGGAAAGTTCGTACTTCTTCTTAGACGTCGCCACCCTTTTGACAACCAATAGTGAGCCTCGCAAAATGAAATCCTACGCATAAATTCTTTATCGATTTTAAAGCCATATTTGAAAGTATCTATAGAGACGAGATATACAGAGTCATTTTCAGCCTGCATCTCCTTGTAAAGATCGGTATCTTAATGCTTTTCGAGAGCAAAATTCATCGAGTAATTATTGGTTCAGTTTGTATTGACGGGATTCTGAGGGGAGACACTAGGAGCTGCACAGTGAAGCTGATTTGGTCCAAAACGTGAATACAAGTCGCCCCAGATGGCTAAGAAATTTAGAGCACTAACACCGCAATCCGAAGGGACAACGTCCAGTGCCCAAATATTGAGGCTTAGGTGCATCCCGGACTATAGCGCCTCCACGTAAGTAAGAAAATTGGTATACTAGGCATTACAACTCAGAACATCTTTTTTAACTTTTACATTTACATTGGCCAATCTATAACTTTATCCTCTTTTATTTTCATTTCTTCGATCTTACCCTTAATTAGGTTTTCTTCGCATGACTATGCCAAAGATTTTTGCTTCTTTATTAAAAAGATCAAAAATTAAATTTAAATTAAATTTTTCGAACTATGGACTGAAATTCTTCGATTGTTTTATCTATAGCCTTTAAAAAAAAACACTACATGGCACGAATTAACACATAATCCGATTCGCAAATTGTTTAATAGAGGCACACCAGTCTAATGCTTGTTGTAACGATTTACGGGTTCTAGCTCTTTAAAAGACACCCTAGATATCCTGTTTTAGAGAAATAAGCCCAATCGATAAGTATGATCTAAGAATCAATCTTTTAAACAACTTCTCTTTAGGATTTGACTTCGGTGATAGCTATGGAGCTCTACTACAGTACTAACAGATCATAAGCATTTGAAAACATTTTAGATCGAAAAGTTCTGTAGCAATTTGTTGGCCGGTAATAATTCACTTTCGCTTAAATGTCCCAGTTCTTTTTTCGGAGCCATTATTTTTGCCTGTTTGTCGATTATTTATCGAATGTCCAAAATGTTTCGTAGGAAACCAAGGAACATGAAACACTATAATATAAAATATCCACATGAATTTATTTTCCCAACGCACTCATATATTAGCTAATAAGTTCTCTTAAGGACTGCTCGTTTCCGATATTGAAACATGTAAACATAAAAGTCTGATGTTAACGTACGTCTACAAAAACAATAAACTTTTTGCTCAAATTTCCAAATCATTGGATTCTTTGAATTCCTTTTAACAAAAAATGTTTCCACCAATCCAAAAACAAATCAATAAACTACATACAAATAATGTCAGCGACAAATTTCGTAACAAATTTTAATTGCACTAAATTCCTGAATTTTTACGACTACTATTAAAATTAGTTCAACTTTATGGAGTTTCCGCTAAAATTTCAAGTTCTTAAACTCTCAACAGGACAGTGTAACTTTTTTTGCTCACAAAAATATTTGCATGTATTAAATTAAAACCAAAAAAAAAAATGAATCAATTGAATAAATTATCCGAATGCCGTTGTTTTGGTTCCAAACAAATTTCATCCGTAGCAGTATCAATACAACAAATAAAGTTGATCTGTGAATAATAATCATTGTCCGGCTAGTGGAAAAAAAAACGAGGAAATAACAATCGAACAGGAACAGAATAAACTAAAAGCCCGTAAACTATCGCCAAAAACCGATTAAAATCTTTCCGAAAGCAGAGACTAGTTTTTTTTCGGTTTTATCGAATTAGGTGTACAATTTTGCAAACAAACGAGAAATTATAGGATATTTCTTTTTTATACTACTCGTGGACTTCTTTGAGGATTTTGAAATTTTCCTAAGCACGTGCTTGACAGTTTAATTATTAAACTTTTATTTACCTTTCAAAAAAACTTAATTTACAATATTTCAATTCATGTGGATTTTAATTTACAATTTTTTAGTTGTATTAGTTTCATTCATTTCATTGAAATTAATTGCTTCATTTAAAATTAAAAAAAAGTGGGCATAATCTTCCCTCCGAAGTCGTGAATGTTGCTTATTCTTTGCCACATGTTTCCAGTTGTTTAGATAATTTTGGATATCGCCTCGGAATCTGATCTGTGGTTCACCAACTTTTTTGTGTACTTGTTCTTCAAAATGTCCCAATTCCATTAATTCTGTTGCTTTTCTTAATACTTGCATTCGTAATAATTTGAAGTCTTGAGATTTTAGAATTGATCGTTTCATCGCTCTTTGACATACCTAGACTTTCTGATTCTCATGTTAAAAGCGGTTTCAGATTACAATATTCATCTTTCAAGTTTTTTGTCTATTCTTAGGGGGAAAGATATTAATTGTACCAATTGTATTTTTTATAAATCCGCCCACGTATTCGAGGATTTCAGTTTCAAGTTTCATATATTTGTCATGGCTGTGAGTTTGTCATTATGTTTTTTTCTTTTCTGTTTACTGATTTCTAGTCAAACTTTTTAGCACTCTTAGCTGAGGCCTTTGAGAAATGTTTTTGATTCAGTGCGAGTTTGTGGGATTATGGACTGTAATCTCTTTTGTAAGCCCAAGATTATATAATTGCCTCTGCCTGAGTTCCTACCCATGTTGTTCCAAATTAAGTATTTGGATCATTCCTCCAATACAACTGTAAACAAATCATATGTTTTACGCTTGTATGCCTTGTTCATTAAAAGACTAAAAAAACAATTGTGAGTGCTTAAATTAAATCGAAAAATCCTAATGGATGTACGAGTACATAAAAATATGGGATGACAATGTTCGTGAATCTCAACACACAAGGAGATGAACACTGATTCAGTCGTCGACTCGACAGCTCTTCCAAACATTTACAAAACAGTATTGTTTCAATGTTCTTTCCGATACAATGTAAAATGGTTAATACCTATTTGTCAGCTAATTCCTCGGTCCGATCAACGTGTCCCAATTCGGGTATTGAGAGACTAAATATTTACCATATATAAGCGTATAATCCTTTAAAAAATGTTCGAGTTGGTTTCTGGTCATGATCTACGAAATGCTTTCATCAAAATCATTTCATATATAAGCTAATACCTCCTCGCTTTCATATGATTTGATTATCTTTTGTACATCGATCCTTAGTTAAAAGAGTTATATATTTAAGGGCAATTATATTGCCGATTTTATAAAAGCTTGCTGCAAAATAAAATATCTATTTCTCGGGCATGGCTAAAGCAGTTAAACATGTTATTTAGTGCATATCTATTGACTAGCTTTTAACTATAAAAAGACAAAAGACGAAATAATTAAAATACTATCTTAGTGGTGTTCAATGTGAAAACGTTATTCTTATCTTCATCCTCTCTGCATATAAATTTAAATTTATTTTTACTGAGTTTACCTGGATTTGGAGGTTCTCAATCTTTCAGGGCATATATTCCTAGGGTTCATCTTTTTCATCTGAAAGTCGAAGCGACCTTTCGACTCTTTTTGGAAACCATTTTTTAATTCCTCTTAATGATTATTAGACTAAAACGGTACCTTCTGAATATCTCTGCTAAAATCTAGGCAATGGTTTAACATTTCTTTCGACTTGCCTTTTTGAAGAAGATAACAATTTCTACTCTAGTCACATTGTTAAAAAGCCACAAAAGCTTCCTGTAAGAAAATTCTGGATGAGTCAATTGACCAGTAAGCAATGCGTATGTAGTGTTAAGATTAGTAAGGTCAAATTATTTTATGAATATGTTATGGTTTAGACACCGCAAGAACTGTCTTGGCCATATCGAAAAAGAATACGTAGATCAATGTTAGTCTAATCCTCGTGGCTTCCAATTTATCTTTTTATCATGTGAATCCAACCTTATTTGACAGAAAGATTGTCAAAGTTTGTCAGTTAGTTGTTATTAAAAATCACAGCCATGATCGCAATTTAAGAAGATTCTCATGCTTTTCTGACTGAGCTAGCCGGGCAACCACGAGCGTATTGGTAATTAGAAATCGATACACTAAACTAAATGAAGATAAATAGCCTTGAAAAAAATGTCTAGAAGTCTCTATGGTTCCTGATTTAGCTAGGAAATCACCTTTCCACACTCTCATAGTGATATCAAAATGGACCTATTATGTCCAAACAGAAATTCTACTTGCAGTACTGCTGGCAGCTCTGCCCGTGAAACAGATGTGCATATATTTTTTGAAGTCAATCGCTTTGGTTGCTGTCATTTTACAGCTACTGTCACTTATGTGTGACACTGTCGATTGCAGCGAATTTAGAAATAGAGATGTGTGGCAGAACAGCGCTGCGTGCAACATTTATACGAGTATGTAGCTTCGCGATTTAAAACATATGTATTCTAATCTCATTGCACACAAAATTCTGCTCATGTGTTTTGGGCATTACATGTCCAAGTGAACTACCTCAACAAGTAATGATCCAATCTTACCTGATAAGTCAGTAGTACAGCATTTCTAATCGTAATCTAGTCAAAAACAATACGAATAACCATACAAATTCAAATTAAAAGCGTTTTCTAAAAAGAAACTTTACAATCGAATCTCTTTTATACTACTTCACAATCTTTGCTTAGTTTGCATAGTTAGCGATTATTCAATTAATTCAATTAACTTGAAGTCATTCAATGCTAATGAGCGAATTCTAAACGATTCACGCAATCTCATCTACAATATTAATTTTTTTTTATTAATAAGATTGATTTCATTTGAGAAGCAGTGTGGTAAAATCAAACTAATACCACGCCTTTTCAAATTCCAATGCACATTCTTAATCTATTGGATCCCGTTCGAATACTTTGGGAATTACTTACAAGGCAGCTCCCGAAGGAATTCCTCATCTACAATACTCGTACATTCATGTCATTTCAGTTTTATAAAGATTGATTTGTAATCATGACCAAATCGAAAACAAACATAATGTTTGAGGTCGTATTATATAATCACAGAGCTATTTTTAGGGCCAACTCATTAAGATGGTCTGAAGATGGTTCCATCTTCTGCACCAGCCGCCAGCCGCTAGCCATCGCCGCATACCTTTGGACGAATATCTACGAAACAAAACGACCTTGTCTTATAAGCCGCTCAACAGTACCCGTACTCATGTTAATGGGATGGGTTTATGGCTCCTGATACTCGTACTGATGCAATGGTGATTTTATTAAGTGCAAATTACAATAAAAATGTCTGCTTGTCGAAATGTGAATTGTATGTAGGTACAAGTACAAGTACGAATGCGAGTATACTCGTACCAAGTACTTTGCGTGTTTTAATTAAATTGCGCTACATTTACTCGACTCTACTTTGCTGAGCAAGTGCCCCTTGAAGTTGTAAAATGTTTGTTTTGCACATACATACATGTTCATATATATATAAACAAGTTCTTCTGCTCTTTTCCAGCTTGAATGGTTTGATACCAATGTAAAGCAATAAGAAAAATCCACAATCGACACCAAAACAATTTGTCATAAACAAAAGTTGAGGAAGGTCGGCGCCAGCGTCGCAGCTGATCAATGGTCGCTAATGATCGACAACACGAATACCAATATTCGTATGAATGTACGTTACAAGCCAACCCCTCGCTCGGTTAGATTAACTCACCGGATATGGCAAGAATTTGAAATCGACCAACAAAATCAGATGCGAAAATGTTTTTGTTTCAAGTTCACCTGCCTGCAGTCAGGTTGATCAGTGATCACAGATTGCGGATTGCGGATCGGTGTTGATGACGACAAGAACCACAACGACAACGACAACAACAACCATCATGTACGACGACGATGACAACGGGGTAACATGCCAACACGAAAAAGTCACGATCGACTCGAATCTGCGCCAAATTACTCATCACATCGCATTGGCGCGCATTCCTTCACATTAGCGAATTAAATCTTTTAATGTGCGATTACATCATTTAGGCGAGTGTAAACAAAAGCCAAAATTATGATTAACGTACCAATTACCATTTTGTGAATAATTTTGTCCACTGGGGAGGGGGATTTTTGGTGACAAGTAGCAATGAGGAAGTCTTAAAAGCTTAAAGCCTAAGCGTACGGTAAGGCATTTATGTGTTAGCTTAGACCCGGCGCCTGTGACGTATTGGGTCCAATCTCACAAATTTTATGCTAAAATAATGCAATTAATCATTTCTGGTGATGGCAGTGTACTCGTATCTGCCGAATACTAAAATGTGAGCCACGAATATTTAATAATTGTTTTTTGTATACCAATATGTAAGTTTTATGTTATATGAATATCCGATTAATATGTCTTTGTTTAGGATCGCAACAAATACTAGTAGCAGTTGCGGTTGCTTTGTTGATGCTAATCAAAACTAATGAATGACTAAAATTCCTTTTGTTGGGAGTGCCGCTTTTTTATACGCATCGTATCTATTTTTGCACTATTAAATGCGGAATAGTTAATTGAGTTGTACTTCCTCAATATGAATACTTTAATAATGACTCGAACTTATCAAACTAAATATGTACATATGTACACATATGCGCAACAGTGATATTTTAGTTTTAATTGCATCATAAATATTCGGTCAAATTAAAATGGATTCATTCTGCATACTTAACCTAGCACGTACTTAGAAATACTCGTATGTGCATGCATAATATCCTTTATTTCAAAACTGTGTTAACAGTGATATTTCTCATGATAGTTATTTCGTTTAAAGTGATTTGTATTCCTTACTGGAAGAAAACTACAGACTTCGACTTAATAAACGTTTTTATTGAAATTTCTTAAATTCTTATAGCTGTTGTTGGGATCAGCATGAGAAACACATATGAACAGCAATCATCGCCTCAGACTATGACCATGTGAAAGACAAGTAGAGAACGTGTATACTCGTATACCGAACAACAAAATACTTTTAGAAAATTTGAAGTGAACGGCTGTTCTAAACTTTTTGAAAAATACTAGACTGACAGTGGAAAGTGTAGAAGAAAAGCGATGCAAAGATGGTTGTTGGAAAGTAGAGGTCTACATAAATACATTCATTTGCTCTTTTAACGAATACAGTACTTTAGTGTACCCTATTCATTGCAATTATTCGAACAAGTGTACACTAAAACTGAATCCTTTAAGCAGAATACCAAATTCTAGACAGTCTTGGTCAGCTGATACCAAAATGAGTGCAGTGGATTTTATTCCTCTACTAGGGTGCTTAAATTCAACAAAACAAGTTCAATGCTTACTGTAAATAATACACTGAGTACACTAAGTGCAAAGAATAAAGCGGTTGCAATGATTCGGAATATAAAGTCTTTAACAGAATTTGAATGTAAACTACATGAAAATTATTAGGAAGGTTTGACAGCGTACTTATAGCGGCTAGTTTAGAGATACTACAGCCTTAAAGTTTATAGTAATAAATGTAGAGCATATCATGATGAAAAATCACAATACCTTACAATAATTTGCTTTAACTTTACTATCAGACTGACTGTTTAGATATAGCTATGTTCTGTGTACTAAATAGTATGCACACTTTTTGTCATTTTGCGAAAAAAATCAAATCAACTAGTTCAGTACACTTTTTAATGGCATGCGTACGTCGTCGAAACGTGAGGTCTCCAAAAAACCAAAAAAACCTTCTGCAATCAATTCCCTGTCGCAGCGTAGCTATCTCGTGTTATGGTGACTCCAACTGGCAATCAAGATCGTGTGTTTTAGCCCCATTAGACTTTTTCTTGTTGGTCTGTGGAAATTAGCCGGAATACTCGAATACTCTTTCAAATAAATCAAAATTGTGCTATAATATACCATGCACACAAATTTAGATCATTATAATTTAAAGTCATAATTATGAATATGTACACTAGGTCTGTTAATTTTTTTTAGAAAATTTAACATTAACTTAACCTTAAAACATTATTGAAAAGTCGTATAAATACCGATGAAAAACTGTAATTTTATTTCTTACTTATATATATAGCAATTTCAAATATATAATATTAAAATAAAATAACAAATTACAATGGATTATTAAAATTCAATTCAAGATATCACTCACTTGGCATACTAGGTGCATTGCAAAATCTTTCGACGAAACAATAAAACAGCTAATAGGGGAGCAAAATTATATATATGTATGTGGAATCCCTCATTTGCACGCCAAGCCTGCCAACGATTGTTAAATGAAGAATTTACAAATAACTTATTCGTTAGCTAGACAACTTGTTTTGGGGAAGAAAAGTTCGACACACTTTTGATGTGGAGGAAACCTTGATCCATTTTCTGAACAAAATAAAAACAGAATACAAAAAGAAAAATATTAGTAATAAAATTTCGATTAAAATGTTGTCACTTGCTTATTTCCTTTCAAGCTTTCCTGCACCTATTAGACCTCCTAACCCATTCGCACTCTAGCTTAGTTATTCTCAATTCCTGCGATAGCATGTTATGAGAAGCTATTCTTATTCAATCACATTAGCAAAGATTGAATACACAGAGTACTAAGTGTACTCAGTGCAGTCTTCTCTAAGTTTTTGAGTACTTACTTATGAATACCCGGTGGTTATGGTACACTGCACCAAATATTTTGTTATGAACGGGTGCAATACTCATTTATCTATAGTAAACAAATATCAGGTGGTTCATTCATTTTATTTTTCAAGCATTCAGTGCAGTGAATAAAGTACTTAATATCTTGGAAATAGTGTCAAGACATAAATTGCAGATGTCTACTGGAAAGCTTAAAAGCCACAGTAGAGGCTGTTTAACGGTACAGAGGACAGACATTACATTATCAAGCAGGAGAAGCGGCATCGCCTACTTGACGAAGAATACCTTGGATAGCAATGTCTTATTTAAATACTTAAAAGACTACTACAACAGAGGACGGTATTCCTTTCAGTATTGAGTCGAAGAAGGAAGCGTAAATTTGGCGACGAGTTTTAAAAAAAAAATTTATGATGTCATTTGTGTCCCCATTCAAACATCTTTCAATTTTGGACTCTGAGAGAAGCTAGAGATTGAGGTCTGCTTTCGCATAAGCAATTGTCATTTCTGGAAATTTGGTTTTGCCTCTCGAGGCAGTTGACAATATAAATTTGTTTTTTCTCGTTCTAAGTGTATTGCTTTGCAAGTAATCCCTGACTGTCTAGAATAGTTATTAACAATATAAACTGTTTTCTCACTTTCTCTTATCAAAAAACACCATCTGTAAAATATTGCTAATTTCAAGAAATTTAAACATTTGTTAAACCCTCTATATAGTGTAGGATATTTCACTCACCCTTATGAGCTAAAAACTTTAGTAGCGACAACTCTTACAATATACCTGCATATGTCAGTATTCAAAAAATGCCCTCGAAAAAGTTACCTTACCTTATAAATAGTATTCCTGTCCTGGTAATGCTAAAACCCTATTTTTCAACAACTTGAATTCAAAATTTAATCAAGACAGTCTGGCGGGCAATGTTTCTCATCACTTATCACTTATCGTTCTCTTTCATGAGCAGTGCATAGAATCATGGAAAAAGCAGATAGCTTTTATGATTGTCATTTAATTGAATATATTTGTCAAAACCAGATACGTCCTACAGAATGACTCACGCTACCGCTGCCGGTGCGAAGTGGAAAGTATAAATCATTTGATAGATGAATGCACGAGCTTGGCCACATAAATTTATGTAACAAAACATAATCAGGTGGCGGAAACTATAAACCTAATCTTCTGATACAACACCTCCCATACTAAAAGTATGAACAACTGTTACTGGAAAAGAAAAGCTTAAAATTGTACTCAAATAGGGGATAGGGTCTGATTGTACCTTACGAGATAATAAAACACAAATCGGTTTATCCGTGAAAAAAATAACCACGCATTTGGTAAATGAATTCAGAGAAAAATACCACATCGAAAAGTGAATCTAATATCCGCCACAAAAATATTTTCAACAAAATTTTTGCCTACTCAATAAGTCATCATTTATATTTATAATAACCTACAATTACACACAAATAAAGTGAAGGTAGAAGTGGTTACAAATTTTAGTGGTGACATCAATATGCTATTCAAGCAGAACAAATGTAAGTTAGTTCATCAATTCAAAGGCCAGTTCGAAGACAAAGAAAATGAAGGGTCAATTAATTAAAATCATTTAATAAAAACATGTAACAAAGTGAGGCATATACATTTTTGTTTTTTTTTTTAATTAACTCAGCATAGTAGCAGCATTGCAATCTCAGTCACACTATTTACTGCAAAATAACCTTAAACAATACTTAAAAATGCTACTATGGTACAATAGATCTAGAAAATAATCCTTTTGGATAGTTTCTGCAATTTCAGTAGACGAAGATAAAATACAAAAAATACTGAGTCTAGCTCTTTGGGTATAAAATATTCGCAATATCTTAATTCCCGTAAAAATGAATACTAAAAATTAACAACTCGATGAATAAAAATTATAATAGTTTTGATATAACAGTTTGATGTATCTTTGTCTTACGACGGATCATGCCATTCCCAGTTGGACCGCTGCTCCTATAATGTTGTTCAATTAATACCAATTACCCTGCGGTAGCAAAAATTGTGAAAATCAATTTTTTAAACTGAAAAGTAAACAATTCCTAATTATTTCATTTAAGACTTTTATCTCTTCGACCAATTTTGCAATTTTCTTATTGTATACAACCTTGATCAAAAAGTTCCCGGAATTTATTCAGAATATTAAAAATATAAGTTTATTCATCTAAATCTATATTGTTCCCTTCAAAGTAATCCCCACCGACTGCTACATTCGATTTTCGGTATGTCCTCTCGGCTGATGAAATGCGTTCCCCGTAGTGGTTTTTTAACTCGATTGAACAGAAAGATAGCGATGGCGATGGCTTGATAGTTAGCTCATTGGACTATCACGCAGTGAATCTGGGTTCGATTCCAGACTGGGTCACCGACAATTTTTGAAATTGCCATTTGCAATGGCGAACTCCCCAAAGTAAAATTTTCTACGAAAAAGCTTCTAAGGAGTGCCGTTGGACTCGGCGATGAACCGTAGGCCCCGCTCAGATATGACAAAAATGACAACATGATCAACACAAATGAGTGTCAAGAAGCTAGGATATAGCCTATACCGGGCTGTCAGCACCATAGTGTTTGTTTGTTGTTTTGAACAGAAAGAAGTCACAGGGAGTCTAATCAGGTGAATTCGGTGGCTGTTGGATGGTATTTGTTGCATTTTTCGTCAATAATGATGGCACTGTTCGACGGTGCGTTATCATGGTGCAAAATCCACGAGTCTTCTGCCCACAATTCTGGTCTCTTTCGGCGAATTGCTTCACGCAAACCTCTCATAACGCTCAAATAATACTCTGTCTGGCCTTCTTGCAAAAATTCATGATGCACTACACCGTTGTATAGTAATCCATGAAAACCGTGAGCATTGCCTTCTTTTTTGACTGAAAACGACGTGGTTGACTTACGACTACTTTTGAACCGCTCGTGCCACTGGTAAACGACCGTTTTCTTTAAAAAATCGTTGCCGAAACACTTTTCCAACATTTCCAACCTTCGCACACCATTAAATCTGTTTTTTACGCAAAGTTTAATACAAGTTCGTTGTTACAAATTTAAACTCATTTCTAAAATTGTTAAAAAAAATCGCCAACATACACAGAGAAAGATGTACTCTTGCTTACGTAACTTTTGCAAACGTCAAGCTATGACGCTAAGATTTAGAGAGAATATCAACAACAGATGTACAAACTTAACAAAAAAAAACAGATCTCAAATCGGAACAATGGGAGCGCCACACGGTGATACCTTTTTGATTATGGTGGTATATGTCAAAAATTGGATAACATTTAGTCCATGTAATAACGATTATACAGTCGGTCATAATTTGTCATACAGTTTTAGTTATAAAGTTAATGGTTGGCATTTTATTCATGTTCGAAAATATTTAGCTATATCGGCACCAACTTGATCGCTTAAACTCCTCGCTGTATTACATTTTTTAAAGGTAAACTGATATTTTCAGGCAAGGACTACGAGTAATTAATATCTAAGTTTGTTCATTTGCATTAGTAGTTTCATTTTTGGAAGAGGCCACAACGATCAATCATATCGTTTTCTTATTTTGAAATTTATAACTTAGATAATATGTCCACCCCCACAAGACCAATTCTAATAAGTTCTTTAAATCTCACATTTCCATTAATATTTCAACGAACGACAAAATTAATATCCCATAAATCAAACATTATAATGATTTACATACGTATTTGGTTTGTCACAATAGACAATTTTCATATAGAAATGTCATGTTAATTGACATCTGTCAACCTTGACTATTTCCAATTTTTCAACTTAAATGCTCTTAAGACACTTTTAAGCAACAAAGACTTAAAATTTCAACCATAGACAAGAGGCATTCTTATGTTAAACATCAATAACCTACACATTTGTTTTTTTGCTTTAGGTGCCTGACACCTGCCCAAAACAATAGGTCTGTCTGGGTGCCTTTAGCGACAAGGCATACATGGTAACAGGTGTCATTCAATGAAACGATGACTTATGATATACGTTAGCTACTGTTTGTGGCAATTTGTAAGATTGACGTGCTGATAGAGATCCTTCCCGACGTGGAAGTTCAACATACCGCATTTTAGCTCACTTAGGTGTGTGCATTTAGATATTTTATGAATGCGTGCTTTGGGGGGTTTTGGTCGCGTGTATTGCAGCATACATCGACTATGATTTATCTACTATCCCAACCTGCAAGATGCATTTTGCAACAGCCAACATTCACATTCCAGCAAGAGATTAGCAATTTGACAAACCAGACGAACGCATTGCAATGGGTTTTCCGCTTTAAGATGCTGTTGCACTTTTCAAGTGCCAACTCCCTGTACACAGCAAATGTTGCATTACAACTTATCTCACTGACCCAGCCAGCATTTTATGAGCGATAATTTCGCTCTACCCAAATCGGAGACAGTGGCTCACTGACCTACAATGATGTCCATAAGCTTTCCTAGATATGTTCATTCGTGTATTTGTATCTCATCAAACCGGTGTATCACATACATTTGATGTTAAGTGACAAATGTACATACGGACAAATGTGTTGAGTACTTGTATCGCTTTGAAGACGCCTGTAAGTTGATGGATTCTTGTTGTCATCTTGTCTGCGAACTGGGAGCTGGATAGTCTGCTCTTTTTTGCCAATTTATTTGTTGGTATTAGCAAAGACATTGGGCTACCATTTTTCTTTTTAATTCTAATGTAACACCTAAAATTATTTATTGGTTCGTTAAAAATTCATTGGGCAGCTAAAGTTAGGCTTTTCGTACAAAATAAGCCGAATTTTCATGCTATTGTTAATAATTTGTATAATTTGTTATATCCTTGAAAGGAAGTGGAAGCAATTAGAAACTATCCAAGAAGAGCAGTTTCTAAAACAATTAGAAAGATGCTTTTGCATTTTTCGTAGGTACCTCTTAAAAATGACGGCAAACATTTGTTTTTTTATTTATTTATACAAAATAATTATAAAATTGTATAATGCTATTTAAAGAAGCAGTATTCATTTAAAATTTCTCTGAGATCGTTACTTGTCTCAGTAGACATAACTACTAACTACCTCGAAGTTACGAGGTACACCAGAATTTTATGTTATTTCGATCAAGTTAATAATGAAAAGTTTTAATCTAATTTTTGTTTCTTATATGTATTTGAGAGCATTGGGCATAATTTATATAGTTTCAAAATTCCTAATTATTGTTGGCTACTATAAACACATCAGGACATTGCTTTTTTGAAAAAAAAAATCTTTACTTTAAGTAGAAATGAATACAGGCAGACTTTCACAGGACTTATCTATTAATTATAATTACTCAGATTGGCCTTTAACATTCTAAACACGCTACTGCATGCTTATGAAGAAGATTTTTCACGTTGAAAACGAAACTTTAGATAATATCATTACAGGAAACAGATGTAAAACAAATGTTACTTTCGAGCATTTAAATACCTTCACACCCTATAAATACCAAGAACTTGTCTTTTTCTAACGAGTCTATTTGTCTGATTAAGCCGCTGAAGGCATAAGCTACCTAATACACAAATTCGTCTTTGCACCGGCTTATTTTTTCTATGAATTGGTACTTCCGCCATCATCAAAGACAGTAATCGAACTTTTTCATACTGTGATTGTGATTGATTTCAGCATGGGGCTCATCATATGCTGTTATGATTCAATGTATTCAGAATACTTTTCGGGGCAGTAGCGAATGCAACGTAATAGACTTCGTATTATCATCTGACTTGCTTATAAATCATTTAAGGTCTGAGCCAACATTTGTTACGAAAACACGATAGCATTATTCGACTCAACGCAACGTAATCCAACAAATAGCCTAACGACATTACCAGCTTAAAAGTATTTTCAGAGGATTCTACGTCAGGCCATAAAAACACCGAATTCAGAATCGAATTCGAGGTACAGAACTTGTCAAAACCTAACTCAGCACAGTTTAAGGGAAAACCTCTAGAAATTTGTCGATGTATTGCCTAAACTCAGCATAAAGCGCAAAAAAACAAAGAAAAACTCGGCAAAACCAGCAGGCTGGTCAAAGTTCTCACAATTGGCAAATCAGCCAGACTAGAAACTTTCCGCAAATCTGGTGGCATCTGCACTGATTCGAAAGTAACATACTGCCTTGAGACTCACTTTCCTGGTAGTCCGATGAGAGCTCTTATCACCAAAGCTGCAAGCAGACAGGGCAAATCGACCCACCATAGATGGTACTGTCATCATTTGTGGTGACAGATGAAGTCAGTGAATATAATGTCTCTTCTTTCGATGATTTCAAGTAGCCTGAAAACATTGACATACTATCTATCTAGTAGACCTGATGCTGACAGCTTTGAAGAGAATCTTTACACCTACCCTAAGACTTCCATTCATACTGAACCCATTATATCGGAAACCTTGCTATCACCAAGATAAGAGCTTGTCACTGATAAGTGTCCTGTGATAAGACCAATTATAGTATATCCTGTCCTTTGGTGGTCTTTTGGAACAAGCTCTCACGATTGCTTTAACTAGGATACAAACGGCGAACGAAGAATCTGTGAAGAAATATAATGCCTACGTCCGTAACGACACAGAGCCATCTGCACGTAAGACCTTATTGAATCATCTCAAGGTAATTTTGAAAAGGTAATTTGAAGGTAATTCAAAAATGCAAGCCTTCTCTAAACGCAGCGGAATGCTGCAACCACAGAGTTCTCTTTGGGTTCAAGGGATCACAAAGGGATCAATGGAAATGAGAAGGCGGTTATACTAACCATGCCAGGCTTAGAAGAATGTTCCGCACAATTTATAAAATTGTTGTTTTTTAATTTATACAAGACTGTTGACAACTTTAAATTGAAATCAATAAGAACAAGCAATAAGATGTCAATGATATGGTCAATAAAATCTAATTTCACGTTATATGGCAATCACAATCTTTATGTCCGTCATATGCGTCCGCACGAAAAGATAACTATCTACACATTGAATTGATATTATCGTCGTTTTTTGTCTGAC
Organism: Volucella inflata; assembly: GCA_928272305.1. Classification (NCBI taxonomy): domain Eukaryota; kingdom Metazoa; phylum Arthropoda; class Insecta; order Diptera; family Syrphidae; genus Volucella; species Volucella inflata. Next base: position 127,073,164 of record OV743717.1, read on the forward strand.
TGAATATTCGAATGTCTACTATATTACATCTTATAATTCATTTTGCACGATGTGTATAGCTTTTTAATTAACTCCGTCATTGCTAAATCTTCGATTTCTGGTGTTGATGTTGAAAATTCCGTGGGCGTTCGAACAGACGCAAGTTATCAAGTAACATACCCCATTGACCATGCAAACAAAATTCTGTCAGTGGAAAGCTGCTTCATTGCCAAATTGGTGAGTCAGTGGTAGGTAAAGTGACAAATAAGTGCCACAACTAATCGCCTCCGAAGGGCTTCACGCAGTTAAGCTTCTTAAAGTCTTTCTTTTGACTCTCACGAAATTACCTGCTTAAACACCTGACAAGTTATTAATTTTTTTTTTTGATGGTAGTCATGCGTTCTGCAGTATGAATATAAGTATACAAGCTTATGGATACCATGATCTGGAAGTCAGGAATTTGCTGTAGTATCTTACAATGACCTTCTGTGGTCAGATGATTTATGGAATTGTTTATCATTAGCCGGGTTAAGTTGACCAAATTATCTCGCCAACTGTGATGGTGTATGCTCATTTTCACTTAGGTACATGAATTTCTCATAAAACAGCGGATTAAGTTCAAAGATGAAGATAGTAAGTTAAGCAATTGCGTTGATGCGATTACTTTTCTGGCTGCTAGTATATGGCAGTTACTCCTGCATCTTGGCGCAAGACCGTGTCGTTATCGAGTTAATTAAATAATTTTATAATGTCTCGCATTTTTTAATTGTACGAGTACTACTATGACTGTCTCCCTTAGTTAGTAAAGGTCTTATGCAAAACGACTTTACTGATGCACAAGGCGCAAGGTGTGAAGTGTTCCTATACTCGTACAATGCTTCTCTTACTCTTATGCAGTGATCAACTATAATTTTCTGCAAATATAATCATATTTAATACACCGTATGTGTTTCTAGTAACAAATTCTTATGGAAATTATGTTTTATGTCTTTATAAAACCTCTTCATATACATAGACTTAGATTTGTCTGCCAATCGATTATCACTACCTTAAAAGATTAAATGGAGAATCCACGATAATGCTCTGCAAAACTCTGATTTTCCTAGTTCAACTTCAAAGCACTGTTCATTGAGTGATAAGGAAGCGGATTTGACACCAATCGAAGACAATTTTGATTCAGAAAGTCAACGTAGAACCGTAATTGCAGTTCTATAAGCCTTATCAAAGTGTGGGTCTAGATCAAAATCCTAAGACCGCATTATCTTGAACACGATAGACAAATCTGTTAAGGCACATAGGTTTGGATGACTTTTAATATCATAATCTCAGCCACTAGGCTCAGAATGTAAAGAAAGACCAAGTCTTGTTAGAAATTCTTTAGGTGCATAAATGGTGAGCCAACAACTAGTGTGGAAGTTTTCATTAAATTAAACATTTATTGTAAAATCAATATAGAATTTCATTGAATAATGGAGTTCTAGACTAATCTTGACATAGACCTTACTCTTCAAATACCCCACAGAAAGAAGTGTAAAAGTTTCAAATCGCATGATCTTAGAGGCCAATCAACTTCTCCTCTAACTTAAATAATGCAATCTTCAAATTTCGAACCCAATAAATTGATTGATTGATGGCTTGTGTGCCCACATATAGCACCATTCTTCTGAAACCAGAGGTCGTCTAAACCTAATTAATTCAATTTTGAAAAAAACATTACCCGGTCAACAAGTTGCGGTAACGTTCTCCATTCACTGTAACTGTCTCTCCAGCCTCATCTTCGAAAAAGTACAGGCCAATGATGCCGTAAACCCATAACCCGCACCGTATAGAGACTTTTTTGAGATGCAATAGATTTTTGTGAATCTCGTATGGCTTTTCCGTGTATTTACGTACCCATATCTACAAAAATGGGATTCATCAGATATCCAGTTAAAAAATCGACCACGTTTGAGATGGTCCATAGGCTTGAATTGCTGTGTACTTGGATAGGCGTTCAGATGAAGATCAACTTTTAAAATTTGCCGTAAAGTGCCATAAGTGAGGCCCAATTGTTGACTTCGGCGACGAATTGAGGGTCCTGGCTGATTTTGAACACTTTCGCTCGCGGTGGTGATGTTTTGGCGTGTGCATGCTCCCCGAGCAAGCTGATATGGACTTTACCCAGATACTGAATCAGTTTGTTCAAACGCTTCCTGAATTTTACGAAATGTTACCCTTTCAGATCACCCATTTTCGTAATAAGATTGAAAAACAAAACTAGGTTGTTGCGTAACAAACGACTCCATGACTAAAATTGCCAAAGATTGTGTAACATTCTTCAAAAAGTTCAACAACATTGAATTTAGTTAATGATAGTAATTAACAGCGAACATCCACACCATCTGTTGGCTCACCCTCTACATATTCCCATATTTTCTTTAATAAATTGCAAATTTGCTACTTGAAAGACTGTTATTTCTTAATTGATTTTCGTTTAAAGCCATTGGACTATTAAAAAAACTTAATAAAGTTTCTAAAAAAAACATACATTTTGTAATAGCTATGCTTAATTGGACTTGTTTTAAGATTGCTTCCAGGTCCTTGACAAAATCAAAATTAAAATTAAATAAAGTTTGTTCTACGATGCTCTGCTATGCCTAATACTTTCATCTTAATAGAATTTGAGGTAGCCTTACAAAAAATACAAATCCGAGTTTAGGTTTTCCAGATTTCTAAGATCAATATAATCACTGCTACCTAAACATCGATATATGATTATATCCACCTTCAGCAGTTTCGTAAAGCCTTTTGATTATTTGTTTAAACTTGCAAAAACGTATCCCTACGGTTAATGTTTCTTTTTCATTGGCTGTAAACGCATCTAACCTCAAGAGTCGTCATCGCTAGCCAATTTTTAAAAGAACACGATTATATTACTGTCATGTGCGGTCTGCTTTTTAACATCGTTGAAATATGTCTTATGCAGCGTTAGTGAAAGATATTATTTGCAAGTTAATTGAAGGAGTGGACCTGACTAAGAAATTCAAGGCTGATTTATTCACTTAATAGACACCTTGTTGGTATCATAGTTCAAGTGATGACTGGAATAACTTGTGCTCACAGTCTTATGAGTAAATTACTAAGATTCTACGTCAAATATACTCTGTATATCGACGTGGATGGCAACGATTAGTATAAGGCCTCGTACAAGTAGCATCTTCCGACAGGTGCTGGTTCCTTAAATGACGAGAATGAGCCTCTGCAGCCGAACAACTTGCAGCTCTGCTAATAAGTCCTAATTCAGGCCTCCCCGTGGCGCCACCTGGGAATTTCACTAGAGGTTGCGAAGTGAAGGGGGCAAATGGCGAGTTTCCTGCGCCATTAACCAGGATAAGTGTCGGAAAAACAAAACAAGACCTTATCCGGGCTACTCCGACATATTTGGAGCTTAGGCCGGAAAGGATTTCCAGGACTTAGTCAGGGTCTTGGAAAAGAGATGGTGGCGGACGAGCCCTATAAGAGCCAACGGCAGCGCTCACATTCCGGAACGGGTTACTGGCTTCGGTGTAACCGACCCCTCGTCCTAGGGGCACTCAAAATGGAACTGGTCCTCCAGGTTGGGGATTGTGCCGCCGGAGTAACTGTCTGGCCATTTAAAAAAAATTAAGTTACGAAGCATCAACAAGCCTCGGATATGGACGGATCTACTGTTGACAACCCACGCAAACGATTTAAGGACAATGAGCTTCGGATATGCACGTGGAATGTTAGATCCCTTAATAGACCACGTGCAGCCGAGCAACTAGCGGAGGCCCTAGACTGCTGTAAAGCAGACATAACCGCCATTCAAGAAATGCGATGGAATGGGCCGGACAAAAAGAAGATGAAAAACTGCGACATCTACTACGGCAATTGTTATCGACGGCAAAAGCAGCGCTTATTTGGATGCGGATTTGTTGTCGGAGGCAGACTAAGACAAGAAGTCCTCAGCTTTCGGCATGTGAGCGAGCGCCTCGCAGCAATCCGCATCAAGGCTAAGTTCGCCAACATTAGCCTTATATGCGCGCACGCCCCCACAAAGGAGAAAGATGACGACAGCAAGGACGCCTTCAACGAGCTTCTTAACAAGACCTACGAGCAATGCCCTAGCTATGACATTAAAATTGTCCTCGGTGATTTTAATGCAAAGCTAGGAAGAGAGGGTGTCTTTGGTGGAACAATCGGAAAATATAGCCTGCACAACACCACCTCCGATAACGGATTCAGGCTAATCGACTTTGCGGCGGGGCGAAACATTGTCGTGGCTAGCACGCGGTTCCCACATCTCGACATACACAAGGGGACTTGGAGCACTCTTGATCAATCAACAGCCAACCAGATTGATCACATTGCGATCGACGCAAGACACTCCTCCAGTATTATGGATGTCCGTACGTTCCGAGGAGCCAACATCGACTCGGACCATTACCTTGTTGTAGCCAAGGTACGGTTGCGGATATCCCAAACTACGCCAAGACAAACTAATGCTGTGAGAAAATTCGACGTCAGACGGCTACAATCGCAAGAGATCGCCAAGTCCTTTCCGATCCAGTGTCTCTTAATCTCGAGAGGCGATTTTTTTCAACATCGTCTTTGAAAGAATAGTGCAAAACTCACGAGCAAACACAAGAGGCACTATCTTTCAAAAGTCCGTCCAACTACTCGCATACGCCGACGATATTGACATAATCAGGAGAAAACAGCGTGATGTCAGTGGCGCTTTCGCAAGTATTGAGACGGAAGCGGCGAAAATGGGTTTAGCGGTCAATGAGGGCAAGACCAAGTATATGCTGTCAAGCAAAAAGGACAACCAACACCGACGTCTCGGACAGAACGTCACCCTCGACAGATATAACTTTGAGGTAGTTAAGGACTTTGTCTACCTAGGCTCCGCTATAAATACAGACAACGACACCAGCGCTGAGATCAAGCGAAGAATAACTCTTGCCAACCGCTGTTTCTTGGGGTTAAGAAGGCAATTGAGTAGCAAAGCCCTCTCTCGGACATCAATAATCCCGGTCCTGCTCTATGGCGCAGAGGCATGGAAGTTATCAAAAATGGCTGAGGGTGCTTGCCTGCTTCGAGAGAAAAATTCTTCGGGCGATCTTCGGTCTGCATTGACGGTGAGTGGAGGAGGAAATACAACGACGAACTGTATGGACTGTACAGCGACATGGACCTAGCCAGAAGAGTGCAGATCCAAAGACTGAGATGGCTGGGTCATGTAGAGCGCATGGACACCAATGCTCCGGTCCGAAAAGTCTTCGAATCCGCCCCCCGAGGGACAGCGCAGTAGAGGAAGGCCAAGACTCAGGTGGCGCATGCAAGTGGAAGATGACCTCAGCAAACTTAGCGTGCGAAACTGGAGGCAGCTACCCAGGGATCGAGCTGGTTGGAGAAGCTTGTTGACTAAGGCCCAGGTCCACCCCGGACTGTAGCACCACCTAAAGTAAGTAAGTTCATCGGATTCACAAAAAATAATATCATATAAACCACGTCATTTATAGAGATACTATCCTCTTTAATATTCACCAATCAAAGCAACAGCCAAAAAATTCCTATCAGTGCAGTTCAGGGCCAGTTAATTTAGCGATTTATGATCTGTCTGTCGAACTCATTAGTTATTTCAATGCCGCGATTGATAGGATCTATAGATATGACGGCGATATGTCTTGATTTAGCATCACAGCCGAAGCCTACTACTATCTAAAATGCATTTAGACAGGTTGATAGACAGTCATGTTGGTCACGGATGAACAACATAGACCAATCGGAATCGGAAACTCACAAGAAACAGTAGTAGGAATTTCACATCAAGCTATCATCTGTCGTTTAGACATTTATCCATTTTCGAAAATGGATATACATCAGGGAACGCGAAGAGTTGTACAGCGACCTTACCTGGAAATCAGTTGCTTTGCATATCTGGGATATGTTTAGCTTATGAACATTGTGCTCCTGGTTGGGAAAAGGAACCAAAGACAGTTGACTAAAGTCTGCGCTTACTGTAGAGTTTCATTACTTAGAAAACAGGCTCGCCCCTTACTCAAGCGTTATCTCAATATATACGATAGTAAGACTTGCAAACTAATTGTCAAACATCGTGGGCAATCACATAAGGTTGTTTCTCTTTTTGCTGGGCTTTGGAAATTATACCAATCAAGTGGTAAAAACGAAAATCGTTTTTTTTTAAATCATAAATAAGGTATGTTGGAATTTAAATTGTCTACTATTACATCAACCTTTCAGTTCTGGTTTTGCACTCGGTGCCCTTGTGGGATATTTTCGTTGATCTTCCACTAACGCGCGCCGCCACGATCTTGCTGCTTGTTGTCGCAGTTCATTATTCTTTCTTTTCTTTATAAATTATTGTGCACTATTTCATCAGTGGATAATTTCAAAACCATATATTCAAATGAACGTCATACGGTCGGTTAACATGTGAGTTGGAGTAGTCTAGCAGAGTCGTTTGAATCATGGAAATACCCGTTGTCTCAATAAATAACGTCTTAAATGAAAAGCTTATGTCGAAATTCCACACTCTACGATGTGTGATAATACCCGTATGCATCGAAAATTTCCACCAAAAAACAACACCTAAAAATTCCCCTAAAGCTATTTTTATGTTAATACTGGCACCACATAATCGTGCGTAAAGTCTCATCAGTAGCTCTGCCTCTTACATGCAGTTGATGTTGGAATTAGTTTTAGGTGACACATCTGCCTGGTCAAAAGACCCAAATTCAATGGTAATAGGAGTTGGAATATCTATAAAATCTATTAGCTACTGTTCGAATACATCCGGAAGCCCCTTATGGTGGTAATAGTTGTCTAATTGGTTTAAGTAGATAAACAAGAAACAAATTTTTAATCGGTCCAAAACGGATTCGCTCAGTTGTTAAAAGCCTGACGAAGAAAATCCAAATCACATTCATTAGCTTGCAAGTCATAAAAGTAAAGTTTACTACTCAGCCCACATCGGTCAATGTCAGAAGTTACCCAAACGGAGAACAGGAAAGACATCGCTTAGTACACGATTCCCAGTAGGCGTATTGCAAAATTTGGCTTCGCCTCATGTTTTAATCACAATCAAAGGCAAAGTCATGGTAGTGACCCCTAACAAAGGCATCGAATAAATTGCACATTTTTCTGATTATCTATGGATAGAGATTTGGATATCTTAGAAAAAAATATTCCAACCTATTCTTAAGATGACCTACATTTCACAGCCGAAATTGTGTTGTAACATTGTTTTAGGGCCACTGGCTTGGTGCAAAATTGTTCATCAACTCAGAGCTGACTTGTACACGTACAAACTGTTGTTTTGATCTTGAAATAAATCAGAGGCAACGACCTTGTAGCGAAAATGCTTCATAATCAATTATCAACTTCTGCTACTACGTTGGGCTATTCTTTGAGTGGCACACTAAAATCGATCGGAAACCCAACAAATACTTGTCGTGTTCCAAAATCGAATAAAATTTCCATAATTCACTTAAAAATTGTTCATTGCCCCGTGTAGTCGGTAGTTGTAGTAGCTGGATAAATTGCTTGCTGGTATAGTTGGCGTGCTTGGAATTATTATAATCTATTACACGATACTCGTATTAGGTAGCAATTGGTTGCCAGAGCTATTAGCATTAGTGATGAAAAAAGATCTCAATCAAAATTTAAATGTAGAATTTCAAATTTTGAATTTGAAATTTGTATGTTTTTGAATAATTCCCTTGGAAATTTAACTTTTGGAAAATGTCGTCGTCGTTTGTCGGCTTTGGGCAATAATAAAAATTTGTTTGTGCGACAGATTACTGCGATGTTTTTATTTGTTTTGGTCTTTAGAGCGGATCTAGCCACGTGCTTGTAAAGTTATAAGCGTCAAAGTAATTAATGAAGTACCATTTGAAACACGTCTGGGCTAGGTGAATACTATATTTCAAGAACGTCCATGCTGATAAGTAAGAATAGATTGGATGGAATAATTTTTTTTTATATATATTGTTTTGATCAAATATAAGGCTATCAAGATGGAATTATAAATTATGATGCACAACCTTTAGATATCACAAACAAGTAGAATGATAATGTATGTAAGTCGTCTTGGCAAGACTTTGTAGTTTGCATTGAGCCTATAGTTCTCTTAAGCAAGAAACAAAACATATCCATGACATATACTCGTACTATATGCAACCTTTTCAGCTTAAAAGTAATGGAGATTTGGAGTTCATGGGTGTGCTGAACAAGCTTCACCCACGCAATTTAAAATATGTCGAGACCAAAGAGCATTGAATCACGGAGTCATCATTCATAGTCAGATTAAATATTTAAGTCATTCGGTGGAATTATAAATAGATACATGTTTGAAGAAGGAGTGCTAATTTGATACTTTCTCATAAATGGGAAGAATCTATTAATTAAAGTGTCCCATTCAAATACTAGAACCATAATTGTGCAGATTCAAAGCACACATGACCTGAACAGCGAAGGTTTTCGTTCACAAATTCGTGAATATGGAATTGATGATTCATGCAGTTTTTACTTTCCTTCCATAATTTGATGGCGATGGCGATGGCGCTGTAGTTAGCTCATTGTAGCTCGCAGAGAGCATGGGTTCGATTCCTGGCTGGGTCCACAATAATTTTTTAAATCGCCATCACCCTTTCAGCGGGCAATGGCAAACTCCCGAAAGTAAATTTGCCTACGAAATAGCTTCTAAGCTATCGCCGTTCGGACTCGGCGATAAACCGTAGGCCCCGCTCACATGTGACAAAAATGAGAACATGAGCAATACAAATAAGTGTCAAGAAGCTAGCCCATGGCCCATACCGGGCTGCCAGCGCCACAGTGTTTTTTTTTCCCATAATTTGAACTGAAGCATAATTTGATAGGTGTTAGCAATCCAATGTTGAATAAAAATCGTTAAAAGTATTTCCTCCTTTTTTAAATTCTTTTCTTCAAGTGGAAAATAGTTTTCGTTGTATTATCTGGGCTCGAAAGTTTTTACGGGTCGGAAAATCCAGGCTAAGGTCTACCATATCATCCCTGCAAACGTTCATAATTTTTCGAAAAGTATAAGTAAAATCTTGACAAGCAATCCGATAACATTTTCTCCCATACATCATAAATAAACTTCATTCTAATAAGAATTAATTTTTCTTTAAGTAGATCTTATACAAGAGATTTTGTTATTATTACCGAAAGGCAATACCAGTTTAACCACCTTTAGGATCTCAACGCCATCCATACTCTTTTGAACAAATTGTTTATCAAATTTTTACATTTGCGGCTCAATTTCATAGATTACATCGCAAATGTTTGTTTTGAGTGTTGCAATTCGCATGACCTCAAAGAAAGAAGTTGCAAAGAAACAAGCTGCACAGTATTAGAAAAAGTAAAATTGATATACTGACCATTTCAAAATTAAATTTGCCAAAAAACTTTTCTTGTTGAAAATAACATCCCTCATATCCACACCTTAAAGATCCGGTCATTAGAATTAGTTGATAATAATTCGGTTTTTCTTTCCAATGGAACCAAAGCCAAAAGCTCCACTCTGAACAAAAGTTGCCCATAGATGGCCCTATCTGTCAATCTAGTTACCATCATCATCATCTAGTTACCAGCATAGTTTGTAATATCGTTGATCATGTATAATCTTCTGCATGGAAACTACGGTTTACGGACAGCATTGATTTTCTTTTACCATTTGAATAAATAACTCTAGAACCACATCGAATAATTATCAAGGCTTACAGTGAACATGAACATATGATCAATCAAATATTTTGAGTTCTTAAAAAAGTTCACAAGTTTCGATTTTGATGTTATAAACGAAGAACTTGGAAGACCTCTGAAAAAAAATTTAAGTCAGAAAAGTGCAAGCATTGTTGTATGAGGATGATGCTCAAATGCAACAACATCTCACGGATTTCGCTCATGGTAATACAACATTACACATAGCAAAACTGGTCAAGAAAACGTTCTCAATTAGTTGGAAAATAATTTCCATTCTATATCTACTTATTTACATTGATGGGATACGCACTTGCTGAGTAGCGCTGCATTTCGTACGAAAATAGTTCAATGACTGGTTTGGCTCAAAGTGCAATAATTATTTTGGCGCGGCATCCCCAAATTATCAGGCACTTGGGAAAAATGTACATATGGTTTGCGATAGGCAATACTTCGATTAAAATGTTTTTTTTGTTATTTTCATACAATAAACGTGTTTCATATTTAAATTTTTTGTTTTATGATAACGGTCGTTCAAGGGGTTATTAGCACCCTTAACATGATTGCACACATTGCAGGCTATGGACAATTAGGGGGAATAGAGGGAGAGGTAGCGATGTACGATGACTAGACAATAAAGAGCTCGGCAGGGAAGGAATCACGATATTTTAGGGTACGTCCGAAAGTGGACTTGAGGGTGTACTGATCAGCATTCATAGCGAGACGGGTGTTACTGTAAGAGAATTGAAGGGACGGAATGCTACTGGTAATTTCAGTGGAACACTGGTGGTGAAAATAGCGATAGAACAAGGTGAGCCAGGAGACATTACGTTGGTGGTCGGGGGTGTCAATCGACTGTGTATATATTAAAGCCAGACCAGAGGGGGTGAAATATTTTTTACATCGCTTGAGAAAACCTAGACATTTCGCAGCGTTTTTGGTTGTTGTCATTGACACACATACCGAGAATCGAAATTTTTTTCGGTTTCATGTTATAGCTTCAGATGGACTGGTGTAAAATAGAATGATAGAATAGTAAATGACATGGGGAGAATAGCAAATTAAGGACTAAATAAGACTTTCCAACCGTAAGTAGGACAAACAATTTCGCAATGTAACCTTCGTCGGAATATTGAAAATTCTAAAAGTGTCGAATTTTGTGCCAGATAAGGACTATTTGCAGTCGCTTTATTAAACAAATTTTTTTTAAAGAAACCTCTGCTGAAAGTCATCAATCGTTAATCAATTTATGGTGAATATGCTCCAACTCAAAAGACTTGCGAACGTTTGTTTGTTGGTTTTAAATGTAGTGATTTGGCTTCGATAACAAAGACCGTATAAAACCAGAGAAGGAATTCAAAGATGCAGAAAAGCTAGCATTATTAGCTGAAGACTCGACTCAAATGCAACAATTGATAGCAAGAGCTTTAAATGTTAATCATACAAATGTTCCCGAACATTTAAAGGCCCCGGAAAAGACCGAAAAAGAATGTGTTCCATATCAACTGAAAGAAGGAGACACTGAAGGCAAAAAACCATTTCAGAAATTTTTCTGGATTGACACAAAATAAAAGGTTCTTTGCATTCAATTATTACTGCTGGTGAAAAATAGATCTGATTCAACACTCTTAAGAGCTAAAAATCATATATAGACCCAGGCCAACCATCAACCTCGCAACCAGTAATCAATAACTCAATGGTGTACTAAGAATTTCTAAAACTTGGTAGAATGATTTCTGAGGATCATTGCTATCAGCAACTGATGAAATTGAATCGAGCATCCGTTATTTTTCATCCAGACAATGCCCATCCAAAATTCCTTACGATTGGCATAGTGTCCATCTATGCCAACTCCAACAGTCTTAAAGCGCCATTCAATATTCCGAAATTTACGACTTGTAGAATCTTATAAAGCTTGAAAGATGCAGACCCAGAGGCCAATTTACTTTAAAAGTTTTGATTCTTTGATGTCTATGAAATACCCTTCTTCCTAAAAACCTCTATGCTGTCAAAACTTGCAGACTTATATATCGTTTGAAAAAAAAAACTCGTGTAATAAACAACAACAGTACAACTGCTGATTTCCATCCTGACTATAACATGTTCAATCTATGCTTACATTTACAATCAGTTGATGCTTCCACATTAATATCCTAACTCATTGCATTACATATGCATTCCAAAGATTGAAGCTCCAAGAATGTACATACACAGGTATGAACGAGATAAACAATGCCATGATTTACTATAAAATTACATCATTCCGCAACATACAAGTTCATTAGCTTAAAAAACACCAGCTCAGCTGTCAGTGCTTCAACTTCATCACGTTTGTTTGAAATCTATGAAATACGAAAATACCCACAAATGACCGCAACGTAATATTCGACACTTTGCACCAACAGACATTCATCTTGCAACGTTTGACATGGGCGTCTCATGCCGCCGCCGGCTAAATTCCACTTTATACGTTCCATACGAGACACATTCATATATTCATTATCCACCTCAGTCCACCCGGAGAGCTGTGTTAAATATTTCAAATCTGTTTTCGATAAAATTAATTTGTCGGCATTGACGAAAGCTACGCCGATGACACCTGACTAATGTCCGAATCATGTAAAATTTTCAATTTATCACCATAATCTGCCGTAAACTTATGCAACAACAACAAAAAAAAACAACACCCAACAATTTCTGATTGACAGTAAATAAATATTTCAGATGAAATGTCAAACTAAGAGCGTCGATTAATATTACGCTCATAGTTCCGTGTCACTTAGATAGAGTAAGCCATGATTTGTCGCATCGATTTCACTTTCAGTCTACCATTTAAGGCGGGCTACAATCGCACATTCGATACATCCACACCAAGGCTAATAATTGGAAAATAATATGGTTTGTAACATGTATAGGAAGTACGAACATCTGGATTCATGTGACATTTTAGCCAGTTATGGAGACAAAACTTTCTAGCGACCTTTAAACGTCCTCCTACACATCTGCGTACTCATTCCTATTCTCGTCACAAAACTTCCAAATTGATTGAAACAAACAAAATTATAAATTCGCGGATGAAATTTATTTAAAAAAAATTATCATAATTGGCCATTCTACTTTTTTTCTTTTTTTTGTCATCTCAATTTTTTGATTAGGCTAAGTCAATCAATCAGATTGATAGACAGGATATCCCGGTTGAATGGATGGATCTATAATATTTGAATTTTATCACGGCAAAGAGAGGTTGGAGTTTCTTTCAACGAACTTATGTTCATACAATCGAGTGTATGCACTTTTTTTCAAAAAATTCTACTTTATCTTCGAAGAGATATTGAAAGAGAGACTGAATGAAAGCATTAAACCTTCAGGTCCAATGACCTTAAAATCAGAAAAAGTAATCCCCTTACAGAAGAACTGATAATGACAGATTATTGGATTAATCTAATCGGCTTTGAATGCTAAACTTTATTAATACTGTGAAGTATTTCGAATACATAATTGAATGCTGCACAATTCAATTTCAACTGGGTTAAGTTTGATTGACAGTTTAAGGTGCTTCAATCAGATACTGATGAATACCATCCGGAACAAAGACTGTAGCATTTGAAACGAACATCTCGAAGAATGTGAGGGACGCTATTCAGATCTAAAGGAAATCCAATAGCATAACTGCAATAAAACATTTCCGTTCACTTTCCTTTTCAGAAACTAAGTTGTATTTATTGTATATTAGATTTACATTATATTTATGAAAACATGAGTCCTTATGATATGATTGAATTGCCCGAGCTCGTTTAAAATAAATTTTAATTCGATGACTATTCTTTAATTCTATGTAAAGAGTTTAGCTCGGCTTGATCAGCCCTAGCTCATGTTGATATAATGGGTGAAAAATGATTGATGCGGTTAAATCCACCCTGAGAAACAACCCTGCTTTTCCGCGCAAAAGGTCTAGCTGAAACTGGCGCTTCAATCACAAAAGGTTGCAGTTTCGGTAGCGAAAATATGGAAAGTACACCTTCTAGAAAACCTGGAAACAAAAATGAGTAGTTACATTTACACTGAATACTGCTATAAAGACAATGAAACTGTTAGAGTGAAGTGAAGAAAATGAATCTGGCCGAAATCTCCCATTAGAAACTAAAACCTTCGCAGTTTTCAAGTAACTAAAGCCGATGTGAAGCATCTTCTAAATTGCTGGGAAACGAAGAAATAAGAATCGAAAAAATCGGGTAAACAAGGACGGCTTTTCTCTGGCTGTGGGTTCAGAAAAAGTTTCTTCGAGACCATTAAATCTCGGAATAACTGACAATCCTAAGGTAGAGGAAAGGTTGTTTTCCTCATAACTTCCAAATTATTATTATATATTTTTTTTAATCGTATTCGCTTTCAATATACCAAATCGGCTTCTGAAACTTTATGTAGGACTTAAGTATTTTTTTTCTTTATCTTCAGGTTGATGATTTTCCGATATAACCAATTGGTTTAAATTTCCAATCATACGTATATATACATATATACATAAATGGTGACCAGAAAGGAATACAGTAGTAAACGAATAGTTATTATAGTTGTTGTCATTGTCATTCTTCTTATCCTTTTATTAACACTTTCCTCGTTATAGGAACTTATGCGTAACGAGTTTCCCATTTTTACTGCATCGCTGCTGCTCCGCTTATGGGGTTGGCTAATGTCGCAGACCGCAGAACGCGTCTACATACTGCTCGGTCCTGGATCGCTTCAGTGGTTAACCCCAGGCGTTGTTGCGCATTTGCCATCTGAGAAATCCAGGAATTCTTTTTCCGACCTCGTTTTCTTACAGTTGGAGTGACTGTAGTTGATAGTGCCTTTTTAACCGGATTTTCCGCAGATCTTCTTTGAACGTGGCAATACCAGCTTATTCTATTCGCCTCAAGCTGTTCGGTTACCGAATTCTTTATATGTAGACTTCCTCTTATACGCGTAGATCTAATGCAATCGCGTTTAGTGACTCCACTAGACATCCTTAACATTTTCATTTCCGCTGCCGTCATTTTTTGTTTAAACGCTTCGTACATTGTCCAGCACTGAGAACCGTACATAAGAGCTGGTCTATCAACCGTAGTGTAGAGTTTCCCCTTAAATTTAAGTGCAAAATTTTCGGTCACAAAAGATTCCCGAAATTTTCCGCCATTTCATCCACCCCACACTCACTCGGTGGTTTACGTCGTTGTCACATTTCGGTTCCATGTTAACGATTGATCCCAAGTACTTAAAGATTGTGCTTTTCGGAAGATCTATTCCGTCTAAAATAACGAGTATATCCGGAACAGGAACCCGTTTCTCTTTTGCGCATTTTTCCATGAATCTAAGGCGTTCTGCAAATCTTCGACGTTATCGCTTAGCATAACCTCAATAAAATAAAAAATAAAAAACAAACATCTTTCTTCCAGAATCCTGTCTGAAAAGCTCACTAATTTTATTCCTGTCATAAACATGAATTCCCAATTTAATTATTATTACTAAATAATACCTTTAATACAAAAACCTAAATATTTTCATGAAACCTACCCTATTTACTCGTATTTTAAAAATAGTACATGTTCTAAGAATTGCTGTTTTATATTGGGTTGTTTTGGAAGTAGTGTTCATCGTTTCAGAAATCTCTGTGTATACCGTTATGAAATTTTCGTTGTTTTTTCCAAAAGAGAGGCTTACAAATCTTTCTGATGTTGTTCGCTCTTGACGTCCACTCACCACAGACGACGATCAAATCTTGGCTGCAGTTAGCGTTGACAGGTATTTGACGACACGGAAGATGATTCAGCGGTTTATTATCGTCCATATAAGCGTTTTGCAGAGACTGAAAAGCTTGGAATGTCGAAAAAGGTGGATGTTTGGGTTCTTCACGAGCTCAGTGCAAGAAACCTTATCGATCGCATAATGGCCTGTGAGTCTTTGTTGAGAGGAAATTTGCTTGAGGCATTCCTAAAATGAGCGGTTACTGGAGATGAAAAATGGTTGGTTTAAAGCAACATTCGGCGCAAGAGGTCATGGTGCTGCTGGTGAAACACCGCAACCGGTCGGTGAACAAGATTTGCATCTCAAAAAGGTCATCTTGAGCATTTGGTGGGATTGGCGAGGTGTCCTTGACTTCGAGTTGCTTGCACGCAATCAGACAATAAATGCCATTAAATATTGCTCTCAGCTCGATACACTGAAGCAGGCAGTGAAAGAAAAAGGGTCAAATTGGGCGAACAGGAAGGACATTTTAACAACGCCAGACCACACACAGCTTTCGTGACAAAACAAAAGCTGAATTCGTTTGGCTGGGAAGTTATGCAGCACCCACCGCACTCTGCAGACCCTACACTTTCTGACTACCATCTGTTCCGCTCTCTCCAAAACAATTTGGACTGAAGGCAAGATGAGATCAAAACTTACATGGAAAATTCTTCATCCATAAGTCGTCTAACTTTTACAAAAGAGGCATTATGTCTCTTCCAGAACGTTTGAAGAAAGTAATGGATCATAATTGAAATATCTGATGGATAAGATACATATAAGTTATTACCAAATCTGGGTGTTTGACTTTACCCTAAGAGAACCACTATAATAACTTTGTTAGGTATAACAATTTTAGATTAGAGACAATCAAACCATCCACATTTCAGATGCTACTTTCTAAAAATATGTTTTATAAATGTCATCCACTGCACAAAGATTAGGTTTATAAACCTGCATCAGACGATCTAACCAATTGGTTCATCATATATCAAATAATTTTAATGAAATCCTCACTCGAGTCATATCATAGATTTATTACAATTTTTTCAATTCCGAGAAGGAAAAAGAAGAGAAACCTTGGCCTACCACTTTAAAATCTCATTCGAAACTCCTTACCGTTTCTTCAATAAACAACATCATCTGAATTATGATTAATGACCGTTAAAGTTCAACTTCCTCAACAAGTTTTTGTCCCACTAACCTCCAGCTGGCCTAACATTCAATTAACACGCAAGTCATCTGACAGGCCAAGCATAAATCTCACAAATAGCTTCGATGCTGTACTTATCCATTTTGATTTACTAAGCACATCATTCAAAATGCAATTAGCATAGCTTAATACGAGTACAAACTATTCCAAAAAAAAAATAATATAATAATAATAAGAATAATAATTACAGAAGAACTCCTAGTCTCAAGCAACTCAGATCTTCTTCAGACTACAAGTACCATAACGAAATTGTTTACTTGTCGGAGTCAAAGTCGCAGCCATCTGATTATTATTGATACCTCAAGATGTCACCCAGCAGGGGGCATCGTTAGAAGCCTAATGATGATGGCCATTAAGTGTACATTTATCGCAGTTTCCTTCCCTTTTAAATCTACTGCCACCGTTGACGATTGTTCCACCAGAAACCAAAAATGAATTTTTATCAAATTAATGCAAAGCTGTAAATGATTACAATCAGTACTTTGTATATGTAAGTTGAATAGTAAGTTCTCAAATGCTGTGCCAATAATAATTGATTTAAATTAAAGAGACCCCGCGTAGAAAGATGTCTGCTGTCTAGGTCATCCACACGCGATAATTTGTTTATCGATCGAGATCCATGTTCCAGCCGTGTGGAGACAGCCTCCAAGAACATAAGCTCGGCGACAAGCGACAACTGTTAGACATCTCAACAAGGTAAAGCACGGTTCGTACAAGACGGCACAACTACGGGATCGGTACTCGCATACCAATGGCGGTCGGTGTCTAATAAGACTACGTGCTCTTAGATGGCGACATTTTAAGGTGCACTGTGCTGGAACACTGAATCTGGGACCAAGACTAAGAATCTAATACTGAACGGATCGCTTGATCAGTTGATCGGGTGGCAAGGTTGTGGTTTATTAGCCTTTGCTGCATATTTATGAAGCACTGCTAATGAAATTGCGAAATCTTGCTGCGGTGAGTGCTGGGTTCTTTGAGGTTATTTATGCCAAATAGTGGACAGTGGTTAAATGTTAGTGAGCATTATCCCATCAATTACGAACGCTGCTGGTCTGGAGGAATTTCACAGATGGGCGCTGGGTCGGCTGGTACGAGGTAAATACCATACCCCAAATGAAAACGAATTGTTCTAGTAACATGGTGGTGGCCAGGCCACAGGTTAGACTTGGATGCATATGGGAACAAACGCACTTTCTAAATGAGGTGAAGGTTCCCTGGTTAAATTTGCATTCCTTTAATTTTCGATTTGAGTAGAGTGACAATTTGTTATTTCGGTTGATTAATAAAAGATGACGTTCAATGTATAATCGGTGCCATAATAATACAATAAAAACAAAAAGTCAATTTTCAAAATAATGGAACTCTCAAAGAATACAACGACGGGGACAAGTTTTAAATTTTTTATCTTCGACATTTGCCATTCACGTGTAATCAATAAAGAACAAAATTCTTACACAAGCAGATACAAGCTTTGATGACAAGACAGTAATCTATCTAATAAAAATCACCTCATCTTTAATTTCTTCTCATGAGCTGAAGAAAATTTTTTTTTGTTAATATTTGTTTCAGATGGTGCTTCGAATAGGACCAGTTCAAGACACCTACGTAATGAATGTAAATAAATATATGGCTCATACCAGTCACATCGTAATTTTTAAATTCGCATTCGATCCATATTTAATACTTTTTAATTCTAGTAGAGTTTTTAAAATCTGATTTTTACTTAAAAATCTATATACGTGTGTATACTGGTTCGATGGGTTATGACACATGTAACGTGATAATGTACTAAATCACCCGGAAATTGGTATGCAGCCTGATACTTTATTCTGGATTATCCCATGTAGTATTGCTCACAACAAATGAAGAAGGATTTCTATTATACAATACTCTCACACGGATCTATGTTATACTCGTATGTCAACAACGGATTGATTTGTAAAAACTAATCTGAGAATGCATTTTAATATTGAACAAGTTCAGTGTTTATTGTCTTGTTAGCATTTTGCTTTAGTCAGTTCTTTTTAATTAGAAAATGCAGAATTAATAAAATAATAAAATAAATTAATGCTGAATGGAGATATAGCGCACATCTGACCAAGAAGGGATATAAAACAAAAACCTGACTTATGTGTATGAGATCAAGTCTAATAATTGATTTGATCTAATCGATTAAGATATACTATTAAGAGTATCTGTCGATTTAGTGAAATGTTCAAACTGAAAAGATATTATCTATTCTATGTTCATCAAGTACAACAACAAATTCTATTTAAAGCAAAGGTTCCTTGTTTAATAAGTTTCCATAACGAAGAATATTCACAAATAACTCAACTAAAGCAAGCAAGTCGCGAAGAGCTTACTTTAATGATTAGAGAGTATCTTCCAGCTGTTTTAACGTTAAGTAAATGCTACGAATGATGCCATCCAGTCAGAATATATCACAAGTAAAGCCGGATTATGAGATTATAATAAATTTGGATTTAAGATAGTACACGCCAAAATCACGTAGACTTTAGCGCCATATTAACAAATTTCTCTATTTAGAATGATTTTAAGCTAACAATCCTTAGTTGCGCATACCAAGGTGATTGAGGTTCAGAAAAGAATTCGACTACTTTCCATTCAAGGTATTGACTTTTCTTCGGTCTGTCTAGGCCACTGGATTTCGGCCACTCGGACTAGGTCTATATCCCATACAGTACGTTTTTGTATGTTCTTCTCTAACTTCGTTCTATTTAGGCGAATCATGACCAGGGACCACCCTTAAAGTTTTGATCTCGGGGCAATCAAGTATATGCCTATTCGCTTTTGAGAAATACGATTTTGATCTTAAATATAAAAATACGACGCTTTCTTCTTTTCGTTACATCTCGACCGTTAGATCGTTGTTTGAATTTGCAGGATACCAACAGTTATTTACTATTGTATAACACATTAAATTTATCCTTGTCCGGATCATTGATATTCAGTGTTCTTCATTATGAACAATATATACTTCATTTTCCATCTTTTCTGATTCTACTATATGGTATATCAGTAGTTGTGTCAATAACCAGTAACACCTCGTTGGTCAATTTTGTTAACTTAAACGATCAGCTGTACAGACAACTCTAATAAATTCATCCATCTATATTAAATGTTTCAGCCGACCATATTTTGCAGGCGTGTGCTTTAGACCAAATCAATTTCTAGTGCTCGAAATAATTCAGACTCCTGCCTGCCTATTCCAGCAGGTTTATTGGTCTGTAGTCATAGTCACCACTGTTTGCGATCATTAAATTTAGGTTGAATGTGTGACAGTCGGAGTATTGGTTGTCTTTGCCTCTGGGTGAATTTCCGAATATCATTTCCTCTTGAGTGACACCATTGAAATGTATCGATGCAGTGACACTTTGCCCTTAAGTGTAAAGGTCCCTTGAAAAGGAAGATTCCCTAATTGCCTTGAGCTTGGTAAAAGTAAGTCAATTCTCAATCTTTAGTTAAAAGTTTTAATTTTAGTTTGATGTCAGTAGTCACTTATATCTATTAAATGTGTTCGTAATTTAGTAAACTTTTCTCTATAAATGATTGCGGATGTTTTTGTTGACCTATTATTTCGGATATAAAACCATAGACATGAACACAGTTTATATTTGGAGAAGGTCCTTTCAATTTCGATTCGATATACTTATACGAGTATATCCGGGTACGCAGAATCATTTAGTGTTATCCTCTTTATTTTGTTGCCAAATTTTTCTTTAATTTGCCCACATGAGAAGTCTATACCGATAGTGTATCTATGTGTTATTTGCGACCAACTAATAAAAGTATGCAATAATATAAAGTTTTGTAGCCCTCTGATATGGATGGCAACGATTAGTATAAGGCCTCGTAGAAATAGCATCTTCCGACAGGTGCTGGTTCCTTAAATGACGAGAATGAGCCTCTGCAGCCGAACATCTTGCAGCTCTGCTAATAAGTCCTTCTTCACGCCTCCCCGTGGCGCCATCTGGGAATCTCACTAGAGATTGCGAAGTGAGGGGGGCAAATGGCGAGTTTCCTGCGCCATAAACCAGGATTAGTGTCGGAAAAACAAAACAAGACCTTATCCGGGCTACTCCGACATATTTGGAGCTCAGGCCGGAAAGGATTTCCAGGACTTAGTCAGGGTCTTGGAAAAGAGACAGTGGCGTACGAGCCCTATAAGGGCCAACGGCAGCGCTCACATTCCGGAACGGGTTACTGGCTTCGGTGTAACCGACCCCTCGTCCTAGGGGCACTCAAAATGGAACTGGTCCTCTAGGTTGGCGGTTGTGCCGCCGGGGTAACTGCCCGGCCATTTAAAAAAATTAAGTTACGAAGCATCAACAAGCCTCGGATATGGACGGATCTACTTTTGACAACCCACGCAAACGATTTAAGGACAATGAGCTTCGGATATGCACGTGGAATGTTAGATCCCTTAATAGACCACGTGCAGCTGAGCAACTAGCGGAGGCCCTAGACTGCTGCAAAGCAGACATAACCGCCATCCAAGAAATTCGATGGGATGGACCGGACAAAAAGAAGATGAAAAACTGCGACATCTACTACGGCAATTGTTATCGACGGCAAAAGCAGCGCTTATTTGGATGCGGATTTGTTGTCGGAGGCAGACTAAGACAAGAAGTCCTCAGCTTCCGGCATGTGAGCGAGCGCCTCTTAGCAATCCGCATCAATGCTTAATTCGCCAACATTAGCCTCATATGCGCGCATGCCCCCACAGAGGAGAAAGATGACGACACCAAGGATGCCATCTACGAGCTCCTCAACAAGACCTACGAGCAATACCCTAGCTATGACATTAAAATTGTCCTCGGTGATTTTAATGCAAAGCTAGGAAGAGAGGGTATCTTTGGTGGAACAATCGGAAAATATAGCCTGCACAACACCACCTCCGATAACGGATTCAGACTAATCGACTTTGCGGCGGGGAGAAACATTGTCGTGGCCAGCACGCGATTCCCACATCTCGACATACACAAGGGGACTTCGAGAACTCCTGATCAATCAACAGTCAACCAGATTGATCACATTGCGATCGACGCAAGACACGTCTCCAGTATTATGGATGTCCGTACGTTCGGACCATTACCTTATTGTAGCCAAGGTACGGTTGCGGATATCCCAAACTACGCCAAGACAAACTAATGCTGTGAGAAAATTCGACGTCAGACGGCTAAAATCGCAAGAGATCGCCAAGTCCTTTTCCGATCCAGTGTCTCTTGATCTCTTAAGAGGTCCAATGCCGCCAGCATCAAGCATCGAAGACCATTGGAAACACTACCAAAACGCCATCAAAGATGCCGCTTCTGATGTGCTGGGTTTCACTCGTCCACCACAACGAAACCCCTGGTTTGATGATGAATGCCGGCAAGCACATGCAGCTCAGCAAGATGCATATAACGCAGCGCTGCTTAGAAAGACCAGAGCTGCTCATGAGCTCTATGAGCGGAAGAGGAGAGACGAGCACCGGCTCCTCAGGAGGAAGAAGAAAGAGCATGAGAAGCGCGCGATCGAGGAATTTGAGAGATGCTACTCCAGGAATGAGGTCCGGAAGTTTTACCAAAAGGTAAAAATAACATGCCGCGGAAACAAACCCCGAACTGAAGCCTGTAGAGATGAACAAGGGAACATCGTAGTAGAATCGCAGTCGGTGCTGAGGATTTGGAAAGATTATTTCTGCAGACTGTATAACGGCGATGACGGACCAAATACCGCTGTCAGGCAGAATCAACCTTTCAACTTGGACGATGATGACCAACAATTCCGTCCACCCGAACTGGATGAAGTGAAAATAGCCATATCGAAGCTTAAGTCCAACAAAGCTGCTGGACCGGACGGCCTGACCGCCGAGCTTTTCAAAGCGGCAGGCGATGACTTGGTAAGGAGCATACACCAACTCATTTGTAAAATATGGTCGGACGAAAGTATGCCCGATGAATGGAACCTCAGCATTATTTGTCCGATTCTCAAGAAAGGAGACCCTCTGAACCGCGCCAACTACAGAGGCATCAGTCTCCTTAACATCGCATATAAGATCTTATCCGCAGCATTGTATGTCGTGTATGACAGCATCTATAGAGACGAGCTATGTAGAGCAATGTCTAGTTTTGGCATCCCTGCCAAACTCGTCCGTCTGTGCAGGATGACGATGGAGAATGCACGCTGCTCCATCAAGGTCGGTAAAGATCTCACCGAGACCTTTGATGTCCAGAAAGGATTTAGACAAGGCGATGCGCTGTCATGCGATTTTTTCAACATCGCACTTGAAAGAATAGTGCAAAAATCACGAGGTAGTTAAGGACTTCGTCTACCTAGGCTCCGCTATAAATACAGACAACGACACCAGCGCTGAGATCAAGCGAAGAATAACTCTTGCCAACCGCTGTTTCTTTGGGTTAAGTAGGCAATTGAGTAGCAAAGCCCTCTCTCGGACTACAAAAATTCACCCTTTATAAGACTTTAATAATCCCGGTCCTGGTCTATGGCGCAGAGGCATGGAAGTTATCAAAAATGGCTGAGGGTGCTCTTGCCTGCTTCGAGAGAAAAATTCTTCGTGCGATCTTCGGTCCCGTCTGCATTGACGGTGAGTGGAGGAGGAGATACAACGACGAACTGTATGAACTGTACAGCGACATGGACCTAGCCAGAAGAGTGAAGATCCAAAGACTGAGATGGCTGGGTCATGTAGAGCGCATGGACACCAATGCTCTGGTCCGAAAAGTCTTCGAATCCGCCCCCGAGGGACAGCACAGTAGAGGAAGGGCAATACTCAGGTGGCGAACGCAAGTGGAAGAGGACCTCAGCCAACCTAGCGTGCGAAACTGGAGGCAGCTAGCCAGGGATCGAACTGGCTGGAGAAGCTTGTTGACTGAGGCCCTGGTCCACCCCGGACTGTAGCGCCACCTAAAGTAAGTAAGTAAGACCTCTGATATCAAGAAAAATTCAAATATGTTTGAAATACTGATACTTTTAGTTAGCCTGAATAAAGAATGCATTTTGAAGTTACTTTCTCGAATTAAAGAAAACTAGTTAGTTCCGGGTCTACCACATTGAAATGGTACCTAATTTGTTTTTTAGTAGAAAAATATTTCACATATGTTCATTGCTAAATTGTTTAATTGAAGGTTTTTATTCAAGAATGCAGATTAAGTCAAACTTATTTGTTCAATCAAACAAATACAAAAAAAAAACTTCATTCCCAGTTAAATCTGTGAAATGTATCTACTTTTTATTTAAGTAAATATCCAGCAAAAACATTCCATAATATTCCAACTAAATGAAAATAATTAATCGCCCACTGTCAATACACTTTAAAGCTTAGTACGAGAGTCCCATTATAAAAACCCTGAAATAGAAATAAGCTGGCAATTCCCAGTGCCCAAATTTCAATTCACACCAGCTAGCTAATAGTATCTCTTAGCTTAAGTAAGAAGTGTCGATTATAGTGAATATTTGTTGTCATAGATAGATACAACTGGCGATGGTGAACAGAACACGTTTAGAGCTCCTACTTAGATTTGTTCTTCGTTCTATGACACTGACGGACGGACTGGTTTAAACATTCTTACGAATATATTAATAACAATAAATTAAAAAATTGTTGTGCGACAAAAAGTTGCCATTGTTAATGAATTCAATTTTTTATTGGTGGTGGCGGCTTTTGTTGCTATATTTTCGGTAAAACCCAAAAAGACATCCGGACTGCTGCGTCGTGTTAAGATATAGACTCGGGTTTTGATTCGGTTTCGGTTTCGGTTTCAAATTCTGATTATGTGGAGGATGCTATAGATGATGGGTTTTTAAGTTTAGGCACCACGCGTTGCCGTGCCGGTAGCCGGTCGACGCCGTTGTTGTTTCAGGTAATTGGATGCCATGCAATTAATTTCAGTTTATTATTTAAAAAACAAAATAAAAAATGACTGTGTCTTTGATATTTGCTAGGTTACATAATTAGGAACAAATACATAAGTATACGCAATTTTAAGCTAGTTCCGGTTCTGAGAAGATTCTACGGATTTGGAAGTGACACATTAAAGTATTTTAATGCTGTTAATAAGGATGAGATGTTTATCAATGAATTGCTTTAAAATGAAAGATATTTAAGCCGACATACACCTGTGCTGTATATTTTATAGAATACATTATTAGATTCAATGAACTTATATTTCAATTCAATGATAAAGTGATGTCTTGTGCGTAGTATCTATTTCATGTTAATACTGAATCATAATAATAAAATCGGAAAAACCATACATGTACAATAATTTTAAAAGTTTATTTACGAGTATATCTCACTATCGAAGCCGAAGGAATGTAAACCTTTTGTTCCAATGCTTATGTTTTTTTTAAAGGCTATAAAACTTTGTAAATTATGTTTGACATTATTTTTGGAATACGACTTCAGGCATATGACTTCCTGAGCTGTTTCTAACGAAGCGCCTTCTTTCGGTCCGATTTATCCAAAATAAATATATCCAAAACGTGAGGCTCCTTCTTGCCAACTGCGATCTGAGTATTAGTTTCAACATTGGATAATTTTTCGTTCATCAGCATACACTAAACACTTGACAAAGCAACACAAGACGTACCCGGGTGCTGTCAGATCACCAAGGCACGTGTCCGTCTTGCCATATAATATTGTCATTGATTTTTATATATACGCAACTAGACGCTTTAACTATATCGCGAGTTCTTGAATAATGATGCCAACAATGGTCTTTTGAGGCTGCGATTTGATTTTGTGAATCTCTCATATCAATGTTTTGTTTACGTCATAGAAGTCTTTTCATAATGATTTTCCAAACAAAAAATACATTTTTAAAGAGAAACCAAAAATGACAGCACGGTTTGAAAGTTATCCTTTTGGTGACATAAAAGTTTTCGTTGAGATACATCCAAGAATAAATAATATTCGGTCTCGACGAAGCAAGTTACATCCATTGAGAGTTGCTAGTGGCACCCATTTCACGTCAACGACAGAAAAAAATCCTTCATATGATTTTAAAAAGCTTAATTCTTACATTCGAAAAGGTAAGAGGTAGATACGAAATTTATATGAAGATCTAAGAGTACTACCATCAGCAAAGGCATATGTGGGATTAAAAACAGACAAGGCAATTAAAGTATTTAATTTATTAAACTGAACATAACTGTAGTAGCTTATATATTAAAGAAA
Source organism: Volucella inflata (assembly GCA_928272305.1). Lineage (NCBI taxonomy): Eukaryota > Metazoa > Arthropoda > Insecta > Diptera > Syrphidae > Volucella > Volucella inflata. Next base: position 127,099,071 of record OV743717.1, read on the forward strand.
ATAATCGTTCTTCGTATCTTTTACAGGAAAGCAATAACCGTTAAATAAAGACATATTCTCTGGTGAATAACAACTGAAGCAACTTATCAAGACTTCCGTCATAGGGATTTACTATTTATAAGATAAATCAATCAACATGGATTTACCTAGTTTTTAGTTTTTTTTTTTTTAAACTTATATAGATAAATCGTATTCTTTTAAAACAAACAATATAATATTTCTATTAGCCATTCGTTTTCAGTAAATATTGTTGATGATTTCCTCGGTCTTTGATCTCCTTTCTCTGTTTAGGATTCTTCTCACATTATATCTATAACAACTGAAAGTATCTGTGTAATCCGACAACGGATAATCCCTTACCACGAAATTTAAAAAAAAAATCATAGCTACAACCTACATCCCAAAGCTCTTTGTCCCAAGGCTAGGTCAAATCAATCAAGTCCGATTTTCAAGGTATCTCTGAAATCTTGCTAAATTCAATGGAAAATGGTTTACCATTTCATCTGGTTTTGACAACCAACATGATTACAAACATTTTCCTAAATTATAAATCGCTCGCTTTAAATCGCCCCAACATTATTGTCACGCAATAGATATCATCAACCACTACCCAGATCATCTCTTTAATGATCCAAATCAGCCCGCTTTATGCATCTCGAAAAGCCTTGAACAACTTTTAAGAAAAGCTGAACCCAGTCATCATGTTCCTTTGCTACATTACTGATCGTGGTACCATCAGCAATTCAGTAAATTCCGGCAACAGATATGTTTATCACACAGATATCGTGCTGCGATTAGACTTGTCTTATGAACCCACCTCCTAACCTTGCAATCAAATTAAAGCACATCTCGCTTCAGCCCAGTAATCTGATCAGCAGAAATCAAACCACGTGGAAACGCCAAATGCTATTTATGCAAATTAAATTGATGGGAATACAATGCTTCAGTCGGCTGCATCTTCCTCCGCCACCGCCCGAGACTTCTATTATAATACTTCGGCCACTGCTGTTGGGTATTTTTTTTAATGAGTCTAGCGCATTTGAAAGATTGTTTGATTTGCGTAATAACATGGCTTCACAGTGCAAACATGCTCCACATCCGCAACAAGTACCAGTACAGCCACCAGCTCAAGTCAGCAAGCTTCCAATCAAATCCAAGTGAAGTATTTGAAAATCGATCATGATAGCTGGAAGCCAGTACTTCAAGTTCATTTTTATAGCTGGGTAGGTTCTGGAAACCTGATGGATGAGATCTTCAAAGAATACTTATTTGTTCATCTTGATCTATGCTGGCATCAAATTTAATGGAGCATTCTCTAGATGGAATGCGAATATCAACGGCACAGTAGTGTTGCTATTGAAATTTAGAGTAAATCAGAAGTCAAATTATGCTATTGTTCTAGTTGATGCCTGAGTGAATGGTCGGAGTAGATCTCAATCTACATATAAGCGAGTATATGTATCTGAATACGAGTATGAGAAGTGTATTTTGTAATGCTTTGAGTTTTTATCTAGTCAAATGAACTTGTTGCTGTGAGAATGGTGAATAAAAAAATTGCAAACGATGGGAACAAATTGCAGAGTATAATAAAATAAAATGTTGACATTTTAGATAAATGAGTAATAAATTGAGCAACCTAATGTGTTTCATGTTCAATCCAAATATTTATGACATGTTTATTGTTTTGAATATGTTTAAAATCTATTGTGTAATATCTTAAGGAGCAAAGATCTAAACATTATCATATCCAGTGTGACGGTTCCTATTCGCAATAAAAACAGATTTGTCATCGCAAGGCGGAAGTAAATACCAGTCAACATTATACTTTTTAGTAAAAACGTATTTCGCCTTTTGATATTTTATTTGAAATGTGTTGGCAAAAGGGGTAGTTTTTGGAGACTCGTCAATTTCTTGAGTTAAGTTATACGAATTTATTGTCTTTCTTCAATTGTAATTCTCCTACGAATCATACATGAATGCGTTTTAAAATTGGTCATTTTTGCATGCTCTCAACAAGATTCATTAGACATTCATACATATTACATAAATTGTAGATTCGGCTCTCAACTACCCTAGGCATTGGTAATGTTTCATTTAATGGATTTATATAGCACACGCTTTCAACTTTCATGCAATCAATTATTTGTTATTTGCGTCAATTAAATACTCATATCATACGAAGTAATTTCATTTTGACTAGGTTTACTCTCATTTGTCCGAAAAGCCCTTAGCTGGACAGCAATTCGACCTTCAATGAGTTTATCGATTTGTCTGATTTCATACAAAGAATTGTATCCTAGTATTTTCATACTAAAATCTTTATAACGGTCGAATTCAATATACACCAATTCGCTGCGAAAAACAACCGAGCTTCTAAATAAACCGGCGTGAATACCAGACGTTGATACTCATACCCTGAATACCCTGGACTTGTTTTAACTTCTTACGCTGATAGGTATACCTTTGATATGCTCTACTCTCTAAGCTCGTCGGAACATTGTGTCATATCAGGTAAATTTTCGTACACGTAGGGTCCTACAGTTCGAGAAAACATTCCTAAAAGAATCGTATGGCTATACGAAAAAACAATTGGAGCATACTTAACTTGGCGTTATACGTTTCCGATTATGACGTTGATGCCCCCGCTAATATGATCACAGACATAATTCTGAGGTTATTTATTCCTCATCGGAGTAATAGTGTCAAACCAAAAAGAAATGTCTGATACAACTCGAGCTGTGAAGAGGCTTTCAGGGTTAGGGAAAGTTATCACATCAAACAAGCATTGGTCAGCACACGCGCCGGCAAAGCTGAAACATCAAGATGGCTAAGTCAGCACACGCGCTAGCAACCTGTGAACTGCAGCGGATACGGATCGAATATCCGACTGCAACATATTTGCTTAGTCATTATAAATTCCATAACCCATTCCCACAAATTTGTTATACATTTTCCCACCATAAATTCAATAAATAGAACCAAATGTTAAAATTGTAATTAGATTTAAGTTGGCAATAAAGCGAGACACTTGTCTCAGAAATAAATTTTTTTATTTAATTTATTAAAAGAATTTATAACTGGAACAGTTCTTTCGGTTCTACAAAGGCAACCCTACAGAGGAGAAACGAAAAAAGTTCAAACTAGCCAAAAATTAAAAGGTTGTTCGTCAAAAATATCAGAATTTCTGCTTCACCCTCCATCCCCAATCTGCAAGCTGCACACCTTGCGGCTAGCACAACACTTCCAGACCGTGCTTTGTCACCGCCTTAACTTGAATGCATCGAATCTTTAATGGGACGTGTCTACTTTTGCACTCGAGCAGCAGTATGAGTACTTCTCCGCTGGCAAAACCACTGCTGAATGTTTTTCATCCATTTCACTCTTCAGGAATCTTTCCGACCAGATGGAAGATCGCATTTGCTCAGCCCGTCCCTAAGAAAAGCGAACCTTCTTCTCCCTCCTCCTACAACGACAAATACTCGTATATAGTGACAAATCATAAGCTCATGAAATATCTAGAAACATGAAAATTTCTTAACGACCACCAGTTTGGTTTTCATAGTGTCCACTAGTGATTTAATGGCAAGTCTCATCGAAAAG